>CAKXYN010000244.1:312500-912500 GCA_935064755.1 Tragelaphus eurycerus
AGATAATCATATGGTTTTTATTCTTCAGTTTGTTAATGTGGTGTATTACGTTGATTGATTTGTGGATATTGAAGAATCCTTGCATTCCTGGGATAAATCCCACTTGGTCATGGTGTATGATTTTTTTAATGTGTTGTTGGATTCTGATTGCTAGAATTTTGTTAAGGATTTTTGCATCTATGTTCATCAGTGATATTGGCCTGTAGTTTTCTTTTTTTGTGGGATCTTTGTCAGGTTTTGGTAGTAGGGTGATGGTGGCCTCATAGAATGAGTTTGGAAGTTTGCCTTCCTCTGCAATTTTCTGGAACAGTTTGAATAGGATAGGTGTTAGCTCTTCTCTAAATTTTTGGTAGAATTCAGCTGTGAAGCCGTCTGGACCTGGGCTTTTGTTTGCTGGAAGATTTCTGATTACAGTTTCAATTTCCGTGCTTGTGATGGGTCTGTTAAGAGTTTCTATTTCTTCCTGATCCAGTTTTGGGAAGTTGTACTTTTCTAAGAATTTGTCCATTTCTTCCACATTGTCCATTTTATTGCCATATAATTGCTGATAGTAGTCTCTTATGATCCTTTGTATTTCTGTGCTGTCTGTTGTGATCTCTCCATTTTCATTTCTAATTTTATTGATTTGATTTTTCTCCCTTTGTTTCTTGATGAGTCTAGCTAGTGGTTTGTCAATTTTATTTACCCTTTCTAAGAACCAGCTTTTGGCTTTGTTGATTTTTGCTATGGTTTCTTTTGTTTCTTTTGCATTTATTTCTGCCCTAATTTTTAGGATTTCTTTCCTTCTACTAACCTTGGGGTGCTTCATTTCTTCCTTTTCCAGTTGCTTTAGGTGTAGAGTTAGGTTATTTATTTGACTTTTTTCTTGTTTCTTGAGGTACGCCTGTATTGCTATGAACTTTCCCCTTAGGACTGCTTTTACAGTGTCCCACAGGTTTTGGGTTTTGGGTTGTTGTGTTTTCATTTTCATTCATTTCTATGCAGAATTTGATTTCTTTTTTGATTTCTTCTGTGATTTGTTGGTTATTCAGGAGTGTGTTGTTCAGCCTCCATATGTTGGACTTTTTAATAGTTTTTCTCCTGTTATTGAGATTTACTCTTACTGCATTGTGGTCAGAAAAAATGCTTGGGATGATTTCAATTTTTCTGAACTTACCAAGGCTAGATTTATGGCCCAGGATGTGGTCTATCCTGGAGAAGGTTCCGTGTGCACTTGAGAAAAAGGTGAAATTCATTGTTTTGGGATGAAATGTCCTATAGATATCAATTAGTTCTAACTGGTCTATTGTATCGTTTAAAGTTTGTGTTTCCTTGTTAATTTTCTGTTTAGTTGATCTATCCATTGGTGTGAGTGGGGTATTAAAGTCTCCCACTATTATTGTGTTATTGTTGATTTCTCCTTTCATACTTGTTAGTATTTGTCTTATATATTGCGGTGCTCCTAAGTTGGGTGCATATATATTTATAATTGTTATATCTTCTTCTTGGATTGATCCTTTGATCATTAGGTAGTGACCTTCTTTGTCTCTTTTCACATCCTTTGTTTTAAAGTCTATTTTATCTGATATGAGTATTGCTACTCCTGCTTTCTTTTGGTCTCTATTTGCCTGGAAAATCTTTTTCCAGCCCTTGACTTTCAGTCTGTATGTGTCCCCTGTTTTGAGGTGGGTTTCTTGTATACAACATATGGAGGGGTCTTGTTTTTGTATCCATTCAGCCAGTCTCTGTCTTTTGGTTGGGGCATTCAACCCATTTACATTTAAGGTAATTAATGATATATATGATCCCATTGCCATTTACTTTGTTGTTTTGGGTTTGAATTTATATATCCTTTTTGTGTTTCCTGTCTAGAGAATGTCCTTTAGTATTTGTTGGAGAGCTGGTTTGGTGGTGCTGAATTCTCTCAGCTTTTGCTTGTCTGTAAAGGTTTTAATTTCTCCTTCATATTTGAATGAGATCCTTGCTGGGTACAATAATCTGGGCTGTAGGTTCTTTTCTTTCATCACTTTAAGTATGTCTTGCCATTCCCTCCTGGCTTGGAGAGTTTCTATTGAAAGATCAGCTGTTATCCTTATGGGAATTCCCTTGTGTGTTATTTGTTGTTTTTCCCTTGCTGCTTTTAATATTTGTTCTTTGTGTTTGATCTTTGTTAATTTGATTAATATGTGTCTTGGGGTGTTTCGCCTTGGGTTTATCCTATTTGGGACTCTCTGGGTTTCTTGGACTTGAGTGATTATTTCCTTCCCCATTTTAGGGAAGTTTTCAACTATTATCTCCTCTAGTATCTTCTCATGGTCTTTCTTTTTGTCTTCTTCTTCTGGGACTCCTATGATTCGAATATTGTAACGTTTAAAATTGTCCTGAAGGTCTCTGAGATTGTCCTCATTTCTTTTAATTCGTTTTTCTTTTTTTTCTCCTCTGATTCATTTAATTCTGCCATTCTATCTTCTAATTCGCTAATTCTATCTTCTGCCTCTGTTATTCTACTATTTGTTGCCTCCAGAGTGTTTTGGATCTCATTTATTGCATTATTCATTATATATTGATTCTTTTTTATTTCTTCTAGGTCCTTGTTAAATCTTTCTTGCATCTTCTCAATGCTTTTCTCCAGGCTATTTATCCATGATTCCATTTTGCTTTCCAGATTTTGGATTAATTTCACTATCATTATTCGGAATTCTTTATCAGGTAGGTTCGCTATTTCTTCCTCTTTTGTTTGGTTTGGTGGGCATTTATTCTGTTCCTTTACCTGCTGGGAATTCTTCTGTCTCTTCACCTTGTTTAAATTGCTGAGTTTAGGGTGTCTTTACTGTATTCTGGTAGTCTGTGGTGTTCTCTTTATTGTGGCGTTTCTGCACTATATGTGGGTTTGTACTGGTAGCTTGTCGAGGTTTCTTGTTTATGGAAGCTTGTACCAGTGTTCTGGTGGGTGGGGCTGGATTTCTTTTCTCTGGGGTGCAGTGGAGTGTCTAGTAGTGAGTTATGAGATGTCTATGATTTTGGGGTCGCTTTGTGTAGCCTGTGTATTGGAGCTCAGGGCTGTGTTCTTGTTTTTCTGGAGAATTTGCTTGGTATGTCTTGTCGTGGAACTTGCTGGTCTTTGTGTGATGCTTGGTTTCAGTGTAGGTATGGAGGCTTTTGATGAGCTCCTCTTTTAGAAGGCAGTGAGTTGCTTTTCTGGGTGTCTGACGTCCTCCGCCAGCACTCTGAAGCTGTTTGTGGAATTTACTCGGCGCCCAGATGTCCCTTTTCCAACTCTGTTAATACTTGTCTGAACAAAACTGTCACAGACAAAAAATATCTCCCAACAGTTTTGGAAAACACCAAGTTACAAAAAACAGTCCGAATTCTGGTCTACAAAATTGTTCATTTTGGATCTCTAGCAGACTACATATATATATATATATATATTCGTTATAATTACCTGACCACAGAAATATTCTTTTCAAGAAAGATCCGCTCAGTACTTGTTGCCACATGACACCAAATGAGGAAATACTCATTAACGAATTTCACTCATGAATATTGCAAACATTCTGAATAAAATATTAGCTAAGTTTAATATTATTTTTAAAAATCTCTCTCCTTAATAAACTAGAGTTTATTCCAAGAATATGAGGACTGTTATTGTGCTCAATCACTTCTGAGTCTACGACCCCATGGACTGTAGCCCACTAGACTTCTTCATCCACCGAATTTTCCAGACAAAAATACAGGAGTGGGTAGCCATTTCCTCCTCCAGGGTGGGATCTTCCCCACCCAGGGATTGAGCCCATGTCTCTTGTGTCTACTACATTAGCAAGCAGATTCTTCATCACTGTGCCACCTGGGAAGCCCCCAAAATATGAGGATGACTTGTTAATAAGAAATTTATTCATAAAATATAGGAATAGGTCAGAGAAGTTAAAAATGTATATTATCAGCTTAACATATGAGCTGAAAAGTTGGCTTAAAATTCAACATTCACAAAACCAAGACCATGGCATCAGGTCCCATAACTTCAGGGCAAATAAATGGGGAAACAATAGAAACAGTGAGAGACTTTATTTTGGGGGCTCCAAAATCACTGCAGATGGTGATGGCAGCCATGAAATTAAATGATGCTTGCTCCTTGGAAGAAAAGCTATGACAACCTAGACAGCATATTGAAAAGCAGAGACATTACTTTGCCCACAAAGGTCCATCTAGTCAAAGCTATGGTAATTCCACCAGTCATGTATGGATGTGAGAGTTGGACCATAAAGAAAGCTGAGTGCCGAAGAATTGATGCTTTTGAACTGTGGTGTTGAAGAAGACTCTTGAGAGTCCCTTGGACTGCAAGGAGATCAAACCAGTCAATCCTAAAGAAAATCAGTCCTGAATATTCATTGGAAGAATTGATGCTAAAGCTGAAACTCCAACACTTAGGCCACCTGATGTGAAGAACTGACTCACTGGAAAAGACCTTGATGCTGGGACAGATTGAAGGCAGGAGGAGAAGGGGATGACAGAGGATGAGATGGTTGGATGGCAATGCTGACTTGATGGACATGAGTTTGAGCAAGCTCCAGAAGTTGGTGACAGACAGGGAGGCCTGGTGTACTGCAGTCCATGGGATAGCAAAGAGTCAGACGTGACTGAGTGACCGAACTGAACTGAACTGAACATATTAATCCTCCTTCAGTCTGGAAGCTTTTATGAATTATTGGTAAAAAAAAATTTTCTTGAAATAGGAAAATATCTGTCTTTTAACCAACAATCATAGACCACTCAAGGCTTACCCTCTCTTGTCCATCCTGGTCTCCTAAATTTCCTCTTTCTCAAATTAAAGCAAATTCCTTAACTCAGACCATGTGACAATCAGGAGTTCATCTTGAAGTTTCATGCAGGGTGGGTAGTAAACATGAAGGGCTTTACTTTATATGTCAAATTTATGTTTAAAAGTCATAAACAAAATTAAAAATCAAATAATCTAGGAAATGTTTACAAACATATAAAAAAAGAGAGAGTATCCTTAATATACTAAAAGTACTCATACATCAATGAGGAAAACAGACTATAGGAAAGAGAGCAAAAAGATATGAACAAAATATAAACATAAAATAATTTATCTCTTTATATTTTTTTATATTTATTACATTTACAATATATATTTTGTGTATCTGCTTACTTTGTATTCTATTCTGGCTTATATTTTTAATCTACAGTCACAAGGATACTTAAGAATCCTATCCACTCTTATTTATCATTCCAGTTCCAGTCTTTCCCCATCTAAATACATGTTATATACTCCACAAAATTAACTGTCAAAATGCAAAACACAAAGTTCTTTTTTATTTTTATTTTTTGGCCATGCTCCATGGCTTGTAGGATCCTAGTTTTCCCAGCAGGGATCAAACCTGGGCCCTTGGCAGTGAAAGCACACTTTTTAAATCACAGGACCTCCAGAAAATTCCCTAAAAGTAAAATTCTAATTATGTCCTTAAATATCAATGACTAAGTACTCTCAAATATATTATCCAAGTTGACAACAAATATAATTTTATCGAAGGCTGTTTTTACTTTGAAGCAAAATGTCTCGTAAGCATGTGAACTCACAAGAGTATCTGAACCCCTATGGAATCAACCAAGTATTTCATTCAAAATGCCAGGCTGGATGAACCACAAGCTGGAATCAAGATTGCCTGGAGAAATATGAACAACCTTAGATATACAGATGATACCACTCTAATGGCAGAAAGTGAAGAGGAATTCAAGAGCCTTTTGATGAGGGTGAAAGAGGACAGTGAAAAACCTGGCTTAAAAGTCAACATTCAAAAAACTAAGATCCTGGCAACTGGTCCCATCACTTCATAGCAAATAGAAGAGGAAAAGATGGAAACAGTGACAGATTTTATTTTCTTGGGCTTCAAAACCACTGTGAATGATGACTACTGTCATGAAATTTAAAAGACACTTGCACCTTGGAAGGAAAGTTGTAACAAACCAGGACAGTGTATTAAAAAGCAGAGACATCACTTTGCTGACAAAGGTCCATATAGTCAATGCTATGGTTTTGCCAATAATCATGTATGGATGTGAGAGTTGGACTGTAAAGAAGGCTGAGCACTGAAGAACTGATGTTTTCTAATGTGGTGTTGGAGAAGACTCTTGAGAGTCCCTGGACAGCAAAGAGATCAAATACATTAACCCTAAAGGAAATCCATCCTGAGTATTCACTGGAAGGACTCATGCTGAAGCTGAAGTTCCAATACTTTGGCCACCTGACATGAAGAGCCAATGTATTGGGAAAGACCCTGCTGCTGGGAAAGACAGGACAAAAGGAGAAGGGGGTGGTAGAGGATGAAATGGTTAGATAGTGTCACTAACTCAACAACATGAAGTTGAGTGAACTCCAGGAGATAGTGGAGGACATGGGAGACTGTGTGCTATATAGTCCGTGGAGGGGTGAAAAGTCAGACATAAATCAGCAACTGAACAACAACAACAGTGGAACCAGCCCACCTGAGCCGACAATTCATTCCCACATCACATTTGTGTTAAGCCTCCAATGATACAGTATCACCGCAGGTCACAGGTGCCCAAAGATGAGTAAGACCAAGTTCTCACCCCTAAAGGTCTCACAGGCCAGAGAAAACTAGCAAGAAAACAGGGTCAACGTCCACTGAGCTAAGGGTTGCTCAGAATTACTTGGCCCCATTCACAGAATGCTCAAGAAACAAAAAGAGATGTATTTGATTCAGTCTAAGTCTTCCTGGAGGACATTACACCCAAGCTACAACTTACAGGCTGAGTAAGGGTCCCTCAGAAAGAGGGAAAAGGGACAGAGCATGCCTGGTAGAACTGATGATATAAATAAAGGTGGGAAGACAAGAAGTAGGGTTTTATATGTGACGCATATTTCTAGATCAGGAGTGGTAAAAGATGAGACAGTAAATGATGTGTGAGGCAGGCCATGGGAGTCCTTTGGTAAGTTTCCTGGAATTTGATACACAATAAACTATAAGCTTATTGAGAGTAGGAAGTACTGCATCTTCCTTATAGTCTTAACACATCACCCTCTCTGAATTGCCAGCTGGAAAATTGCATACTCATCGCTTAGAATCCAGTGATCGGCCTCTTCTATGTCCTTGCATTTCCAAATCAGCCAGAAGGTAAATACCAAGCCTGTCACAGAACCCTTGTCTCAAGCCGCAAATTTATGTTTCTAGGACAACACTTCTCGATAGCTCAGAATGCACAAACTTCATTTCTCTTTCTCACTCCTCTAGTCACTTACATATAACTTCACAGATGTGTTTTGCTAGGATATAAAGCAGATATAACCAGAGAGAGAATGTGTTTGAACTCCAGGTTCAATTCAGTTCCAGACCAAGGCTCCAGCATGTGCATTATTTATCAATAGCATTTAAGTGCTTGCGGTGAGCCAGCCCTGATTTGGCTCTATAAATAAACTATGTCACACTTTATTCCTGTCCTCCGAGTCCTCACACCCTTAAGAGAAAAATGGGGAGCATGTATACAGTTTACATCAGGATAATTATAACTAAGTGATGCTGAAGCTAATCAGCCAACTGTGACAATAAGCCATTTAAACCTGCGGGGTAAGGAGTGCTGTGGGAAACTTAAGCCCTTTTTGCATGCTTTTTCTCTTTTCTTTTCTTTTCTTCTTTTCTTTTTTAAAGCTTTTGTTTCTACTCGTTCTGCTTCCACCCAGCTGAGAAAAGGCAGGTCTCTGAGTAAAGAAGTCCTTGATGATTGAGCAGAAGACCTCTTGCTGTGCTAACATCTGATAGAAGATCACTGAATCTCAAAAATGAAAAGGAGCTCAGTGGTGCTGCTGGTCTCCATTTATGTCCCTTACAAAACAGGTTTATTTTTAGGGGAAGAGAGAACCAGGAAAGAAAACATGTTGGCCCTTAGACCTACTCGTCATCTGGAGATTCTCAGTAATATTTGTTGAGATGAAAGCAAGAGATGGAGTAAAGGGATTACATTACATTAAGTGGCCAAGTGCAGTGGGGCAGCCTGAACATCACAGAAAAGCCCAGGATCAGGTGTAGTTCCAACAAAGAAAGTAAGGAAAGGGATTCCATGCTTGGCAGGGATGTAAGAATTTGGCAGAGACGGTGCCAATGGAGAAGGAATGAAAGAGGACACATGTGGAAAAGAAAATCTGTATTAAATGAGGAGTAAGGACCAAGGATAGAGTTTGGAGGTGAACTAGTGCCTGAGAATCCTTCTCACTCAGAGAATGATGCTGGCAGGAGATATGAGTGTGGAGTTGTGGGAGCCCCTGAGATAAATAGCAATTTGAGATAAACAGCCAAAATGAGGCCACAGAGGAAGTATGAACATTACTGGGTGAGAGAAAGAAGCTGTGAGGATGGGTACAAAAATGAATGCCAGATGCCAAATAAAAAGCTCTGACGATGAGGGGAAGATCTCAAGGTAACAAATGTGCATTGAGTTGCTTTTGATAGACTGAAAATACCAAGGGACAATGATTGGACCACAGCGAAAAATAGGACTCTGACCCACAACCCACAGCAACCAGCCCAGAAAGCCAAACCACAACCACTACAGCTGTCAGCCCCACACACCCAGGATCTCATCAATAACTGACAGCTTTCCTGATTTTTGCCCCTAATCTCTCTCACTTCCAAGGTGGGAGCAAGTGGAGAGAGCCAAGTATGTCCTCAAATCCTATCCCATGGGACGATGTTCAGCAGCTCAGGTCTGGCTTCCCCACGCTGACACCCTCCATCAGGATCAGTTGATGCTTTTCTGGTTTTCCTTTTCCCACTATCAAGCTTCCCACTCTTCTGCCTGCCTTTGAGTCACTTGCACTTGGCAGAGCCTGACTCCATCGCTCTAACAAGCTCTGGATTAACAGCCTTTGCTTATTCTCATTTGGATGCTCTTTGTCTATTTCCGTACTTCTATGTACCCAGCACTGTTCTGGGTTCTAGGAATCATGGTGAACACAGCAAGAAGAGATCTCTGCCTTTATGAGACTATGAGATTCACATTCTTTTGGGACAGACAGACAGGAAGCAAAGAGAAAAATTAAGTTAGCACTGTGGTGATAAATTATTTCAAAGGAAACAAAGCAGGATGATGTAATGTGGATGCAGAATGTTATCCTGAAGAGTGAAGAAAGCCCTCTTTGAGGAGGTGACATTTCGACTGAAAACTAAGGGGTGAAGAAGACCCAGTCTTGTGAATTTCTGGGGAAAGAGACTCCAGACAGTCAGAACAGAAAACACAGACCACACTGGGGCAGACCACCTTTGGTTTTATTTGGAAGACATGGAGTAGCAGAGCTGTGATGAGTGAGAGGGAGGTGGGGTCTGAATACACAGGGTTGAGGCTGGAGGGACAGCCTTGGGAGGTTTCAGGAAGGAACACATAATATCCTAAGACAAGTGTAAATGTACAAGCAGAGACAGTTTTCAATGTTCCTTTCCAGTCAATTACCACTATCAAATCAGGGAGTCATCCTAAAGATTTCAAGTGTTTACAGAGATAACTGAAGTGCTGCTGGGATAATAGTGCTTCAGTGTAATTAGGCACCTCTGCCCTTCCATCATGAAGATGCAACAAGCATCCAGCTCTTCTCTGCGATCCCATGCACAGCTGACAATGGACAATCCATCAATATCTTCTTCCTGCCACACTAGGACTGTGTGATGAGGATGCTGAGAGCTTTAATAAACCCACTTAGATAATTTCTTTATGAGACAGCGAATTAGTAGAGCTGAGCATGAAATAGTTTAGGGTCTGTCAACAAGGAGGGCATCATTGTTTTTATGACTTCTCCCATGGTCCCTGGGTGGAAAACTCTCATTAGCTGGAATATTGATAACATAGGTGGCTGCATCGATCTGCTCTGTAAATAGCAGCTGTCTCTTTGCTCAGACCTGCTGGCATCATGCCTGCTCCATTACAGCAAACGGGACCCTTGGAAGGCTAAGCTCACTCATTTCTTCCAATTGCTAGAGTGGCAGGCCTCACACTAACTCCCAAGTCCCCAAAGAAAAACAGAAGTGTCATAGAGGGATAATGCTTGTAATTTCTGCCACCATTTAATTTATAATACAGAGCAGTTCAGGTACTGGCACAGTCTTGCTCCTTGTTTTCTACAGCTTGCTCCAGACAAAGAGCTGTGTGTACTGATGCAGCAAAACATGGGTCATCTGATCAGCCTCGCCATGCTGGTGACCATACTATCAGCAAGGACATCCCGATTAGCATCAGTCATCACTGGAGAAGGCCTCTGAGAGACTTCCCAGTGTGTCTCTGTGTAAACCTCCAACAAACAAGTAAAAAGATAAGAAAGGTAATGCGGCTAGCTGGTGGGCTGGAACGCATTTCATCAAACGCTTGCTGTTTGTCCCGGGCACACAGCTGGACTACTTCCCCAGGTCTCCTGGCCCATAGGCACAGCCACATGCTGGAGTCAGCCAGCTGAAAGAGTGGATGTGATGCTTATCACTTCCAGCCCCACCAACTCCACCACCACCGCCTCCATCCTGTTTATCTTCCTTTGACTTGATGCCAATGAAAACACATTCTTAGAATCTACACTGGAAGTAGAAGAATCTCAAGGTGGGAAGGGTCTAAGTCCCTGAAGAACATCTGAAGGAGACCTGCCTACTAATGAGGAGCATCTGTTGTAGACTTAGAACAATAGAAAATACACCTGTATTCCTTTAAATTGCTAAGATATTGGAATTTATCTGTTTCAGCCGCTAGCATTAGCCAACCTAATAGAGTGGATGTCTGAATACTAGAACCAAATTGTCAGAGAATTCACATCAAAGTGTGTTTGTGATATATTCATCACCTTAGGGTTTCTACCATGACCTACCAAGTGAGAAAAACGTAACACTTTTAGAGGTTTAACTTACATATCCTACTCATTGTAAGTACATAGTTCGATGGGTTTTAGTACATTTATACAAGTATGTAAGAACACTTCTCTCAACCCCTAAATTCCCTCATTCCTGTATGCAATCAATTCATGCTCTCAGCCCAGGGCAAACACAAGTATTCATGTAGTATTTCTGGCATCTGTCATTGGGCACAATGATTTTGCAGTTCGCCTGCACTGTTACCTGTGACATTACTGTGTTCCTTTGTGACAGCTACACAGTACTCAGTGGTGTGCATGTACTACATGGTGTTTCTCCGTTCACCACTTTATGGACATTTGAATTGTTTTCTGTTTGGTATCATCATTTCTGATGCTGCCATATAGAAGTCTTTGCTTGTACATATTTTCTTTTCTCTTAGGTAGATGCTAGGAGCTGAATTGCTGGGTTGTATTAATTACCATTTTATACTTGATGAAAGCCCTCTCTGAGTCCCTTTGAGTCTGTTCCTTGGCATTCCTTGGTTTATAACTGAAATGCTATATTTATCACGTTGAATTCATTCAATTTTTGCTTTTATTCAACATCTCTCTCTGCTAAGTAGACTATGCGCTACTTAGAGGTCAAGACCATGTTTTTTAATATACTAATGCCTAGAATAGTGAGGAGTACCCAGGACATGTTTACTGAAATCCTAAGTAGCCAGAGAGCTTGAGGTAAATGAGGTGAATGAGTTACTGTAGAGTCGGAGGGGCTGGATTATGTGATGTCAAGTTGGCTACTGCTGGCAGCCATGTTTCCAAGAATTCTGCCTCTGCTTGCCCCCAGTTAGGGCTAGCCAAAGAAGAACTTGCCTGAGACTTGGAAGGAGGAAATGAAACAGAAGTCCTTACTCGCCAAATGCCAGGATGGCATGATGCAGACATGGCAGAGGCAGACAGTCTGGCTGCTCTGGCTCGTTGCTTCAGACACTAGTCAAGCTCTCCTCCTCATTGCAGCCCACGACCCCCGCCAGGTGCTTGGCTGTGGAGCTGAGGTCTACACAGGAACAACCACTGCCATAGCCTTCCCACAGGCCCCTTCTTTCAGGGTCTATGCCCTGAATGTTGGCTACAGAGTGTCCCTTCTGGTTCTAATGGCATTCACACCAGAGCTGCAGTCAGATGTGCTAACAGCTGATGCTTGGGTTCTCTGGTTCCTCCTGCGATTGCACTGACCCAGTCTTGCTGCATTTTTTGGTGCCAGGTCTATTTCCCATAATAAAGCCCTCATTTCATAATACTCATGGGAGCTCTGTTTTCCTGGTGAAACCCTGCTTGCTAGGGTCCTCCAAGCATGGACCATATATAAACGTTCATTCTTCGGAGAACCCAGTGGTGTGGCCTGGAGCCTCTGAAAAGCTTCCTGGCCTGCTCTAAGCAGGAAAGCCCTCCCTGTCCTGTGTGCCATTTATTTTAAAAGGTCTCTCTATGCACAAAGCATTGCCCATGAGATCTGGGAAGAGTTTTGTTTCCAGCATTAAAATGTCACTGAAGATTTTTAAGCGATATTTTCTTTTTCTCTGGTTGGAATTTAAATTTACCCTGATAACAGTCTAATTGCTGGTAGAACTCCCAGGTAACTGACATCCCTTAAATTTCTGTTATAGGTGTTAATTGCTATCATGAATCTTGGGGAAGACAAAGAGAATTTAAAAGTAAACAGAGGGGAAGAGACAGATCTAGAGTAAATTGAGAGACAAAGAGAAATCTAGGAAGCAATTAGGGGCAATGCCATCTTATTTTCTTATTTTTTGCTTTCTTTCCATCATTGCACCTCAATTGTTTACTTTGAAAAAAATTACCTTTTTGGATACAATTAACATTTTCTATCCTTTACCCTTTTCAAGGAGCAGAGCTACGGCTTTCAATACTCCTGCCTGGTAGTGGATTATCTTCCGTTATCTTGTCAATGGTAATTGGAAGGTATTGCAGATCAGAGGCAGAAGGAATGTCACCACTAATGGTCTTTATGGCCAGTTATTACAGAGGGATGTTCCCCTGCAAAGGAGGCACTTGTCTGGCCATGATCTGTGACAAAAGCAAGGCTCTAGGAGTCATGAAATAATTGATGATGTGTCCCTACTTAGGGGTGCTAATGAGTCCAATTTCTGAGAGCTTAACTATGAATTGGATGCAGCTTTTTGTTGAATTTTGCTTTAACCGAGAGAGACAGACTTTCTTCAACCTGCAGAGGCTTCCTTGGGCTCTTTCTTGCATTACATCTTTTCAGAGTCAGTATGGAACCCATTTTCCTGGAAACAGGATGAAGGGGAATCTACTGTTTTTAGAAGCTTGGCCAAAGATGCCATACTTAGCCAAGATGGTCACAGCAGAGGAAATGGGTTAACTTAGGTAAAAGAAAAGACTAAGACCCACCCTCAGGTCCTTGAGATGCACATGTGAAGAAATCCATTCCTCACAGACTAGTTAGGTGGAAGGTGATGGTAGCAAATCTCCACCAATGAATCTGTTTTTCAGAAAAAGGGATTCATTCTCTGTTGGAGAGCCAAACTCAAAAACAGGGGGCAGGTGTTAGGTGATTGTGGAGAGGGGAAGAGTGGTTGAACACACCCTGTGTTCTGCCCTTCTGAAATATGTCTTGATAGCAGCTCACAGATGCCAATGCCGTTCTGAGCAGGGACTCAGAACAGCAACTCTGATGAGGCCAGGTGGCTAAGTCAGAAGTCCAGTTGCCTGAATTCCCAGGCTTAGAAGTTCAGTGACTGTGGGAAAGCGAAATAAGTGTTTCATGTCTCCATTTCCTCTTCTATAAAGTGGTTATAACAGCATCTACATCACAGAGTTCAAAACATGAAGTGAGCTATTGTATGTAGTGGAGAAGGCAATGGCACCCCACTCCAGTACTCTTGCCTGGAGAGTCCCAAGGATGGAGGAGCCTGGTTGGCTGCAGTCCATGGGGTCGCTATGAGTCGGATGCGACTGAGCAACTTCCCTTTGACTTTTCACTTTCATTCATTGGGGAAGGAAATGGCAACCCACTTCAGTGTTCTTGCCTGGAGAATCCCAGGGATGGCAGAGCCAGTTGGGCTGCCGTCTATGGGATTGCACAGAGTCAGACACGACTGAAGTGACTTAGCATAGCATTGTATGTAAAGTACTTTAATAAGTGGTTGGACCAAGAGTTGCTATGCCATTTCCTCATAAAACCTGCATGTGAGGATGTCTTTACAGAGACTCTGTTCCTGCCCTTCCCACCTTCCATAATCAAAATTCCACCTTGGTTTGGAGCTCCACCAACACACAGATACAGGTACAACACACACACACACACACACGAATTTGTTGCCATCACGGCCACTTAATCTATTAAAGACACTTTCCTTGTCAACGAGCCACCTAATGGGAGCCTCTGGCCTACTTCTGTCTCTAAGGTGCATACTTCACAGTGGTTTGGGATCCCTCTGGATTCTCCTCCACCAGTAGACTGATAGAAACACCAGCCTCAGGAACTTAACTCCACTGTCATAGTGGTTGCAGATAACAACCTGTTCTTCCCACCTCACCACCATGTAATTAATTCTGGATGAATCAGGGACCCACTACCCAAATCACACCTCTCTTCCATCTCAATATAATCACTAAGCCAGTTAGTTATGCTGGACTGGAGCAATTTGGGGCTACCCAAGATATGCAGGGAGCTTGTTAATACTGATAACATTTCCCCAGTTTTACTCACAATGAGTATTGGCTTCTACCATCAAAGCTGAAGTTTTCCCACTAAGATGCCAACATGTTTTTTTTTTTTTTTCCTAAATCAGTTGGCTCTCTTTTTATCTCTCAAGAAAAGAAAAATTTTCTAGACCACACTTCCCACTATTTCCTTGAATATCTACTACATTTTTGGCTCACAATATTTCTGAGATTTTCCACAAGTTTCCAACTAGATTCCATTTCAATAACTTCCTCAATAGCTATAGGTTTATGTATCATGCAGCTTATGAAATATTTTGGCCTCGGTCACCAGAGGCCTTTATCTCATCACTGTGACTTTAAAGATTGGTATTTCATCATATAAATGTCAATGAATTAATTTATGCATTCACTCATCCCTTGTGTGGTTTCATAAAAACAACTTGAAGTAATGAAAAAAAAGAGCATATGAGATTCAATAAAATACTGAACTGCTACTCCCAAATGTCTCCGGCCTCCCTGGGGCCCCCCCACTGCAGTACCCCCAAAGCAGAAAAATACTTAAACTGTGTTACAGAATCAATGGCCAGTTTCCCAGCAGCAAAGTCAAGAAGGAAACACACTCACTGATAAGTAGCATGAGACCATCTGTGAACTCTGGCCCCAGATTTTTCAGAGACATGCACAAGTTTACCTGTCACTAACGTGTCACAACCCGTCATGAGACCTTGACAAATACTGGTATGGCAGCTCTGTTCCATTTCACTAAATCCACAAATTCCATCACACACATGCCTCTCTCTCTGCCAACCAGCAGGGCTGTGTCAACATCTGCATTTCAGACCAAAAGTTCTGCTGCTGGATTTTTGAACAACAGTCTGGACCCTGATCAGTCCCTGACAAACCCCAGGAGACTACATTTTCTCTGTCTATTTTAATTTATATCACACAATATGCCATTACTCTTCATTGATCCTCACATTCTGCTTGTCCCTTCTGTTTTGTAGGAAGCAGAATTCATTTTTTCTATGCAGGCAAACTGCTAAGCCTTCAGGTGGTTTAGGAGCTCTGTGTGGGCATCACAGTCACATTATTGAAAGTTCCAGATGAATGGTTGCATGTAGGAATGCATTAAAACACTGGATAGCTTCCTCATTAAGAAAAATTGTTGCAATGGTGTCAGAGACATTATTCCTTTTATTTTCTTCTGTTTTATTAAAATCAAATTAGTAGCCAATATGACATGTATAACCAACTAATAAGTTTGAGCATATATTAATAAAGTTTAGATTTGAAATCAAACTAAACTTCAATTAAGTCAATATTGCAAATGTAATAATTTATACAGTTATTTCTTTGCAGAGTGGTAATGAGGTATACACAATAGGCAGTACACAAACGATTATAACTTGCATTATAACATAATCACAATAAGCATTTTTTCTTTTTGGATAAACTAGAATGAAACAAAATGAAACTGGATAAGTTGTGTAGCTGTTCCTTTAAATGTCCTTGAGCCTAAAGTAAAGGAGTTCCAAGCTTAATATTCTCATAAAGAGCCTTGATAAGTAAGTATTGTAGAAGATAAAGCTCACAATTTTTTTCTTCTTCCTTAAGGAATATTTTCTATACAAGTTAATACAAATTGTCCAAATTACAAAATTTCCACCTGTAAAGATATAATCAAATATTTTTTAACCCTGGAACTAAGATGTAAATTGCTTACAAATCCTATTCTGTACCTAGGCTATTTACACATGAACATATAAAATTTTAAGCTGGTAACATTATAGATAATATGCATGTTAGATGATGTACTAGGTAATGGAGAACAGATGTAAAATTTGTCAGTCAGTCAGTTCAGTCACTCAGTCATGTGTGACTCTTTGCAACCCCATGGACTGCAGCATGCCAGGCCTCCCTGTCCATCAACGACTCCCAGAGCATGCTCAAACTCATGTCCATTGAGTCGGTGATGCCATCTAACCATCTCATCCTCTGTCGTATCCTTCTCCTGCTCCCTTCAATCTTTCCCAGCATCAGGGTCTTTTCCAATGAGTTGGTTCTTCCAATCAGGTGGCCAAAGTATTGGAGTTTCAGCTTCAACATCAGTCCTTCCAATGAATATTCAGGACTGATTTCCTTTAGGATGGACTGGTTGGATCTTCTTGCAGTCCAAGGGACTCTCAAGAGTCTTCTCCAACACCACAGTTCAAAAGCATCAATTTTTCAGTGCCCAAGGAAAGTGTCACTGTTTCCCTATTTTTTGCCATGAAGTGATGGGACCAGATGCCATGATGTTAGTTTTCTGAATGTTGACCTTTAAGCCAACTTTTTCACTCTCCTCTTTCACTTTCATCAAGAGGCTCTTTAGTTCTTCTTCGCTTTCTGCCATAAGGGTGGTGTCATCTGCATATCTGAGGTTGTTGATATTTCTCCCAGAAATCTTTATTCCAGCTTGTGCTTCCTCCAGCCCAGCATTTCTCCTGATGTACTCTGCATATAAGTTAAATAAGTAGGGTGACAATATACAGCCTTGACATACTCCTTTTCCAATTTGGAACCAGTTATAATGTGAGTGCTGTTCATTGGTACATTACTTGTAGTACCTACAGTCCTCTAAAGCAGAGGTAGGAATACTGTCCCCTGTGCGCTTTCAGTTAGTTGGAGTCCTCCAGACATGAGCAAAAATGCTATGCAGTGTTTCATGAAGAAGCTTTATGAGTCCATGCATGGTTTTCCATGCTCCTTCCATTCTGCCATGACAACCAGGAATTTGCCAGCTATTCTGTCAGCCTGAGTCCCTAGGTGAGACTGACACAGAGAAGAGTCTCCAGTCAACCCATGATGTACATATTGTACATCATATAGTTTGGGGCTACACAGTGTCATTATGGGGCTGTGTGTTACAGCAGCAAACTTAACCGACCCTGACTAACTGGGTTATTCTAGCAGCTACATTAAGATAGGATATTTGTTTACGTAACAAAAATAAGTAATTCAACATCTCAAGTGCTTAAATAAAGCAGGATTTACTTGTCACTCATGCTCCATGCCCTGCATGGATTGTCTGAGAAATCTGCTCCACATAGTCAGAGACCCAGACGATAACCCTACACTATGATGCAGAAGGGATGTGGGACATGGCAAGTTGTTCACTGCCTCTTAAAACATCTGCCTGGAAGATGTGCAATTACCACCTTTACTTACAAGTGCAAGTCACCTGGCCACACCCACCTTCAGATACACAGGGAAATTCAATCCATTTAATATGCCCCAAAGGAAATTTTATAAAAATTGTCTGTGATATTCCTTAAAGATCACAAAGCAAATATGATGCCCATTTTCCAGATGAGATGGCCAGTTGAGACAGGCTTAGTAACTGGCTTAAACTCAGAGTTAGGAAATGAAAGAGAAAGAAGTGTCTGAACACTAGCAGCCTGAATTCCAGGTCCCAGACCCTTAAAAGTTATAAAATCACAATAATCCTCTTCTAATAATAATCAGATCAGATCGGCCCCCCAGTCATGTCCGACTCTTTGCAACCCCATGAACCGCAGCACGCCAGGCCTCCCTATCCATCACCAGCTCCCGGAGGTCACTCAGCCTCACACCCATCAAGTCAGTGATGCCATCCAGCCATCTCATCCTCTGTCGTCCCCTTCTCCTCCTGCCCTCAATCCCTCCCAGCATCAGAGTCCTCCAATGAGTCAACCCGCATGAGGTGGCCAAAACTCGAGTCAGCAGCATCTCCCGAATCAGGAGACCTCAGAATGACTGGTTGGATCCTGCAGTCAAGGGACCCAGAGTCCCACCACAGCAAGCATCATCGTGCCAGCCTCACAGTCCAGCCTCACTCAACGACCAAGGAGAGACCAGCCTGACAGCGAACCGGAGTGCCGCGAAAGCCAGGTGTCATCCTCCAGGGTAGCGCATCATGGCTGCAGTCACCATCTGCAGTGAAGCAGAAAACAAGTCTGACACTCCCACTGTCCCTCCCATGCAGTGATGGACCAGATGCCAGACCGAATGAGCGCCAACCCACCCCACTCACCCAAGAGGCAGCCCCCCATCAAGGGTGTGCGACGAGGGATCCCCAGCAACTGATCCAACTCTCTCCAGTCAGCACCATGAGACTCGCAAGAAAAACATGGTGACGCAGCCACGCCCCCTTGAACAGTCGACAGCGGCCCGACCGCAAAGAGATAGGTGTCTGATCCCACCAGAACAAGAGTGATCCACACAGTCAAAGGCGCAACAAGCAGAAGAGCTGACCCGCCCATGATCCAGGGAGTGAGATCCCCCTGCCACAGCGCACAAAGCATGTACAATGCGAGCCTGCGGAGAGAGCAACACTAGCGTGGAGATGAGTGAGTCGAGGAGCCCCTGGCATGCCCTGGGATTGGAATGAACTGACCCCCGCCTGAGCTCCATTGCTGCAATGAGGAGCACTCACAGCATCATCATCAGGATGAAAGCTCCACTGAATCCACACCTCCACTAGCCGGGATCCAGGCCCATTGACTACATCCAAGATGCTGCCAGCAGTGTCACACCATCATGAATCTGTCGAGCCATACAGCCGACGCCACTTCCATATCTCTGCCTAGATCCACACCATCTCCAGTGCCCACTTGCAGAAATGTCCTGATCCTGACTGAAGAGATCCAGTCTCCCATCTGTCCCACTTGCAGATCACTGAAGAAGGCCACTCCGCACTGAACTCGCAGAATCTCCCTCCTTGCTCGCTCTCTCTCACAGCGAAGGCCCCCAGACAGTCATTGCTTGCACCCAGGGGAGGTCTTGACCCTGTCCCTGACAATCCGAACCCACCAAGTCATCAGGCACCACATCAGACAGGCCCAAACACTCACCCACTGAAATCATAAGGGAGAAGGCAACCTGAATGGTCAGAGCCACCCCAGGAGAAGGGTTCATGGTCGAGCCACAGTCAGCTCGCGGATGAAGAGCTCTCCACTTGGCGAAAGAATAGTATACATTTGGAGGTGGGACAGAATAGTGTTGCAGAATATTGGCAGCAGGGAGTATTATTGTTAAGCAACAGCAATAATAATTAAAACAGCAGCCAATTAGCTGAAGAATGTACATTTATTGTTATTTGGAAACTCTCACCTGTGCATCTAGAAAATGAAATTTTATCAAGTGAGTTGAAAATAGGTTCCAGTATAGGCCCTTCATTAATTATTCCTTACAACTTTGTGGGAAGCTGGGGAAGCCACATGACTCCCCTCTGCCCTCATGCCTGGCACTAATAAAGGAAACAAGGCCCACGGATGGGGATGCTCACAGAGCAGAACTATCACAAATCAGGTCAGCTCTTAGCTATGAAGCATGCGGACGTCCTTATTTGAAGGCTCTTCTGCATCTTTACAGAGCATTGTCACTTCATATTAATTAATTTTAAATGGGCTGTTGGCTGAGAACATCAAAGTCAGGAACTTCAGACTTCCATCACCCTTCTGGTCAAGACTTAGAAGACAGCCTTCAATACTTTTGTCCTGTTTAATCTCTGAAAATGTCAGCACTTCTGCATTGGATTAATCCTTCTTTATTAGATGCTGGCCTATTGGAAATAAATTTTAATAAGAATCATAAGAATCATGCCTGCCAAATTAATTTTACCCTCAACTTCCAAAGAGTCAATAACACAAAAAGGATTGCTAAGGAAAGGTCATTTTGCAAACAAGGAAGAGATAACTTGCTGTGAAACTTGGTGAATAAGAGGTCTCCCACGACTGAGAAAACAGGGGCCTGCAAAGGGGGAGGCGACCAGCTGGGATCCCGCTGTGTCAGTGGCTGACTCAGCAAATACCTCATCTTGGGTCAATGGCAAGAAACTGATGCAGAATCAAGCTTATGAATGAGATAAAAAGTGAAGAGTCTGAGAAGACACCAAGGCCACAGGCCTCCATGGAGAATTCTTCGGTTGGTTACATCTTTACTGTCCTTCTGGTCATACAGTCACCCATGGAATCACCATTTACCCTCATACATTTGTGTTAAAGAAGCAATATTAAGCAAAACGCAAATTAACTATAAGATGTAGATACATCCTACAGATACACGTATATACTGCATTTGAAGTATTAGCAGATAAAGTATCATTTTAAAATATCATCATTTACTAACTGATATCTGTTAGGGTAATATCAAAGATATATCATGATTAATTTTGGTAATGATTGTATCTAAAACTGTACTTTGAAATAGAATTTCATATCAAATAATTCAATATAGACACCACCAAATATGAATTTGTGTGATCCATATAGGGTTTCTGGTATTTTGGGTAACAAGTTTAATGGTTTATGTTTACAATTTTTGTGTTATGCCTCAAAATCAGTAAATATGAGAGGAGGTTTCTGACATATTAGGCAAATTTCTTTCTAAAATATACTATGGAAGTACAGTCAGTCTTTATTTCTATAAATAATATGTCATATATCATCTTGAATATAATAATAATTGCTATATTCTTCCTTTTTAGCATTTGTTCCTGAAGGTCCATGGAAAGTTCCCCTGCTATATTAGAAAGAGTTAATATGAGCCTTTGCCACAGATCTGGCAAAGACAATCTCAATAGGATTTTAGGTGTCTCTCAACCTTTTCCTCGGGGAAGGCAATGGCACCCCACCCCAGTACTTTTGCCTGGAGAATCCCATGGACGGAGGAGCCTGGTAGGCTCCAGCCCATGGGGTCGCTAAGAGTCGGACACGACTGAGCGACTTCACTTTCACTTTTCACTTGCATGCATTGGAGAAGGAAATGGCAACCCACTCCAGTGTTCTTGCCTGGAGAATCCCAGGGACAGGGGAGCCTGGTGGGCTTCCGTCTATGGGGTCGCACAGAGTCGGACACGACTGAAGCGACTTAGCAGCAGCAGCAGCAGGAGCAACCTTTTCCTAATCAGCATTTCTTTCTCCTTCCCTCTAAACATCATTCTCACCTGCACAAGAATTAAACCATGTATGATTAAAAGTGAAAATACATACACTTGATAATGACCCAAGCCACTCTGATGACTGGAGGGTTCCTCTAGGAAAGAAACAGGGGGCTCAGGACCCTGCAAATTCCTCTACTCCTTACTATCAGTAGTACATGCGCACTTGATACGCATTCTGAATCTCTTAGCTAAATTTCAAATAACAATTAAATAATTATCACTGTATCGATAATTTGGGAGGAAAATTGATTAAGAAGGTCATCAGCTCTGTTGAGCCCCCAGAATACCATAGAGTTGGGCAATATTGATCAGCCCTATGACACAAACAGCCTAGCTGCCTAACTACTGTGTTTTCTTATCTCTCTCTTACTAATATATACAGATCAAGAAGCAAAGTTAGAACCAGACACGGAACCACAGACTGGTTCCAAATTGGGAAAGGTGTATGTCAAGGCTGTATATTGTCACCCTGCTTATTTAACTTCTATGCAGAGTACATAATGAGAAATGCTGGACGGGAGGAAGCACAAGCTGGAATCAAGATTGTTGGGAGAAATATAAATAACCTCAGATATGCAGATGATATCACCCTCATGGCAGAATGCAAAGAGGAACTTAAGAGCCTCTTGATGAAAGTGAAAGACGAGAGTGAAAAAGTTGGCCTAAAACTCAACATTCAAAAAACAGAGATCATAGCATCTGGTCCCATCACTTCATGGCAAATAGATGGGGAAACAGTGGAAATAGTGACAACTTTATTTTGGGGGCTCCAAATCACTGCAGATGGTAACTGCAGCCATGGAATGAAAAGACCCTTGCTCCTTGAAAGAAAAGCTGTGACAAACTTCAATTCAGTTCAGTCATTCAGTTGTGTTCGACTCAGCGACCAATGGAGCTTGCTCCCAGAACTTGCTCAACTTGCTCCAACTCATGTCCATGGAGTCGGTGATTCCATCCAACCATCTCATCCTCTATCATCCCTTTCTCCTCCTGCCCTCAATCTTTCCCAGCATCAGGGTCTTTTCAAATGAGTCAGTACTTTGCATCAGCTGGCCAAAGTTTTGGAGTTTCAGCTTTAGCATCAGTCCTTCCAACACATATTCAGGAGTGATTTCCTTTAGAATTGACTGGTTTGATCTCCTTGTAGTCCAACAGACTCTAGAGAATCTTCTCCAACACCACAGTTCAAATGCATCAATTTTTCAGTACTCAGCTCTCTTTATGGTCCAACTATCATATCCGTTACATAACTATTGGAAAAACCAAAGCTTTGACTAGATGGACATTTGCCAGCAAAGGAATGTCTTTGCTTTTTAATATGCTTTCTAGGTTGGCCAAAAATGTTCTTCCAAGGAGCAAGCATCTTTTCATTTTATGGCTGCAGTCACCATTTGCAGTGATTTTGGAGCCTAAGAATATAAAGTCTCTTACTGTTGCCTTCGTTTCCCCGTTTATTTGTCATGAAGTGATGAGACTGGATGTCATAATCTTCATTTTTTGAATGTTGAGTTTAAGCCAGCTTTTCACTCTCTTCTTTCACTTTCATCAAGAGGCTCTTAGATGCTCTTAACTTACTGTCATAAGGGTGGTGTCATCTGTGTATCTGAGGTTATTGATATTTCTCCTGGCAATCTTGATTCCAGCCTGTGCTTCATCCAGCCCAGCGTGTCTCATGATGTACTCTGCATATAAGTTAAATAAGCAGGGTGACAATATACAGCCATGATATACTCCTTTCCCAATTTGGAACCAGTCTGTTGTTCCATGTCCAGTTCTAACTGTTGCTTCTTGACCTGCATCCAGATTTCTCAGGAGATAGGTAAGGTGGTCTGGTATTCCCATTGCTTTAAGAATGTTCTATATTTTGTTGGGATCCACACAGTCAAAGGCTTTGGCATAGTCAATAAAGTAGAAGTAGTAGATCTGTTTTTATGGAATTCTTTTGCTTTCTCTATGATCCAATGGATATTGGCAATTTGATCTCTGATTGAACATTCTTTGGCACTGCTTTTCTTTGGGATTGCAATGAAAACTGAATTTTTCCAGTCCTGTGGCCACTGCTGAGTTTTCCAAATTTGCTGGCATATTG
The DNA here is from genome assembly GCA_935064755.1 of Tragelaphus eurycerus. Classification (NCBI taxonomy): domain Eukaryota; kingdom Metazoa; phylum Chordata; class Mammalia; order Artiodactyla; family Bovidae; genus Tragelaphus; species Tragelaphus eurycerus. The sequence continues at coordinate 336,102 of CAKXYN010000244.1, forward strand.
AGTGCAGCACTTTCACAGCATCATCTTTCAGGATATGGAATAGTTCACCTGGAATTCCATCACCTCCACTAGGTTTGTTCATAGTGATGCTTCCTAAGGCCCACTTGGCTTCATATTCCAGGATGTCTGGCTCTAGGTGAGTGATCACACCATCATCATTATCTGGGTCATCAGGATCTTTTTTGCATAGTTCTTCTATGTATTCTTGCCTCCTCTTCTTAATATCTCCTACTTCTGCTAGGTCCATACTGTTTCTGTCTTTATTGTACCCATCTTCGCATGAAATGTTTCCTTGGTATCTCTAATTTTCTTGAAGAGATCTCTAGTCTTTCCCATTCTATTGTTTTCCTCTATTTCTTTGCGTTGATCATTGAGGAAAGATTTCTTATCTCTCCTTGCTTACTCTTTGGAACTCTGCATTCAGATGGATATATGTCTCCTTTTCTCCTCTACCCTTCACTCCTCCTCTTCACAGCTATTTGTAAGGCCTCCTCACACAACCATTTTGCCCCCTTCAATTTCTTTTTCTTGAGGATGGTCTTGATCACTGCCTCCAGTACAATGTCATGAACCTCCATCCATAGTTCTCAGGCACTCTGTCTATCACTTCTAATCCCTTGAATCAATTTGTCACTTCCACTGTATAATAGTAAGGCATTTGATTTAGGTCATACCTGAATGGTCTAGTGGTTTTCCCTACTTTCTTCAGTTTAAGTCTAAATTTTGCAATGAAGAGTTTATGATCTGAGCCACAGTCAACTCCTGGTCTTGTTTTTTCTGACTGTATAGAGTTTTTCCATCTTGGGCTGCAAAAGATATAATCAGTCTGATTTTGCTATTGACCATCTGGTGACGTCCATGGGTGGAGTCATATCTTGTGTTGTTGAAAGAGGGTGTTTGCTATGAACAGTGCATTCTCTTGGCCAAACTCTGTCAGCCTTTGCCCTTCTTCATTTTGTACTCCAAAGTCAAACTTGCCTGTTACTCCACATATCTCTTGACTTCCTACTTTTTGCATTCCTGTCCCCTATGATGAAAACAATTTTTTTTTTTTTTTTTTGGTGTTAGTTTAGAAGGTCTTTCAGTTCTTCATAGATTCATGCAATTTCAGCTTCTTTGGCATTAGTGGTTGGGGAATAGACTTGGATAACTGTGATATTGAATGGTTTGCCTTGGAAATGAATAGAGATCATTCTGGGTTTTTTAAGATTGTACTCAAGTACCACCTTTTGGACTCTTGTTGACTATGAGGGCTACTTTATTTCTTCTAAGGGGTTCTTGCCCACAGCAGTAGATATAATGGTCATCTGAAATAAATTAGCCAATGTTGGTCCATTTTAGCTCACTGAGTCCTAAAATGTTGATGATCATTCTTGCCGTCTCCTGTTTGACCACGTCCAATTTGCCTTAATTCATGAACCTAACCGGAGAAGGCAATGGCATCCCACTCCAGTATTCTTGCCTGGAAAATCCCATGGGCAGAGGAGCCTGGTAGGCTGCAGTCCATGGGGTCACTAAGAGTCAGACACGACTGAGCGACTTACCTTTCACTTTTCACTTTCATGCATTGGAGAAGGAAATGGCAACACACTCCAGTGTTCTTGCCTGGAGAGTCCCAGGGACAGGGGAGCCTGGTGGGCTGCCGTCTCTGGGGTCGCACAGAGTTGGACACGACTGAAGTGACTTAGCAGCATGGACCTAACATTCCTAATATTGTTCTTTAAAGCATCAGACTTTACTTCCATCATCAGTCACATCCACAACTCAGCAATTTTTTGCTTTTGTTATGTCTCTTCATTCGTTCCGGAGCTATTTCCCACTCTTCTCCAGTAATGTATTTGGCACCTACCAGCTTGTGGAGTTCCTCTTTCAGTATCCTATCTTTTTCCCTTTTCCTACCATTCATGGGGTTCTCAAGGCAAGAATACTGAAGTGGTTTACCATTCTCTTCTCCAGGGAACCTGTTTTGTCAGAACTCTCCACCATGACCCATCCATCTTGGGTGGCCCTACACCACATGGCTCATGGTTTCATTGAGTTAGACAAGGCTGTGGCCCATGTGATCAGTTTGGTGAGTTTTGTGTGACTGTGGTTTTGATTCTGTCTGGCATCTGATGGATAAGGAAAAGAAGATTGTGGAACCTCCCTGATGGGAAGGACTGACTGTGGGGGAATCAGTATTATTCTGATGGGGAGGGCCATGCTCAGATCAGAGATCAGATCAGTCGCTCAGTCGTGTCCAACTCTTTGTGACCCCATGAAGAGCAGCATGCCAGGCCTCCCTGTCTATCACCAACTCCCGGAGGTCACTCAGACTCACATCCATCGAGTCAGTGATGCCATCCAGCCATCTCATCCTCTATCGTCCACTTCTCCTCCTGCCCCCAATCCCTCCCAGCAGCAGAGTCTTCTCCAATGAGTCAACTCTTCACATGAGGTGGCCAAAGTACTGGAGATTCAGCTTTAGCATCATTCCTTTCAAAGAAATCCCAGGGCTGATCTCCTTCAGAATGGACTAGTTGGATTTCCTTGCAGTCCAGGGCACTCTAAAGAGTCTTCTCCAACACCACACTTCAAAAGCATCAATTCTTCGGTGCTCAGCCTTCTTCACAGTCCAGCTCTCACATCCATACATGACCATAGGAAAGACGATAGCCTTGACTAGGCGAACCTTTGTTGGCAAAGTAATGTCTCTGCTTTTGAATATGCTATCTAGGTTGGTCATAACTTTCCTTCCAAGGAGTAAGCGTCTTTTAATTTCATGGCTGCATTCACCATCTGCAGTGATTTTGGAGCCCAGAAAAAGAAAGTCTGACACTGTTTCCACTGTTTCCCCATCTATTTCCCATAAAGTGATGGGACTGGATGCCATGATCTTCGTTTTCTGAATGTTGAGCTTTAAGCCAACCTTTTCACTCTCCACTTTCACTTGCATCAAGAGGCTTTTTAGTTCCTCTTCACTTTCTGCCATAAGGGTGGTGTCATCTGCATATCTGAGGTTATTGATATTTCTCCTGGCAATCTTGATTCCAACTTGTGTTTCTTCCAGTCCAGCATTTCTCATGATGTACTCTGCATATAGGTTAAATAAACATGGTGACAATATACAGCCTTGACGTACTCCTTTTCCTATTTGGAAACAGTCTGTTGTTCCATGACCAGTTCTAACTGTTGCTTCCTGACCTGCATACAGATTTCTTAAGAGGCAGATCAGGTGGTCTGGTATTCCCATCTCTTTCAGAATTTTCCACAGCTTATTGTGATCTACACAGTCAAAGGCTTTGGCATAGTCAATAAAGCAGAAATAGATGTTTTTCTGGAACTCTCTTGCTTTTTCCATGATCCAGCAGATGTTGGCAATTTGATCTCTGGTTCCTCTGCCTTTTCTCAAACCAGCTTGAACATCAGGAAGTTCACGGTTCACATATTGCTGAAGCCTGGCTTGGAGAATTTTGAGCATTATTTACTAGCATGTGAGATGAGTGCAATTGTTCGGTAGTTTGAGCATTCTTTGGCATTGCCTTTCTTTGGGATTGGGATGAAAATTGACCTTTTCCAATCTTGTGGCCACTGCTGAGTTTTCCAAATTTGCTGGCACATTGAGTGCAGCACTTTCACAGCATCATCTTTCAGAATTTGGAATAGCTCCATTGGAATTCCAACACCTCCACTAGCTTTGTTCATAGTGATGCTTTCTAAGGCCCACTTGACTTCACATTCCAGGATGTCTGGCTCTAGGTCATTGATCACACCATCATGATTATCTGGGTCGTGAAGATCTTTTTTGTACACTTCTTATATGTATTCTTGCCACCTCTTCTTAGTATCTTCTGCTTCTGTTAGGTCCATACCATTTCTGTCCTTTATTAAGCCCATCTTTGCATGAAATGTTCCCTTGGTATCTCTAATTTTCTTGAAGCGATCCCTAGTCTTTCCGATTCTGTTGTTTTCCTCTATTCCTTTGCACTGATCGTTGAAGAAGGCTTTCTTATCTCTTCTTGCTATTCTTTGGAACTCTGCATTCAGATGTTTATATCTTTCCTTTTCTCCTTTGCTTTTCAATTCTCTTCTTTTCACAGCTGTTTGTAAGGCCTCCCCAGACAGCCATTTTGCTTTTTTGCATTTCTTTTCCATGGGGATGGTCTTGATTCCTATCTCCTGTACAATGTCATGAACCTCACTCCATAGTTCATCAGGCACTCTATCTATCAGATCTAGGCCCTAAATCTTTTCTCCCTCCCCATAAGGGATTTGATTTAGGTCATACCTGAATGGTCTAATGGTTTTCCCTACTTTCTTCAATTTAAGTCTAAATTTGGCAATAAGGAGTTCATGGTCTGAGCCACAGTCAGCTCCTAGTCTTGTTTTTGCTGATTGTATAGAGCTTCTCCATCTTTGGCTGCAAAGAATATAATCGATCTGATTTTGGTGTTGACCATCTGGTGATGTCCATGTATAAAGTCTTCTCTTGTGTTGTTGGAAGAGGGTGTTTGCTATGACTAGTGCATTTTCTTGGCAAAACTCTATTATTCTTTGCCCTGCTTCATTCTGTATTCCAAGGCCAAATTTGCCTGTTATTCCAGGTGTTTCTTGACTTCCTACTTTTGCATTCCTGTCCCCTAGAATGAAAAGGACATCTTTTTTGGGTGTTAGCTCTAAAAGGTCTTGTAGGTCTTCATAGAACCGTTCAACTTCAGCTTCTTCAGCATTACTGGTTGGGGCATAGACTTGGATTACTGTGACATTGAATGGTTTGCCTTGGAAATGAACAGAGATCATTCTGTCATTTTTGAGATTGCATCCAAGTACTGCATTTCGGACTCTTTTGTTGACCATGATGGCCACTCCATTTCTTCTGAGGGATTCCTGCCCGCAGTAGTAGATATAATGGTCCTCTGAGTTAAATTCACCCATTCCAGTCCATTTTAGTTCACTAATTCCTAGAATGTCGACATTCACTCTTGCCATCTCTTGTTTGACCACTTCCAATTTGCCTTGATTCATGGACCTGACATTCCAGGTTCCTATGCAATATTGCTCTTTACAGCATCGGACTTTGCTTCTATCCCCAGACACATCCACAGCTGGGTATTCTTTTTGCTTTGGCTCCATCCCTTCATTCTTTCTGGAGTTATTTCCCCACTGATCTCCAGTAGCATATTGGGCCCCTACTGACCTGGGGAGTTTCTCTTTCAGTATCCTATCATTTTGCCTTTTCATACTGTTCATGGGGGTTCTCAAGGCAAGAATACTGAAGTGGTTTGCCATTTCCTTCTCCAGGGGACTACACCCTGTCAGATCTCTCTACCATGACCCGCCCATCCTGGGTTGCCCCATGGGCATGTCTTAGTGTCATTGAGTTAGACAAGGCTTGGTCCTGGTGTGATTAGATTGACTAGTTTTCTGTGAGTATGGTTTTATTGTGTCTGCCCTCTGATGCCCTCTTGCAAGACCTACCGTCTTACTTGGGTTTCTCTTATCTTGGACGTGGGGTATCTCTTCCCGGCTGCTCCAGCAAAGCACAGCCATCGCACCTTACCTTGGACGAGGGGTCTCTCCTCACCGCCGCCCTTCCTGACCTTCGGTCGTGGGGTAACTCCTCTCAGCCGCGCTTAGTGCACCGGTCCTCACCACCACCCTTCCTGAACTTGGAGGAGGGGTATCTCCTCACCACCGCCCTTCCTGACCTCGGTCATGGGGTAGCTCCTCTCGGCCACGCTTAGTGTACTGGTCGCAGCCGCCGAGGCACTCTTGCTCGGTAAATCTTTAATCCAATTTTCTGTTGACAAGTAGAACTGTGTTCCCTCCCTGTTGTTTGGCCCAAGGCTAAACTATGGTAGAGGTAATGGCACCTCCTTCAAAAGGGCTTGTGCCAGCACTGTTGTATTCAGTGCCCATGACCCCATGGCAGGCCATCTGGGTCCATCTCTTGTGGGTCACTGCTCCTTCCTCCTGGCTTCTGGTGTGCACAAGATTTTGTTTGTGCCTCCAAGATACTGTTTTCCCAATCCCAAGGAAGTTCTGTAATCAAATGCTACTGGCCTCCAGGGTCAAATTCCCTGGGGGTTCTCAGTCCCTTTGCTGGATCCCCAGGTTGGGAAAAACTGTTGTGGGTGCTAGAACTTTTGCAAGAACTTCTTTGGTATAATTGTTCTCCAGTTTGTGGAGTATCTGCTTGGTGGGTTGTCTGCTCTATGGTGGGGATGATGGCGACCTCCTCCAAAAGGGCTTATGCCACATGCTGGGCCTCCCAGGTCTGCTGCAGCCAGAGTTCCTGTCCCCACAGCAGGCCACTGCTGACCCCTGCCACCACAGGAAACACTCAAACACTCAAAGGCAAGTCTGACTCAGTGTCTATGGGGTCTCTGGATCCTGGTACACACAAGGTTTTGTTTGAGCCCTCTGAGCATCTCTGGTGGGTATGGGATTTTGATTCTAAATGCAATTTCACCCCTCCTACCATCTTGTTGGAGACGGCAATGACACCCCACTCCAGTACTCTTGCCTGGAAAATCCCATGGGCCGAGGAGCCTGGTGGGCTGCAAAAGAGGCTAAAAAGCCTCTTGATGAAAGTGAAAGTGGAGAGTGAAAAGGTTGGCTTAAAGCTCAACATTCAGAAAATGAAGATCATGGCATCTGGTCCCATCACTTTATGGGAAACAGATGGGGAAACAGTGGAAACAGTGTCAGACTTTATTTTTCTGGGCTCCAAAATCACTACAGATGGTGACTGCAGCCATGAAATTAAAAGACGCTTACTCCTTGGAAGGAAAGTTATGACCAACCTAGATAGCATATTCAAAAGCAGAGACATTACTTTGCCAACAAAGGTTCGTCTAGTCAAGGCTATGGTTTTTCCTGTGGTCATGTATGGATGTGAGAGTTGGACTGTGAAGAAGGCTGAGCGAGAAGAATTGATGCTTTTGAACTGTGGTGTTGGAGAAGACTCTTGAGAGTCCATTGGACTGCAAGGAGATCCAACCAGTCCATTCTGAAGGAGATCAGCCCTGGGATTTCTTTGCAGGGAATGATGCTAAAGCTGAAACTCCAGTACTTTGGCCATCTCATGTGAAGAGTTGACTCATTGGAAAAGACTCTGATGCTGGGAGGGATTGAGGGCAAGAGGAGAAGGGGACGACAGAGGATGAGATGGCTTGATGGCCTCACTTACTCGATGGACATGAGTCTGAGTGAACTCCGGGAGTTGGTGATGGACAGAGAGGCCTGGCATGCTGCGATTCATGGGGTCGCAAAGAGTCAGACATGACTTAGTGACTGATCTGATCTGATCTGATCTGATGAAGACCTACAAGACCTTCTAGAACTAACACCAAAAAAACGTGCCCTTTCATCACAAGTGATTGGAACACAAAAGTAAGAAGTCAAGATATACCCGGAGTAACAGGCAAGTTTGGCCTTGGAGTACAAAACAAACCAGGACAAGGGCTAACAGTTTTGTCAAGACAACCTGCTTGTTATAACAAACACCATTTTATAACAGTATAAGAGACGATTCTACACATAGACACCACCAGATGGTCAATACCAAAATCAGATTGGTTATGGTCTTTGCAGCCAAAGGAGAGGCTCTATATAATCAGTCAAATTACGACTTGGAGCTGACTATTACTCAGATCATGAGCTCCTTATTGCAAAATTTAGGGTTAAATTGAACAAAGTAGGAAAAACCACTAGGCTATTCAGGTATGATCCAAATCACATCCTTATGCAATAGAGGTGACAAATAAATTCAAGGGATTAGATCTCATTTACAAAGAGAATGAAACAACTATGGAAAGAGGTTCATAACACTATACAGGAGGCAGTGACCAAAACCATTCTAAAGAAAAAAGAAATGCAGGAAAACAAAGTCATAGCCTGAAGAGGCTTTACAAATAGCTTAGAAAAGAAGAGAAGTAAAAGGCAAAAGACAAAGGGAAACAAATACCCAACTAACTGCGGAGTTTCAGAGAATAGCAAGGAGAGATGAGAAGGCCTTCTTAAACAGTGTAAAGAAACAGAGGAAAGCAAGAGAATGGGAAAGACTAGAGATCTCTTCAATAAATTGGAGATAGCAAGGGAATATTTCACGCAAGGAGGGACATGATAAAGGACAGAAATGATAAGGACCTAACAGAAGCTGAAGAGATTAAGAAGCAGTGGCAAGGATATCCAGAAGAAATATATAAGAAAGGTCTTCATGACTGGGATAATCACAATGATGTGGTCACTCCCATAGAGCCAGACATCCTGGAGTTGAAGTCAAGTGGGCCTTAGGAAGCATAACTATGAACAAAGCTGGTGGACGTGATAGAATTCCAGCTGAGTTATTTCAAATCCCAAAGAATGATACTGTTAAAGTGCTACTCTAAAGTGAAAGTGAAGTTGCTCAGTCGTGCCCGACTCTTTGCGACCCCGTGGACTGTAGCCTACCAGGCTCCTCCATCCATGGGATTCCCTAGGCAAGAGTACTGGAGTGGGTTGCCATTTCCTTCTCCAGGGGATCTTCCCAACCCAGGGATTGAACCCAGGTCTCCCACATTGGAGGCAGACGCTTTAACCTCTGAGCCACCAGGGAAGCCCGTGCTACTCTAAACATGCCAGCAAATTTGGAAAACCCAGCAGTGTCCACAGGACTGGAAAAGGCCAGTTTTCATTACAATCCCAAAGAGGGGCAATGCCAAAGAATGGTCAAACTGCCATACAATCATGCTCATTTTGCATGCTAGCAAGGTTATGCTCAAAATCCTTCAAGCTAGGCTTCACGAACCGAGAACTTCCAACCTGTGGCAGATTCATTTTGATATATGGCAAAACCAATACAAACTGGGTTTTGATGAGGCAGAGGAACTAGAGATCAAATTGCCAACATTCACTGCATGATGAAGAAGGCAAGGGAGTTTCAGAAAAATATCTACTTCTGTTTCATTGACTATGCTAAAGCCTTTGATTTTGTGGATCACTATAAACTGTGGCAAATTCTTAGGTTTGGGAATACCAGACCACCTTACTTGTCTCTGAGAAACTTATATGCATGTCAAGAATGAAGAGTTAGAAATGGACATGAAACAACTGACTGGCTCCGAATTGGTTAATGAGTACCTCAAGGCTGTATATTGTTACCATGATTATTTAGCCTATATACAGAGTGAAGTCGCTCAGTCGTGGCCAACTCTTTGTGACCCCGTAGACTGTAGCCTACCAGGCTCCTCCATCCATGGGATTTTCCAGGCAAGAGTACTGGAGTGGGTTGCCATTGCCTTCTCCAGGGGATCTTCCTGATCCAGGGATCGAACCCAGGTCTCCCGCATTGTAGGCAGATGCTTTACCATCTGAGCCACCAGGGTACATCATGCAAAATGCTGAACTGAATGAATCACAAGCTGGAATCACGATTGCCAGGAGAAATATCAGCAATCTTAAATATGTAAATGATATTATGTTAATGGTAGAATATGAAGAGGAACTAAAGAGCCACTTGATGAAGGTGAAAGAGGAGAATGAAAAGTTGTCTGAATCTCAATATCAAAAAATTAAGATCATGGCATCTGGTCCCATTTCTTGATGGCAAATAGAAGGGGAAAAATTTGAAGCAGTGATAGATTTTATTTTCTTGGGCTTCAAAATCACTGCAGGCAGTGATTTCAGCCATGAAATTAAAAGACACTTGCTCCTTGAAAAAAAATCTATGACAAAACTAGAAAGCATATTAAGAAGCAGAGACATCACTTTGTCAACAAAGGGCCAACAAGTCAATGCTCTGATTTTTTCAGTAGTCAAATATGGATGTGAGAGTTGGACCATACAGAAGGCTGAGTACTGAAGAACTGATGCTTTCAAATTGTGGTTCTGGAGAAGACTCTTGAGAGTCCCTTAAAAGCGGACAAGGAGATCAAACCAGTCAATCCTAAAGGAAATCAGTCCTGAATATTCACTGGAAGGACTGATGCTGAAGCTGAAGCTTCAATACTTTGGCCACCTGATTTGAAGAGCCAACTCACTGGAAAAGACTCTGATGCAGAGAAACTATTTATTAAGTCAGTATGAGAAGGAGATGATACATTTCTAACAATAAGAGATGGTTAGGTAGTATTACCAACTTAACAGACATGAATTTGAGCAAATCCCAGAAGATAGTGGAGGACAGAGGAGACTGACATGCTATCATCCACAGGATTGCAAAAAAAAGTCCAACGTGACTAAGTGACTGAGAAACAAGCCTACTCTAGAGCACAGCCCAGCATGGGACAGACACCATTTCCAAAAGCTGTATACCTAAAGCAATACTTGGTGACTATGGAGACAAAGATTTTAAAATGTACACAGAACAGAAACTAAAATGAGAAATCCTGCAGACAGATTTTCCCTAGGAAGATAGAGAAAATCCATAATATTGGAGAACTGACAGCATTTATGTGTTTGGGTCTTTGGAAATTCATTAATTCATTCAATAAATATTAATCAAATTCCTTGATAACTGGCTCATAATGATTCTTTTCTAAATTTAAGCAATGCTTCCTTACTTCATAGGATACTGAAGGGCTGTCAAATACAGAAACTTTGAAGGAGACGGAAGTATCATCTTTCCTTTTCCCTCCCCTTCTCTCCTTCCCTCTTGTATCCACCCTTTCTCTTTTCTCACTTTCCCTTTCCTTCCATTCCTTTCCCTTTCTTTCAGGAAAATAAGTTAGGGAGAAGGCTTTCATTAAAATTCCTTTTCCTTCTTTAGGTCTATGGTTCTCAAACAATGGAACAAGTGATACAAATGTTATACAAGGAAGCTTTAGATGGTAAACAGAAAATGGCATTATTAATAGTGTTGAGATACATGGCAAGAAGGTTTTTTTTATTTCCCATTTTCTTTCTTTATCTCTTTGCCTTCAACTTTTATAAGTTTTAATAAATAGCAATGAAAGGGCTATAAAAATAATAATACAAAAATAGCCCCCTACCTTCACAAGTCTCCTCAGAGACAACCACTATCTCTTCATTTTGTTGTTGTTGTTGTTGTTTTTTATTTAGTTGCAAGTCTTGTCTAATTCTTGCAATCCCATGAGCTGTAGCCCACCAAACTCCTCTGTCCGTGGGATTTCCCAGGCAAGGCTACTGAAATGGGTTGCCATTTCCTCCTCCAGGGATCTTCTCAACTCAGGGGTCAAACTCATGTCTCCTGATTGTCAGGCAGATTCTTTACCACTAAACCACCAGGAAAGTCCTTCTTTCTTTTAACTATTTTTGATAGTACTGAATTTCATGTTATAATAAAAAGGTTTCACACAATCTACTCTTTTGGTTCAATTTATAGTTATCTTTGGACACTTTATAATTATAAAATTGTTACATGAATTTTTAAAAAGATGTCTACAGATTCTCTAATACTCTTTGCTTGGCTTAATGTTCCTCCTCTTGAATATGGGCTAGAATTTGTAACTCACTTCTGATAAAAGGAATAAACCAGAAGTGACAGTGCTCAGCTTTGGAGATCGGGCCATAGAAAGGTCCTGTGGCCTCCATCATGATCTTTCTCTCTCTTCTCTGGCTCTGTCTGTCTGTCTGTCTCTCAGATCACTGGCACTAAGAGAAGATGGCCACCATGGTGTCCTGCTGCTGCTGCTAAGTCACTTCAGTCATGTCTGACTCTGTGTGACCCCATAGACGGCAGCCCACCAGGCTCCCCCATCCCTGGTGTCCTACATGGTGAGAAAAAAAGGCTTCCTGACACCCGCCATGTGACTGAGCTTAAAGTGGCTCCTTCAGCCCAGCCAGATCTGCAGATGACTGTAAACCCAGCCAGCATCTGGACTATAACTTCATGAGACACCAGGTGCCAGAGCCATCTACCTAAGCTGCTCACGAATTCTTGATCCATGGGATGTGTGAGGAGATTAAACACTGGATTGGCCAGAAAGTTTGTTCAAGATTTTCCATAAGATGTTATGGAAAAACCCAAATGAACTTTCTGGCCAACCTAATATGTATTGTTTTAAGAAGCAAAATTTGGGGGTAATTTGTTTTTGCAGCAATACAAAGTACTTTAAAACCATTTTCCCCATACTCCTAATACAGTTACCTGACATTTACAGTTAATAAATGACATCTCTTTATTTCATTATTCTTAATTAGATATAATTCACTAAGCCAATTATTGTATTATAAATAAATATCCTTCCTTTTATTACTTTTGTTTTTCCTGGAATTAATAATTGCTATTATTCTACCAGACATAGTTACCTATGTATTCATCCTAATTACTTTTCCAAATATTTCATAAGATCTACCATATACCTTCCAGAAGTTTCATTTGTTCCAAGTGGCATATCAGAATAGATCATCTAACAATTACTTATTTTTGCCTCCACAGAGTCTTTTCTCCCAGAGTTATTGTCTTCTTGCTCCAAAATAGATACCCTTTCTCTAGGCCTGTCATCCTGGGTCGTGTCTTTCCTTCATTCCAGGCTTTTATTCACTGCTTTTGTGTGTCACGGTACCTTCTTCTTGGATCTTATCTCCCTTGTCTGGGTTTCATTGCTTCTTTTACAAGAGAACATTATGTAATAACCTCTAAAGTATGGTTGCATGGGTGAAAATTATGTGGATTTAGATGGAGTCACATAGAGTCGGACACGGCTGAAATGACTTAGCAGCAGCAACAGATGTATAAAAATATTGAATTTATCTAAGATTCTAAATTAGAGTCCCTTGGACTGCAAGGAGATCCAACCAGTCCTTCCTAAAGGAAATCAGTCCTGAAGATTCATTGGAAGGACTGATGCTGAAGCTGAAACTTTAATACTTCGGCCACCTGATGCAAAGAAATGACTCATTGGAAAAGACTCTGATGTTGGGAAAGATTGAGGGCAGGAGAAGGGGATGACAGAGGATAAGATGGTTGGATGGCATCATCAACTTAATGGACATGAGTTTGAGCAACCTCCAGGAGATGGTGATAGACAGGGAGGCCTGGTGTGCTGCAATCCAAGGGGTCACAAAGAGTGGGACATGACTGAGCAACTGAACTGAACTGATTAATTAGAAGAAGACATTCCATGTGAAGATTTCTCTAAATTATTGGAATTTGTTTCTTCCAGATTTCTCTTATTCTTTTTACAGTTTAGTTTTCCTTAGTCAGATGTGAATGGACAATATACATTTAATGTATTGTAAAAAGATTTTTATTTCAGAAGAAATGTGAATATGAGCCTATTTTCAGTCTTAAAACTTCTATCCTCACTTTTAAATGCCCACAATACTTCTTTATGTATTTATTTTAGTATTCATTCACCTGCCAGTCTCCATTAAAATGTGAACTCCTTACTAATCTTCAGTTGATGCTATTTCATCAAGTCTGATTTACAAGTGAAAATTAATGGTTTAGCAATTGTTATGACTACCTTTATACCTGCTCAAGCTGTCTGAACTGGAAATTCTTTGCTGAGGAAGATGGAACCCAGTTCCAGACTCCTGAAACTTAAAACAAGCCAACCCAACTTTGTGCACCTCAGTGTCCTTATGGCAACAATGACTTGTTTCATAGATGATCTGGAAAATTAGGGACTTCTCAAGTTTAATGTCCAAATGGGAATGGTAGACTTTACTTTAAGTCCCAGCTTTCCCTTCTCTGATTTTACAGTTTGTCATTATTCAGAAAATATTGGGGATGAGAACTCAGGTTTTCTAGTATGCACTGCTGCCCTTGAGGCTCATAATTCTCATGCTCCACACAAATCACATATTTTCCTCATTTATGAGACATTTTAGCTTCCTCCCTTATACATTAAGGGCAGTATCTACTTGCCACTGTGGTGTGAAACATGAGTTACCATGGAAACAAAGCAAAAAATATAAACTATCATGTCAGTGTAAATAGCTAAGTCAGTCAGTCATCATTGCTATTAGCTATTTCTGTTCTACATGCTGTAAGAGGAGACTTCAGAACTGCCCAAGTTACATTGGTGGCCCCAACGCCAAGTCCCTGCAGGAGCCAGAATGCTGGTCCTGCCCCTCTGTCTCTCCTTCCTCTGTCACACACACTGTATTTCTCTCACTGACTCCCCACCGGCCTGTACCTCAAGCCCCAAAACTCCCAGACAAAAGCATGGTTGTTTTCAGAGACCAATAGGGGCCTAAATCTCCTGGCTCATCTTTAACTAACTTCATCTGTCTGCCTTCATCTCCTATGACTTACTCTCCCTTTCATTCTCAGCCACATCGGAATCCTTTGCATTGGCTGTTCCATCTTCCTGGAAGGTGCTTTCCCAAGATACCTCCTTCAGGTCTTCAGGGAAAACTCACCATCACCATGGGACTGCCCCAGCCATGCCGCTCAAGGCTTTAGTCCTCTGTCTTGAGTCTAGACATACCCCTTCCTGCATTCTTTTCCTTCTTTAGCACTGGGATGCCATCGATGGGGTCACACAGAGTCAGACACGACTGCAGCAACTTAGCAGCAGTAGCAGCAGCATACTACATGTTTTATCTTATATGGTGTGTATGTTATTCTCACCAAAATATAAGCTCCAGAAAGTGAGGGTTTCTATATGTTTTATTAACACTATATATTCTAGGGATTCTGGTGAATGTTTTCTATAATGGCCCAAATAGTAAATATTTTAGACTTGGTGGGCCATATGGTCTGTTACAACTAATCAATTTTGCCTTTGTGGTATAAAAATAGTCATACAATATGTAAATGAATAAATGATATGGCTGCTGCTGCTGAGGCACTTCAGTCATGTCCGACTCTGTGCGACCCCATAGATGGCAGCCCATCAGGCTCCCCCATCCTGGGATTCTCCAGGCAAGAACACTGGAGTGGGTTGCCATTATATGGCTGGATTCCAACAAATATTATGAACACCAAAAAATTTTATATAACTTTCAAGTGTCATGTTTATTATTCTTCTTTTGATTTCTTTTTCTACTACTTAAAAGTATTAAAAACAATCTTAGCTAGTAAGCTGTCCAGAAGCTGACTGCAAGCCAGATTTGGCCCATGGTTCAGAGTACGCAGACCACTGCTTTCAAAGAATTCTGAATGTTGTTCAGTTCAGTTCAGCCACTCTGTCGTGTCCAGCTCTTTGAGACCCATGGACTGCAGGCTAAGCTTCCCTGTCCATCACCAACTCCCAGAGCTTACTCAAACTCATGTTTATTGAGTTGCTGATGCCATCTAACCATCTCATTCTTTGCCGTCCCCTTCTCCTCCTGCCTTCAACCTTTCCCAGCATCAGGATCTTTTCAAATGAGTCAACACTTCGCTTCAGGTGGCCAATGTATTGGAGATTCA
This sequence comes from Tragelaphus eurycerus, assembly GCA_935064755.1. Taxonomy (NCBI): domain Eukaryota; kingdom Metazoa; phylum Chordata; class Mammalia; order Artiodactyla; family Bovidae; genus Tragelaphus; species Tragelaphus eurycerus. The sequence goes on from CAKXYN010000244.1 coordinate 351,388, forward strand.
GCTTCAGCATCAGTCCTTCCAATGAATATTCAGGACTGACTTCATTTAGGATGGACTGGTTGGATCTCCTTGCAGTCCAAGGGACTCTCAAGAGCCTTCTCAAACACCACAGTTCAAAAGGATCAGCATGTTGTAGGGATAAAGTAAATAAGTTGAATGAGTGAGTTGCATACTCAGTCACTCAGTCGTGTTGGACACTTAGCGACCCCATGGCTATAACCCATTAAGTGCCTCTGTCCATGGGATTCTCCAGGGAAGAATACTGGAGTGAGTTGCCATTACCTACTCCAGGGGATCTTCCTGACCCAGGGATCGAACCCACATCTCTTGTGTATCCTGCACTGGTAGGCAGGTTCTTACCAGCTGAGCCACTGGGGGAGCCAGAATATAAAGATAGGAGCAATGTGAACTAATGAATATTTAATAAAAAGAATAATAATGATGAACTATATTAGATGAGAACTGAAATTAAATAATCTAAGAAATACTTATAATAATACATTTCTTTACTTTATCATGTGCACTATTGCACTCATCTCACATGCTACCAAAGGAATGCTCTAAATTCTCCAAGCCAGGCTTCAATATTACACAGTACTATTGAACAATAGTACAATAGTACACAGTAATAGAACTGTGAACATCCAGATGTTCAAGTTGGATTTAGAAAAGACAGAGGAACCAGAGATCAAACATCCAACATCTGCTGGATCATCGAAAAAGCAAGAGAGTTCCAGAAAAAAATCTACATTTCTTTTATTGACTACACCAAAACCTTTGACTGTGTGGATCACAACAAACTGTGGAAAATTCTTAAAGAGACCAGAATACCAGACTACCTGATCTGCCTCCTGAGAAATACGTATGCAGGTCAAGAAGCAACAGTTAGAACTGGACATGGAACAACAGACTAGTTCCAAATTGGGAAAAGAGTATGTTAAGGCTGTATACTGTCACCCTGCTTATTTAACTTATGTGCAGAGTACATCATGAGAAATGCTGGGCTGGATGAAGCACAAGCTGGAATCAAGATTGCCAGGAGAAATATCAATAACCACAGATATGCAGATGACACCACTCTTATGGCAGAAAGTGAAGAAGAACTAAAGAGCCTCTTGATGAAAGTGAAAGAGGAGAGTGAAAAAGTTGGATTAAAGCTCAACATTCAAAAAATGAAGATCATGGTATCTGGTCCCTTCACTTCATGGCAATTAGATGAGGGGAACAGTGGAAACAGTGACTGACTTTATTTTCTTGGGCTCCAAAAATCACTGCAGATGGTGACTGCAGGCATGAAATTAAAAGATGCTTACTCCTTGGAAGGAAAAATATGACCAACCTAAACAGCATATTAAAAAGCTGAGACATCACTTTGCCAACAAAGGTCTGTCTAGTCAAGGCTGTGATTTTTCCAGTAGTCATGTTTGGATGTGAGAGTTGGACTATAAACAAAGCTGAGCGCTGAAGAATTGATGCTTTTGAACTGTGGTGTTGGAGAAGACTCTTGAGATTTACTTGGGCAGCAAGGAGATCCAACCAGTCCATCCTAAAGGAAATCAGTCCTGAATATTCCTTGGAAGGACTGATGCTGAAGCTGAAACTCCAATACTTTGGCCACCTGATGTGAAGAACTGACTGATTTGAAAAGACCCTGATGCTGGGAAAGTTTGAAGGCAGGAAGAGCAGGGGATGACAGAGGATGAGATGGTTGGATGGCATCACTGACTTGATAGACATGAATTTGAGCAGGCTCCAGGAGTTGGTGATGGACAGGGAGATCTGGCATGCATGGGGTCACAAAGAGTCAGACACAACTGCGTGACTGAACTCACTGACTGACTCTATCATTAATCTGACAGATGAAACTGTATCAATGTTTGATTAAAATGTATCAGTGAGTCTATCAATAAAGGAAATTGAATAGAGATTACTGGCATTTGCTGATTTCACATGCTACACGTGGAAAGCATAACTTTTCAAGTATTCAGAGAATGTCTATGAAGTTTTGTCATTTTTTTTATTCAAACGGGTACACGTTTGTTGTCATTCTTCACACTGAAGTAGGGTCTATGTCCACTCAGTTTGAATCTTAGTGGCCTTGTGACTGCTCTAACTACTAAATAGAAGTGATGCTGTGTGAGTTCTGAGACTAGCCCACTAAGGCCATGCAGTTTTCCCCATCACCTAGGTGCTCACCCTTTAAATGCTTCCATTTGGAAACCACATCTCAGAATCCAGTCACCATGTTGTGAAGAAGCACAGGCCATTTGGAGAAGTGATGTGTAAGTGCTCAAGCTGACAGTCCCACCAGAGCTGAATCTTCAGTTTATCACAACCTGAGTTCCAGCAGCCCCTGGGGGATGACAACCCTTCACACTGTCCCAGACACAGATTCCCTGGCTAAGGCCCCAGACGTCAGGAAGCATAGACAAGCCATTCTCACTGTGCTCTGACTGAATGCCTGTCCACAGAAATCCACACACAGCATAAAATGGTAGCTGTTGACTGACTCCTTACTGTGGGTGGTTTTTTATTTAGCTATAGTTCCTAGAAAAAAATTAATCTTGATATCAGACCAAAAAGAAAATTACAATATAATTCAATAAAATCAAAGAAAAAAATTTAGATAATTCATGAAAATGACTAGAAATTAGAGCACAAATAAAATATAAACTTACTTTAGCAATAGTGCCTTGAAAAGTAATTCAGTGAAGAACATGAGACTAGGTATGATAGATTCCTTAAATATAGATAAATTGAAGTTTTAGAGAGTACCAGTGAGCACAATAATGGAATACAGAGAAGAAAAGGAAATTCTGAAAAAGCCTCTGGTTCAGAACCACACATTTTGTTTGATTATTTCCGTGACCAACCATTGTGAAATTCTGCAACTTTTACCAGTATTTCCATTATTTCTTCCTTTAAAGTGCCACAGACAGACTGAATTCATCTTTTCTCAGCTTCTTGGGTTCATTAATTGAATAACTTATCTATGATTTCAAGCTTTTTAGTCTTCAAAACAGCTTTCCCTCTGCTTCCAGAGTCTTTTATTTTAAGCATAAGTACATAGACTGCATCATATCAGTTCCTTCTTCTAAAAACTTTAACTAGATCCTTTGTGTATAAATAAGTCTAAAACCTTTAACATGGCAATCAAGGTCTTCAAAGGCTACCCTCAAAACACTTATCCAATCTCATTCCCTGTTAAGACACCCACCTTCTATTCACATAGTATATTTGCTGTTGATAATGTGGGTGTTAGTTGAGTACATCATTCACTCACATTACGTTAGCCAAAGATGTTCATAATAGAAAGGAAAAGAGTGAAGAATCTGGAAATTTATAGTTCTAGAAAGGATTATTTAGGAGATAATCCACAGAATGCAAATCAAACGATCTTATTTAAAAATTTTTAAAAAAGGACTTGATGGGACATGTGTATGAAAAGTTGAGGCATAACTGGCTTTAGGTAGGGTGTTGTTTAGGGATTCATGCAATGTCCCCAGTCTCTCTCCACCTTTCCAGCTCTTGGTACAGCCTTCCTCTGTGTGGACTTCATACCCAGGTAATCTCTCTGCAAGTACTGATTCCTAGAAGTTCTGGGAGTACATCTCAACATCTTCACTTGGCAACACCAGTAGTAAGCCTCTTTTTTCCCTAATAGTTGCAACAGAGGCCTGGAGTTGGCTTCTATTGGCCTAGGTTGAGTTGCAATTCCATCCCTACAACTAGGCAGGAGGAATTCACTGCTTCGTCAGAATGAGAAAAATGGATCTAGTGCTAGAGTCAACATAACTGGAACATGCAGAATAGATGGGGACAAGGATAGTTACGCCAATACAATGTCACATCAGGGAGAGAGATAAATGCAAGACCCACGTGGACAACATCAACTATTGTACAACTTATCAAAACTTGTTGAAATAACATACTTTTGAGTGTAGAAAAGAAATTATTTTAAGAAGCATCCTCAGGAGCTATCTTTGAACACTTACTCATGAAACATAAGAGGGAATTACTTGGTCTTTGCAGCTGTGGAGGGTTAATGGGCTCAGGGCTCGTGAGTAGCAGTGATGAGAGAGAACTTTGTTTTTGTTTTTCAAAAAAATAGGACAAGTTGACCATCTATAGAGTGTGTGAATGGAGCAGAATCCAGGAGAATTAGCAGAGTTGGCAGAAACATTTAGCTTTATCAAAGGCTGTAGGGTCTTGAGTAGAATTTCAGCCGGCACTTGAATAGCTGGCTGGATATGTCTAGAATGCAGCGGACACATTCAGTTGTCCCAGGAAATTTACCTTTATCTATTCACATGTCAATTTCCAGGCTTTTGAGTTAACCAGAAAGCACATCCATGTCAATCCTTGTCTAGAACAGTCACTAGTATAGGCCAATCAATAACACAGGCCTACGGTGCAATTGTTAAATACGGGATTCAGCACATGACTTAGACTTCAGTCCTCACTATACATTTAACTTTGCACAAATAATCTACTGAATAATTCTGAAACTGCTTTTCTTCACCTGTATGAGAAACAATAATATATCCATACCCTTGGCAATGCTTAAAGACCAAGCAAGGATGCTTAATCTAACACAGGATTAAAGTGGCCATTTGTATTATTATTAGGCATTCTGGGGTTTTCTGATAATTTGGATAAGAAACTGGTTTTTTCTTACTTGACTTTGAAAACTTTACAATGTAGGAAGGAGAAAAAATCAGCAAACAAATTAGGTGTTAACCTAAATACATAATAATATCAATTTGAACTCAATCTGGTAACTTATTATAATTTAAAATCAATCTTATTTTACTCTAGAAATAGTAATTTGATTTAAATTCTCTCTCTCACCACCCACTCCCTACCCCCTCCCCATAAACTATTTTTATTATCAATTTGTCTGATGAGTTGCTCATGCAAAACAAAAGTTTCTCTCATTTCTTGTCATAGTGTCTGCTTAAGAAATGACTCTGTGCAGAGTTTAGAGGAAAAAAAAGTTACTAGAATATCAAAGCAACACAGTTGATTAAAATATCACACCTTGCCTGTTTCTTTGGCAAGCTCAGTGAAGAAGCAAAGATGAAATATTAGCATGTGTTTTTCACATGAATATGCTGGGGGAAAAAAGAACTTAAAAAACATTTAAAAATTTTTTTCCCTTACATTTGATATTTTTAAAATCTTCAAAATGTATCTTGATGTTTCTCCTAAATATTAGCTTGAACAACCCAGTATAGACTACTTCATAAATAGGGTTCAGAAAAGTATAACATTACCTTGACAAAGGAAGGAAAACCAAAGAGTTCTCCTAGTGTTCAGGAAGTGTGTCCTGAGTTGAAAGATTTGAGTTTTACATATCTAGCTTTTGAAGAAATACGGACTCAAAATTAGAGATTCCTCCAACATCTCTTAAATATTAAAACCTCTCAAATTCATTTTTATTTGGTGGAGAACTCTTTGGTGTCGGTAGTTTATCCACGTGAGGTCAAGTCATATATTTTTTTAAAACATAATTTCATTGAAATATCATTCATATACCATACAATTCACAAAATTAAACAATTCAGTGGATTTAAATATATTCACAGAGTTGTGCAACCATCACCACAATCTACTGTTGGAATATCTTCATCATCCCCTAAAGAAACCTCATTCCCTCCTCCCACCAGCCCCTGGAAATCCACTAATCTATTTTCTGTCTCTGTGGATTTGCTTCTTCTGGACATTGCATATAAATGAAATTATATAAAACATGGTCTTCTGTGGCTGGCTTCTTTCACTTAATATGGGTCTTCAAGGTTCATTCATATTACGTGAAGACACACAGATGGCCAACAGGCAAATGAAAAAAAAATGCTCAACTTCACTAATCATCAGAGAAATGCAAATCAAAACCACAATGAGATTTCACCTCACACCTGTCAAAATGGCTACTGTCAAAAAGTCTGTATATAATAAATGTTGACAAGGATGTGCAGGAAAGGGAATCCTATTACACTGTTAGATTATAAATTGGTTCAGCCACTATGAAAAATAGTACAGAGGTTTCTCAAAAAATTAAAACCAAACTACCACATGATTCAATAATTCTGCTGCTGCTGCTGCTAGTTGCTTCAATCATGTCGGACTCGGTGTGACCCCATAGACAGCAGCCCACCAGGCCCCGCCTTCCCTGGGATTCTCCAGGCAAGAACACTGGAGTGGGTTGCCATTTCCTTCTCCATCAAGAATTCTACTGCTGGGTATATATCCAAAGAAAACAAAAGCACTAATTCAAAAGACACACGTGCTCCAACGTTCATGAGCGTGTGCTAAGTCCCTTCAGTCATGTCCAATTCTTTGTGACCCTACAGACTATAACCCCCCAGACTCCTCTGTCCTTGGGATTCTCCAGGCAAGAATACTGGAGTGGGTAGCTATGCCCTCCTCTAGGGGATCGTCCCCATCCAGGGATCAAACCCCTGCATTTCTTACATCTCCTGCATTGGCAAGCAGATTCTTTAACACTATTGCCACCTACACATACACACACACACACACACACACACACACACACACACACACACATAATGGAATATTTCTCAACCATAAAAAAGAATGAATTTTTGCCATTTGCAACAATGTGCATGGACTTGGAGGGTATTTAGATCAGTGAATTGTCAGACAGAGAAAGATAAATACTGGATAGAGTCAATTACATGTAGAATCTAAAAAATAAAACAAATGAATATAACAAAACAGAAACAGACTCACAGGTATAGAGAACAAAGTAGCTGTTCCCAGAGAGGAGAGTGAAGAGGGGCAGAGCAAGATAAGAACAGGGGATTGTGAGCTACAAAGTATTAAGTGTAAAATAAATAAGCTACTGGACATATCATAGAGCACTGGGAAGATGGTAAATATTTTCTAATAACTTCAAATGGAATATAATCTATACAAATATTGAATCATTATTTTGTACCCCTGAAACTAATGTAATACTATAAATCAACTATACTTCAAAAGAAATGAAAACAAAGAAGTTTTAAATTTTAATGAAGTCTCATTCATCTTTCTTTTCTTTTGACACTTGTACTTCTGGTATCATATCTGAGAAGACTTTGCCTAATCCAAAGTCTCAAAGATTTTACTACTATATTTTCTTCCAAGAGTTTAATAGTTTTAGCTCTTACATTTAGGTCTGTAATCCATTTTTAATTAAATTTTTGTGTATGGTGTAAAAAGCTGCTCCAAGCTCATTCTATTGCATGTGATATCCAGTTGTCTAGGCTCCATTTACATGAACAGACTATTATTTTCCCAGTGAATGGTCTTGGCACCATCATGCAATGTTTAATCCTTGAACTAGTTGTGTCAAATCTAAATAACCTAATCAAGTTGTTTGGAACTGTGGTAAATCCTAATTGTTAAACTTTTCCTTATGAGGTTTTTTTTTTTTTCTAATTTGATAGACTTTTAAAAAGCAAAGATAATTCTTCAATCCTGAACTTCAACTGGACTTCTGCATTATTTCCTAAAGAAACCTAATTTTCACTATCTCTGAAAGTTTTTGGAAATGTCCATTGAGTTTCTTGAATAGTGCTGAGCAAATCTTTGTCTCTATTAGTTGGAGAGCTGAAAATCCTAACTAATGCTCCCTCATGAATTTTATAGTTGACAAAATCTGACACAACCTACCCAGTTCAGTCTTTAATCTCAGTTTAATAAGCCAATTCTCTTTGTTCTGGTGGTATCTCAAGGCAGGTTTGATGTACAGAGCATTGCAAAGCATTATCTGGGTAAATATATGTGAATATAAACAGATGCAAGTATTTTAGCTAGAATGTTTTTAGTATAAGACATGAAACGATGAAGACAGTCACGAGAAATTCTGTGAACTGAAAAACTCATCATGTATTGAAATAGATATTTATTAAACATGCACTATTAATTAAATATTTTCTGTTCATATCACAATGATTTTATCCACTTTAATCTTGTTAGTATTCACAAGCTTCCTATGAGATGTTAGGCAAAATGCTCTTATTTATAGACTGTGTTATTCTTTGGCCTTTATTACATAACTAAAGTCCAAAACATAAAACAATGACCACTTGTTTAGCTCACAATTCTATGATCTGGCTGGATAGTGCATCTGACCTTGGATTGTTTAACTGGTCTTGGTCAGGCTCACTCGGGAATCTATGGCCAGTAAGCAGGTCAGCTGATGGCTAGATCTTCCTGCAAAGCCTCACTTGTATTCTAGATGTTGAGCATCTCTTGGGGACCACATGCTTCTCATCACTCAGCAGTCTGCTCAGATTTCCTCATATAGAAGTCTCAGATTCGGGGCTTGCCAGGTGGGACAGTGGTAAAGAACCCACCTGCCAAGGCAGGAAACACAGGTTCAGTTCCTGATCCAGAAGACTGCACGTGTCTCAGAGTAAATAAGACCCTGCGCTGCCACTACTGAGCCTGTGCTCTGGAGCCAGGGCACCATGACTACTGAGCCTCCGTGGCCGAGAGCCCGTGCCCAGCAAGAGAAGTCACCCCAGTGAGAAGCCCACGGACCACTGCTAGAAAGTAGCTCCCAACCGCCGCAACTAGAGAAAAGTCCATGCAACAACAAGGACCCAGCACAGCCCAAAATAGAGAAAATTAAATATATATATGTATGCAAAAAAACACTCAGGTTCCAAGAGTAGCAAGTGTAAACCCCAATTTACAAGTATTTTTCAAGCCTCTTGAATCATATTTGCTACTATTCCACTAGCCCCAGCAAGTCACAGGGCCTACTGAATTCCAGGGGAAGAGAAAAATCAACCTCTAAGAGAAAAGAGCTGCAAAGCATGAGGCTAACTTGGCAATCTAAACAGAAAGCAAAACAAGGTTATTTCACAGGGGCACCAAAATAAGGTCTTTAACATGGGACTTCTAATAGTGAGTTTTGTGTATGGGCTACTACTTAAGCTTTTCTGCTACTTGGTAATTTAACAATGATTATTGTCTAATCGAGAATTTGTTATATTTTAGTTATTATTTTTATGGATGTAATGCAAAGAAAGAAAGAAAGCATAAGGAATAAAGAGGCACAAAATGAAAAGGAAGATACTCCCTAACATCCTTCTCATTCCTCACTCTTCAGAAGCAACAATTTTTGTTTATTCTACCTTTAGGCCTTTGCATGTAATACTAAGTAAAATGATTGTGCCTTGGTGTCTGGATTTATCAACACTAAACAGGGTCTGTTCTGTTTTTATAGTGACACAAGGAATATTTATTTTCTTTATATCTCCTCCATCTACATTCTCTTTCTCCTTCTATGCTTGCTAATTACATTTTTTTTTAAATTTAAATCACATGCTAAGCTCTCTATTTTAGACACATCGGCTTTAAGCTGTAGCTCTCAATTTCTCACCATAGAAGATGAGGCATTAATGTTCTTTGCACTCGGTTCTCAGAGATCCCACCATCGCTACCACTTGTCAGAATCCACCAAGCATTACCTCACATTGACAATACTATGAAGTAATTATACTCTGATCTCTATTCATACTAAGGTTTTGCATCCGTAGTTGGTTCTGAAAATCATGACTCAGTGTTAAAAAATATGATTATGCACAAATCAGTGATGTGATTGAATTCACAAGGAAGTAATCCTATGCCCTTAACCTGAATCACTTGAAGGGAAACGTTTCAATCAAAGTCTGAAGTATCCTATTACACTCCATCATCTGTTCAATATGAAGACACATCATTTTGCTTCAAATTTGTAACATAATTTTTTTCTACAACTTTATAAGTCTCTTGGAATTTTGTTGCATTTCTTTTTTCTTGTCAGAAAGAATTTGTGTTTTATCACATTACTTAAAACATCCACTTGCCTTTTTGTGCTACTTATAGGATGATATAAAATGTTTCTAGGTCAAAAGCACAGCTGTCTTATTATTTCTTTTTATTGTTCTCCTGAGTTAGCTCTATTGTTTCATAAGGCCTTTGAATTTCTCCTGGATTCTTTTAGAAGTGGTATATAAGAGGTGAATTTAATGAATCCGTACATGAATGAATATATCTTTTATTTCCTAGAATTCTTGTCTTCTGTTTTTCCCTCAAAATTTTGAAGACACAATTACACCATCTTTTAAGATACAAGGCTGCTGATGTGAGAATTTTAATGCCAATCCAATTCTTTAGTATGCAATTCAGCTCTTATTTATTTAAAAATTTTAATTAGGTATAATATGCATATAGAAAAGAAGACAAATTACAGCTTGATGAATTATCTCAAAAATGATCCCATAAGTAAAATTACAACACTAGTCAAAAAAATAAAACACTAACTCTGTCTCAGAAGCCCTTTCATGCTCCTTTCTCAATTACACACGCTCTCCTTCTCATAAGGCATCATCATCCTGATTTCTTAGTCTTGTTGTTTTAGAAACTTACATTCATAGAAACCAAATACTACATATTCTTTCATGGCTGACTCCCATCCCTCAAAATTAGGTTTGTGAGATTTATCCACGTTGTTGCTTATTAAAGTGACTTATTTATTTCTGTTTCTGAATAGTATTTAATTTTACTGTTGTTGTTCAGTTACTCGGTCATGTCTGACACTTTGAGACCCCATGGACTGTAGCACACCAGGTTTCCCTGTCCTTCACCATCTCCCAGAGTTTGCTCAAACTCAAGTTCATTGAGTTGGTGATACCATCCAACCACCTCATCCTCTGTCGTCCTTTCTCCTGCCTTCAGTCTTTCCCAGCATGAGGGTCTTTTCCAATGACTCACCTTTTTGCATCAGGTGGCCAAAGTATTGGAGCTTCAGCTTCAGCATCAGTCTCTTCAATGAATATTCAGGGTTGATCTCCTTTAGGATGGACTGGTTAGATTTCCTTGTCATCCAAGGGATTCTCAAGCATCTTCTCCAACACCACAGTTCAAAAGCATCATCAATCAGCCATATGTGTACATATGTCCCCTCCCTCTTGAACCTTCCTCCTTTGTTTTTTAAATGTTGAGTTTTAAGCCAGCTTTTTCACTCTCCTCTTTCACTTTCATCAGGAGGCTCTTTAGTTCTTCCTCACTTTCTGCCATAAGGGTGGTGTCATCTGCATATGTGAGGTTATTGATATTTCTCCTGGAAATCTTGATCCCAGCTTGTGCTTCATCCAGCCTGGTGTTTCACAGGCTGTACTCTGCATATAAGTTAAATAAGCAGGGTAACAATATACAGCCTTGACATACTCCTTTCCCAATTTTGAACCAGTCCATTGTTCCATGTCCAGTTCTAACTATTGCTTCTTGCCTGCATATAGGTTTCTTAGGATGCAGGTAAGGTGGTCTGATAATCCCATCTTTTGAAGAATTTTCCACAATTTGTTGTGATCCACACAGTCAAAGGCTTTGGCACAGTCAATAAAGCAGAAATAGCTGTTTTTTTCCGGAACTCTCTTTCTTTTTCGATGATCCAGCAGATGTTGGCAATTTGATCTCTGGTTCCTCTGCCTTTTCTAAATCCAGCTTGTACATCTGGAATTTCTCAGTTCATATACTGTTGAAGCTTAGCTTGAAGGATTTTGAGTATTTACCTTGCTAGCCTGTAAAATGAGTGCAATTGTGTTGTAGTTTGAACATTTTTTGGCATTGCCTTTTTTTGGGGATTGGAATGAAAACTGACTGTTTCCAGTTCCGCGACTACTGTTGAGTTTTCCAAATTTGCTGGCATATTGAGTGCAGCACTTTCACAGCATCATCTTTTAGGATTTGAAATAGTTCAGCTGGAATTCCATCACCTCCACTAGCTTTGTTTGTAGTGATGCTTCCTAAGGCCCACTTAACTTCACACTCCAGGATGTCTGGCTTTAGGTGAATGATCACATCATCATGGCTATCCAGGTCATTAAGATCTTTTTTGTATAGTTCTGTGTATTTTTGCCACCTCTTCTTAATTTAATTTTATGAATATTCAAAAATTTATCTTTCTAATATTTAAACACATTTGAGCTTTTGCCCAGTCTTTGGCTATCAAAAATAAAGTTATTAATAACTTTTTTTGGTACACATATATTCACATCTCTGCTGCTGCTGCTGCTGCATCGCTTCAGTCATGTCCAACTCTGTGTGACCCCATAGATGGCAGCCCAACAGGCTCCCCCATCCCTGGGATTCTCCAGGCAAGAACACTGGAGTGGGTTGCCATTTCCTTCTCCAATGCAGGAAAGAGAACATCACAGCAGGATCCTCTATGACCCACCTCCCAGAATATTGGAAATAAAATCAAAAATAAACAAATGGGACCTAATTAAACTTAAAAGCTTCTACACAACAAAGGAAACTATAAGCAAGGTGAAAAGACAGACTTCAGAATGGGAGAAAATAATAGCAAATGAAGCAACAGACAAACAACTAATCTCAAAAATATACAAGCAACTCCTACAGATCAATTCCAGAAAATTAAATGACCCAATCAAAAAATGGGCCAAAGAACTAAATAGACATTTCTCCAAAGAAGACATACAGATGGCTAACAAACACATGAAAAGATACTCAACATCACTCATTATCAGAGAAATGCAAATCAAAACCACTATGAGGTACCATTTCACACCAGTCAGAATGGCTGCCATCCAAAAGTCTACAAGCAATAAATGCTGGAGAGGGTGTGGAGAAAAGGGACCCCTCTTACACTGTTGGTGGGAATGCAAACTAGTACAGCCACTTTGGAGAACAGTATGGAGATTCCTCAAAAAACTGGGAATAGAACTGCCTTATGATCCAGCAATCCCACTGCTGGGCATCCACACTGAGAAAACCAGAATTGAAAGAGATACATGTACCCCAATGTTCATAGCAGCACTGTTTATAATAGCCAGGACTTGGAAGCAACCTAGATGTGCATCCGCAGATGAATGGATAAGAAAGCTGTGTTACATATACACAATGGAGTATTACTCAGCCATTAAAAAGAATGCATTTGAATCAGTTCTAATGAGGTGGATGGAACTGGAGCCTATTATACAGAGTGAAGTAAGCCAGAAAGAAAAATACAAATACAGTATACTAACGCATATATATGGAATTTAGAAAGATGATAACAATAACCCTGTATATGAGACAGCAAAAGAGATACTGATGTATAGAACAGTCTTTTGGACTCTGGGAACGGGAGAGGGTGGGATGATTTGGGAGAATAGCATTGAAACATGTATAATATCATATTTGAAATGAGTCGCCAGTCCAGGTTCGATGCCTGATACCGGATGCCTGGGGCTGGTGCACTGGAACGACCCAGAGGGATGGTATGGGGACGGAGGAGGGAGGAGGGTTCAGGATGGGGAACACATGTATACTTGTGGCGGACTTACTTTGATGTATGGCAAAAGCAATACAATATTGTAAAGTTAAGCAAAATAAAACTAAAAAAAAAGAGAGAAAAGTGAAAGTGAAATCACTCAGTCATGTCCAATTCTTCATGACCCCACAGATTGCAGCCTACCAGGCTCCTCCATCCATGGGATTTCCCAGGCAAGAGTACTCTAGTGTTTTCTATTTTGTTGCATCTAGAGCATAGAATGTGATCACACTCTTTTAGAAGATATTATCAATCATTTTCAAAGTGGTTGCACCAATATCGCTCATACCAGCAACATAGGAAAATTCTACTTCCTCTAAACCTTCAACTATTTCTATTGCAGTCTATTTAATTGTGGTTATTCTGACTACTGTGTAATGGTATTTTGTTTTTCCAATTTTAATTGAGTATCTTTTTAATACCTGGATTGGCTGCTGGTTATATGGCTGATCAAGTCTTTTGGTCATTTTCCCTATTGGGTTGATACACTCTTATTTTGTAGGAGCTCTTGGCATATCTGAATAGAACACCACACTTGATCAAATGTGTAGCAATTATCTTCTCCCATTCTTTGGCTTGCCTTTTATATTATTTTAATGATGCTTGGAAAGATTGAGGGCAAGATGAGAAGGGGATGACAGAGAATGAGATGGTTGGATGGCATCACCGATTCAATGGACATGAGTTTGAGCAAACTCTAGGAGATGGTGAAGGACAGGAAAGCCTAGTGTGCTGCAGTCCATGGGGTTGCAAAGAGTCAGACACAATTTAGCACTTGAACAACAAGATGATACATTTTAATGAATAGAAATAATTTCATCAATTCATTGCTAGTTCTTTTTGTATGCTCTTTAAGTTCCTTTCACTTAGGTCAAGAAGATATTTTGTTTGTGGTCTTGAAGTTTTGCTCTTTAACCATTAACATTCTGATCTATAGTCACCTGGAATTGATTTTTATGAGAGCAGGAGTCAAGATTCAAATTTTCTATACTGATATCCAGTTAAATCTGTACTATTTATTCAAAGGAAAGATGGCCTTTGCCTCTGGGTTAAAAGCTCCCTTTGTCATAATCAAGAAACCATTAGTCTGTTTCTGGACTCTGTTTTCTTCCATATCAATGAGCCCTGGCACCATGCTACCCATTCTTAATTTATGGTAGCTTTAAACTAATGTGGCAGGGATATTTAGTACTGTAGGTCTTCAGATTCAGTAATTTTACACATTGTTTTTGTTATTCTTGACCCTTCACATTTCTATATATATTTTAGAATCAATATGCCAATTTCTACAAAATAACCTTCTATGGTTTTGATTGAAATTTTACTGAATATATATATTTGAGAAGAATTGATTCCTTAACAATATTAATTCTTCCTGTTCATGAAAATAGTATCATTATACATTCTTGTTGTTGTTCAGTCACTAAGTCCTGTCTGACTCTTTGTGATCCCATAGACTGTAACATACCACACTCCCCTGTCCTTCACTTTCTCCCAGAGTTTGTTCAAATTTGTGTCCACAGAGGGGGTGATATTATCTAATAATCTCATCCTCTGTCATCCCCTTCTCCTCCTTCTCAATCTTTCCCAGCATCAGGGTCTTCTCCAATGAGTTGGCTCTTTACATCAGGTGGACAAAGTATTGGAGCCTCAGCTTCAGTATCAGTCATTCGAATGAGTATTCAGGGTTGGTTTCCTTTAGGATTGACTGGTTTGATCTCCTTGCAGTCCAATATACTCTCAAGAGTCTTCTACATCACAATTCAAAAGCATTAATTCTTTGGGGCTCAGCCTTCTTTATGGTCCAACTCTCACATCCATACATGACTATTGGAAAAATGATAGCTTTAACTATATGAAACTTTGTTTGAAAAGTAATACCTCTGCATTTTAATATGCAGTCTAGGTTTGCCAAAGCTTTCCTTCCAAGGAGCAATGGTCTTCTAGAAATAATGTCATAATTTTCTATTCAGAGGTCCTATACATTTTTAATTAGACTTAATCTATGCATTTGATATTTTTGATGCTACAGTAAATAGTATTATGTGTTTTAGTTTTAAATTCTGAATATTTGCTACTGCTTTACATGACACAATGATTTTAATGGTCACCTTAAATCCACTAATCAAATTAAATGCTATTGCTGAAGATTCTCCCCAAAGAAAACAAAATAATCTCAAATCATATTGCTCCAAATAATCACAATTGTAATGCTCAAATTCTCAAGCCCTTCAGCAATACTTTTACGCTCTGCCTTATTGAGGATACAAACCTCTTGTTAAAAAAAAGGAGAAAAACAGAGATGATATCCAACATCCGCTGGATCATGGAAAAAGCAAAAAAGTTCCAGAAAACATTCTGCTTTATTGACTATGAGATCTCTTCTGATACCTAGTTTACTTTGATACAGTAAATAATAAATTCTAAAAGAGATGGAATACCATACACCTGCCTGATCTGCCTATTGAAAGATTAATCTCTTAGACTGCAGATCAGGAACAGTTAGAACTGGTCATGGAACAACAAACTTTGCAACAGCATGAAGGACAGCTAAGCACATATGGCCACCATGTCCATCACCAACTGCATGCGGAGCAATTCATGAGTCAAACTGAAGTCCAATGAGTCAGTGATCCCATGCAGCCATCTCAACCTCCTTTCAGACACCAGATCTTCCTGCCCCCAATCCGTCCCAGCATCAGAATCTTTTCCAATGAGCTAAAACCCTTCGATGAAAGTGGCCAAAGAACTGGAGTTGGGGTTTCAGCTTCAACCTTCAGAAACGAAATCCTAGGGCTGATCTCATTCAGAATAGACTGGTGGGAAGAACAAATAAACCATTATGTTTCTCAAGAGTCTTCTCCAAAATCAAAGCTCAAAAGCATCAACTCATCAGCGCTCAGCCTTCTGGACAGTCCAGTTCTGACAACCGTAGATGCATATGGCAAAACCAGAGCCATGACTAGACTAACAAAGCTGGCCAAGTCAAGGCTATGCTTTTGATCATGCATTCTGGATGTGAGAGCTGGCCTCGTGAAGAAGGCTGAGCGCCGAAGAATTTGATGCTTTTGAACATGTGCAGTGATTTTGGAGCCCAGAAACTGAAGCCTGACACTTGGACTGCTACCCCATCTACAGTCCATGAAGAGATGAGATCAATCCCTGAATTTCTTTGGAAGGAATGATGCTTAAAGCTGAAACTTTTCCAGTATTTTGGCCACCTCATGCAAAGAGTTGACTCATTGGAGAAGACTCTGATGCTGGGAGGGATTGAGGGCAGGAGGAGAAGGGGACGACACAGGATGAGATGGCTGGATGGCATCACTGACTTGATGGGTGTGAGTCTGGGTGACCTCCGGGAGCTGGTGATGGACAGGGAGGCCTGGCGTGCTGTGGTTCATGGGGTCACAAAGAGTCTGACACGACTGAGCGACTGATCTGATCTTTCACCTTTTCTATGTAAACAAAATAATCAAATCATATTGTCTCCAAATAATTACAATTTTATTTCTTACTTTCTCAATTTTAATAATAGTTTTATGTTTTGCCTTATTGCAGGATAATACAGACCTCTTGTTTAAAAAAAATGAGAAAAATATATGGTGATATCAAACACTCTTGTCTCAATTCTGACCTTTTATTTTTCTCCTAGACACTCAGATTTAGATTAAGAGATCTTCTTCTCATTCCTAGTTTACTAAGGATGTTTTAAATCATAAATAATAAAATGAATGAATTTCATAAACTGCTTTTTCTGCTTCTATTGAAATGATTAATTTTTCTCTTAGACCCTGTTCAGTTCAGTTCAGTTAGTCACTCAGTCGTGTCCGACTCTTTGCGACACCATGAATCACAGCACGCCAGGCCACCCTGTCCATCACCAACTCACGGAGTTCACTCAAACTCACGTCCATTGAGTCAGTGATGCCATCCAGCCATCTCATCCCTCCCTTCGTCCCCTTCTCCTCCTGCCCCCAATCCCTCCCCAGCATCAGAGTCTTTTCCAATGAGTCAACCCTTCTCATGAGGTGGCCAAGAACTGGAGTTTCAGCTTCAGCATCATCCTTCCAAAGAAATCCCAGGGCTGATCTCCTTCAGAATGGACTGGTTGGATCCCCTCTGCAGTCCAAGGGACTCTCAAGAGTCTTCTCCAACACCACAGTTCAAAAGCATCAATTCTTCGGCGCTCAGCCTTCTTCACAGTCCAGCTCTCACATCCATACATGACTACTGGAAAAACCATAGCCTTGACTAGACGAACCTTTGTTGGCAAAGTAATGTCTCTGCTTTTGAACATGCATTCTAGGTTGGTCATAACTTTCCTTTCAAGGAGTAAAGTCTTTTAATTTCATGGCTGCAGTCAACATCTGCAGTGATTTTGGAGCCCAGAAAATAAAGTCTGACACAGTTTCCACTGTTTCCCCATCTACATTCCATGAAGTGATGGGATCGAATGCCATGATCTTCATTTTCTGAATGTTGAGCTTTAAGCCAACTTTTTCACTCTCATCTTTCACTTTCATCAAGAGGCTTTTTAGTTCCTCTTCACTTTCTGCCATAAGAGTGGTGTCATCTGCATATCTGAGGTGATTGATATTTCTCCTGGCAATCTTGATTCCCGACTTGTGCTTCTTCCAGTCCAGCATTTCTCATGATGTACTCTGCATAGAAGTTAAATAAGCAGGGTGACAATATACAGCCTTGACGTACTCCTTTTCCTATTTGTAAAAAGTCTGTTGATCCATGTCCATTTCTAACTATTGCTTCCTGACTTGCATACAGATTTCTCAAGAGGCAGGTCAGGTGGTCTGGTATTCCCATCTCCTTCAGAATTTTCCACAGTTTGTTGTGATCTACACAGTCAAAGGCTGTGGTATAGTCAATAAAGCAGAAATAGATGTTTTTCTGGAACTCTCTTGCTTTTTCCATGATCCAGCAGATGTTGGAAATTTGATCTCTGGTTCCTCTGCCTTCTCTAAAACCAGCTTGAACATCAGGAAGTTCACGGTTCACATATTGATCAAGCCTGGCTTGGAGAATTTTCAGCATTACTTTACTAGCGTGTGAGATGAGTGTAACTGTGTGGTAGTTTGAGCATTCTTTGGCATTGCCTTTCTTGGGATTGGAATGAAAACTGACCTTTTCCAGTCCTGTGGCCACTGCTGAGTTTTCCAAATTTGCTGGCATATTGAGTGCAGCACTTTCATAGCATCATCTTTCAGGATTTGGAATAGCTCCACTGGAATTCCATCACCTCCACTAGCTTTGTTCGTAGTGATGCTTTCTAAAGGCCCCTTGACTTCACATTCAGGATGTGTGGCTCGAGGTTAGTGATGACACCATCATGATTATCTGGGTCGTGAAGATCTTTTTTGTACAGTTTTCTGTGTATTCTTGCCATCTCTTCTTAATATCTTCTGCTTCTGTTAGGTCCATACCATTTCTGTCCTTTATCGAGCCCATCTTTACATGAAATGTTCCTTTGGTATCTCTGATTTTCTTGAAGAGATCCCTAGTCTTTCCCATTCTGATGTTTTCCTCTATTTCTTTGCATTGATCGCTGAAGAAGGCTTTCTCATCTCTTCTAGCTATTCTTTAGAACTCTGCATTCAGATGCTTATATCTTTCCTTTTCTCCTTTGCTTTTCACTTCTCTTCTTTTCACAGCTATTTGTAAGGCCTCCCCAGACAGCCATTTTGCTTTTTTGCGTTTCTTTTCCATGGGGATGGTCTTGATCCCTGTCTCCTATACAATGTCACGAACCTCATTCCATAGTTCATCAGGCACTCTATCTATCAGATCTAGGCCCTTAAATCTATTTCTCACTTCCACTGTATAATTATAAGGGATTTGATTTAGATCATCCTGAATGGTCTAGACTAGTTCCCTAGTGGCCCTAGTGTGATTAGATAGACTAGTTTTCTGTGAGTATGGTTTCAGTGTGTCTTCCCTCTGATGCCCTCTTGCAACACCTACCCTCTTACTTGGGTTTCTCTTACCTTGGGCATGAGGTATTTCTTCACGGCTGCTCTAGCAAAGTGCAGCCGCTGCTCCTTACCTTGGAGGAAGGGTATCTCCTCACCACCTCCCTTCCTGACCTTCAACATGGGATAGGTCCTCTAGGCCTTCCTGTGCCCGCAGAGCCACCACTCCTTGGACATGGGGTTGGTCCTCTTGGTCGCTGCCCCTGGCCTCGGGTGTGGGGGCATGGGGTAGCACCACCTGGCCGCCTCCCCTGACCTCAGACACAGGGTGGCTCCTCTCTGCTGCTGCACCTGACTTCGGACTTGGATAACTCTTCTCAGCCGTTCCTGCGCCATCGCAGCCTGGTACTCTTGGCCACTGCCCCTAACCTCGGATGTGGGGTAGCTCCTCTCATCTGCGAGATTTAATGTTAATGTTAATTAATTAGATTAGATTTAATTAATTAAATTTAATGTTAATCTAATTAACATTAGACCCTGTTAATGAGATAAAATACTTTGATTTTTTAATATTTAACCAGTTTTGCATTCCTCAAATAAACTTAACTTAATCATGATTCATTTTATGTATTGGTATATATTGTTTGCTGAGTTTTAAAGGACTCTTTACCTATTTTCACATAAGACATTGACTTGCTATTTTTATTTTCTTAGAATATAATTGCTGAGTTTTGTTCTCAAAGTTACACTGACTTAATAAATGAGTTGCAAAATTTTACTTTTGGAAGAGTCTATAAAATATGTATTATTTCTTTCTGATATATTGGCAAACATATTTTGAAGAAGATATATTTTTCTGATATTTTTCCCCTTTTTTCTTTAACTATTTTACTAATGGATTTGATTTATTCAATTCTGAGTTCAATTTATGCTGTTTCTCTCTAGTATGGGTGCAATAGCACCTCAATTACTTCTGAGGATCTTAAGAGTTTGTATCTTTTTCCCTACATTTTTTAATGTATTCCCTTGAGTCTATTTTTGCTTATCTTGTTCTTTCTCTTTTGCATTGTCAGTTTTCTTCAAATACTTAGAAATATTTGGTTGTCAAGGGATTTTTTTTTTTTGTCTTTTAAGTTTCATTATTTATTTATTTATTTTTAATCATTTTATTTAAAAAATTATTTGTGTTGGATCTTTGTCACAGCGTGTGGGCTTTCTCTAGTTGTGGAGAGCTGGAGCGGCCCTTCAGCTCCTTTTTGCTGAGGGGTGTGAGGGTGGCTTCTCCTGTTGCAGTGACAGGCTCCAGAGAGGGTAGACCCAGCAGATGTAGCTCACCAGTTTAGTTGTTCCGCAGCAGCAGAAGAACCAGTTGTCCTGGTTCTTCCCAGACCAGGGGTAGAACCTGTCCCAGGCATTGGCAGGCAGATATTCTTAACCACCTGAACCACAAGTGGAGTCCTATCTAGTGACTTACTGTTCACAGACTAGGTTAATAGCATCACAGACTAGGTTAACAGCTGTGCTCAGCCCTCACCTACATCACAGGAGAAGATTCGCTGTAAATCTGTGTGTGTGATCAGAGTGTGTCATCTGGCAGCTTCTTCACTCCCTGGTAAGGGAACACTCAAGAGGCCATGCCTGTCTTCCAAATGGCGTAGTAAAACAGGACCTGATTTAAAGAGCTAACCCCTGTTCTGGATACTGAAACTCTGCTCCACAGATGCTTAAGTTTCTGTCTCTTTAGAGAGCATTTCTCTGGATTAACCTGGGAAAGAGTTCTGCAACTGCCCTCCAGGGATAATGAAGGAGTTTAAAGGCCTTAGTGAAGAAGTCGGAGAAGGCAGGCACCCCACCCAACCTGCCTGGAAACCCATGGAAGAGGAGCCGGGGGCGCAGCCGGGGCGGGGACACGACGAGCGACCCCACTCACCGCAGGAGAAGGAAAGGCACCCGCCCGGGCCGGAGACCCCAGGGACGGGGAGCCGGCGACGGGCAGCAGAGAGAGCAGTGAAGAAGTCAGCTCCCACTATTTTGTCCCTGCTCTCAGCTCTGTTCTCTGTATCATCTGATTTCACCAGTCACTGAATGAAGAACCCATACTCAATTAATAATTTTCAAGCTCATTCAAATGACCTGTTGGCATGATTACAGCTATCTTCTGCCTTCAGAAATTTGACAGCACCTTCACTCTGCTGATGCTCTCTTCCCTATCATTTCAATGTCTTAGTTTTTGTTTTGCTTTGTTTTTAAAATTTATTTTATGCTTATTTTTAGGAAGAGACAAGATTAAAAGGTTTAGTGAGGCAGGATTCTTGAATTTAAATATTATTAATAATTTTTAAAATTTAAATATAAATTATTAATATTATGTCAGGTTTCAGGCAACTAGGGAATTTTAAGGTGCTAGTAGAATATTTTCAAGATTATTCTTATAAGACTTGAGAGATACAAACACACTTGTAGTGTGGAGAAAGGAAGTGAAAACAAGAAAACAAGAGAGAAAGGTATAAAATTTAGACCAATATTCAGGCAGCTGCTTAGGTGTTTTTTTTTTTTTTTTTTTTAATGAAAAAGAATTACAAAAGCACTGGAAGAAGCTTTCAAATTTGCATATGCTATAAATCTCTGAATAAATTAGAAATTAGCAAACACTCTCAAATTCCTTGTATGCTTAAAATACTATTTTATCTCCATTTTACTCATACATATCAAGTAGATTATCCATACTTTGTGTGAGATAAGACCTAAGAATGTCCTAATTTATCAATAGAACTACTCATTCTATTAACATGATAGCTTTGTGCTCATACTATTTTTAAGGCATGAATATTATTGGTCTTGAAAATAAAAATATACATCTTCAACTTCCCTTTCTCAGCCTCCTCTCCCAACATGAACCACATTTCCCTACATCTAGATAACCTACAGGGAACTGGATAAGTTAAAAATAAAATAAGGAGGCAACACTCGCCCAGGGTTGATGAGTCAGTGATTCAATTGTCAGTCTCCACCTGTATCAGAACCACTCTGGTAAATTATAAGGCATAAAGTATTCCCATGTTATGCCTCTTTTTAATCTTCAAAATTTATTCCCTCAACCTAAAAAAAAAATTCATCAGTTCCAAGGTGTGATGGTTATTGTCCATTTCACCTATGCAGTTCTGTCTCCCATTCTCTGCCCTGATTGGTAATCCTAGAAGGTCTTTCCCTCTGGACAACCACTCTCACCCACTTGCCAGCTGGCTTTCCCTTGAGCTGGGCCACTAGGAAGTACTGGCAGGAGATGAGAGGACAGCAGATGATAAAGGTCAGAGGACTTCTCCCTCCCCCTTTCCTGCTTTTATACCTGGTCTCCTGCATCTACAGCTTCTCTCCGGCTCTCCATGGACTCCAGGACACCTAGTCCCCCGTAGGTGGTAATGACCTCCCACTGCTGGTGCTCTCATTTGCATCTCTATCCCTCCATTGTTCCCTGAGTCCCACTTACATCTCTGCAATTAATCTTCCAACCAATGGCCCTTTGGTTGAACTATTTGGATGAGTTGTTACTGGGAGGGACCTTGACAGATACAACAGACTTCAGAAAGGGTGTAGCTTAAATCTTATAGTCAGCGCTTTTCTCAGATGGTATTTCTACTGTGAGTCCTTCTACCCCACAGTTAGATAGTCTATTGATGTCCCTTGATTGGTGAGATTTTCTGATGACTCAGTTCAGTTCAGTCACTCAGTCGTGTCTGACCCCGTGCAACCCCATGGACTGCAGCATTCCAGGCTTCCTTGTCCATCACCAACTTCCAGACCTTGCTCAAACTCATGTCCATTAAGTCAGTGATGCCAAGTCTTTCTGATGACTAGAAGATATATTTATTTTAAAATTACTGTAGCTAAAGGTCACTTTTACACTGCCCTTAAAATATAATAGATTTAGACCAGTAGTTCTCACTTTCAGCTGAGTAGTTGTTTAATACCAATGATGGTAAGCAAAATTCTAAGATGGTCCTAAGATTTTCAGTCCTAGTTTATATACTCTGCATAATCTCTAGGACTGTGAGTTTGATGGCTTTCATTTTTATGATTACTTTTTATAACCACAGTTGACTTTAAGGAAGGGAGATAATCTATTAGTTATGCTACAGTGCCAGGCATGTGGCAATATAAAGGTATCAAATCAGTATGCTATACACCTTGAACTTCCACAATGTTATATGTACCATATTTCAATTTAAAAAATGAAAAGAAAAAAAAAAAAAAAAACACAGAAAAAGGAAGAAAGCAAGATTATCCAGATCCTGCTACTAAGTCGCTTCAGTCGTGTCCGACTCTGTGTGACCCCATGGTGTCTGACTCTGTGCAACCCCATAGACGGCAGCCCACCAGGCTCCCCTGTCCCTGGGATTCTCCAGGCAAGAACACTGGAGTGGGTTGCCAATTCCTTCTTCAATGCATGAAAGTGAAAAGTGAAAGTGAAGTCGCTCAGTCGTGTCTGACTCTTAGCGACCCCATGGTCTACAGCCCAACAGGCTCCTCCCTCATGGGATTTTCCAGGCAGGAATACTAGAGTGGGGTGCCATTGCCTTCTCTGATTATCCAGATAGACTTCTGCTAATCACTCAAGCTCTTGAAAAGCAAAGAATCAAGATCTTCAGAATAAACTCCAGCCCCAGTCAACAAATTGACTTCAGCTTGATGAGATTCTGAGCTGAGAATCCAACGATCAGACACCCAAACTTCTAACCTACAGAAACTGTGATATAATGAATTGGCTATTTTAAGCTGTTCAATTAATCTCATAATTAAGCATGTAATATATTAATTGTAACAGAAAACTAATACACCAATGCCCCAACCTCCAAGAATCTGAGGTTTTTGGTTAGAGTCTGGGTTCTGGGTTGGGATCTAGCAACCTCCCATCTTAGGTGATGCTAATATTTATTCAGGAATAAAAATCATTGCCTTTTCTCCCTTAATTGGATTGGGACCAGCTGAAAAACAGTCCTGGAATAATTTTCTTCTTTCCTGTTTATCCATTCAACACATAGTTATTGAATGTTTACTGGGTACCAGGTGTTTGGCCTTGAGGATTTATTTAATGTAAACAAAATCAGATATAGTCACTTCCCTAATGGAGCTAACAGTCAAAAGCGGGAGATAACACATCTTTTAAACACCATATGCTTTCCTGCTCATAAGTCAAGGTTCATTTTCACAAAAATTATCTGGCAGGAAATAAGCACTTGTTTAAGTCTTGGATCCTTGGGCTGCCTCTCATATTTCAAGGTGCCTTCTCAATGGTTTTAGTTTGAACCACAAAGTCCTGTTTGGGAAAGATAAATGTGCCAGAAATGACCTGGACCAGCACTAGGTTGGTATGCTTACAGAGGATTTGATTAATTCAGAAAAATAAAGCAGAAGAATTTAACTCAGACCCAGTCATCAATCTTATTCATCATGAATACACCAGGAGTATTTTAAAAAGAGGAAGAAGAAGGAATTCCCTGGTGGTCTAATAGTTAGGACTCAAGAGTTTCTATTGCTGAGGGAGCGGATTCAATCCCTGGTTGGGGAACTAAGATCCTGCAAGCTGTGTGGCACAGCCAAAAAAATAGTAAATAATAAATAAGTAAAAAGATGGAGAAGAAATACATTAAACAAATAAATATTACAAAGTAATGTATGCATTGGCCAAAAAGTTTGTTACAGAAAACATTGAAGTAAACATTTTCCATACCAGCCAACCCAATGTTGGCCAACCCAATAACCTAACTACCATGATAAGAGTTTCCAGGGGGGAGGTGGAGGCACCAAGAGGGATATGACTTAGGGCTGGGGCAGAGAAACGCCAGGAAGTGAGTCTCTGAAAAAGGATCATTAAGTAAGGAAGGCAAAGAGGAGCAGGTGTTACACAGGCTGGGAGACAGGCTGAGAGAATGCTGGGAAAGGGGTTCTCAGGCTGGGGCACTCTTTGGAATCCCCTGGGGAACATCAAAAGCCACTGACGCCTGGATCCCACCCTGAGATCCTGATTTAATGGGTCTGAGATGTGGTCTGGGCACCTCCAGGTCATCCCAATGTACATCCAAGCAGACAAACACAGCACACGCAAAGACCCTGTGGTAGCAGGTGCCATGACAGATCCCAGAAGCTGAAAGAAGGCTCAGCTGAAGGAAGTCACAGCCCCCCAGAGACTCCCAACAACTGCAGATGCTTTGTGATGCAAACTTGCCCTCTCCCAGTTACCACCACCCAAACTACTTCCAAACATTTTACCTTGTGCTGCAAAGTACTCTAGGGACTCAATAGATGAAGGAAGAGAGAATTCACCAAAATTCAAAGGATCATCCCAGGTTAAAATAAAGGAGCTTATGATTCATTTTCACACCCCTGACTCCCACCATGCCCTAAGCCATGGCCCAGGTGAAATTATGTTTCTAAATTCCAACAAAATGATGGCAGAGGAGCAAGAGCACTTTCCTAATAGAGAGGAGGAAGGCAACATTTAACAACACTGGAATTTGCTTCCTGGCTTGCCCAACTGTGTGGGCAACTTTATATCCCAGACAGCATATGAAGAGTTCATCATTACTGACAGGAGAGCGAGCTGTCCCCTGACTGGCATTTTGATTTCAGCTGCATAATTTGAATAGAGCATAGGAAATGAAGATGATTGATTTTAGATAATGCTCAAAAATCTCTTTTGGCATCAAAAGAGATGATTGCTCTCAAATTGCCAAATCAAATAGGTTTATATAGTTTACCTCTGCAAATCTCTCTTGCTCAGCTTTGGCCAAGTTAGCCTGACTGGTATTTCTCTTAAACCCAGCATTTTCCTGCCTCAGGGATTTTGCACTCTCTGTTCCCTCTGTATAATCAATATTATACCATTTTTTATTTTTTCTGTTTCTCTCCCCAACTCCAACCTATCTTGTAAGTGTTAGGAGATTAGTAGCTTTATTGGTTTGTTACTAATTTATCCTTAAGATCTAGAATGGTGGCTGGGACATACTAACATAGGAATATCAATAGTAACATAAAAGAACAGAGAAAGTGTTTTAACAGAATGCACCCTCTTCTGAAGACACTGAGACTGCAAGATAGAAATGGACACAAAAATGAAAACTACAACATATCTCATAGCTATTTTCTGGACTTGGTGATTAAATTTTACAGAATTTCAAAGTTTGTTGAAAATTGCTCTTCAATAAATGTGACCACTAGAATAAAACTTAAATTAAGTTCTCTATGGCATTCCATTATATTCCACAGGCATTTTGTTTCATGAAAGTAAATAAAAATATGACTTGAAGCTGACCAATTCATCCTTCTGTTAGAAATCTCTGTGGAATAGACAGTAATATATTTGTTATATATCAAAAGAGATTCTATAATTTTTTAAATCAAAAAGCAATATACAAGGTAGAAAGATGCTCAAAATGTGGAAAATAAAAAGTGTGAATAAATATATTTTTCATTTCTCAACTTTGTGTGGTATTGTACTAAGATGACTAGTGTAAAATAAATATATTTCAGGGAAATAAGAGTTGAAAATTCCTGCTTCATCTTTCCCATTTCCCATTACAATCTCATGGAAAACTGATGTAAACATTTTTCAGTGAGATTAGAGTAATTATATGCCCTTGCTTAGATGCAATTAAGTATTTAAAAAGAAGTGGTGGTCATATTTTTCAAAGTTGGTTGTGCACTAGAATCAACTGGAGGGCTGGTCAAAAGAGATACCAAGCTTCCCAGGTGTCTTGATTCAGAAGGTCTGGGGCAGGGCCTGAGAATTTTCATTTCTCTCAAGCTCCAAGATGATGCCTGTGTCCCTGGCTCATGGAGGATTCTTGGAGTACACTTGGACAAGTTGGTTCTGAGGGTTCTGTTTTCCCCTCCCATCCCTGGCCTATTTCAGGACCATTTCATGACAAGACTGAGCTATGGATATGCACACAGTTGCACATGAAAAGTTTTTATTGCCACTGTTATGTGGGTGACAATACGTCTACAGATATTTTCTTACACTCAGTTTATCTGTAAGTGGACCCTCTCTTGGTGTCGACTAACAGAGGCTGGTCTGCTTTGACAATTTGCTTGAATACTGAACAGAAGCCTCCTTGATCCAGTTCAGTTGTGATCCTTGTTTGCATTACCAACCCTACTCTCATGTCATCCCAAGAAAACATCAGTTTATTTGCATTGGTCCATTTAGTAACTAATAAATAGGCTTTTTTCTTAGATGGGTAGTAAGAGTTTTTATGTTGTCCTAGATAAAACTCTCTGGATGTTTCATGTATACAGAATATTTCCCTTAGAATTTTTTAATATTATGAATTATTTCAAAATTAAGAAGAGTAAACCAGACCTATAGCTCTATTACCAATTTCTTAAAGACATAATACAGGAACAAAGGAATCCAGCCCTTTCCTCCCTCCCTTTCTGCTTCTCTTCCTCTCTTCCACCTTCCCAGAGAGAACCACATATGTTGGTATTTTACTGCATGTGTTTCCATAAACAAAGAATAACTTTCATGCTGTATTTCTGTTATTTTAATTTTCCTAAATAATATTATTCTCCCCATATCCTTCCTTGATTTGCCTTCTTTTACTTAATATTTGGTTTTGAAGATTCATGTCTTATGCAAGCTATAGATCTGCTGCTGCTGCTGCTGCTAAGTCGCTCAGTCGTGTCCGACTCTGTGCGACCCCATAGACAGAAGCCCACCAGGCTCCCCCGTCCCTGGGATTCTCCAGGCAAGAACACTGGAGTGGGTTGCCATTTCCTCTCCAATGCATGAGAGTGAAAAGTAGAAGTGAAGTCACCCAGTCGTGTCTGACCTAGCGACCCCATGGACTGGAGCCACCAGGGCCTCCGTCCATGGGATTCCAGGCAAAAGTACTGGGGTGGGGTGCCATTGCCTTCCCCGAGAAGCTATAGATCTAATATACTCATTTTCACTCCATCATGGTATCTGGTATATGACTATCAAATTTTTAACTCTTGGTGAATATGTAGGTCCTTTCTAATTTCTTTTTATAATTACAAGTGATATCACAATCAGTATACCTGTATATGTCACCTTGAATACATAGATCAGAGATTTAATGAATGGAATTGTTGGGTCTTAGGATATGTGAGTCTTCCATGCAACATAATGAGTCAGACAGATTGGAAAAATGATCCTATTTAATGGCATCCCGCAATCCACACACTTTTTCCTAGAATAGTGTAACCCTGAGCTTGGCCATGCAATTTGCTTTGGCCAATTGGATAATAGTTAATGCAATACAAACATAGGCTTGAAAAGTGATTGTGCATTTCTACTTGTTCCTTGCTTGATTAAACTTGCTCATTCTGTCTTCTCTGAGACATCTAGGCGAATGTGCCTAGCCTGCTAGAGAGTTAGAACAGACATATATGAGACATGTGGAAGAGAGAGCCCAGGCATATCAACAGCCATCCTAGACCAGGCTCCAGCCAGCCCAAAACCAACCATGTGACTTGGTGAGACTTATTAGACTTTTCTAGCTGACCTACTACTGACCACAGATGTCTGTGAGAGCCCATCAAAACAGTAAATGGTTCTTGTTTCAAAATACTCAAGTCTTGGGGTATTTGTTACACATTATTATTTGTTACACACAGTCATTTGTTTTATTGTAGTGAGAGATAACAATACACTTGATATTGCTAAATATTTCCCTTTGATATCACTAAATATTTCTCCAAAGTAGTTGAACCAATTTATACTTATACCAGCAAAGGTTTCCCACATCCCCCCAAACACTCGATATTATCAGACTTACTGTCTTCACCAAAAAGATGGTTGTGAAACTATACCTTCCTATATAACACCACGTATGTGTGTTAGTCGGGGAAGGCAGGCACCCCACCCCAGTACTGAAAATCCCAGGACGGAGGATCCTGGTAGGCTCCAGTCCAGGGGTCGCTAAGGTTGGACACAATGAGTGACTCACTTACTCACTTCAGCGGGAAGGAAAGGCAACCCACTCCAGTGTTCGCCTGCAGAATCCCAGGGATGGGGGAGCGGTGGGCTCTGTTGGGGTCGCACAGAGTCGGACACAACTGAAGCGACTTAGCAGTAGCAGTAGCAGTATGTGTGTTAGTCACTCAGTCTTGTCTGACTCTTGGCAACCCCATGGACTGCAGCCCTCCTGGCTCCTCTGTCATACCATAGCATAAACTATAGTTTTAATGTTATCCCCATAATTACTAGCAAACATCAGCATATCTTCACATCCTTTTTGGTCATACATCCTCTTATATTTTGTACTTTTCTTTACCTAAGCATAAATTGACAAGTTAAAATTGCTCTAAGATCTTTAAAAATTAGATTTCCTGATAAAAGAATTGGACTATGATCAATGGGAATCACTCTCCCAAAGATCTGATGGATCATATTAATTATTCTGACTAGTAGTAATAGGAATTGTGTGTGTGTTGTATGTGTGTGTGTGTGTGTGAGACAGATGCCATTATGATATCTAAGAACTGAGTAACATTGCTAGATTTGCCATAAACATGCCAGCAATAATACTCCCAGTTTTTTTAACTGAAGGCAGACAATTGCAGGCTGATTCTGTTTATTCCAACATTCTTATTTGTAATTGCAAGAATTAAAATAATATGCCCAGCTAGTGTACAAAAGAGTCAAATCTTCTGCCTCAAGGACAAGAGGCCTTTTCACTGTGAAGAAACACCTTCATCTGCTCTTTAATTGGCTAATCATAATAATGCTGTATAAAGAATCATCCAGATACACACTGATCACTTAGTTAAACATCACCATTTTCTGTTTTGCACTTGCTGTATTAAAGGAAATATTTTAAAATTATATGTACATCATTTCTTTGGGGATATAAATATTTTTAATCATATTTTCCAGATATCCCAGGGACCCTTTTCTTCATGAACATTACCCTGAAATTTCTTCAGAGCCTCTGAAAGTACTTAGACATTTTGTTCCCTCACTGGAACCATAAAGCTTTGTCCCTTCATTTCCTTTCTATGACACATATCTTGTACAGTGCCTGACATTTATTGGATGGTAAAAAAAAAAAAAAAAAAGGCAATAAAAGTCCTAATAGCATTAGAAGTAATAGTACCACAAGGTGGATGAAGGAAAACATAATATCACTTGTAATCTCATTTTACAACCTGTCTTTCTCTAGAACAATAGCTGTCATTTCTATTTTCTGTCACCTATACCTCCTAAGGAAAGGCCATGGTGTGTCTTCATTTTTCTGTTAGAACAACACACATGTATTTTAGGATATCCCTTTGTTCTGAAAGCTTCACATTTCCTACCCTACTTCTGGCTAAGAACTCAGGAAGTTTGTTGTGCTGTGAAATGGAGAGGTTGTGCATTTCAATGAGGCAAACATTGTTCAGTGGGAGCCAAAAATAACAAGGAAATGCCAGGAGGAAGAGCATGACATAGATCATGGCATATAGCTCAAGACAAATAGCCAATTCTTCAATTTGTGGTAGGCAGTTTTCTAAGAGCTGTGCATGAAATAGCTCATTTAATCTTCACCAAAATAAATAATCAAAATAAGAACCATGATTATCTCCATTTTACAGATAGGGAAATGAAAACAGTATTAAGAAACTGGCCAAGTTCACAAAGGGCAGGACCCATGTGGACCTAGTCACAGTTTCTCCCTTCATATCACTTTCTAATCCTTTAGTCCACAGAGTCAGAGAAGGCAATGGCACCCCAATCCGACTTTTGCCTAGAAAATCCCATGGACAGAGGAGCCTGCTAGGCTGCAGTCCATGGGGTCGCTAGGTCGGACATGACTGAGTGACTTCACTTTTACTTTTCACTTTCATGCATTGGAGAAGGAAATGGCAACCCACTCCAGTGTTCTTGCCTGGAGAATCCCAGGGATGGGGGAGCCTGGTGGGCTTCCATCTATGGGGTCGCACAGAACTGAAGTGACTTAGCAGCAGCAGCAGCAGTAGTCCACAGAGTTGACCAGATGTCCCTAAGACTTCAAGGACTCTTGTCCATGGGGTTGTCCTGGGGGTTCCAGGAGGGTGGTGTGATGAATAAATCATTTTGCTGGCAGTCAGAACAGCAAAATTTCTTTTGTGGGACTGCATGAATCCGGGCCACTAAAACAGTGCTAAATTGCTAAATCTGGGTGAATCTCACTCACATCAGATGTCATACAAGATCCGGGCTCCTGGCTGCCAGTGATCAATGGCTACCCTTTGGCTTGGTCAATACTCATCTCTTTGCACGGGGCCTCTAGGGGCTGAAGCACCTGAGGTAATGGGGGTGGCAGAGCCATCCTCTACCCAAAGAGCGCTCTTTAGCTGGTCCCCAGGATGGACACTTGCTCCTCCCTCAGACTCATGCTGTGTTGAATAAAAGGTTGGCTGCTGCTGCTGCTGCTAAGTCGCTTCAGTCGTGTCCGACTCTGTGCGACCCCATAGACGGCAGCCCACCAGGCTCCCCCGTCCCTGGGATTCTCTAGGCAAGAACACTGGAGTGGGTTGCCATTTCCTTCTCCAGTGCATGAAAGTGAAAAGTGAAAGTGAAGTCGCTCAGTCATGTCTGACTCCCAGCGACCCCATGGACTGCAGCCTACCAGGCTCCTCCATCCATGGGATTTTCCAGGCGAAAGTACGGGGGGGGGGTGCCATTGCCTTCCCCGAAAGGTTGGCTACACCTATCTTCTCCATAGGGTTTGCTGACCATGAAGTCTCCACTGTAAAGGACCTTCACTCCATGTGGTGGAATGACACTTTCTGAATAAGCCTTAAGTCGTGCCTCACGAGGGATGGACCACACTATGTGTTCCACCTCTGGGCCCCTCACCCAGCCTTCCTGCTATTGTTTTATGGAGAGCAGGAGATCACATTCTAGAAATACAGTGACCATAGCCTCAAGAGTTTAAGAGAAGAAATGGTTGGAAGATATGCTGTTCTATTTTTAATCTATAATATGCCCAATCATAAATTCAACAATATCAGAAAACAATCATCATGTATATGTCCCTGAAAATTCTAAGCAGGACTTACAGTTGAGGTGGTCCTTGATGAAGCATGGCAATGACTTTTGAAAAACTCCAGTACTTATGGTGGCATGATGGATGATGGACCATGATGATGAACAGATGATAAATCACCTTCAGGGGATACATGGTATTAGGGATCTGCAGAGTTAAAAAGTGTCTATATTGTTTCCAAATGCTATTATCCAAACAGATTATGAAAAATCTGGTTCTTCATGGTGCTCTGAATAATAACAGAGTTTTCACATTTTTTTTCCTTTTGTAGTAATAAATACAAAATTAGCCCAGAATACTGCATCTAACAATAAGAACATGAAGAGATAATTCCTGGACCTGAACAGAAGGAGGTGATACCTAAACTATGCAGAGTCTTCCAAAGCATTGATTGGATAACAACCAAACACATAAGCACCTCTTCTCCACCTAGTACTCTAAATCTTCATCAATATATCACCATAAATCTTCATCAATATATCACTATACATGTCAGATAGGCCTGTTTATTTTCTAAAATCTTTTAAAATCAAACTGTCTATATAGATAGGGATCCTGTAAAAATTATCAGGAGTCCCACATACCCTCAACACATCTCTTAACCATTACATGAATGTGAAGTCGCTCAGTCGTGTCCGACTCTTTGCGACCCCATGGACTGTAGGCTAACCAGGCTCCTCTGTCCATGGGATTTTCCAGGCAATAGTACTGGAGTGGATTGCCATTTCCTTCTCCAAGGGATCTTCCCAACCCAGGGATCGAACCCTGGTCTCCCGCATCATAGACAGACGCTTTACTGTCTGAGCCACCAGGGAAGTCCAAACCATTACTTTAGTGGCCAAACAAAAGCATACAGTTTAGCCATGGGAAGCCCACAATGAAGAGAGCCCTGCCGTCGAAGGCAGAAGGAATGGACCCATGCAGAGATGAAGAACAGGTTCTTCTTCCTGCAGTCTCATACATCTTATACATCCCGAGTCTATTGTCTTTCTTCCTGATTACCCAGCATCTTCAGACCTTTACTTCTCCAAGTTGCTTCCCTTGTCTTTTTGTACTTCCTAACTGTGCAGTGGGTATAGGGTTGTTCTCACAGTACCAAACCTCAGGGGTGCTTGTTTCAGAAGTCCTCCCCCCACTTCACTTTCCTCCCCTTCTCCCCTACCCCTGACTCTCCTCTCATATCTATTTCTAATTTCAATAAATATTTATTAGGTGCCTACATGTGCCAACACTGGAGTGATGAGACCAGCCACAGCTGCAACTCCTGCCTACCACAGAAGAAAGGCATTTAAAAGGTAATTACAATTCTCCCTGGGATTATATTAGCCCTCTATTATTAGCCCCTACGAGAAGTCATAGCTCTAGTTTGACACTTTACATGAAGTGCCTTGAAACTTAAGTGAAAGCATAACCCATATGTTTACACTGCTAATTTCAAGGTTCAGATTGATTCCTGTCCTTATTCTGTACCAAGAGCCACATTTCTTCATTCTCATTCTCTCCAAAGTAAAGAACCCATGCACATTAAAAAAAAAAAAAAAAAGAGAGAGTAAATTTAATTATGAATCTGAACATAGTGTCACATTCATTTCAATCTTATGGAAAAGCTGGTTAAACCTCCCAAAGGATCCCTGTCTGTGTCACAACATCATCTTCCTTGTGATAGATTTCACATTTCTTTTATATCACAGGGTAATGACTAAATTGCTGCTCCAGGAAATGATATTTGGCTAAAGGGAAAAATATTGGTGCAGGGGGAGAGATTTGTGCTGTCTGAATGCCTAGGCCAATTTCTGATCTGAAGAAAAGAATACAAATTATGTAATGAATCAATATATCCCCCACACCACAGTAGGAAAAATGGGTGGGTGGGCTATTCCCAGATGAGATATACGGTAGAGAAGAATATGGTACCCACTCATAGCCATTTTCTATTATATGCATGCCATGCAATTTTTTTTTTTTAAAGAAAGAGGAAAAGGGAAAAGTGCCTTTTGTGCCAAACATATATCAGATAATGACATAATGAAATGCACATATCTTTTGGGAGAAAAAGAGAAGCTATTATATTCCTTTGAGTGACACAATGTATCAAAGAACTAAAAGGCTCCCTTCAACACCATAATTTTCTTCAAAAACTTTCTGGAAACATTTCACCACTGTAACATATCCCCATTAAGACTAATATTATCTATAATAATTTGGAAGACTATAGATTGAACTTTAATACAATCCTTCATATCTAGTCCCTTGCATACTGATCAGAGAACAACAACAAATTCTGCAAGCCAGAACACCCACTGCCAGAACCTCATAATAGCTCCACATTTCTCTACAGACACTTCACAACTGGTGATTCTTTTCATCCATCCATTCCTATTCAGCAAATATACATGAAACACCTACTCTGTGCCAAGCCCTCTTCTAGGATTGAAGAGAAAATGGTAACAAGAAGGATGAAATCTCAGGCTTTATGGAGCTTCTACTGGGCAGAGAGATAAAACTTGGAAATAAATAAATTTATGGAGAGTTGGGGGGGTTTAAGAAGTACACCAAAGAAAATAAAGCAGGAGCGAGGGATGGGGAGTGATGGCTGGAGATGGGATCTACATTAGACATGATGGTCATGGAAGGCCTCTTGGAAAAGGAGCTGAGACATGAAGGATGCAGGAGGCAGCCAAGTGGAGTCGTGGAGGAGTGTCTGATGGAAGACATGGAAGACCAGGTTGTTAGGAAAGTTTGAGACCCTATCCCACTCCCATGCCTTCATTTTGGAAAGTCAGGAGAGAACCTGTCCCACTTCCATGCCTTTTATTTTATCTGTAGCACACACCAGCCTCTGGAACCCTTCCCTTCTACCACCCTGGACCTGCAGCTTCTCTCAGAGGTCTTCTCTTGGGCTCCTGAAGCCACTTGAGGCACAAAAAATCAGAATTCTATGTCTCCTGAGACAAACTGAAGACAGTGACTGATTAAGAGATGTGAAAGCCCAGCTCTGTGATCCTGAGCGCAGAGGTCTCTGCAGCGTAATTTCTGCACTTCTGAGATTCCTGCAGGACCAGAGGAGGCAAAACTTTGCCTGGAGTCACACCTTGCTTGGCTCCTTCCTCTTCCCTGGACTTGCTTCTTCTCTACTCTCCCTGGTTTCTCCTGGGAGCACGTGTTCAATGATGTACCTTCATTTAAAACCTTACTGTCTGGTCTGTTTCTGGGGAAGCAGCCCTAAGTCATCCTCCAAGCTATCATGAGCTCCTGAACCTACATCATACGTCATGGCGCATGTATTTCTGAGTGCTGGTTGTGGGAAAAAACACTGAGGATGATGATGATGGTAATAATGATGATGAGGAAGAAGAGGAGGATGGTTTCTGATCCCAGCTTTCCCACCATGCAATTGTGTGACCTAAGCAAAGTCACAACCCTGGGCTTCAGTTCCTTATCTATAAAATGGAGAGACTGAACGCATGGTGACTTCTGGGGAACTTTTCCTAGAACAAGATAATATGTTACATACATGTGCTTGTAGAAAGGATGCACTGATACACAATCGCATACACTGCACACATGTAGAGAGATAATGGCATTATACCAAATGGGATGTGGAGGGATTAGTGAGTGACTGGGCCAGGAAGCAGTGTCTGCTCACTTCTGTGAGCAGTGATGAAGAACAGCTGGTTAAGCCCAAGGGGGTGATCAAGGCAGATTTGTTGGGAGTCAGGAGGGTTTTGGTGGCTCTACCTTGGACTTGAGTAATACTGGAAGACAGACAACCCAATCAAGGAAGGGAAAGATGAAGGATCCAAAGGAGAACACACTTAAATGTCCTCTGGATGGGAGAAGCAGAGGCAAGAGGAACCATAAATAAAACAGCCAAATGATAATCCCTCCTGAGTCACTGGATGGGGACATGCCCCGTAATTCCTGCTACACCTGGCTAGAAAGTATCTTTCAAAGCTAACAAAAAGGGAAAGACTAAAACAAGCAGAAACCATCTTAACCTGACACTATGCAAAAGGAATAACTCTTTGTGTAACAAGTTATTCAGAACTTATTGATTATTACCATAACAACCATTTTGTTGTTGTTCAGTCATCCAATTGTGTCTGACTCTTTGAGACCTCATGGACTGCAGCATGCCAGGCCTCCCTGTCCCTTACCATCTCCCTGGAGTTTGCCAAGTTCATGTCCATTGAATTGGTGATGCTGTCCAGCCATCTCATCCTCTGATGTCCTCTTCTCCTTCTGCCTCAATCTTTCGCAGCATCAGGGACTTTTCCAGTCATCTGTTCACATGAGATGACCAAAATACTGGAGCTTCAGCATCAGTCCTTCCAGTGAATATTCAGAGTTGATCTCCCTTAAGATTGACTGGTTTGATCTTCTTGCTGTCAAAGGGACTTTCAGGAGTCTTCTCCAACACCACAGTTTGAAGGCATAAATTCGTTGGCGTTCCATCTCCTTTACGGTCCAGCTCTCATGGGACTGTGTGTGACCACTGGGAAGACCATACCCTTGACTATTATGGACCTTTGTCATCTGCTTTTCAGCACACTGTCTAGTTTTGTCATTGCTTTCCTGCCAAGAAACAATCATCTTCTGATTTCATGGCTGCAGTCACAGTCCATAGTGATTTTGGAGCCCAAGAAGAGGAAATCTGTCAGTACTTTCACCTTTTCCCCTTCTATTTGCCATGAAGTGATGGGGCCAGATGCCATGATTTTAGTCTTTTTTAATATTTAGTCTTAAGCCAGCTCTTTCACTCTCCTTCACCCTCATCAAGAGGCTCTTTAGTTCCTCTTTGCTTTCTGCCATTAGAGTGGTATTATCTGCATGTCTGAGGTTGTTGATGTTTTCCTGCCTATCTTGATTCCAGTTTATAACTCACCCAACCCAGCATTTCTCCTGATGTGCTCAGTGTATAGGCTAAACAAATGGGGTGACAGCAGACAGCCCTGTCCTACTCCTTTCTTGATTTTGAACCTATCAGTTGTTTCATACAGGCTTCTAACTGTTGCTTCTGGACCAGCATACAGATTTCTCAGGAGACAGGTAAAATGATCTGGTATCCCCAATTCTCGAAGAGCTTTCCACAGTTGGTCATAATCCACACAGTCAAAGGCTTTAGCATAGTCAATGAAATAGAGATAGATGTTTTACTGAAATTCCCTTGCTTTCTCCACAATCCAGTGAATGTTGGCAATTTGATCTCTAGTTCCTTTTTCTTTTCTAAACTCAGCTTGGACATCTGGAAGTTCTTGTTTCACATAATGCTGAAACCTAGCATGCAAGATTTTAAGCATGACCTTACTAGCATGGGAGAGGAGTGCAACTGTCTAATGGTTAGCATATTCTTTAGTACTACCCTTCTTGGGAACTGGGATGAAGATTGGCATTTTCCAGTCCTGTGGCCACTACTGGGTTGTCCAGATTTTCTGACATAATGAATGCAAAACCTTGATGGCATCATTCTTTAGGGATTTGAATAGTTCTGCTGGAATTTCATCATATCCATGGGCTTTATTAACAGCAGTGCTTCTTAAGGCCCACTTGACTTTGCACTCCAGAATGTCTGACTCTGGGTGACTAACCACAACATCATAGTAATCTGGTTCATTAAGATCTTTTTTATACAGTTCTGTGTATTCTTTCCAGCTCTTCTTGATCTCTTCAGCTTCTGCTCTGTCTCTATCATTTTTATCCTTTATTGTGCCCATCTTTGGGCAGAATGCTCCGTTGATGTTTCCAACTCTCCTGACAAGATATCCAGTCTTTCCCCTTTTTGTTGTTTTCTTCTATTATTAAGCATCGTTCATTGAAGAAGGTCTTCTTGTCTCTTCTAACTATTCATTGGAACTCGTACATAGCATGGCTCATAGCTTCACTGAGTTATGCAAGCCCCTTCTCCATGACAAGACAGTGATCCTTGAGTAGGTAACAACTATTACAGTTAGAAAAAAATAGATCTAAAATTAGCTGTGTGGTATCAGTGACATTACTGAGTCTTAGCTTTCCAGCTCTATAAAATGGGGAAACTATCCGCATTTCAAACAGACAGTCAGGTTACAGAGCTGAACAGTTGGCAGGAGTTGGGAAGGATGTGAGGAAAGGGGAAGCAAAGTATGTAATGAATGGCTCAGAATTAGCCCTATTTAAGCCCTAGCTCCCTACCCTTTGCTAGCTATATAACCTCAGGCTAGTCACCCAACCTTCAGTCTGGTTTCCTCTACTTGAATATGAGACAGCAATTGTGCATACTTCAAAATGATCAGAGAAGGCAATGGCAACCCACTCCAGTACTCTTGCCTGGAAAATCCCATGGATGGAGGAGCCTGGTAGGCTGCAATCTGTGGGGTTGCTAAGAGTCAGACACAACTAAGCGACTTCACTTTTACTTTTCACTTTCATGCATTGGAGAAGGAAATGGCAACACATTCCAGTGTTCTTGCCTGGAGAATCCCAGGGACGGGGGAGCCTGGTGGGCTGCCATCTATGGGGTCGCACAGAGTCGGACATGACTGAAGCAACTTAGCAGCAGCAGCAGCAGCACAAAATGATTACATGTGAGGCATCTCTGCCCAACTCGTAATGTATGTGCTCAGTACAGACCATTCCCTCTGGCCACATCTGCCAATCAAACTTTTTCTGGAATACATAAAAGATGTCAACAAGCACCTCTTCTGGCACAGACAGCTCCTTCCCCATGGCAATGGCTTCTCCCTTCCCATCTCATGACTGCTTCTGTACTCACTACAAACATGGTGACCGTTGCCTCTGTGATAAACTACCAACTATAGACTTGGTTTTCCGGTTTATTTTTTTGCTTTGTTCCTCGGAGCACAGACTCCAGCACTTACTCCCAGTTCAACACACAGTGGCTGTGAATGTGAGACCCCCCACCACACACACTGTGCTGGGCTGCAGCCTTAGGACCCCAGAGCCAGACGTACCACTCTGAAGAGGGGATAGCCTTGCCCTGACTTCAGTTAAAGCAAAAAGCATGACATACTTAACTCTCCTGTGCTTCCTGCATCCTTCTTCATATAGTTTGATCTTGCAAGGGAAAAAAAAAAAAAAAAGAAAATCACATCTTTACATCCCCAGGCATTTTGTGTCCTTATCTAAAATTAGCACAGTTTCTGCTCTGCTATTTTAGGAAATGCAGGACAATCATCACTCTTCAGACCTATTGGCTTAACCAGCTTTATGCAACAGGGACGGTGGAGGGGGGGGGGGGGTATGTGTGTGTGTGTGTTCAGTCCCTGAGTCACATCCAACTCTGTGCAACCCCATGGACTGCACCATGCCAGGCTCCTCTGTCCCCACTGTCTCCTGGAGTTTGCTCAAATTCATGTCCATCAAATTGGTGATGCTATCTAACCATCTCATCTTCTGCCATCCCCTTCTCCTTTTGCCTTCAGTCTTCCCCAGCATCAGGGTCTTTTCCAATGAGGTTCAGCCAAAACCTGAAGCTTCCAGGCTGCTCATTCTCTTCCATTTACCCACATAGTTAGCAAGTATGTGATTATTGGGTGCAGAGGTGAGTAGAAAGGACTCATGAGATAAGGAAATGATGCTGTGACTAAGAGAGGGAATGATGCCTGAAGTCAGAGTCCCCAGAAGCGTCCCCAGAAGAGTGTGAGATGGGGATTCTTGGTAAGAGAGACAGAGTGCTCAGGGGGACCTGGTCAGGAAGAAAGAGATGCAGGAAAGACCAGGGGAAGAAGGCAAGGAAAGAAGTGTTTTACGTGAAGCCTACTCTCAGCTTGACCCCATGGGGAGTTCTGACATGTGTGTGGCACCCAGATCAGTCTGTCACTGGCTGAAAGCTGCCTCAAGAGACAAATCTATCTATGAAACGGAGTCACGAACATGGAGAACAGACCGGTGCTTGCCAACAGAAAGCAGCTTAAGTGAGAGACGTAGTGGGAAGGAGATTAGCAGGTGTAAGCTTTTCTATACAGGATGGACAGACAACAAGGCTCCACTGTATAGCCTGGAGAACTAGATTTAATATCCTATGATAAGCCATAATGGAAAAAATACAAAACAGAATATAAATAACATAAATGTAAACCATAATGGAAAAGAAGACATAAATAACTGAATCATTTTGCTATACAGCAGAAATTAACACATTGTAAATCAACTATACTGCCAATAAAAGTATTAAAATTGAAAATAAAAAAAAGAGAAGCGCATAACCTTCAGACATTTCTAACTGGTGCAGCTCCTGGAAACTGAAGGCAATTCTCTCAGAAAAAGGGGGTGTCTGGGAGCCAGTTATAGCCAACACCCTCTGCAGGCAGGAGAAGCGGCCTCATACAGATCATGGATGGCAAAAGTAACAAAAACATCAGCGCAGTTTTTTAAAAGCCAA
This sequence comes from Tragelaphus eurycerus, assembly GCA_935064755.1. Taxonomy (NCBI): domain Eukaryota; kingdom Metazoa; phylum Chordata; class Mammalia; order Artiodactyla; family Bovidae; genus Tragelaphus; species Tragelaphus eurycerus. The sequence continues at coordinate 392,056 of CAKXYN010000244.1, forward strand.
AGAATCTTTAAGTTCAAGGGTGAGATCTTCTACATGTATTAAAATCTCCATCACCAATATTGGTCCTTATGTGAGACAGATACTCAATGATTAAACTAAATAGCAATGTATTGGGGATGGAGTGAACTGGGAGAAGACTTATCTCTTAATCTCAGAGTGGGAACGTCACAGTTAATAGGACATTTGGTGTTGTTCAGTCAGTCATGTATGACTCTTTATGATCCCATGGACATAGAGCTTTTTATTTCAGGAAAAATGAAAAATTACACCTAATCAAATATGAGGATTCTGTCTCATCTTACTTTTTCTGATCTCTGGCAGTAGATAAATTGTTTGAAAAGGAAGAAAATTATTGCAGTTGGTATTAAAAACAGGGGATTTCTAATTTCAACTTGGTCACCTACTGATTTGTGTCTCTTGTAGATGAGTCTCAGATAAACAGAATCTCAGTAAATTTCCAAAACAGAAATTGTATTAACTGATGCCTAACCCCTGGTGTTCTTGTGAGGTTCAAATGAGTAGAAATGCACCAGAAAACAAAGCTGTGTCTTTTGAATGCAACAGACAAACCCTAAGTGCAAGGGCCTGGGGAAGGAGTCTACCATGTGCCGACACTATCAGAAAGCTATGACGGACCAGAGTGGTCTGGCCACACCGGCTGGCACCACTCACTTCAGACCATGGGATGCCCCATCTCTGCCTCTCATCTCCCTTCCCCTCCCGATGTCAACTCTGTCCTCATGAACTGGACTGTCTTTCCCAATGACAGCAAACAGCCTTGATGTTTACAACCAGACAGAGAGGAATCTCCCTCCCTTGGTTCTTTGTTGTTATTGCTCAGTTGAATATGACTCTTTGAAACCCCATGATCTGTACCATGCCAGGCTTCCCTGTCCTTCACTATCTCCCAGAGTTTGCTCAACTCGTGTCCTTTGAGTCAGTAATGCCATCCAACCATCTCATCCTCTGGCACCCTCTTCTCCTACCTTCAATCTTGCCCAGCATCAGGGTCTTTTCCAATGAGTTGGCTCTTCACGTCAGGTGGCCAAAGTATTGTAGCTTCAGCTTCAGCATCAGTCCTTCCAATAAATATTCAGAGTTGCTCTCCTTAAGGATTGACTCCTTGATCTCCTTGCAGTCCAAGGGACTCTCAAGAGTCTTCTCCAACACCACAATTCAAAGGCATCAGTTCTCTGGCACTCAGCTTCCTTTATGGTCCAACTCTCACATCCATACATGACTACCGGAAAAACCATAGCTTTGACTATATGGACTTTTGTCAGAAAAGTCATGTCTCTGCTTTTTAATATGCTGTCCCTTGGTTCTTGCTGCCTAGGACTGTTTTGATTGCACACACTCTAAACCCTGTGCAAGAGATAGCAGTGGAGGCCAGTGTTTGGCAGCCATTCTGCAATGTTCACTTGAAATTGAGAAAGAAATAGTTTCCCAAAGGGAGGGCTGGTCCCAAAAGAAAGCAAAACTTCAGGTCGACCAAAGATGAATATCCACTGAGATGCCAGGTGTGGTGTCAGAACATAGGCACTCAAGTATCTTTTTTAATGGATTGTGTCCTTGGGCACATTGATAAATCTATCAGAACATCTTCTTCAAGGACCAAATGGCAACACTGCAATATATTTCACCAGGATGGTCAAGGATTAAAATAGACAATTTATGGGTAAAGATGCTTTGTAAGATGTAATGTGCCTTCAAAAATTATAGTTAAGTATTATTATGAATTATTGTGCATTAAATGCAGAGCACTTTCAAGGCACACTTGTATGTATGATTTTTTAGATCAGTTTTTACAATAATTTTTTTAAAATAGAGTGTTTAATCCCTGTCATCTCAAAGTTTGCAGCTGATTCCAACACTCCATGAGAACATAAAGACAGACACTCCTAGGACACAGCCTTGTCTAAAGGTGGCACTACCTTTAATCCCTCTTCTCTGTAGGGATCAACACTGGGAACCATTCAAAGACGTGTCAGTTCTACAGTTTCCTCCTTTAATTCTAAGAAATCGAAAGTGAGCCCAGCATAAAGCATTTGCAGCTGTGTTGGGAAAATGAGCTAGTCACGCCTCAGCAATTTATGACCAATTTTCCATTAATAAGAGAGAATAGAGTGTGGTTCAATCATTTTACAATCCAAACACTTGTTCTTAAGAATGGGAGAGACAGAGTACAATAGTTTTGTTCTGTCACTGAAAGAGCATTAACTCAATATTGTGTATCTTTGAAGAAAAACATTTAGATGGCATTGAGTGGTGGGAAGGTAAGTTTTGCAGGAAAATACTTATCAATACATGCATTAGAGGGAGAAGGCAATGGCAACCAACTCCAATACTCTTGCCTGGAAAATCCCATGGGCAGAGGAGCCTGGTAGGCTACAGTCCATGGGGTCGCACAGAGTCCAACAGGACTGAAGCGCTTTAGCAGCAGCAGCACCACCATATACATTAGAAAGGCCGGCCAGAGTCCACAGGTGAGAGGGGGCATGAGGCCAGGACCAGAGTAGAGGTAAGAAGGAAAATGGGGAGGAGAAGAGAGTTGGAAGCGGGCCGGGGAGTTTCAGGACAAAAGTCCAAGACGAAGTCTTGGCTAAGTGGTGAATTACTGTAGTCAAGAGCCCAGAAGAACCACAGGTAAACTGAGGTCTAGGGGAGGCACACCTAAGAATCAGGATGGAAAACTGAAACCAGGACACACATGATGCTAAAAGCCCAGGATGGCTAGTTTGTAAAGTTCAAGGCAAATGAAGAAGTAAAGAGATAAGACTGGGGTCAGGGGACTGAGATAAATCCCATCCAACTGTTGTTCCATCCAGAAAATTGTAACAGATCCCCAAAGACAAATCCTCATCAGGCTAACAAAGAAGTAAGAACTGACTGGAAGAAGCACTATATGTGCAGAAAACAAGAATTACACTATTTGGCAGAAATTACTTCACAGTCTGAGAAGGAGGGGGAGAGACCAAGTCAGATTTCCCAGCTGTATGGCTGCTTTTTGCGTGGCTTCCATTGAATCCACTCACCAGACAGCGTCTCTGCGTCCTCCCCACACAGCGTCCTGAGCTGTGCTTATAGTAGGTTTGATTCTCTCCAAAGAGGACCTGGAGTCAAGAATGTGGGTCCCAGTTGTTTATTCAAGAAGTGAAGCAAAGGAGACCCAAGAGGGATGAGGAAGGGAAGCCAGAAGGTGAAAGAGTTAATTAAGAGGCTATTAGTGAGCACATGAGCTCCGTGGGCCCCTAGTGACTGAGGAAAATCTCACCGAAGCATGAAAAGGTGGCGTGCTTCTCCATCAACTCCCATCCTCATGAATTTCTTCCATGATGTGCAGCACCCTGGCACTTCCACTTCCAGACTCTCCTTAGCTAAAGAGACACCACATGAGACGGAGAAGATGCCAAAGCTGTAGGTGACATCCAAGTGGACCGAGGAGTCCAGGGCAGGGCAGAGCCCAGGACCCACCACACAGCCCTAAGCATCTGTGAGCCCTCACTCAAAGGCTTCTCTCTAGTGAATTCCAACTTGATAACTTGGCACTGCTTACCAAGAATCATTTGGGTTTATTCCCAAACATGTTGGAGTTATCATTGTTATCGTTATTATGTAAGCAAATGAGGCTTACGTAAATTAAATATATACAACCCATGAAATATGAGTGTATAAGGAAAGAGATGAGTCAGTGAAAAATAAATCAAATTCTTCAGAACTGCTTGATGAACACAAGCCTGTAAAAGTTCATGCAAACCGTCAGATTACTGTGGCCAAGAGAACTGTGAAGGACTTGGGGGGAAATTATAACAATTGAGAAAGATTATTCAATCAGATTTCTTTGCAAGCCACTTTATTTCTTGCTCCAATGTAAAGAAACTGGAGTTGCAAACCTTAGGGGATGCATTAAGGGTGTAATTTATTAAGAGAGCCCACATATAGTGCCAATTAAGAGAAAACACCTTAGCTTTACATCAAAGATTGGCAAATGAATGTCAATTTATATGTTTTACATTAAAATAAAAACGTTTATGGCACATATGAATCATTTTTTATGACCTCTTTCTTTTTGTGATTTTGTTTTCAGTGAATCAAGTGACTACTAGCCTAGCCTAGCACGTGTTGCAGGACACATACCTCAAATCCAACCCCAGGAAAGTGCTCTGAGACTACGGCTCCATTTCTTCTACAAAGGTGGCTTCTGGGCATGTTTAAAGGGTCCCCCACTCCACCAAAGTGCAATGTACCAGGAACAAGCACTTCTTCAGTGGCGCAGAAATTGGGCTTAAGTTTCTAAAAGGCTAAGATCTCACTCTGGGACCTGTTTAGTGTGCACTCCATCCTCAGCTGTGTCCGACTCTGCGACTCAATGGACTGCAGCCCCCTCCAAGCTCCTTTGTCCGTGGAATTTTCCAGGGAAGAACACTAGAGTGGGTTGGCATTTCCTACTCTAGGGGATCTTCCCAACCCAGGGATCGAACCTGCATTTCTTGCATCTCCTGCATTGTCAGGAGGGTTCTTTACCACTGTTGCACCTGGGATCACAAAGAGTAAAGAAGAGAAAGACTAATGAAATCAAGTGAAAGCTGAAGAAGAAGAGTCTTCAAGCTTAGCTACTGTGCCTTAGTCAGCCTTGTAGTTACAAGGGACATAGCAACATCATTTCAAGGATTAAAAGGGGAATACCAAACAAACAAACCTTTAATTTTCAGAATAAGAAAGGCATCACATTCTTAAAAAACATAAGATGCAGATGTGTAAACTCCAGACATAGCCTGGAATTCTGTCTTCTGATTATTTAACACTAAAATCTGTTCAGTTTCTATTACTTTGAGCCAAGAAACTCTTGATTGATGTTGACCTGAAACAAATATTTCCCTGGTGGAGACAGGTCTATTGGGGTTCAGCAGAGAATTGCAATTTAGGGTCTGCAATGACAGCCAATCACAGTCCATGGCAAGAGAAGGAGCACTCTTTCACAGAGAGTAAAAGGAAGGTGAGGATACAGAACACAAGGTCCACAGCTTCTCACTGGCTGAGTTCTTGCCAGGAGAGGAGCCTTTCTTCTGGTTGAGCTCTGCTATTGTCCCAGGACGTGAGAGCTCCCCCTTCTGGTCTCCTGACTCTATTTAATCGAGGTCTCTGTTGTTTTACACTTACTTCAGTTCAGCTGCTCAGTCATGTTCAAATGTTTGTGACCCCGTGGACTACAGCATGCCAACCCTCCCTGTCCATCACCAACTTCCGGAGTTTACTCAGACTCATGTCCATTGAGTTGGTGATGCCATCCCCTTCTCCTCCTGCCTTCAGTCTTTCTCAGCATCAGGGTCTTTTCCAATGAGTGGTTCTTCACATCAGGTGGCCAAAGTATTGGAGTTTCAGCTTCATCAGGACAGATGTCCTTTAGGAGGGACTGGTTGGATCTCCTGGCAGTCCAAGGGACTCTCAAGAGTCTTCTCCAACACCACACTTCAAAAGCATCAATTCTTCAGCACTCAGCTTTCTTTATAGTCCAACTCCCACATCCATTCATGACTATTGGAAAAACAATAGCCTTGACTAGATGGACCTTTGTTGGCAAAGTAATGTCTCTGCTTTTTAATATGCTGTCTAGGTTGGTCATAGCTTTTCTTCCAAGGAGCAAGCATCCTTGAATTTCATGGCTGTAGTCACCATCTGCAGTGACTTTGGAGCCCCCCAAAATGAAGTCTGTCACTGTTTCCTTTGTTTCCCCATCTATTTGCCATGAAGTGATGGGACCAGATGCCATGATCTTAGTTTTCTGAATGTCGAGTTTTAAGCCAACATTTTCACTCTCCTCTTTCACTTTCATCAAGAGGCTCTTTAGTTCTTCACTTTCTGCCATAAGGGTGATGTCATCAGCGTATCTGAGGTTATTGATATTTCTCTGAGCAATCTTGATTCCAGCTGTGGTTCATCCAGCCTGGCATTTCTCATTAGAAGTTTCTCATGCTTCTAAGTACTCTGCTTAGAAGTTAAATAAACAGGGTGACAATATACAGCCTTGACACTAAGAAGTTCCTAACAACAGCATCCCCTGTGTAATTTAATCCTCTGCACTCACTCTGTCATTCCCTGGGATATTGTTGGGTGTCTATATGGAAGATATCATTCTCAAAACCATCAGATCAGATCAGATCAGTCGCTCAGTCATGTCCGACTCTTTGCGACCCCATGAACTGCAGCACGCCAGGCCTCCCTGTCCATCACCAACTCCCAGAGGTCACTCAGACTCACATCCATCGAGTCAGTGATGCCATCCAGCCATCTCATCTTCTGTCGTCCCGTTCTCCTCCTGCCCCCAATCCCTCCCAGCATCAGAGTCTTCTCCAATGAGTCAACTCTTCGTATGAGGTGGCCAAAATATTGGAGTTTCAGCTTTAGCATCATTCCTTCCAAAGAAATCCCAGGGCTGATCTCCTTCAGAATGGACTGGTTGGATCTCCTTGCAGTCCAAGGGACTCTCAAGAGTCTTCTCCAACACCACAGTTCAAAAGCATCAATTCTTCGGCATAAAAGAACACAATTTTTAAAGGTTTTTTTAAATTTTTCTCCAATTCCAGCACCTGTTGATAATATCATCCAGGAGAAAGTCTCTCTCAGTGGCCATGATGGAGAATCCCAGCACTTGCTCATCCCTCCCTTCACCTAACTTGACAGCCTGATCTAGCCTACTCCGAGGAGTTTGAGAAGGAATTACATATGCATGCCCCAAAGATGGATTATCAATGTTTCTTTATGATGATGGAGAGATCATTGCCAGGATTATATATATTACCTGAGAACATTCTTTGGAAACACAAGGGATTTTCAGGGGAAAGATATTTTGCCAAAATAATTCCTATTAGTGAGGTTGAGTATCATCTTACTAGAAATCGTTTCCCAATAAGATACCAAAAGTCTTGCTGGAAACAAGATCCCCTTCCTAATGGGAAAATTTGGGCAAGAGGTAGAAAAAGGGTTTGTTACTTTGCACCAGGGAATTTGTTGGTAACAGAACCAAGAGAACAAGAGTCAAAACAACTTTCCATTAACATCAAAATTTGATACAAGCTCCCAGATAGTGCACTGAGAAGTGCCAGCACCCTCGCTTAGGAATTAAAATGTCCATTTGGTCCTAATCCACCCCTGCATTTTTAGCAGACACAAGGAAAAGGGCTCCCTTTTCTTCCTCCCATCCTGTTTCCAAGAGCAGCCTGTAGAGTCTTTATCTGGGGCTATTTTTTCGGTTCTATCAAAAATATAGTATGAAAGAACCCCTTTCTATAGAATTCCCTTTGAAGTCTATTCAGACTTTAGGTTAGTTGGAAACATCTTTGAAAAATGTGCTGCATAGTAACAAAATTATGAAACATTTCCTTGTTATTAAAAATGAATATTGTCTAAGTAAGTATGAGTCCTTTACTCGCCATCTGAATGGAAACATGTTGGAATAAATCATCGCTCCATGTCCACCCCAGTGACATTAATCCCTGGAAATGAAAACAAAATGAAAATAACTGAAGGTGTTCAGTCTGACCTAGTAATAATGTGGTAGAAAACTGTTCACTTTACCTAATCTGTGCAATGGTGGACAACAACACAGTTTAAATTAGATAAGTAAAATCCAGAGTTGCCATTAGTCAGATCCAATCAACTATAACCTGCCTGTCTAATAAGTAGAAAATTGTAATCTGCCTTTATTCTTGCAAAACTGCTATCCCAGGTCACGTAACCTAGACAATAAATCACAAGACCCCTTCACTACCCCTATAAATAGCACCTCTGATATACGAACATTACGATGTTTGCCCAATTTGTTTTTAAGGAACTTGGAGTCAGCTAGTCATCTAGTTCAAATTGGTCACTGACCCTTCAGCTGAGCATGTCTGACTGTCTGATGGGCGACCTTCTGACATCAGTGGGCTCAAAACTCCACCCTTGGATTGTGCTAATACAACTTTGTTTTGAACAGACATTCTACAAAGAAGCAGGAAGCTCAGTTGCCCCTATCCAGAGCACCCATCACCTCATCTTTCTGTGCCTCCAAACACCTTCCCTGCATCTCCGACCATCCTCTCTACTCTTTGCCCATAAGCATCCCAACCCCTCATCCCAACCCTTCTGGGAGTGGTATTTGAGATCCGTCCTCCCATCTCTTCACTTGACTGCCTTGAATAAACCTTTTCTCTGTGCCAACCTCAGTGTCTGAGCATTTGGCTTGCTGTGTGCCAGGCAAAACAAACTTGGTTGAGTGGCTTCCCAGGTGGTTCAGTGGTAAGAATTTACTAGCTAATGCAGGAGACATAGGAGACGTGGGTTTGACCCCTGGGTTGGAAAGCTCCCCTGCAAGAGGAAATAGCAACCCATTCCAGTCATCTTGCCTGGGAAAATCCCATGGACAGGGTAACCTGGCAGGCTACAGTTCATAGAGTTTCAAAGAGTCAGACATGACTGATGAACACACACACACACACACACAGAGGGTATTGAGAATTGCATGTGTGTGTGTGCGCGTGTGTGTGTGTGCACACTTATGTGTCTTGGCATGTCTTACACACTAAACAAACCAGGAGTTTTCTGATGAGGACAGGAAGAAATAATTTATTTACAGCATAAACAAGAATTGATCATACTAAGCATATTTACCAACTAAAGGATGTGATGGAAGGTAAGTTCAAAGGTTTTACTCCAGTGAAGTAGGAAGGTTAGGCTGAGATGAGAATCCAGGGCAATTAAAGTCAGTAGACCTCCTGAGGGAGCTGGAAAATGGAAAGCAAGCCCACAGCACAGACCCCGATGTGTGACACTGATTCGTCCTGCAAGATGCTAAAGAGAGCAACGTTTAAGCCCAGAGGAAGGCGGGCAGTTTCCCTCACACAGGCCATTGGCTGTTCCTTGCTGTTCTTGAGGCTATTGATTACCTAATGAGCCCTTCCCTATGCATCACAGTGCTCCAACTAGGAGAGGGGTCCTCACTTGCTCTAGTAGTTATTTGAAACTGAGAAGTCCTCTATAGCCCTCAAATTAAAAAAAAAAAAAAATACCTTTCAGAGTCACAGATTTAACCAAAGTACAAATACTGCAGTGCTGGGCATATGTTAAGCATCCTAGGAGGCAATAGAAAGGGATAAAATATAGGCAGTATATGCCTAATCCCAGGGAATTTATGGTCTATCATAGTCAAGCTAAGAAGAAAAAAAAAAAAGAAAACGTCTGTGGCGAGGTGATAGTTGAAACTATCAATGTACAGCTGTCTCTCACTTTATCATCCTTCCTTTCTCCCATTCAAGTATTCATCTGAAGATATTGGGTTGACTATAACACCTAGAGATATTCATTTATGGTTTTCTCCACTTTAGATTCCCCCATTCCCTTCTCTCATTCGGGTTCTTCAAGAGTAAGATGGAGGAGAAAAGGCCAGTTCCAAGGGCATGTTACCAAGTTCATGGGCTCCATCCTGCCAGGGACATTTTCCTGGTGGAGAGGCATGAGAGAAGCATTCACCTACAAGCTTTATTGGCTCTGTGTGTGCATGTGTGTGTGTGTGTGTTGATGCAGGACTGTCTTACATGAGGAATCCACACATGTTGTCTGAATGACATCCTGGCTTTTGTCCCCACAGACCTAAATCCAATGACAGAAATGGGATGAAAAAAAAAAAAAAAAAAAAGAGGTTCAGAGAGAGGCGAGCCTGTACCAGGGGCTTGGGGGGCTGAAACTTTCATAAATTTGGGGAAGGGTCTATATAAGAACATCAGGGAGGTAGAGGATATTCTAGCCAGATGCTTCTCCAGCAGCATCAAAGCAAGAGTTTCATAAAAGTTGGGTTTTGGAAGAAACTGGGAGAAGAATTGGGGGACTAGCGTAAAACTGAGTCCACATTCTGGCCCTGAGGGGCAGACAACCTCAGCTCGATGGGCACACATCCTTAGGGCGTGGCTTTCTCATCTTCTCTTTTCCCTGCACTCCAGCGCCCCCTTCTGTTGGGGCGTCGCATCGCATGGTGACCCACCTCCTCTCACACTCTGCCTTGAGCTCAGTTTAGGGAGGGGAGTGGGTGGACCCTGACAAGGACAACTGCACATGTGAGCAGAACTTGAGAAGCCTCAGGTCTGTTTTGAAGACTTTTATTGCCATTTAGACTCCTTCACCACAAGTCATCCTCTGCTTCGACTCCAGTTAGTGTCCGGAGACTCTGCTCAATCTGGAAAGCCCCCTCTGGAATGTTGAACTCAACTGCCTCCTCTCATTTACCTTCCTCAAGTGCTTTATAATACTGGGAAATGATGGCTTCTTTGCTTCTTGAAGCATGGGTCTCCTTGGCTTTTGAGGGGCTGAGAATACCATGTTCTTTCCTGCCTTTCTGAAACTGCCTCCTCTGACTCGTTTCCTGCTCCCATTAGCTTCAAGAATATTCTTGAACCTAACATTTCTCTGACCATCTCCATTCAGTGAAGTGTCTTGAAACCCACCACTGAGTCTTTCTGAGTGGTTTTTAAATTTGAATCTCCCTGAGAACCCTGAGATTTCCTCTGAATTCCAACCCTGTGTTCATACCCATCTGATGAAAATTGCATCCTGAATGTTATATTTAAGGTCAGTATATCCGTACTTAGACCAAAAATTCATTCCAAACTGGAAATACAATGATTAATAACAACAAAAGATGATGGATATAAGAGGAAAAAAATGACACATCCAAAAGTTTAATCTTAAGGAAATACAACATAAAAGGCAGGAAGATAGAAAGAATCATAAGCAGAATGTTCCAGCCTGGTACACCAGAGATTGGTGGTATTTTTGGAGAGGGTTAGGGAAGCTGAGAAAAAATAATAATAATCAATTTTAGGATTAAAGTAAAAGTGAAGAATTCTGTTTGGATCATGTTAGTTTTCCATGCTGAGTACTTTTTCTGCTCAGTTTTAAATGTATCCACAGACCTAGGGTCCTTTCTTGTTTTTCTCACTAATCTTGGCCACAAGATGAGTGGCCTTTGATCAGGACTTTCTTCAGTCTCATGGGGACTTCTTAAGGAAAATGTCAACAACCTCCAACAAAGTATTTCTTTTAATTCTCTGTTGAAGCCAAACTTTTTACTTTTATGAACAAAAATGGGGAAAATATGTATTTATTATAATGTGTAAATAGAATAAAAATAACAATAATAAATACTACATAACATGTAAAAATAACCACTCAAACTCCCATCTGGAATCTTAAGGCAATCAAAGTAGACAAATGCACTCCTCACTTCTCGAAAATGACTTAAAAGTTTTTACTCCTTGAGATACACTGGAAAACATCATTCTTTAAAGCTTTCAACCAGACAATGTAAGTCCTGAGACTGGAGCAGGTGTAAAAATTCGTAGAAGACACCAATAGCATAGAATTTGTGGATTTTATTTTATATTTAAATCCTTCAACCTCCTACTCTGCTTTAAGGCCTGACAGCAGCCACCTTCCTAAAAGCCTATTGTACTTGTCACCCACCTTTGCACTGTTAGAAACCTGCTAATTGCTGTCTTGGTAACAAAGGGAAACAACACCACTGTGCTACTAAAAAAAAAAAAAAAATACCTGTGTGAACTGCCTGCCCTCCAACACACAAATGATTTTAATTGACTTTATCTTTCTTCCAAAAGGAACGAGAGATACACCATCATGGTGAGATCTGCTCTCATTAATGGAATGTGTGCTATGTCTCTTCAACCGTGTCCAACTCTGTACGACCCTATAGCCCACCATGCTCCTCTGTCCATAGGATTCTCTAGGCAAGAATACTCGGTTGCCATGCCTTCCTCTAGGGGATCTTCCCGACCCAGGGATCGAACCCATGTCTCTTATATGTCCTGCGTTGGCAGGCAGGTTCTTTACCACTAGTGCCACCTGGGAAGCCCCATTAATGGAGACATATCACTAACTTAAGATGCAAGTTGAAGGCTGGTAAATATCCATCTTGCAGCTCACCAGCCTGCAGCATACACAGAAACACATGTAAGCTTCTCTATTCCTCCTCCCTCTCAGCTTTCCCCTCCTGGGACCCAATAAAGGACTTGGGAGCAGGTAAAAAGCTGCTGCACATTATTTCTGTACCTTTATCCCAGCTGCACTTTGGAAAACAGATTTGCACACTTTGAACCAACAGGCAGTAAGTCACTCAGCCCATTTTCTTAGGATTACACTGCAGCGTTACTGTTCACTTCCCAATAACTCTATAACCATGGACGGTAACAAAATACGTGGAGAATTTTCTTCTCTGTGCTTCTGAAAACTGCCTCCTCATGAATATCTCTTCCTCAGCCATTTTATAATCCACATTTTTCCATCAGAGCTAAGAATTTCTGTGACAGGGAATTTGGTACATTTCCATACGGCCAAGAATTTCTGTGACAGGGAATTTGGTACATTTCCATACAGCCAGGATCAGCGGTATCCACAAAGATTCTAGGCAGCTTTGACTAATTGCTTCTTAGGATACATCTGTGATAATTAGAAAGATTCTTAAGTCCAAAAGTGGTCATATTAATAGAGCTCTAGATTGTAAAAGAAAGCTGAGGGACCAAATAGTGAATGGGGAGTGTTAGGCATCTCTCTGTTTTGCGCTGTTGGAAGAGTTAGGTGATAAAAATTTCATCCGCTCACCCAATGTTTATGGTGTGCCAACTTTGTATGGAGCCCCTGCTATGCTACATGGGGATAGAGCTGTGAACATGATCACTAATGTTACTGCTTTCCTGGAAATCCTACTCTAGGCAGGAAGTGAGATTAAAATTATGCAATTTAGCAAATGCATTCAGAAAGAAAGCCCAGGTAATGGTGCTATGAGGAAGATCAAAGTAGTATCATGATAGACAGTGATTTGAGGAGTGGACAAGGCTACTTAAGAGGAGACCACCTGCAAGACTTCTCTAAGGAAATGACATTCAAGCTGATGTGGTAGTCTTGAAATGCAGCCTCCAAATTCTTGCATATTCTTCCCACATCAAGAGAGGGAGTCTATGTCCCTGCCCATTGTCCCTTGAATCCAGGCTCTCTGCTGACAAACAGCACAAAGCAAAAGTGACCCCATGCCACTTCCAGGGCTGAGGTCTTAAGGAAACTGCCAGCTTCTCCTTCCTGTCTCAGTGGGGGATGCTTGCTCTGGGAACAAGGCCATGCAGCACACTGTGAGCCTTCTGCCTTAGAGAGGCAGACCTACATTGTGATCTCCTCCCACAGGTCACTTCCAAAAGTAGAGAGCACATCTGTCATTGATATAAACCCCTTTCTAACTCAAAATCCCACATAGCAGGACACTGTAGAAATGTAGTTACTGAGATATCATTCTGTTTAGGTGAAAATATTTATGGTCATATAAATGCATTATTCTTTGCATAGAAAAGGACACCATAAACCTGCAATCAGTGGGATGTAAACACTGAGTGGCAGGCAAGTGAGGTCACCATAAGAAATACCTTGGGGTCAGACAGCATGTGAGCAGCCTTCAGATGGCACCTTGATGGCATCTGTGCTCCTCCCTGGGATAAGGCAAGAAGAAGTCAAACCTAGCTTCCTCTCCTTGGAATTGTCAGAAGTTGAGTGTTCCATCAGGATTTTAAATGGTGACTCCAGATTCCTTTTCAGCTATTCTAAGATGAGCTGATAAAGTCATATTACTTCATGAGCAATGAAGGGTTTAGGGTTGATTTTTCTTCTGGCTACAGCTAATTTTGGTGAAATGACATCATGAAAATATAGATGGAGAATAGCAATATTAATTCATCAGACATTATTTATTAGTGATGAGCTATGTAACAAACACAAGTCATAAATTTAAGAAAAGGCACTGTCATTAATCACTAACTATGTACAATGGGGACCCACAGAACTTCATCTGAACAATCTCCTCTCACAATCTGCTTATTACAAGTTCAGCTGTGGCTGCCTTTTCAATCTTGTGACAAGTCCTCTCTCCTTCTTTCCTTCCTAATTGCTAATCCTCCTTTACAATTCTAAGGAAAGTAACTCTTCTAATGGTTGCTATGGCTTCCCAGCCTAAAGCAAATTCTCTCTTCTTTTTTGGTGAGAGTAACCTGATTTTTTTTTTTTTTTTTCAGGCAGCAAAGTGCCCAGCTGCCAGAGGACAAATCATAATTGGCCTAAGCCAATCAAAGAAACCATTCTGTTTCACCTGCCATTTGTCTAGAAATAGATATAGTTGGCCCTCAATATCCATTGGTTCCACATCCATGGATTCAAGCAACCTCAAATGAAAATTATCAGGAAAAAGAATATTCCAGAAAGTTCCCAAAAGCAAACCTTGAATGTGCCGCCTGCCAGGAACTATTTAAATAGTATTTACATGTTATTAGGTATTATAAGTAATCTAGAGATGATTGAAAGTATATGGGAGGATAAGCCTACACAATATGCAAATACTACCCCATTTTTTACATAAGGGACTTGAGCATCTGTAGACTTTGGTATTTGAGGGAGGTCCTGGAGACAATATCCTGCATATACTGAGGGATGACTGGATAAGCTGTCCCATTATCTGAAAGTAGAATTTCCAATGAAACCTTTCACAAGTCAAAATAGCATGAAGTAAAGAAGCAATTACCTTAGAATATATCTTGCTGATGGATGCAAAAAATAAATCGAGATAAAGCACAGGTGCTCACAGACTCAGTTCAAAGCTATGGCAGCTTGATGCTGAGATGCTGGGTATAGTTCCTGGGGAAGGAGCTTGGTGGTGCCTTCCAGGTAGCTCAGCTGGGAAAGAATCTACCTTCAATGCAAGAGACCCTGGTTCAACTTCTAGGTTGAGAATTCTGTTGGAGAAGGGACAGGCTATCCACTCCAGTATTCATGGGTTTACCTGGTGGCTGATATGGTAAAGAATCTGCCTGTAATGCCAGAGACCTGGGTTAGATCCCTGAGTTGGGAACATCCCCTGGAAGAAGGCAGAGCAACCCATTCCAGTATTCTTGCCTGGAGAAGCCCCATAGACAGAGCCCATAGGGTCACAAAGAGTCAGACATGACTGAGTGACTAAGCACACTCTCGCTGCTTGGGACGCCTCTATACCAGCCCATTGCAAAACAAACTGCCTGAAAGCAAATGATGGCCGTTTGGAAAGACATTTTAGGGCCTCTGCGTACCTGAAGACTAATCTAGAAAAAAGCCTTTGTCTCAGGAACACTGAAAGAATGAGGCCCTCCTAAGCTCCTGGCTTAGAGCAGGAGCCCCTCCTGGCTGGATCTGAGGTGGTACTTAGGAGCGGCCGGTTAAGGGATGATATTAACCTAAATATGACAGGGAGATGGCCTGGAATCCTAAGGCCCAATCAAGATACTAGTCCCCAAGCACCAAAAATAATTCTTTCATTTTTCCCATTATTTTATTTGTAAGATCGGAACTTCAGTGACTTTCAGCAAATGAAAAGTAGTTGCTCTTAGATGGAAATACACAGAAATGGATTTATCGTGAAGCCAATGGAACTGAAGCTCCAAGCCCCTCACTTGCACAGGTTCAGAGAAAAAAGCTTTGGCAATACAGTCACAGGATGACAATGCTCCATCTCATGAGTAAGAGGGCAGACACCACTGCATACTGAAGCTAACAGAATAAATTATTTTTTTTTAATATGTGTAGAGGTAAGATATTATAAAACAAATTTGACTTTAAAAGGGCCCACAGAGACTAAAATGGTGTAGCCATTGCAGAAAACATTTTGGCACTTCCTTAAGTTAAACAGAATTACCATGTAATGCAGTAATTCCCAAGAGAATAGGAAATTGGGACTCTAAAAGATCCTTATATACCAGTGTCCATAGCAGGCTATTCACAGTAGTCAAAAGGTAGAAACAACCCAAGTGTCCATCAATAAAGGATGGATAAGCAAAATGGGGTCTATACATACAATGGAATGGTATCCAGCCTTTATAATGAATGACATTCAGATACAAGCTTCCACGTGGATGAACCTTGAAAACATTATGCTAAATCAAATAATACAGACACAAAAGGGAAAATATTGCATGACTGTACTCATATGAGTTACCTAAGATAAGCAAATTCAGAGAAAGAATAGACTAAAGGTGGCCCAGGGCTGGGGAAGGGAGGCTGAGGAATTACAGCTTAATGGTTACACAGCTTCTACTTGAGGTGATGAAAAAGTTCTGGAAATAGATAGTGTATTAGTCAGAGTTCTCCAGAGAAACAGAACAGATATAGAGAGATACATAAGAGGAGGTTTATTATAGGAATTGGCTCACACCGTCTGAAGGCCAAATCCTACAATCTGCCGACTGCAAGCTGCTGGTGCAATTCAGCCCAAGTCTCAAGGCCTGAGACACAGGAGTCCCTGGACCTCAGCCTTTTAGTTGTGGGTGCTGCTGTGGTACATACTTGGAGAAGGGTGGTCCAGGAGTAGGGGCATCACCTGGGGGCTTGTCAGCAGCGTAGAACCCCGGACCCCAGTCAGACTCAAAGACTCACAATCTTTGCAGGATTGAAGCCTGATCTCTGGGTTTGAACAGCCCTCCCAGTCCCCAAGCACACAAAAACACCGTTCTAGAACTTGAGCTTCACATGTGTATATTAGAAAAAGCTTCATTTCCCCCTTGTCTGCCATGAAAGACTGAGGGAAGGGAAAGACATTTTTTTGATCAATCAGATCAGCATCACTGAATGCAAAGGCCAGGAGCATTTCAGGGGATTCTCTGCATTCATATCAGATGAGTGAGCTTATACATGCAATGGGGTAGGGCGTAGGAGGACAGGGTCTTCCAAACCCTCATAGTGAAGGAGGAAACAGACAGAACAGGCTCCATCTTGAAAGCAGGGCTCCATCTTGGACTGGACTGTGGACTTTGAGCTATATGCCCAGTATCTATGAAAACGACATACCAACTGGAAAACCAGACCCCTGGAAGGAAGAGCCCTAGGGCTCATACGTAGATGCTCTGTTGCCTAAAAGAATGCCCTAATTATCTGTGTAACTGAATAGAATCATGCATTCTATTATGCTTATTGGGGTGTGACCACAGACCTATTGATAATTGTACGGCTGTTAACTACCTAGGTTTAAGGCATATGAATCACAAGTTAACTTTGATTGTATCTTTCTTTTCCTTTGTTCAGACTAGTTTCAGGGAATTTGGGAGGTAGGTTTGGGCACAGACACTTAGGGTATATGAGATTTTCACAAAAACTGGTTGGGGTCCTCAGCTAAGAGGAGACTCTGCCTTGGCCCCACTGGTGTAATAAACTGCACTCCACTATCTGCATTGTCCTTCTGA
This sequence comes from Tragelaphus eurycerus, assembly GCA_935064755.1. Taxonomy (NCBI): domain Eukaryota; kingdom Metazoa; phylum Chordata; class Mammalia; order Artiodactyla; family Bovidae; genus Tragelaphus; species Tragelaphus eurycerus. Next base: position 409,341 of record CAKXYN010000244.1, read on the forward strand.
GTGAGTTTGTTTCTGGGAACACATGGCTACAACAGTAGCCTGGAAACTGTGCTCCTGTTCCACAAAATGAGGTGAACAAAGGAACTAGTGACCCGGGAACCAGGAGCCCTCACTCAGCAGAGCAAGACAAGAATTTTCCTAGGGATACACAGGACACGTAGGAAGGGTCCTCTATTTTCTTTTTCAGTGACTTTTCTATGATTGCAAAAGCAATACTTCATTGTCATAGAATATTTAGGGAATACAGAAAGACATTAAGAAAATAATCAAAATTCCCATTCTCCAGGTCAAGTCACTTGAACCACTTGATATTTTGGTGCATCTTCTATATCCTATCTAGCTATATACCCATGCTCACTACTATATATGTGAGAAACATTTTTTAATGTAAATATACATTTATATACATATTCATACATGTTATATATAAAAATGTAAATATACCTATGCATTTATTGCATATATTATATATAAACATATACAGATACTATATATGATACTCATACATATAATAAATACATATAGATATTTTTCGTCTTTTCCCCTTCTCCCCGCCCCCCCCCTCCTCCCCCCCCATTAAAAATCAAATCCTTTATAATTATACAGTAGAGATGATAAATAGAGTTTCAAGGATTAGATCTAGTAAACAAAGTGCCTGAACTTTGGATGAAGGTTCATGACATTGTTCACAAGGGAGTGACCAAAATCACCTCCAAGAAAAATAAATGCAAGAAGTCAAAGTGGTTATCTAAGGACCCTTACAAACAGCTGAGAAAAGAATAGAAGGTAAAGGTGAAGAGAATGGGAAAGATATACCCATCTGAATGCAGAGTTCCAGAGAATAGCAAGGAGAGATAAGAAGGCATTCTTCAATGAACAGTGCAAAAAGATAGAGGAAACCAATAGAATGGGAAAGACTAGAGATCTCTTCAAGAAAATTGGACATATCAAGGAAACATTTCATGCAAGAATGGGCACAATAAAGGACAGAAATAGTAAGGACCTGACAGAAGCAGAAGAAATTAGGAAGAGGTGGCAAGAATACACAGAAGAACTATACAAAAAAGGTCTTAATGACCCAGATAACCATGATGGTGTGGTCACTCACCTAGAGCCAGACATCCTGGAGTGTGAAGTCAAGGATGGGCCTTAGGAAGCATCACTATGAACAAAGCTAGTAGAGGTGATGGAATTCCAGATGAGCTCTTTCAAGGCCTAAAGATGATGCTGTAAATTATGTTAGCAAAGTTCAAAAATTCAGCAGTGGCCACGAGACTGGAAAAGGTCAGTTTTCATTCCAATCACAAAGAAGTGCATTGCCAAAGTATGTTCAAACTACCCTACAACTGTGCTCAGGCTTCATGCTGGTAAAGTTAGGTTCAAAATCCTTCAAGCTAGGAGTCAGCACTACACAAATCAAGAACTTCTAGTTGTACGAGCTGGGTTTCAAAGAGGTAGAGGAACCAGAGACGAGATTACCAACATTCATTGGCATCTTAGAGAAAGCAAGCGAATTCCAGAAAAACATCTACTTCTGCTTCATTGACTATGCTTTGACTGTGTCGATCACCACAAACTGTGGAAAATTCTTAAAGAGATGGGAATACCAGACCACCTTACCTGTTTCATAAGAAACTGGTATGTGAGTCAAGAAGCAACAGTTAGAACCAGACAAAGAACAATGGACTGGTTCCAAATTGGGAAAGGAGTACATCAAGGCTGTATATTGTCACCTTGAATATTTAACTTACATGCAGAGTACATCATGCAAAATGCCAGGCTGGGTGAGTCCTAAGCTGGAATCAAGATTGCCAGGAGAAAGGGCAATAACCTCAGATATGCAGATAATACTACTCTAATGGTCAAAAGTAAAGAGGAACAAAGGAGCCCTTTGATGGGGGTGAAAGAGGGGAGTGAAAAAGCTTAAAACTCAACATTCAGAAAACTAAGATCATGGTCTGGTCCCATCACTCCACTGCAAATCAAAGAGGAAAAAGTGGAAGCAGTGACAAATTTTCTTTTCTTGGACTCCAAAATCACTGCAGACGGTGACTACAGCCATGAAAATAAAAGACACCTGCTCTGTGGAAGAAAAGCTATGACAAACGTAGATAGCATATTAAAAAGCAGAGATATCACTTTGCCAACAAAGGTTTGTATTGTCAAAGCTATGATTTTTCCAGTAGTCATGTATGGATGTGAGAGTTGGACTATAAAGAAAGCTGAGGGCTGAAGAATTGACACTTTTGAATTGTGGTGCTAGAGAACACTCTGCAAGGAGATCAAAGCAGTCAATCCTAAAGGAAATCAACCCTGAATATTCATTGCAAAGACTGATGCTGAATCTGAAGCTCCAATACTTTGGCCATGTGATAAAAAAGTCGACTCATTGGAAAAGACCCTGATTCTGGGAAAGATTGAAGGCAAAATGAGAAGAGGATGCCAGAGAATGAGATGGTTGGATGGCATCACCAACTCAAAGAACATGAATTTGTGCAAACTCCAGGAGACAAAGAAGGATAGGGAAGTCTGACATGCTGTAGTCCATGGGGTCTCAAAGAGTTGAACATGACTTTGTGACTGAACAATAGCAAAAATATTTTAAAACTTTTAACGTATTAATATATAAGTATGTATATACTTATATATGTAATAGGCATGTGTATAAATATATAGAATATATAAGTATATAATATAAATAGATAATATAAAGTTTTTCTAAGTAAAAATATACACACACACAATTTTGTACCCTACATTTTTATACTTAGCATTGTGTTGCATTTTGCTCATTTATACAGGACAATTACACAATGCCAATTTTAGATTCCCCAGGTGTCCCTCACTGACTTTGCCTCCCTTTCCCCCACCTGCCAATAGCCACCATCCAACTAGAGGCTCTAAAACTGTGCAGATTACATGAAGACTATGTGGCAAGTGAGGAGGTAAACATCACCTCTCCCTTCCCATGGGAACCAGTGAGCCAGGCAAATACTGGGGGAACCAGCCCCCTTCCCAAGGTGCTGGGCCACCACCCTCCATGCGGATGCCCGCCCCACCCCACACACACACTCAGCACCGAATCAGGGGACAGAGCCATCCCAGCCCTGCGGATACTCCCCTGCAAGTTCAGCCACCCCAACTCTTCAGGACCACAGAGAGCCTACAAATTCAAAGCGAATGGAAATTATGTTTTAAGTTCTGTGTGTTAGCAGGTGGGAGTTCAGATCATCTTTGTGCTAACGAGGGTTGATCCACTGCAGAGTCCTAAACAGTGCCCCAAATCACATCATAAAGCCACACATGGGCAGACCCACAGTGTGGTCAGACTACCTGCAAACCTAAGCCCTCCCTCACCCTTTATCTTTATCAAGAAGTCTATCCAGGCAGAGTCTAAAACATTTTAAACAAGATGATGCAGGCTCTCATTTAAATAGTTTGAAAAGATATGATTTCAAAGAGCTCATTTCCATGTTTATTCTATTGATTCAATTTAAAACAAATTGCAACATGGAGCTCATAATAAGCCCAAACAGTTGAAGGATCATTTTCATTTTTGGAATAATAACTCTTCCTTTTTTCCCCCTCTACTGCTGCAATTAGGAGAGAAAAGAAAATTGGGTTTTAATTAATCAGCAAGCACTCCTCTCTTCCAATCACTGGGAATTTTAAGGCAGTAGAAACTACAGTGTGGGGAGGTTACATGGCTCCAAAAATAGGTGGAAAAAACATATGACTCCTTGGCCTGGTAAGGTTTTTTTGTTTTTGTTTTTTTCCAGAATTCAAAGGCAGTTTAATGTAACATTGGAAAACTCATGCAAGCGCCAGCCAGGGTTTCTCTGAGCAGGAATGTTTTGCTATGGATGGAAGCTAGCTGCAGCACCCATGTCCCCTCCTGAGACCTCAGAGGGCAGTGAGCTGCTGTCCCCATCAGAAGAGCTCAAACCAGCAGACTGACTACCCACAGACACCTGCTTCTGCCACCAGGAGCCAGCTCGATATGTGGTGCACCTGTCTTCTCTCCTTTCCCAGCTGCCCGACCATCTCTTTTGTCTCAGGTACTGGCATTATAAGCCTTATTAATTATAGATCAATCTCTAATTTGAAGTTATGAGCTAAGACTGTAGGGGGTCTCATTAACATAAGATTCAAGGCTGACTCAGAGCCTAATTGTATAGAAACCAAAAAAAAAAAAAAAAAAAAATCAGGCTGGATTTAGGTTTGAACAAAGCCATTTCTCAGCAATGAACACATTTGTAAAGTATTTTAAGATACACATGCCATTCTGGCAGTCTTTCTGTTACTCTGATTTAATTTTTTCCTCACTGGTGGTTACATGTTCATAAGTGTGCTTATAGGGAAACGTGTGTCAAGACCCAGCAGGCAGGAGCTGTTTATGGACTGTTCAAAGCAATGTCTACAGAAAAGTGATAACTAAACTTGGAGGACTGCTGTGAGCCAGAAAGATAGAGTCAAGTTCAAACACACTTATGAAGTACTAAATGAGCTTCACTTTTTAATGATTCTTGATATAAGTCAAACAGAGACTATTCGATAAATATCTTTTTTCCCTGATCGATAACTTATGAAGGGGATAGTGTCCTGTCAAGTCTCTACTAACAGCTGCTAAATGTTGGTCCGAAGATGTCTGCAGACCCAGAGAACTAGATTTAATTACTTCTTTAATTTCCTTATTTTCAAATATAATTATATTCTGAGGTTCTGAGATCAGAAATTCAACATATGAATTAGCAAAGTCAATTTATCCCATAATAGTAGATATGGGGTAAAGTTTGAAGTTCTGCATTTCTAACAAGCTCCCAGGGATGGCCACACTATTGATCCACAGGCCATCCTTTGGATGATCTTGGTTTAGGAGACTACAGCTGCCACCCTTGTAACTGCTTTTCCAAATCATTGTTACTAAGAGAAGAGGGTTATCAGGTGTTGAAGCAGAATAAATTTCTACTGTTCTAGAGAAGATATTCTCCAACTTTAAAGTACATCAGAGTCACCTGGGCTATTTATCAAAAAATATAAGTTCCTAATCCCACCACCAAAGATTCCAATTAAGTAAGTCTGTCTTGGACTTTTCTGGAGGTGCAGGGGATAAGAATCTGCCTGCCAATACAGGGGACACAAGTTCAATCTCTGGGCCAGGAAGATTCCACATACTGTGAAGCAACTAAGCCCATGTGCCACAGCTACTGAACGCATGCTTTATAGCTGATAAGCCACAACTACCGAGCCTGCATGCTGCAACCACTGGAGCCCACGAGCCTAGCGCCTGTGTTCCTCAACAAGGGAAGACACTTCTCTCTGGAACCAGAGAAAGCCTGAGCAAAGCAACAAAGACCCAGCACAGGCAAAAAATTAACTAATTAATATTTTAAAAGTAAGTCTGTATTTTACCAAGTGTTGAAGGTTGCTCAAATACATACTGTCCTCCAGGCCACACTTTGAGAAGTGTTGGAACATCAACATTTTAGGAATCAGCAAACTAAAATGGACTGGAATGGGAGAATTCAACTCAGATGACCATTATATTTACTACTGTGGGCAAAAATCCCTTAGAAGAAATTGAGTAGCCATTATATTCAACAAAACAGTCGCAAATGCAGTACTTGGATGCAACCTCAAAAATGACAGAATGATCTCTGTTCACTACAAAGGCAAATCATTCGATATCACGGTAATCCAAGTCTATGCCCCAACAGGTAATCCTGAAGGAGCTGAAGTTAAACGGTTCTGTGAAGACCTACAAGACCTTCTAGAATTAACACCCCAAAAAGATGTCCTTTCCATTATAGGGGATTGGAATGCAAAAGTAGAAAGTCAGGAAACACCTGGAGTAACAGGCAATTTTGGCCTTGGAATACGGAATGAACCAGGGCAAAGGCTAATCAAGATTTGCCAAGAGAACACACTGGTCATAGCAAACACCCTCTTCCAACAACACAAGAGAAGACTACACATGGACATCACCAGATGGTCAATACCAAAATCAGATTCATTATATTCTCTACAGCCAAAGATGGAGATATAATCAGCAAAAACAAGATCGAGATCTGACTGTGGCTCAGATCATGAACTCTTAATTGCCAAATTCAGACTTAAATTGAAGAAGGTAGGGAAAACCACTAGACCATTCAGGTATGACCTACATCAAATCCCCAACGATTATACAATGGAAGAAATAGATTTAAGGGACTAGATCTGATAGACAGAGTGCCTGATTAACTATGGATGGAGGTTCATGACATTGCACAGGAGACAGGGATCAAGACCATCCCCTAGAAAAATAAATGCAAAAAAGCAAAATGGCTGTCTGAGGAGGCCTTACAAATAGCTGTGAAAAGAAGAGAAGCAAAAAGCAAAGGAGAAAAGGAAAGACATACCCATTTGAATGCAGAGTCCAAAGAATAGCAAGGAGAGACAAGAAAGCCTTCCTCAATGATCAGTGCAAAGACATAGAGGAAAACAGAATGGGAAAGACTAGAGACCTCTTCAAGAAAATTAGAGATACTGTGGGCACATTTCATGGAAAGATGGGCTCAATAAATGACAGAAATGGTATGGATCTAACAGAAGCAAAAGATATTAAGAAGAGGTGGCAAGAATACACAGAAAAACTATACCAAAAATATCTTCATGACCCAGATAATGCCGATGATGTGATCACTCACCTAGAGACACACATCCTGGAATGTGAAGTCAAAGGGGCCCAGGAAGGACCACTTCAAACAAAGCTAGTGGAGTTGACAGAATTCCAGTTGAGCTATTTCAAATCCTCAAAGATGATGCTGTGAAACTGCTGCACTCTATATGCCGGCAAATTTGGAAAAGTTAGCAGTGGCCACAGGACTGGACAAGGTCAATTTTCATTCCAATCCCTAAAAAAGGCAATGAAAAGAATGTTCAAACTACCGCACAATTGCACTCATCTCAAGAGCCTGGTAGGCTGCAGTCCATGGGGTCGCTAAGAGCTGGACACGACTGAGCGACTTCACTTTCACTTTTCACTTTCATGCATTGGAGAAGGAAAGGGCAACCCACTCCAGTGTTCTTGCCTGGAGAATCCCAGGGACAGGGGAGCCTGGTGGGCTGCAGTCTCTGGGGTCTCACAGAGTCGGACACGACTGAAGCGACTTAGCAGCAGCAGCAGCACACGCTAGTAAAGTAATGCTCAAAATTCTCCAAGCCAGGCTTCAGCAATACATGAACCGTGAACTTCCAGATGTTCAAGCTGGTTTTACAAAAGGCAGAGGAACCAGAGATGAAATTGTGAACATCTGCTGGATCATCCAAAAAGCAAGAGAGTTCCAGGAAAACATCTATTTCTGCTTTATTGACTATGCCAAAGCCTTTGACTGTGTGGATCACAATAAACTGTGAAAAATTCTTCAAGAGAGGGAAATATCAGACCACCTGACCTGCCTCTTGAGAAATCTGTATGCAGGTCAGGAGGCAACAGTTAGAACTGGACATAGAAGAACAGACTGGTTCCAAAGAGGAAAAGGAGTATGTTAAGGCTGTATATTGTTACCCTGCTTATTTAACTTATATGTAGAGTACATCATGAGAAACACTGGGCTGGATGAAGCACAAGTTGGAATCAAGATTGCAGGAGAAATATCAATAACCTCAGATACGCAGATGACACCACCCTTATGGAAGAAAGTGAAGAGGAACTAAAGAGCCTTTTAATGAAATTCAAAGAGGAGAGTGAAAAAGTTGGAGTAACTCAGCATTCAGAAAACAAAGATCGTGGCATCTGGTCCCATCACTTCATGGGAAATAGATGGAGAAATAGTGGAAACAGCGGCAGACTTTATTTTTCTGGGCTCCAAAATCACTGCAGATGGTGACTGCAGCCATGAAATTAAAAGACACTTACTCCTTGGAAGGAAAGTTATGACCAACCTAGATAGCATATTCAAAAGCAGAGACATTACTTTGCCAACAAAGGTCCGCCTAGTCAAGGCTATGGTTTTTCCTGTGGTCATGTATGGATGTGAGAGTTGGACTCTGAAGAAGGCTGAGCGCTGAAGAATTGATGCTTTTGACCTGTGGTGTTGGAGAAGACTCTTGAGAGTCCCTGGAGACTGGAGATCCAACCAGTCCATTCTGAAGGAGATCAGCCCTGGGATTTCTTTGGAAGGAATAATGCTAAAGCTAAAACTCCAGTACTTTGGCCACCTCATGCTAAGAGTTGACTTATTGGAAAAGACTCTGATGCTGGGAGGGATTGAGGGCAAGAGGAGAAGGGGATGACAGAGGATGAGATAGCTGGATGGCATCACTGACTCGATGGACATGACTCTGAGTGAACTCCGGGAGTTGGTGATGGACAGGGAGGCCTGGCGTGCTGTGATACATGGGGTCACAAAGAGTCAGACATGACTGAGTGACTGATCTGATCTGATCTGATGGGACCAGATGTCGTGATCTTAGTTTTCTGAATATTGAGCTTTAAGCCAACTTTCTCACTCTCCTCGTTCACTTTCTTCAAGAGGCTCATTAGTTCTTCTTCACTTTCTGCCATAAGGGTGGTGTCATCTTCATATCTGAGGTTATTGATATTTCTCCTGGCAATCTTGATTCCAGCTTGTTCTTCCTCCAGCCCAGTGTTTCTCATGATATACTCTGCATGTAAGTTAAATAAACAGGATGATAATATACAGCCTTGACATATTCCTTTTGTCTATTTGGAACCAGCCTGTTGTTCCATGCCCAGTTTTAACTGTTGCTTCCTGACCTACATACAAATTTCTCAAGAGGCAGGTCAGGTGGTGTGGTATTCCCATCTCCTTCAGAATTTTCCAAGTTTATTGTTATCCACACAATCAAAGACTTTGTCATAGTCAATAAAGAAGATATAGATGTTTTTCTCAAATTCTCTTGCTTTTGGATGATCCAGCGGATGTTGACAATTTTACCTCTGGTTCCTCTGCCTTTTCTAAAACCAGCTTGAACATCTGAAAGTTCACGGTTTCTCTGAAGCCTGGCTTGGAGAATTTTGAGCATTACTTTCATAGTGTGTGAGATGACTTCAGTTGTGCAGTAGTTTGAGCATTCTTTGGCATTGCCTTTCTTTGGGTTTGGAATGAAAACTGACCTTGTCCAGTCTTATGGCCACTGCTGACTTTTCCAAATTTGCTGGCATATTGAGTGCAGCACTTTCACAGCATCATCTTTCAGGATTTGGAATAGCTCCACTGGAATTCCATCACCTCCACTAGCTTTGTTCGTAGTGATCCTTTACAAGGCCCACTTGACTTCACATTCCAGGATGTCTGGCTCTAGGTCAGTGATCATACCATCATGATTATCTGGGTCGTGAAGCTCTTTTTTTTGTGCAGTTCTTCTGTGTATTCTTGCCACCTCTTCTTAATATCTTCTGCTTCTGTTAGGTCCATACCATTTCTGTCCTTTATCAATCCCGTTTTTGCATGAAATGTTCCTTTGGCTGAGTGTCAAAGAATTGATGCCTTTGAACTGTGCTGTTGGAGAAGACTCCTGAGATTCCCTTGGACTGCAAGGAAATCCAACCAGTGCATCTTAAAGAAAATCAGTCCTGAATATTCATTGGAATGACCAATGTTGAAGCCTAAACTCCAATATTTTGGCCACCTAATGCAAACAGTTGACTCACTGGAAAAGATCCAGATGCTGGGAAAGATTGAAGGTAGGAGGAGAAGGGGACAACAGAGGATGAGATGGTTGGATGATATCACCGACTCAATGGACATGAGTTTGAGTGAATTCTGGTAGTTGGTGATGGACAGGGAGGCCTGGCATGCAGCAGTCCATGGGGTCACAAAGAGTCGGATGTGACTGAGTGTCTGAACTGATCTGCCAAATTCACCTAGCTTACTTAAGAGTTCTTCAAGCTAGGGGCTGTGTCTACATCGTGCCTCAAATTTTAATATGCATGTGCTTCACCTAAAGAACCTGCAAAAAAGTAAATTTTGATTGTGTAGTTCTGGGTTGGAGTCAGAGATGCTGTGTTTCTGACCAGCTCTCAGGTAATGACAATGCTGCTAGTCTGTGAAGCACACTTTGAGTGACAGTGAAAAGGTTCCACATCTCACATGATGTTTGGGGCAAGGACTGATTCACCTGTCTCACTGAAGGAACTCTGTATAATTCATGCACTGACCATTTATCTTCCATACATCTTCGCACCTTAATACAGCATATAATACAATAAACCTTCCATTATCTGATCTTCTCCAAATTGATTCCTCCTGAGTTCATCTAATTCTTAATTCAATTGTCCTGAGGACTCTCCTCGAGTAATAGGAATTAGAATGTTGGGTTGCAGGATAAGAATTCTAAGTAACTTTGACAAATTGGAGAAATGTTACATTATAAATGAACAGGATAAAGTCCAACAGGGAGAGGTGTTAGACAGTGCCCTTAGGCATGAAAAATAAAGGATACACCATGAGAAGACCTGTAAAGTATATGTGAAGTGAAAATCCAGAATTTCATCATTCAAGGTGAAAAATTACACTAAAAATAAGCATCCAAGACAGGAACTGCAGAGGAGCAAGACTGCAAATGCCTCTCTTAAAATACAGAGCCCCGAGTGAAGAAGAAATATATTACTAGGCATTAAAATTACTCAGCATGTGACTAAGTTTTAAATATTAGACATGTGATAATTATGTCGGAATGGCTCCTAAACTGATTTTGATGTTGTTTTCTATCCTGGTTATACCTACTGTATACTTAATTCCTTTAATGGTTATGAAAATCAATAAATCAGTCCTGGCACATTAGAACCACCTGGGTCATATTAAAAACTATCAATATCCAAGACCATTTGTATTAATTTCTACAGGCTGCTGTTACAAAGTACCAGAAACTGGTTGGCTGAGAATAACAGAAATTTATTGTCTTATGGACATGACTGAGCGACTTCACTTTCTCTTTTCACTTTTGTGCATTGGAGAAGGAACTGGCAACGCACTCCAGTGTTCTTGCCTGGAGAATCCCAGGGACGGGGAGGCCTGGTGGGCTGTCGTCTATGGGGTCGCACAGAGTCGGACACGACTGAAGTGACTTAGCATAGCATAGCATATGGCCCCAGAGACTAGAAATCTGAAAGTTCGTGTGCCCTTTGAAACCTGTAGGAGAAGGATCCTTTCTTGCCTCTTGCCCCTTCTGGCAGTCCCAGATGTTCCTTGTGGCCACATAATTCCAATCTAATCAAGTCAGATACAATTTAGCAACTCAACGACAACAAATCTTACCTAGTGATCTCTTTATATCTCTTCACATAATCCCCCCTGCGTGTCTTCCTTGTATTCAAATTTCCCCTTTTTATAAAGACACTAGTCGTTTTAGGTTAGAGTCCACCCTGAAGATCTTCGCTTAACTTGATTACCTCTTTAAGGATGCCATTTCCAAATTAGGTCACATTACGACGTACTGAGTATTAGCACTTCAACATTCCTTTTTGGGTAGACACAACTGAAGCCCTGAGCCATGACAGGCCAATTACATCAAAGTCTCTGGAGGGAGGCCCAGCACCAGTGTGTTGTAAATGCCTCCGGGTGAGTCTGTAGCTGGGATTGGGAATGACTGCCCTGAGGGAAGGTTTGCCAGGGCCTCCATTGTCATGGGACCTGCTAATACTGGTGGTGATGAATATTCAGGGAGACTTTGTTTGTTGCCTAAAGCATGAAAGCTGAAGGAATAGGAAATAAAGCTGTGGTGGTTCTCAATCTTGGACATACATGATATAACCTAGGAGCTTTAAAAACACTGACTCCTGGATATTTTCAGACATTCTGATGTAAACTCTCTGAATGAGACTTGGGCATAGAGGATTTTAAAAGCTCCCACAGGTCATTATCCTACTGTGCAATCAAGATGAAGACCACTGTCTACAAAGAAAGATCTGTTATGAAGCTGGTCCTCAAGACCGGAAGTACCGGGACAAAGGCCCTAGGATCCTGATCACACACTTTGCTATTTCCTCTCACCTTCTTATCTCTTATTTACTTATTTTGAGAATAGAGGTAATTGTATTCAAATTTTTAAATCTTATTTCTTTTAACACAAAACATTTTGTATTGAGGTGTAGCCAATTAACAATGTTGTGAGTCCCTTCACTGTTCAACTGAAACTTCTTACCTTTTAAAACAGATTATTTTCCAACATCAAGCTGAGAGATCTTTCCATTCCTCATATAAATGCAAGCAAGTCTTTCTCATTGTCAACTTCAAAAATATTCACAACCTAAAAGTTGAGAGTTATGCTTTATTTGGCGGGAATTTTTAGAGCTTCAAGCCTGGGAGGTAGCATCTCACAAAATCCTGAGAAAACTGCTCCAAGGAGACAGGGGGGCAGGGACAGATTATACAGAAGTTTACAGCAAATGTCAGGTAGTCCAAACCTCAAAAGATTAAAGGAAAATCAGATATGTCAAGTTGAGGTATTTAGCGTTTTTCTATATATGGGAAGATGCAAGAGTCTGGGCTCATGGAAATCATTCCTTTGATATACATCTCAGCTAAAGTCATGCACACTCATCTCACCTGAACTTTACTATATAATCTTCGAGACCTTTGCCCCTTCCCTCCCTCTCCTGTGATCCTCCTTTGCCTTCCATGGAGTCATTTTTTCCTATTTCTTATGAGGGCTTCTCCTGTTCACCTGCCAGTTAATTAAATATTTGTGTCCATTTTAGACCAAGTTTTGTCTTATTTTGGGTTAGGTTGAAGTATACAAAATGATGCTCTTCGCAACCACAAGTGGATAAATATAGGTCAATCATACAGTTTAAGTTAATGCCCTATGCCAGTTACATGTTAACCATACCACCCCTGGCTTTAGCTCTTTCCTGTGTATATGGTTGCTACTCAGACCAGTTGCCAAAGTATTGCAATATTTCTTGCCAATTGGTTCATTGCCCACTGCCCCCCCCCACAAGTGCCCTCCCACTACCCTGACTGCCCTGCCTCCTTTCCTGGGACTCCTGATACCTCCCAATGATCTAATAACTAAAAGGAAAATGCTTGACCTAAGAGGGGACCCTGAGATTCTGCTTCAAGGCTATGGCAACAATCTGTCCTGATAGGATGGTATCCATGCTATACTGATTGTGGAATATTTTCATGTACCCCTATGTATTCATGATTTCCAAATGTATCCATCCATTGATAAGAAATTATCTGGTTTTAGTCTCAGACCCATATTGCCACCTGACTCTCCCAACTTTAACATCAAATGGACACATCAGAGCCATTCATGATGGAATATTAAACCTCCCCTTCGAGACAGACTTTAACTTTGGTTACCCCAATAAATTAAATCTCCAGGCACCCGTGCCTTACTGTAGACCCCTCTCACACTGTCCCTGGGTTTGGCCATGGACTTGCCTTGGTCAGTGGGATGCTATCAAACATGGCAGAAGCAGAGGCTTAAGAAGTGCTTGTCCTCTTAGAACACTCCAGGGGGCACCTGCCAAGCTCTAAAGAAGCTCAGACTAGATTTCTGTGTAATGAGGGCAGGTAGCAGGAACGGCCATGGGGGCATTGAGGCCCCTGATGTTACTGAGAATTCTCACTGCATCCTGTCCAAATGTGTCACCTACAGAATCCTGAGATGTAAAATAGCTGTTGTTTTAAGCTTCTGCATTCTTAGACCGGGTTCTCCAGACAAACAGAACCAACAACAGCATATATGTGTATATATAAAGTAATTTTTTCCTTATTTATTAGTTTACTGTAAAAAATTAGTTCATGCAATTATGGAAACTGAAAAGTCCCAAGATTTACAAGGTGAGTCAGCCAGCTGCAGACCCAGGAAAGATGATGGGTAGTTCTGGTCTGAGTCCAATGGCCAGAAAACCAGGAGTTCTGACAGTGTAGTTCTAGTCCAAGGGACAGGAAACTCAAGACTCAGAAAGACGGATGTTTCCATGTCAGTCTGAAGGTAAAAGATGCCCAAGTCCCAGTTTCAAGGTGGTTAGACAGTAGGAATTCCCTCTAACTCAGAAAAAGGCAGACTTTTTGTTCTACCCAGGCTTTCAACTGATTGGATGAAGCTCACACACGTGAGGGAGGCAGTTTACTTTACTCAGGCTATCAACAAAATGTTAGTTTATCTAAAAACACCCTCACAGAAACACTCAGAAAAGCATTTGACTGAATATCTAGACATCCCCTAACTCAGTTCAGTTCAATTCACGAACTCATTCATGTTCAGCTTATTGTGAACCCATGGACTGCAGCACACCAGGCCTCCCCGTCCATTGCCACTCTCAGAGTTTATTCAAACTCATGTCCATTGCGTCAGTGATGCCATCCAACCATTTCATTCTCTGTCGTCCCCTTCTCCTGCTTTCAATCTTTCCCAGCATCTGAGTCTTTTCCAGTGAGTCAGCTCTACACATCAGGTGGCCAAAGCATTGGAGTTTCAGCTTCAACATTGGTCATTCCAATTAATATTCAGGACTGATTAACTTTAAGATGCACTGGTTGGATCTCCTTGCAGTCCAAGGGACTCTCAAGAGTCTTCTCCAACACCACAGTTCAAAAGCATCAATTCTTCAGCACTCAGCTTTCCTTATAGTCCAACTCTCACATCCATACCTGACTGCTGGAAAAACAATAACTGACTTAGACACAGCCTTGTTGGCAAAGTAATGTCTCTGCTTTTTAATATGCTGTCTAGGTTGGTCATAACTTTTCTTCCAAGCAGCAAGAGTCTTTTAATTTCATGGCTGCAGTGATTTTGGAGCCCAAAAAATAAAGTCTGTCACTGTTTCCACTGTTTCCCCATCTATTTGCCAAAAGTGATATGACCAGTTGCCATGATCTCAGTTTTCTAAATGTCGAGTTTTAAGCCAACTTTTTCACTCTCCTCTTTCACTTTCATCAAGAGGTTCTTTACTTCTTCTTCACTTTCTGCCATAAGGATGCTGTCATCTGCACATCTGAGGTTATTGATGTTTCTCCTGGAAATCATGATTCCAGCTTGTGTTTCATCCAGCGCAACATTTCTCATGATGTACTCTGAAATTAAGTTAAATAAGGAGGGTGCTTTCCCAATTTGGAACTAGTCTGTTGTTTCATGTCCTGTTCTAACTGTTTCTTCCTGACTTGCCTACATATTTCTCAAGTGGCAGGTCAGGTGGTCTGGTATTCCCATCTCTTTCACAGTTTGTTGTGGTCCACATACTCCAAGGCTTTGGCCTAATCAATAAAGCAGAACTGGACATTTATCTGGAAGTCTCTTGATTTTTCAAGATCCAACAGATGTTGACAATTTGATCTCTGGTTCTTCTGCCTTTTCTAAATCCAGCTAGAACACCTGGAAGTTTACGGTTCACATATTGCTGAAGCCTGGCTTGGAGAATTTTGAGCATTACATTACTAGCTTGTGAGATGAGTGCAATTGCGCAATTTGAGCTTTCTTTGGCATTGCCTTTCTTTGGGATTGGAATGAAAACTGACCTTTTCCAGTCCTGTGGCCACTGCTGAGTTTTCCAAATTTGCTGGCATATTGAGTGCAGCACTTTCACAGCATCATCTTTCAGGATTTGAAATAGTTCCACTGGAATTCCATCAACTCCACTAGCTTTGTTAGTAGTGATGCTTCTTAAGCCCCCTTGACTTAGCATTCCAGGATGCGTGGCTGTAGGTGAGTGATCACATCATCATGATTATCTATGTCATGAAGATCTTTTTGTATAGTTCTTCTGTGTATTCTGAGTTAAATTCACCCATTCCAGTCCATTTCAGTTCACTGATTCCTACAATGTCGGCATTGACTCTGGCCACCTCTTGTTTGACCATTTCCAATTTGCCTTGATTCATGGACCTGACATTCCAGGTTCCTATGCAATATTGCTCTTTACAGGATCGGAATTTGCTTCTATCACCAGTCACATCCACAGCTGGGTATTCTTTGTGCTTTGGCTCCATCCCTTCATTCTTTCTGGAGTTATTTCTCCACTGATCTCCAGTAGCATATTGGGCCCCTACTGACCTGGGGAGTTTCTCTTTCAGTATCCTATCATTTTGCCTTTTCATACTGTTCATGGGGTTTTCAAGGAAAGAATACTGAAGTGGTTTGCCATTCCCTTTTACAGTTTAACTCAGATGACCATTATATCTACTACTGCGGGCAGGAATCCCTCAGAAGAAATGGAGTGGCCATCATGGTCAACAAAAGAGTCCTAAATGCAGTACTTGGATGCAATCTCAAAAACGACAGAATGATCTCTGTTCATTTCCAAGGCAAACCATTCAATGTCATAGTAATCCAAGTCTATGCCCCAACCAGTAACGCTGAAGAAGCTGAAGTTGAACGGTTCTATGAAGACCTACAAGGCCTGTTAGAACTAACACCCAAAAAAGATGTCCTTTTCATTATAGGGGACTGGAATGCAAAAGTAGGAAGTCAAGAAACACCTGGAGTAACAGGCAAATTTGGCCTTGGAATACGGAATGAAGCAGGGCAAAGACTAATAGAGTTTATGCACTAGTCATAACAAACACCCTCTTCCAACAACACAAGAGAAGACTCTATACATGGACATCACCAGACGGTCAACACCAAAATCAGATTGATTATATTCTTTGCAGCCAAAGATGGAGAAGCTGTATACAGTCAGCAAAAACAAGACCAGGAGCTGACTGTGGCTCAGACCATGAACTCCTTATTGGCAAATTCAGACTGAAATTGAAGAAAGTAGTGAAAACCACTAGACCATTCAGGTATGATCTAAATCAAATCCCTCATGATTATACAGTGGAAGTGAGAAATAGATTTAAGGGCCTAGATCTGATAGATAGAGTGCCTGATGAACTGTGGAATGAGGTTGGTGACATTGTACAGGAGACAGGGATCAAGACCATCCCCATGGAAAAGAAATGCAAAAGAGCAAAATGGCTGTCTGGGGAGGCCTTACAAATAGCTGTGAAAAGAAGAGAAGCGAAAAGCAAAGGAGAAAAGGAAAGATATAAGCATCTGAATGCAGAGTTCCAAAGAAGAGCAAGGAGAGATAAGAAAGCCTTCTTCAGCAATCAATGCAAAGAAATAGAGGAAAACAACAGAATGGGAAAGACTAGAGATCTCTTCAAGAAAATCAGAGATACCAAAGGAATATTTCATGCAAAGATGGGCTTGATAAAGGACAGAAATGGTATGGACCTAACAGAAGCAGAAGATATTAAGAAGAGGTGGCAAGAATACACAGAAGAACTGTACAAAAAAGAGCTTCATGACCCAGATAATCACGATGGTGTGATCACTGACCTAGAGCCAGACATCCTGGAATGTGAAGTCAAGTGGGCTTTAGAAAGCATCACTACAAACAAAGCTAGTGGAGGTGATGGAATTCCAGTGGAGCTATTCCAAATCCTGAAAGATGATGCTGTGAAAGTGTTGCACTCAATATGCCAGCAAATTTGGAAATCTCAGCAGTGGCCACAGGACTGGAAAAGGTCAGTTTTCATTCCAATCCGAAAGAAAGGCAACGCCAAAGAATGCTCAAACTTCCGTGCAATTGCACTCATCTCACACGCTAGTAAAGTCATGCTGAAAATTCTCCAAGCCAGGCTTCAGCAATATGTGAACCGTGAACTTCCTGATGTTCAAGCTGGTTTTAGAAAAGGCAGAGGAACCAGAGATCAAATTGCCAACATCCACTGAATCATGGAAAGGGCAAGAGAGTTCCAGAAAAACACCTATTTCTGCTTTACTGACTATACCAAAGCCTTTGACTGTTTGGATCACAATCAACTGTGGAAAATTCTCAAAGAGATGGGAATACCAGACCACCTGATCTGCCTCTTGAGAAATTTGTATACAGGTCAGGAAGCAACAGTTAGAACTGAACAAGGAACAACAGACTGGTTCCAAATAGGAAAAGGAGTACGTCAAGGCTATATATTGTCACCCTGTTTATTTAACTTCTATGCAGAATACATCATGAGAAACGCTGGACTGGAAGAAACACAAGTTGGAATCAAGATTGCTGGGAGAAATATCAATAACCTCAGATATGCAGATGACACCACCCTTATGGCAGAAAGTGAAGAGGAACTAAAAGCCTCTTGATGAAAGTGAAAGTGGAGAATGAAAAAGTTGGCTTAAAGCTCAACATTCAGAAAAAGAAGATCATGGCATTTGGTCCCATCACTTCATGGGAGATAGATGGGGAAACAGTGGAAACAGTGTCAGACTTTATTTTTCTGGGCTCCAAAATCACTACAGATGGTGACTGCAGCCATGGAATTAAAAGATGCTTACTCCTTGGAAGGAAAGTTATGACCAACCTAGATAGCACATTCAAAAGCACAGACATTACTTTGCCAACAAACGTTCGTCTAGTCAAGGCTATGGTTTTTCCAGTGGTCATGTATGGATGTGAGAGCTGGACTTTGAAGAAGGCTGAGCGCTGAAGAATTGATGCTTTTGAACTCTGGTGTTGGAGAAGACTCTTGAGAGTCCCTTGGACTGCAAGGAGATCCAACCAGTCCATTCTGAAGATCAGCCCTGGGATTTCTTTGGAAGGAATGATGCTGAAGCTGAAACTCCAGTATTTTGGCCACCTCATGCAAAGAGTTGACTCATTGGAGAAGACTCTGATGCTGGGAGGGATTGGGGACAAGAGGAGAAGGGGACGACAGAGGATGAGATGGCTGGATGGCATCACTGACTCAATGGATGTGAGTCTCAGTGAACTCCGGGGGTTGGTGATGGACAGGGAGGCCTGGCGTGCTCCGATTCGTGGGGTCACAAAGAGTCGGACACAACTGAGCGACTGATCTGATCTGATCTGTGTATTCTTGCCACCTCTTCTTAATACCTTCAGCTTCTGTTAGGTTCATACCGTTTCTGTCCTTTATTGTACCCATGTTCACATGAAATGTTCCTTTTGTTTCTCTAATTTTTTCAAGAGATCTCTAGACTTTCCATTCTATTGTTTTCCTCTATTTCTTTGCATTGATCACTGAGGAAGGCTTTCTTATCTCTCCTGCTATTCTTTGGAACTCTGCATTCAGATGGTTATATCTCCTTTTCTGCTTTGCCTTTCACTTCTCTTCTATTCACAGCTATTTGTAAGGCCTAGTCAGACAACCGTTTTGCCTGTTTGCATTTCTTTTCCTTGGGGATTGTCTTGATCCCTGCCTCTGTACAATGTCACAAACCTCCATTTGTAGTTCTTCAAGCACTCTGTCTGTCAGATCTAACCCCTTGAATATATTTGTCACTTCCACGGTATAATTGTAAGGGATTTGATTTAAGTTATACCTGAATAGTCTAATGGTTTTCCCCACTTTCCTCAATTTAAGTCTGAATTCGGCAATAAGGAGTTCATGATCTGTGCCACAGTCAGATCCTGGTCTTGTTTTTGCTGACTGTGTAGAAGTTCTCCATTGTTGGTGGCAGAGAATATAATCAATCTGATTTCAGTGTTGACCATCTGGTGATGTCCATGTGTAGAGTCTTCTGTTGTGTTATTGGAAGAGGATCTTTGCTATGAGCAATGCATTCACTTGGCAAACCTCAATTAGCCTTTGCCCTGCTTCATTCCGTATTCCACGGCCAAATTTGCCTGTTACTCCAGGTGTTTCTTGACTCCCCACTTTTGCATTCCAGTCCCCTATAATGAAAAGGACATCTTTTTTGGGTGTTAGTTCTACAAAGTCTTGTAGGTCTTCATAGAACCATTCAACTTCAGCTTCTTCAGCGTTACTGGTCAGGGCATAGACTTGGATTACTGTGGTATTGAATGGTTTGCCTTGGAAACGAATAGACTCACTCAAGTTGGTGCATAAAATTAACTATCACAACTTCTAATCTTTGAGTGGTTTGTTGGGCCTCAATAAATGACAGAAAAGCTGGTACTCCTTCCATGATACAATACAGGACTGATCTATATAATATAGACTCAAATCTACTCCTTATACTGTATGACCCACTTTAAGAAATGACATTACCATTAAGGGAATGAATCCAAAAGCTAGGCTTATTTTAGAATAGTATTTTCCATCATTTACACTTGATTATTAATGTGTGATCCTTCTACCTCCTTATCAATTTCATAAGGCTCTTTACCCTCACCGCCATGGCCCTTGGTGGCACAAAAGTGGCACACACATGGGACTGTGCTGTCTCTGCTCCATTCAAGGGCAAATCCATCAAGCCTCAGTGTTCAGCTCACCCAGGAAAGTGGCCACATAATTCTCCTCAACATGCTACTGCAGGCATGTGAATTGGTCACATGGTGTATGGCTTGTTTTCTATCCCTGTTCTAGACCCTCCTGATTTATCACCTGTATTAAAGCAAAAGCCATTTTGCAGGTTACACTAACCTCTCCTCCCACTACCCAAATCAATTTATCTTCTGCCTTTTAGAAAGATTACCAAATTCATCTTCCTAACATGCATTTGAAGTTGTCTGGGTTGCCAACCGTGCTCACCCAGGGCTCCCAGTTTTTCGGGTGTGTTAGATTGTTTGCAAACATGGCTCCAGTTCTCTGCACTTTCCAAATCCATGTCCCATGTGATGTGATGTTTCATCTCCTCCCATCAAGAAATAAAGTTTGTTTCTCCATCTGTGAATCTTAGGGGGCTGGTGACTTCCTCGGAACAGGAGAGGTGATATGGTGGAGATTCTAAACCTTGGCCTCATGAGGTTTTGTGCATGTACCCTCCCTTGGAACCCTGCCACTGGCCTGGAAATGAACCTGGGCTAGCCTGCTGTGGAGGAAATAACATGGAATGGAGCCACATCCTCCAGCTAAGCAACCCCAGACACATCAAAGAGCACAGCCAAGTCAGCTAAGCCACCTGACTACTCACAGCTGAGCAGAAGTAGATCATTATAGCAGTAGCCCCCAATCATTTTGGGACCAGGGACCAGGTTTAATGGAAGAAAAGTTTTCCATGAACCAGGGGTAGGGGGATGGTTTCAGGATGATTCAAACACATTACATTTGTTGTGTACTTTATTTCTATTTATTACATCAGCTCTACCTTAGATCATCAGCCATTGAATCCTGGAGGTTGAGGATCCCTGTTATAGAACAAGCAATAGCCACTCGTGTGACCCAAAGACTGGTGAGGTTTTGTGGATGGTTCTTATACAGCATCTCATGGCTATAGGTCATTGATTCAAGATTTATATGAAGGACCTGTGAAGCAAGTCCATCACAGCCCTATTTTCATGATAAAAGAAAAACTACAGTAAGAGAACTCATCCAACTTCATCAAGGAACCAAATAAAACAACCAGCAAACCTGTTGGTGGCTATTGAAGGAAAAGCTTTATTAACAAGTCTGTAAGAACACAAGGGGGCACCTGCCAAGCCAATAATGCTAGTGCTAGCGCTTGCATCACGAGTTGGAGACAAAGCCTGCATCAGCACCACAGTGCCCTCAGAAGCTTCAAAGGCCATGGAGCAGCGTCAGAGGCCTCGGCAGCTGACATCCCTGCAGGGAACTGAAGCAGGCGAAACCGCAGACACCCCATGGTGGCTCAGAGGACTGTGACTGTGAGAACATTGCAGACAAGGCTGGGAGACTGTCAGCGATGAAAGCAGGCACTTTGAAAGGTCCTGCCAAAGAAAGAATACCTTGAGATGATGTTTTTGACTCTATCTTACTCCACCACCTGGTGTGGACTTGAAAATAATGATTTATAAAAGTCTGAAATTGTTCAATAATTCTCCTTTGCTCTCTCTCAAAAAAAAAAAACAAAAACAAAACAAAACATCACTGTTTAACAATGAAGGACAAGTTCATTCATCTCTCGCCTCATATGGATGCAAGACAATGCACTCATACGCAAACTGTCCGCCTGCATCCTCTCTGCCTCCCCTTACCCTTCCACACCTCTTAGGTCACGTGGTTTTTTCATTCCCTGCCATGGCAGCTGGAAAAGTGAATTCCTTCCTGAAAGATCATCTCATAAGCCTCATAGTTCCCCTCCCTCTGGGACACAGGATTTTATGCAGAGAGTAGAAACTAAAGTTCTTTGCTTCAAGCTACAGTATAAGCAGGGGGTATGGTATTCCCTTCCCTTTAGCAGCAGAAAAAATTAAACTTGTTGCTGCAAAAAGAAAAATGGCCATAAATTCATTGAACTTCTCAGGTGGTGCTAGTGGTAAAGAATCCACCTGCCAATGCAGAAGACATAAAAGACTGAGGTTTGATCCTTGGGTCAGAAAGATCCCCTGGAAGAGGGCATGGCAACCCACTCCAGTATTTTTGCCTGGAGAATCCCATGGACAGAGGCGCCTGGAAGTCTGTAGTTCATCAGGGCACAAAGAGCCAGACATGACTGAAGTGACTTAGCGCGTGCACACACATGACACACACACACACACACATATGCACAAATTCATTGCAGATCCTACCATTAAAAGAGAAGTCTATTTCTCCCCTCCTTGAAGCTGGGCTTGGTCATGTGACTTGCTTTGGCCAAGAGGACATAAGCAAATGCCATGCAAAGAAATAGCAGGTTGAAGGAGCCCAAGCCAGCCTGTCAGAGAAGCCACGTTGGGGAAAAGCAAAGCACCCGACCTTCAGTCCACAACCCTCCGGACACATGAGTGAGGGCATCCTTACCCACCCAGTTGTCAGGGTCAGTTGCCACATGAGCAAAGCTTAGCCAAGAGAGGCTGAAGGATGGCCCAGTCTAGTCCAGTTCAAATTGCCAACCCACAAATTTGTGAGCAAATAAATGACTGTTGGCATAAGCCACTAAGTTTTGGACTAGCTTATTTATGCAGCAAACGCTAATGGACACATCACTAAAAACAAGGTATCGGATGTCAGAGGTGAAGGGTGCAATGGGGAGCCATTACATCTCCTCATATAAGATGAGCTTCCCAAACCACAGCAAATTGTAACGGGGATAGGATGGAAGGATTTATTTCTGACTCTGTCATCAGAATCTTATTTTAAAAGCCCATGGGGAAAGGAAGATAAAACAAACAACAACAAAAAATACAAAGTGAAATCAAAATAATAGCTCCTCTCAAATATTAGAAAATGAAACAGGTGTATTTTTCTGCAGAGTAGTTCTGCTTATGTAAACGATGTGGCTACCCATCATTTTTTTTTTCCTCCTCTTTGGTTTAAAAAAACTGAGAATCAAGTTTAGGTCCTACTTCTAAGAAATGACTAGGACTTCCCAGAATTCAATGTACTGGTCATTTATTTATTTGGGTGTGGGGCTTATTTTCCATATATTGTACAAACTTTTACTTCTATTCCACCTCATTTTCACCTTTTTCCAGAATATATTTGCCTTTAAAACATTCCAAATGCCTTTTGAATGAAGACTTGACATATATAACATTTACTTATTGAATTATTTCTATTTTGAATCAGAGGCACACCTTAAATTGAGGTGCCATAACATCCAGTCTTTGTTTTCTCTTTCTACTTTTTCCCACGTGGTGATGGAACGAGTCATGTGAAGGGAGGAGGAAGTGGGAAATAGAGGTGGTAAAACATTTTGCAATTTTCCAAGTGCTAGATGTAATCTAAGAGATGTGCATTTTCCATTGAAATAGTTTTCTCCATAACAGTGCACACTCTTATTAGAGCCGTAATTTTGCTGACAGAACCCAGAGTTGCTTCACTCAGCATTCTGCACTTAGAAGAATACACACACACACACACACACACACCCCACATTCATCACTATGCTTTGATTTGCCCAGTCTCTTATTTATTTATTTTTCTGAAATCCATAGCCTTCCTTGTGGCTATCAACATTTCCAAATGATTCTGGGACTGACCACACTTGCATGAAGTTATTTGAATTTTGATCTATATCTTTAATTAGGCACATTGCTTTGAATGCATTCGAGTAGTGGAGTCAAATGGCTATTGTTTTGTTTTTTGTTTTTCTGTAATGTGAGTGAAAAAATTAATAGGATTTAGGGATTAGCTTGAATGTCTTCTTTTATGTGACCTAGATAATATAGTGTCTTATTATGACTGCATTCCTGACAATAAAGTATACAGTGTTTTCCAATGAGTTAAAACAATAGCTATATAAATACAAAACATATTACTCATGTCTATTGTATATCCAGTCGTCCATTATTAATATTAATCATCTTTGCTTTCTTCCAGGGAGCTTAAAGTCCCATGTATTTTACAATCAAAACTGTCAAGAATTATAACACTACTCTATGTGATCTCTATAAAACAAGATATAAACGTCAATCAAAGAGGCCATTGGTTCCTTCATTTATATTCAAAGTGCTTCTGCCCATAAATTACATTAATAGTTTGTATTCTCCTTACCTTGTCTCAGAAGGAGCTCAAGGCATGTTTGACCCTTTCATTCTTATAAACTTTGCTTGGGGAGAAAGCCACCCTGGCAGGCCCTGGGCTCCCCCTTTGCCTCATACACACCCAACAAGGAAAACGGAGCCCTCTCTGTCTCTTTCCTGTACATTCCCAGATTCAATATCCTGATTCAAGAAGGAGCGATGTGTGACTCAGGGGGCACATCTAAGTCACCACCACAATCCTCTCCACCAAATCAGAGCTCTTTGGGGCCATATTTATTGCTTCCCTTTTCTTTGGCAGAGAAGAAAAATTGATAAACACAACATCCATTAAATGTCATCATCAACCCATCTCAAAATGGACTCCTTTTGAACTCCTGGAATAATATACTAGATGATGGAGTCCAGGGTATTCCAGCTTAATATCAACTTGCATTCTTTAGTGAATGCTATTTGAGCAAAATTCAAGAATATATTCAACTTAGAGCATCCTTTCACTTCAGTTCAGTTCCGTCGCTCAATTGTGTCCGACTCTGTGACCCCATGGACTGCAGCATGCCAGGCCTCCCTGTCCATCACCAACTCCCAAAGTCCGCCCAAATCCATGTCCATTGAGTCAGTGATGCCATCCAACCATCTCATCCTCTGTCATCCCCTTCTCCTCCTGCCCTCAATCTTTCCCAGCATCAGGGTCTTTTCCAATGAGTCAGCTCTTTGCATCAGGTGGCCAAAGTATTGGAGTTTCAGCTTCAACATCAGTCCTTCCAATGAACACCCAGGACTGATCTCCTTTAGGATGGACTGGTTGGATCTCCTTGCAGTCCAGGGGGCTCTCAAGAGTATTCTCCAACACCACAGTTCAAAAGCATCAATTCTTCTGTGGTTAGCTTTCTTTGTAGTCCAAGTCTCACATCCATACATGACCACTGGAAAAACCATAGCCTTGACTAGATGGACCTTTGTTGGCAAAGTAATGTCTCTGTTTTTAATGTCTCTGCTTTTTAATGTCTCCGCTGTCTCTGCTATCTAGTTTGGTTATAACTTTCCTCCCAAGGAGTAAGCATCTTTTAATTTCATGGCTGCAGTCACCATCTGCAGTGATTTTGGAGCCCAGAAAAATAAAGTCAGCCACCGTTTCCACTGTTTCCCCATCTATTTGCCATGAAGTGATGGGACCAGATGCCATAATCTTAGTTTTCTGAATGTTGAGCTTTAAGTCAACTTTCTCACTCTTCTCTTTCATTTTCTTCAAGAGGCTCTTTAGTTCTTCTTCACTTCTGCCATAGGGTGGTGTCATCTGCATATCTGAGGTTATTGATATTTTCTCCCGGCATCCTTTACTAATCCATTTTGAAATGTTACTACTCTAGGTGCCTCCAGAGAATGTGCTAGCAAGCACAAGGCAATGAAATAAGAGAGGTCATTCCTCAAAGACAGCAAAAGTGCCCAATCGACTGCCTGATAATACATGAAGTAAGTGTCTTCCTGCTTTCTTCCCATTTCTTAAGACATCTATTACCTGAACTGTGAACACTGAACCATGCTGGGGGAAAGCCACCTTCCACCCGACCTATAGGTCAATCCCTTCAGATGACAAACGACAGAGGGAAGATCAGGCCGGTTCACGGTCAGAGCCTGTCGATTCTCCTGGGCATCCCCCACCATTTCTCCTCTTTCTCTTCTGATAACTCCCTGGCTTTAATTGGAGGCAAGAGCAGCACTGTTAGTACAGGATTTAATATCAATACTGCCTGGCACTGTTCTTTTGTAGATGAGGAGAGATTCCTGGCACTGTACTCAAGACCAAAGAAAATGAGAAGAAATAATCACTACTGCCTTGTCTTATGTTTTATGAGGGTAGTTGTTCACTAATTTACTCAAACATTTACTGAGCCCATACTATGTGCCAGGCACTCTTCCAGTTTGGGAAAAAGAGAAATATAACAGACAGAAACCCCTTTCTTAGTGGAAGTTTAAAATGTAAGGAGAGGAACAGTACAAAAACCAAATAAATAAGTAAAACATACAGTACGTAAATGGTGTTGTGATCTATTGAGAAAAAGAAAGCAGGGGATGGATTAGGACATGGGTTTTCATTGGCACAGGACACTCAGGGAAGATCATGCAGTGGAGAAAATATCTGGGTCAAGCACCCAAGTTGTTGATGAAGTGACACACGTGCTTTTCCAGAGGAAGAGCAGTATATTAATAAACAGAAAGCAAATGCCAAGTGCTGAGACAGAACACGTCTGGTGTGGTGCAGAAACAGCCCAGGTTTGGTGGGCCTCAGTAGGGAGGGGCCAACACCAGGGCTCTCCCAAGTGCAGGGCCAGCCATTTGTCCAGAGGGGCCATGATTAGGGATGTGTTTGACCCCACAGTCATCCGGGATGAACCACTCTGCCACCATATTCTCACATTCTTTCACGTTAAACTCAGCAATCCCCCACTTCTTTGAGATGTGGATCTTCTGGTGACCAGGTAACTTGAACTTGACCCTGCAGAGCGACCCAATCACGTGCTCCTTGTTCTGCAGCTTGGTGCAGATGGATGTCACTAACCAACCACTGTGGACCCTGGGGCTTTCCAAAGGCACTGCACAAACCTGTCTCCAGTCTAGAATGGAGACAACATGCCAGTGCACAGGCAAAATATACCCCCGAGGAAGCTGCTGTTTGCAGCCATTGCACACAGCGTCCCCACAGCCCAGGTTTGATATTCCAAAGATGGCCACCGTGATAGTCACTTCCTGCAAGACCTTCCAGAGCCTTGACATTTCTGTCCTCTGTTAAGAGTCTATGTCTCCTCCCCTTGAACTTGAATGAGCTTTTGTGATTGCCCTGACTTGTAGCTTATGGCTTGTCTGATAGAAGTGATGCTAGGTGACCCCGGCTTGGGCATAAAAGGCAGAACAGCTTCTGCTGAGCTCTCTTTCTTGGATGCTAGAAACAGTTCCAGCCACCAGTGTGAGGAAACCCGGCCACCAGAAGCCCGGCCACCAGAAGCTGAGCATCCAGCGGACAGGACAGCACAGCCCGGGTGAGGACCAGAAGCAGCTGCTCCAGACCCAGGGCTGAGCCCCTCACCTGACCCTGTGAACAGCAGCGCTGAACCTCCTCCAAGGGCCCCAGAGCAAACTTCAGGGCTGTGAGCAAAATGAATGATTGTTGTCATTTTCAACCATTCTGTTTTGGGGTAGTCAGGGGGCTGGGTGGCCAAAACAAGTGAAGTAGGCAGTGGATTAGGATACAGTTAAGGGACGGAATGGGCCAGTCTTTGGGGGCTTTATACACACCACGGCAAATGCTTTGCCTTTCACTCTAACAGGAAAGCCACCAGGCTGACACACAGATGCTGGTCACTGTCTCTGTCCTCGATGTCATCAAGAAGACAATGTCCAGTGGGTACAAGGCTTCATCCTTCAGATAGAGAATCTTTCCAAGAGAGGGAGCCTTCATTCTGCAGGCAATATTTCGCACTCACAGTGAAAAATCACTCAGAGATGGCTCTGACCTTCCCATTTCCTGTCACAAAAGTGCAATAGTTGCCTCTATGGTAAGCACCAACCCTCTGTGTCACTGGAAGACTTTAACCTCAAAACCCATTTAGGCTTTAGCCAACTTAGACCCATAGATGCCCAAATGGGCTGAGACAAAGGGTGCTTCCCACTGTGGCTTCTGGAGGTTGTTCTCCCTCTGGCTCAATAAGCCTCTCCATCAGCTGACTTTGGGGGACTGCAGTGTGGCCCACCTGGCATGGAGACATTTGCTTCATCATGTGGGAGGGCAGGTAAGTGCAGTCCCAGCAACAGAGTATTTTTCAATGCTGAAAGGCTCAGAAAGATGAGCACTGAAAGAAACTATCCCTTCTTTTAAAAAACTGAAGTACAATTGATTTACAATATTGTATTAGTTTCATAAAAGAATCCATCCTTGCTGACATCTTCGACAGGTTAATGCACCCATGTGAGATGTAGTATGTGCTGTCTTTGGGGCTGATTTTTATAAGCTTGCTTAGTTTGGTAAGTTTGTAAAATTGACCAGCCTCCCCAAAATGGGGCACGTGAAACCCCGGGATGACTACAGCCACAATGAGTCTGGAGGCAGTGTGCCTACCGCTCCTGAGTCGCACAGGGACTAGGATCCTGGCTGGCCCAGCCTGGGGCAATGCTGAGGATTCTTTATTGAGGTCCAGAAGGAGCCAAAATAAACTCTCCTCTACTGAGTTGCTGAGTTTGAGGCAACTGCTAAGAGTGATCAGTTTCCACAAATTACGTTCTGTTCCTGGGCAGATTCAAAGGGAACATTTGGGTAGGTGGATTAGCAACAAGATTCAACAAAAACACCCTTAAGATCAGGCTAGTCAGGAAGAAAGAACTTCTGTTCTTGTCATTTTATTTTGTGTTAACCACCTCATCCAATGGTAGTTTGTGAGATGCTGAATAGTATTTTGGATAAATGTCTTAGAGAGTTGTATTGAGAACCTTAATATTCTCAACCACACTGGCATGAAGGAAGGTTGTACTGCCCTGAAAGACATGCCAGACAATTAGAAGGGAATGATGACACACATTTCAGCTTGTGATTTGTCCCCATAAATTTGAGGTCATATCATTTCATGAGGGCAGGTTAAGCCTTTCTTAAGACAACCAGTCAAAGAAAGTGAGAACTAGAAGGTCCTTTCCAGATGTCCTCCTCATTTCACAGGTGAGAATCCTGAGCCCCAGAACAGATAAATGCCTTAGTTAAGATCCTTAGCTGTTTGGAGGTCAATAGTCATACAGTTTAAGTCCTAGGATTTGGGCCCTTTAACATTGCTGCAGTTGCTGATAGCAGAAGCCAGTTACTCCAACATCATGTAGCATCAGCACCTGGTATACAAAAGGCAACACATAATGGCGCCCTCCCCACATAAGGCTGTGAGATCTTTGATGGCAGAGTTAGGTCTTGTTTATGCTCAACTCCCCAGTGCCTTCCCACAATAGGGGATCATTTTTAATAGATAAGTGGATAGACATTGGATTCCTGACACACTCAAAATGTTAATTTTTTTGTTGTTTTTTATTGCTTGAAAACCAATTTATTAAGTATTTACTGACTGCCCATTCTTTCTCATTCATTCAGTAGATGTGGCTGAGCATCTTCTATATGCTCAGTGAGGTGGATACAGGAGTGAGCAAAGCAGATGGAACCCCTGGTCTTGTGGAGCCAACATGCCTACCATTGTGTCCAGCGATAGCTGAGTAGCCAAAATGGTCAACCTGCCTTGACATACCAGATTCACAGTCAATCAGACAGGCCAGCTTAGATACTTTAAAAAGCTGGACAGCTGTTCAAGACAGAATGGTGTCTGGGTTCAGATAATAAGTTTTATGGCTGTTCAAAGAACAGAAGGATTGATGTAGCCAAAACAGTTTTAGGAGACCCCCAAGGACAGTTTAGGGTAGTTTCTTGAGAATACGGTAGGATTCAAAACTAGGGAGAAGAGAATGGATGGCATGCCAAGGAGGTGAAGGAAGAGACAAGAACAACATGAGTGTGATTAATGGGCCAAGGATGATTCTAGTCAAGCCAGATTCTAGATCAGAGAAAGTGAAACTAAGTGAAAAATGTTGGGCCAGATGGTGAAGGTACCAGTCACAGAAAAACCCAAAGAGAAAACAAGTTCTTTAATATGCACTTTGAAAACTGGCTGGGGAGTGAATGACAGGTCTTGTGCAGGTGTATAATCTACTTCACTGTGTTTCTATCCTGGTTGAAGGTATACAGGAAATTACTCCCCCATTATCTTTCCATCCTCTTCAGAGCACACCTCTTTAGGTAAGGAAACCCACAAATCTACAGTAATTAGAATGGATTGTTAAAACATTAAGAGATCAAATGTCCACTTTCTTAGAACATACCCCAGATGTTCACACTTCATAATTAATATCCACAGCTAATATTTTAGAAAATAGATTTCAAGTATGTGCTTTCTCTTGTCCATCTATTTGTGGATCTACTGTCTGCAATTTGAGTCCAGAGCACAAATACAATAGAAGTGAATTAGACACTTAAAAGTAGAGATAGGTACACATTTTATGTAAGTATATGTTTGCCATAGCTATAGGCCAAACTTCAAATACTACAATGAAGATGTGTAGAATGAGGTGTGGGGGGAGGGTGGAAATGGACAGATCTGTGATTAAATATCAAACTCTTAAATTAACCACTTTGACAAATCAGTTGTCCTCCCGTAGTTATGGGTTCGATCTAACTAACAGATCCAGTGCACTCTTGGCCTCAATTATTGGCTTCCTTACAAGGAAGCATACATGGCCCTCGAACCTTTGGGTCTCTTCCTTCTCTGACTCCAGACCAGCTCTGTGACTTGTGTTGGCCAACAGAATATATTAGCGTGAAGCCCTATTAGTTCTGAGCCTAGAACTCAAGGGACTTGTGTGTTTCTGCTCTGTTTCTTGGATCTCTGGCAAGCCACGATCTGAACACACCAGAGGTGGAGAGACCCCATAGAGCAGAGCTCAATTGTCCAGCCTTGGCTCCCTTAGATCAGTCAGCAGCCAGCAGACCCTCAGCCATGTGAGAACCTGGCCAAGATTATCAGAACCACCTCAAGACACAGCTGGCCCCCAGATGCATGAGTAAGCTCAGCCTATTTCAGAAATACCATCCAGCTGATCCTCAGACTCAGAAGGTCTAGTAACAAAAGTCTTGTTTTAGTCCACTGAGCTTTAAGTGGACTGTTGAGTAGTAATAACTCTCTGATAAAGACTAGTTCCTGGCTGTACTTAAGAGCCTCCCAAGAGTTTTACAATATACCAATCACTTCTCTTTATGCTTAAATTCTGTTTAATCCACCTAGATATTCTTTTATTTTATTCTATTTAAGTATTTCAGGTTTCTAATATGCAGCCAGAGTCAAAACAACCTGGCTAGAAATTTGCTTCCTCCGACTTCTCCAAATATTAAAAATCTAGGTGAGGGGGTCTTTCTTGTCGTGGGTCTGGATGATACTAAAGTGTGTTTGCTCTCACACATGGTATCACTGAGAACAAGGCAAATCTGTCTTCTTACATGCAGAATGGTCCTCTACATGTCCATCAGTTTGTACAGGCAAGAAGACAGTGATTTTTGTCCAGTATCCAGGACTATCACTTATGGGATGACTGAGAGAATTCATCTCCCAGAGGCAGCCCCTATCTTCCCTCTGGAAGCTGGTTTAAACAGATATAAACATTGTTACTATTGTGCCTAATATTTAGATCAGGCTGTGAATCTGGCAAAATGAGGTGCAAAGGGAAGGTAGCAGCTATAGATCACTGGGGAGGATGGGAGGGACTGTTAGACGGTTTTTATGTTCTAATTAAGGATGCATCAGGGAGAAGGCAGTGGCACCCCACTCCAGTACTTTTGCCTGGAGGATCCTGTGGACAGAGGACCCTGGTGGGCTGCAGTCCATGGGGTCGCTAGAGTCGGACACGACTGAGCGACTTCACTTTCACTTTTCAGTTTCATGCATTGGAGAAGGAAATGGCAATCCACTCCAGTGTTCTTGCCTGGAGAATCCTGGGGATGGGGAAGCCTGATGGGCTGCCGTCTCTGGGGTCGGACAGAATCGGACACGACTGAAGCGACAGCAAGGATGCATCAGAGAGTTGCTTTGTGACATTATGTGACCAACTGGGAGGAGGGAGCCTGATAGACAGCATTTTATTTGAGTAAGATGGCATCGTCGACTCAGTGGACATGAGTTTCTCAGAGCAAACTCTGGGAGATAGTGAAGGACGAAGACCCAAGTGTGCTGCAGTCCATGCATGGGGTTGCAGAGTCAGACAACACTGAGTGACTGAACAACAAGATGCACGTGGCAGATCTCTTGGTGTCTCCCTTCCCTGGGCGGGTGCGCCCCTCCCCAGCTGTGGCACTGTTCGCTGCCGGTGACTCACACCTGTCCACTTTGGCAGAGAATGGCCTGCACCAGCCAGAAGCCACCTGCCCGGAAATACCTGAGAGTTTGGGCCCGCTCCCTTCTGACCCTGGGGCAACCCACAGCTAGCTAACGACACAGGGTCCAGAAGCTTCTTCAGGCAGAACAGCCCTCGGGGGCCATTCACTTTTTGGAACTCCCCTGGGGTCAGCTGAGGCTCGGTCTTCATGGAAAACCTATATCAATGACTTCTCTTGCCCTATCCTTCCTTTCTCCCATTGTTCTTTCTCCCTCAACAAGTCACCTGTCCCATAATCCTTGTTTTAGCTCAGCTTCTAGGGATCCCAGCTAAAGAACATCTTGTTGTTGAGTGGCTCAGTCATGTCAGACTCTTTGTGACCCCATGGACTGCAGTACACCAGGCTTCCTGGACCTTCACTGTCTCCCTGAGTTTGCTCAAACCCATGTCCATTGTGTCAGTGATGTCATCCAACCATCTCATCCCCTGTCATCCCCTTCTCCTCCTGCCTTGAATCTTTCCCAGCATCAGGGGCTTTCCCAGTGAGTCAACTCTTTGCATCAAGTGGTCAAAATATTGGAGCTTCAGCTTCAGCATCAGTCCTTCCAATGAATATTCAGTTTGATTTCCTTTAGGGTTGACTGGTTTGATCTCCTTGCAGTCCAAGGGACTCTCAAGAGTCTTCTCCGATGCCACAGTTCAAAAGTACATCTGCTTCCCTGAAAAGTCTCTAGCTGCCCATCAGAAGGGCTATCAATATCCATCTAGTCCTCTTCCCTCCCACTGGCTCCAGGTATCTACACTCTAAATATCAGCTTCTCAAGTCACATATCTCATTCTGAACACTAGCTTCTCAAGTCACAGGGATGGTGCTGCATGGCCATTTTCTTCAGCACCTTAAAAGGTCTCTTTTTCTACTAACCCTTCTCTGATTTCATGCATCCCAGGAAACCTCCATCTTGGGCAGGACTCTGGTGAAACATCTCTGCCTTATTGTTCCACATTTTTCTAGAAAACACTCAAGGTTAAAATGGAGCTCTGTTTCCTCCAGGAAAACTTCTCCCCAATTCCAGCCCACATGGATCTCTTTTTCATCTTTTTATTCACTTAAAGTCTGTGCAGGCCATTTCGCTCCTGAAACAACTCTCTATGTATTGGCTTTAAGCACAAAATGTGCCTTCCTCATTTGTTTTATTCATTCGTCTTCTCTTTCCAGCAAAACGGAAGGTCCTCACTTATAGGGCATGTATCTTTCTTATAACTTCATATGCCATAGTACCTTGTTTTGCAGATATATATTAACTGATTAGCTAAAAAATGAAAAATCTACAATTACACTTATGCTCCCTAGTGCAAGGTGTGCATCTAACCTTACTACCAGAGCTTGGAGAAGGTTAACTACATAGTTGGGAGCTGCCATTTCAGAATATCACACCTTTAAGAATTATATTTTGTACAATAAGAGCCCAATAGTCAGAAATGCCAAAATGCCAATTTCCTAGTTAATTGTAAGGATAGATACATTTTTTTTTCCTCCCTTGCAAAAGTTGCCACTGTTTCACATAATGACTTTAACTGTAATGGAAATGAGGCTGGACAAATCAATTTTTAGCCCTTAGCAAGTTAAGTTTGTCAATACAGAATGTAAACAGCAGTAGAGATTGGTAGTTAACACTATCATTTTAATCTAATATTGTAATAACTCTTTCTCTTTCCCAATTAAATTCAAAATCTTTTTTAATTAAGACGATTTATACTGCTAGAGTAAAGGCCATTTTTAGACCATGTACTCTAAGCCTTCATTATGCAAAATGATTTAAAATTTCAATTTAAATTTTGCAAGTAACAAAATGTACAAATGGAGCCCACATATCAAATGGGAGCTTTAAATTCTTCCCCCAATTTTCATGCTATACATTTTAAATCATGGCAATACATTTCAATGAGCATCTTAACCTTAAACTTAAGTGCATTTATTAGAAATGAAGACATGTTACATGAATGAAAGGGTAAAAATGTAACTGAGTTGTACTCATCTGAAGGTCAGTCTTCCACCTGAAATCTCAGCTGTTTGGAAACCGGAAGATACAGTGAGCAGCCCAAAGTCAAGTTAACAAAAAGATAGAAATTGAGAGAGAGGAAAGGAGGAAAGCAGGGGAAGGAAGGATAGAGGCAGGGAAGAAGGGAGGGAGGAAAGATAAAATGAAGTAAAGAAAAAGAGGCAGGAAAGAGGGGGAAATAAGTAAAGATGGAGTCACTCTGGGTTGTTGAAACAACTGTGATAAAGTACAAATGCTGAAAGTCATGGTTTAACAGCTGGGTCCTCAGTTCACCCTGAGCCTACTGACATGTATTGCATAGGGTTGTTCCATCCTTGGTTATCTAATTTACCAGCCTCTGCAGATTAAAATCAGCACTTTGTTAAGGGAAGAGAGCTGTAGGAGGCTAGCTACCTATAAAGTCATAACCAGAAGCCAGAGAAAAGAGAAAAACAAAGCAGGATACAGAAAGTGCTATTTGTTATGGCAGTTGTGAATCATCAACAAAAGACAAGTTTAGCTCTGGGGTTTTGTGTTGAAAGGCACAGGAATGAGTAATATGTGTTTTGCAAGACTTTCAGCCAACGTTTCAAAAATCTGTCATGCCCTAAAGCTGTGAGAAATCTGAAATATTCATGAATGTTTAGAGCTACCTTGAATCTATAGGTCAGTTTCCAGTTCAGGTACTCTGACCTAGGTTTCTCCTAAACTGAAAAAGTGTCCCCCAAATAGACTTTCTATTAAAACTCAGGAAGTTTACTTAGGGACTTCCGTGGCAGTCCAGTGGTGAAGACTTCACCTTTCAATGCACATGGTGCGAGTTTCATCCCTGGTGGGGGAGCCAGGATCCCACATGCCTCAGGACCAAAAAAACCAAAACATAAAGCAGAAGCAATATTGTAACAAATTCAGTAAAGACTAAAAATAGTCCACATCATAAAATCTGTTTTTTTAAGATTTTTTTTTGCTTGGAAGATAGGATGACTAAAATTATTAAGAATAACACATTACTCAAGGTGGAAGGGGCAGCAAAAGATACAATATGAGGAAAACTAAGGTCACCAAAAGAAGGAAATAGCAACCTACTCCAGTACTCTTGCCTGGAAAAGTTCATGGATGGAGGAGCCTGGTAGGCTACAGTCCATGGGGTTGCAAAGAGTCAGACACAACTGAGTGACTTCACTTTCACTTTTCACTTTTTCAAGGTCACCAAGAAAGATATGGTTGCATCTTAGGTCAGTCAATGTGGGTGATGTGAGGACCTCAGAAGCAGTTGGGTTGAACTGAGAAAAATAGAAAAAGAAATAGATTCTTAACCCAACTTACCCCAACAACTATCTATCTAAATTGAATTAGTTGGTCTTAGGCCTCCCTAATCCAAATGATCATAGTCTCTAAAATAATAGAACCCTGTTCTCCATCCATCCATGACCCACCAACTGTAGCGATGCCACAGGTGGAGAAGAAGGAAACAGTGGCTACAACCTGAAGGAAAAGCACTTTTAAAGACACAAAGGCACTGGAGTGCTTGGTAAGCCTGTAGCTAAATGGGGGAGTACAAGCAGGGCAGGTAAGAGTTACAGGTGTGTGTGCCGTGGCATGGCTATGAAGGTCACTAAGCAGATAGGTTTTGCTGGACTTGGTACCCAATGGAACAGAAGAGAGCAAGTGGCCATTGAGCCTCCAGCTTGGCTGCCTGGGATAAAAGCACTGTTAGTAAACACAGGAAGGGAAGAAGATCCGGTGGCAGTGCTGAGAGCAGTCTACACAGGAGACTCTGGTAGCTGTATTCAGGAGAACCCTCCAGAAGGGAGTTTGAAAAATCAGTGTTACAATCTTGGGAAAGGCCTTGAACTGGGTATCATTGCCTAGATGTGATCAACTGAGTTCCAGTGCAGGGTAACTTCAAGAATGGTCAACAGACCAGTGGCAGCATCTGGAAAAACATAAAAAATGTACTTTTTCTCTTTTTTCTTGAACTATAATTGATTTACAGAGTTGTGTTAGTTTTAGGTATATAGCAAAGTAATTTAGGTATATAGCAAAGTTATACATTCATGTGTAAATATACATACACACACACACACACACACACACACACACACATATATATGTCTCCTTTTTAAGATTATTTTCCATTATAGGTTACAAGATATTGAGTAGGTTCCCTGTGCTTTACAGTAGGTCCTTGTTGTTTATTTATTTTATCTTACATATACTGGTGTATAGTAAGTATAACATATATATATATACTTATATATATACTTATATACTATATATATAAGTATAACTGGTGTATATATAAGTATAACCCCAAACTCATAATTTATCTCTCCACCCTCCCCAGAAATGCACTTTCTTAAGCTGTACCTCAGATCCACTGAGTCAGAATCTCTGAGACGTATTTTAGCAAACTCTGCAGATGATTTTATATGCGCTAAAGTTTGAAAAGCACTGGATGAGAAGAGTGGATGAGATCATGGAAGGAGAAAGTATATACCTGAAAGGAAAGAAAGTTTGCACACTGGACAATTCCTTTAATGGGCTGAAAAGCAGGAAAAAACAAACGAAAGACCACGCTTCCCCCAATAAAAATACCACAGAAGGACTTTCAAAGGAACATGAGAAAAATTATGGTGCATTTCAATGTGAAGGTCAAGAAAAGATAAAATGATGTGTGCACTTATTTTCAGCCCTCTGATAACTGTTAAACTCTGACTGATGGGACCAGTTAGGGGTATGGTAACATCTAGAGTCAGTAGCTCCTAGAATAATCTATTTATTGTCAAAAAATCAAGCCTTTCTTATACTAAATAGTGCTGTGGTCACTTTTGGATAAAATACATTGACTGATGGTTTTTATAGCACCACGAATGGTGATATTCTAGCAGAGTGGGAGATCTTTCAACTGCATTTGGTTTTTCTGCCGAGAACATGTGTCTTTAATCCCACGTTCAAATAGACAAATCATTCATCTAAGAAGCTGTAGCACAGTAAACACAGGAAATTTGCAGTGGGTTCCCAAAGGAAGAAACAAAAGAGCTCACTGATCTTGCTCACCTGTAATTTATCAATTTTATGATTTCTCACACAAATATTGAATTAGAGCATTTTAATAACTTTCTTTGAGCAAATGAATTTCTCCCCATGTTGACTCATAACAGGCACAGGACAAGTTCTCTGTGGTCCCTGATGCCGAAAGAAATTACTTCCAGCAATTATAGCTCAGTTAATGATAGCATTTAGCGGACACGCCATCATCCAAGCAATGACAAAGCCATCCAGAATGTACTTGTTTCACAGAGCTCTGGGCTAGACTCAGCCCCTAATTCTGGAGTGAAGGTGCCTGGCTTTTGTACAAGTCTGCGGCTGGCATCCTTGAGGCCAACAATTGGCTTCCCTAAACTGATGTGGTTACGGGACATGTCAGTAGGGTGGGCGGCCAAGCCAAGTTTATTTTTACTTCACTACAGACATTTTTCATTTCCATTCAGTGGCTGAAGAGGTCTTTGTTCACTGAATGAATCCTTTCTAGCAGCCCCTGTGCTCACTGGCTTCATGTCATAATTAGACAACTATGGTTGGTAAAAGCCTCATTTAAGTAGATAGCATGCTGATGCTAATAATGTACACCAAAAAAGAGAGAGATACTGATAGACAAATTCAAATTCAACACTCACCGTGTGACCTTGGCTAAGTCACTTATCTAGAGAAGCCTCAGTTTCTTGATCTGAAAAATGGGAATAAAAATTCCATTTCCAAACAAGAGGGTTTTATGGATTAAATGAGATGTTGTATATATAATGTTTAGTATTCAATAAAGGATAGACTCGTATTATCTAGTACAGAGTCCATATGTTAGTTACTATGCAAATGGCATAATTGGAAATATGGCCCTGGATTCTGTCTCTTCCACTTAAGGGCCAGGATTTCTTGGTTAAGTTTCTTGATTCTCTGGTTTCCCTTCTACTCACTGGCAAAATTAAGGGGATGAGTTGTAATATTTTTAAATTCCTTTTATCTCACAAATTTCATACACCCAGGCCCCAGTGGATCATATTGTAAAGAATCTGCCTGCAAAGCAAGAGACCGGGGTTCAACCCCTGGGTGGGAAAGATCCCCTGGAGAAGGAAATGGCAGCCCACTCCAGAAAATCCCATGGATGGAGAAGCCTGGCAGGTGACAGTCCATGGGGTCTCAAAGAGTCCGGATACGACTGAGAGACTAACACTTTCACTTTCAGGCACCTTTACCAATTGCCCTGGGACATTCCTATGTTCAAAATTAATAATAAAATGGTATCTAATGTACAAATCACATAAAAGAGATTGTATAGATATGCCTCCATTTCTCCCAAAGTAAGCTATTTGAACAAAATAATACATTCAAACAGAAAAATGACAAATGAAAAATTTCACAAAATGTAACCGTGTTATCACGATCCAAATCAAGAACTAGAACTTGACCTGCACCCCAGAGCCTCAGACCACTATATTCTGTGAAAGAATATCTATGAACTACATACAAGGAACAGTATGTAGCCTAACAGAGGTTAGGCTTCTAATGAAAACAATAACAATGCCAACCACCATCAAAATTAAGTTTAAAAAAGAGCCAGGTGGATATATAAAGCATTTGGGATGAGAATAATTAAAAGCTGAATCAAGATAAGTAATCTCAACATTAAAATCTAACACTAACTTCTAGCATCTTAATTATGGCCATACAAACTTGGTCAGTGGAAAAAATCCAAATGTAATATACTATTCAGAAGAAGCCAGATTTCTTTAGATGATCATTCCCAGCCCTGGTCTCTGAGGTCTCTCCCCTGAGCCTTCTTGGGCTCTAGCCAACTGCTTGAATTTTTACAGTTTGCTTCTCAGATTTGCAGTGCCTTTCCCTTGCTGTTGGTGGAGAGAGTTTCAATATAGGCAGACCTGTGTACATTTGGAAATGGCAGTCAGCATGCTGAAATGTAGCTTCCCTCTGGCCGTATCATTAAATATACCTATCTGCTGAGTTCCAGAGAATAATTCTCTATGCATGCACACTTTTCCTTCTACTATATACTAGCTTTAAACATCAGTAGGCTCCATTAAAATCACAATAATATTCTCCCAAGCTTGACATCTAAAGCCATGTGTAAGAGAAATTATTTCATAGAAAGTGCAAACTCCCTTGCTTTTTACTTTTGCTTTAGCTTAAAATTTTCTTTAAAAAAAGAGAGAAATTTTTAGATGCTATTGACAATTTGAAAAAGATTATGGGTTCTCTGAGAATTGTCATTTCTTTGAATTTTGGACAGAAAAGATGAAATACTTTGGATTTTATTTACTGTGTTCAATCACATTGGTCCTGCTGCCAGAGCTATAATAACTTGGAACTCAGAACAGAGGAAGAGAGGAAGGAAGAGAAGAAAGGGGAGTGACAGGAGGAAGAATTCAAATAGGGATGTTTGCAGGGGCCAGTGCAGGGCTTCATGGGCCCAGGGAGTGCTCTGGCGCCATCATTTGAATTATTATCCAATATATTTTCATTCCCAGTGACTCTCACACCCTCTCCTGCCAACTTCCCTCCCACTGATGCTGAGGCTTTCATTGCTTGGGGTGGAGCAGAGTCCAGGGAAGAATAAAGAACTCAGTCCTCAGGTTCAGATGCCAAAGTTGGCTCAGAAAGCCCATTTCAGAGAGGAAAAAAAAGATTAGTTATTAAAACCAAAGCTTTCATTTGCAAACCCAGAGAAGTTATTTTGTGTGTGTGTGTGTGTGTGTGTGTGTGTGTGTGTGTGTGTGTGTGTGTATGAAAGCTTGGCAGGCTTAAGGAGAAAAAGGAGTATTTTTACTTTTGTTTGTTTTGCTAAGCAAAAGCTATAGAATTCGGAGGATTCAGAATCGGGTGTGAGTGACTTGGGGCATTTCCTGGGCTGAAAGGAGCCTTCCTGGGCTGGGGGCGGGTGGAGGACCCATAGGCAGCCTGTCGGTAGAGGAGAGGTGCCTAGGTTCCCATCTGCCTGGGATGAGGCTTTCCTAGGGGGGCCCACAATTTGTAGGGCAGCCTCAGGGATGACAGGCAAGCCCTGTTCAGGCAGAAAGATCAAGAGTTCCCACCTCAACCTACGTCCACTCCCCCGATACAGGCCACAAGGAAGTCCAGAAAGTTCTGAGACTGGAATAGGACCCCAACCCCCAACAAAGCGCACAAGGCAGACGCTCCCCTGAAGAAGTGCCCGGGACGGACAGGAGCAGTGGCCCTGGAGCTGGGGCTGTGGGGCGGAGGTGGGGACAGACGGTGGGCACGCGAGGAGAAGCACGGACTGCATCCCTTCTTCTCATTCTGGATGCGCAGCCGCCTCGAAACAAAGCAAGGAAGGAGCCCTGTAAGGCAGACAACAGCCTTGCTGAGAAAGGAGTGTCCTTCAAGAGTCGGAATCACCTTCATATTTGCCTCACGGACGTTACATGTGAACCCTGGGAGCCAGAGTCATCTTAGACGCAGGTGAGGGCGCGCTGGGGAGCAAGCTGACTTCAATTACAGATAAAAGGTTGTGCTTCCAGCTTTCTGCCTCCAGTGTGTCCACCTCACAGGGACTTAAGGAGCCTCTTCCGTTCTAGGGGAGACTGTTGCTTCTTCGTCTCTCTGCCTTCCTGGCATAGGCTCCATTGTGAGGTAAGAAGGTTCCATGTTGGTAACTAAGCAGTGGGTAGGCTAATCCACCCTTCAGCAAGGGGGCGGGAGGCAGTCCCAACATCAACAGGAGGGCA
The DNA here is from genome assembly GCA_935064755.1 of Tragelaphus eurycerus. Taxonomy (NCBI): domain Eukaryota; kingdom Metazoa; phylum Chordata; class Mammalia; order Artiodactyla; family Bovidae; genus Tragelaphus; species Tragelaphus eurycerus. The sequence continues at coordinate 450,368 of CAKXYN010000244.1, forward strand.
TCCTTACAGCCTGGAAATAGGCAGGCCTGTCGCCCACTGCCCTCCTGCTAACAGCTGAAGATGTTCAGGAAGGCCTGCTGGTGACGCACCTGCACCCCAGTATCCTGTAGTGTCTCCCTGAATTCTACTCTCCATTGCACCTCTGGAGGGGAAGAAATGATGTCTCCCTCCACCTGGTTGGTCCACCCTTGCAGCTTTTCTCAGCAAAGCTTGAGCCCAGGGAAATTACATAGGAGAAGTTTTGCTCTGAAGCCACCTCTACAGTCTGTGGAGAAGCTCCCAGTCAAGTGTTCTTTGGCTAGCTTTTCAAAGTGTCCTTCCCAAAGCATAGCCAAGACCAGCAGCATCACGTAGAAGCTGGTTGCTGCTGCTTCTGCTGCTAAGTCGCTTCAGTCGTGTCAGACTCTGTGCGACCCCATAGACAGCAGCCCACCAGTCTCCCCTGTCCCTGGGATTCTCCAGGCAAGGACACTGGAGTGGGTTGCCATTTCCTTCTCCAATGCATGAAAGTGAAAAATGATGCAAATTTTTGAGGCCCCACCTACTGACGAGAAAACTCTGGGGTAGGAATCTGTCTGAACAACTGCCCACTCCCACCCCCAGCCTATGCAAGTTAACTCTGAAATGCACTGTCTTCAGAGACTTCAGTGGTCCCTCTGTGTTGAACTACACTAAAGAGCGAAGGTACTTCCTGATACAAACCTGAAGGTCCTCTGGAGTGCCAGCCTTGAACAGTATCTCAGGAAGCCATCATCAGTCCTCCAGCAGGAATATCAGTTCATTAACAGAAACAGAACTTCTGAAAGTGAAAGAGGAGAGTGGAAACTTTGGCTCAAAACTCAACATTCAGAAAACGAAGATCATGGCATCTGGTCCCATCACTTATGGCAAATAGATGGGGAAACAGTGGAAACAGTGACAGACTTCATTTTGGGGGGCTTCAAAATCACTGCAGATGGTGACTGCAGCCATGAAATTAAAAGACACTTGCTCCTTGGAAGAAACGTTATGACCAACCTAGACAGCATATTAAAAAGCAGAGACATTATTTTGCCAACAAAGGTCCATCTAGTCAAAGCTTTAGTTTTACCGGTAGTCATGTATGGATGTAAGAGTTGGACTATAAAGAAAGCTGAGTGCCAAAGAATTGATGCTTTTGAACTGTGGTGTTGGGGAAGACTCCTTGGACAGCAAGGAGATCCAACCAGTCCATCCTAAAGGAAATCATTCCTGAATATTCATTGGAAGGACTGATGCTGACGCTGAAACTCCAATACTTTGGCCACCTGATGTGAATAATTGACTCATTTGATAAGAACTGATGCTGGGAAAGATTGAAGACAGGAGGAGAAAGGGACGACAGAGGATGAGATGGTTGGATGGCATCACTGACTCAATGGGCATGAGTTTGAGTAAGCTCCAGGAGTTGGTAATGGACAGAGAAGTCTGGAGTACTGCAGTACATGGGTTCGCAAAGAGTCAGACATGACTGAGTGACTGAACTGAACCATGCTTGTAACTCTAAACTCTCTGTGTATGGCCCCAAACCTCACTGCTATGGCTTTATAATATGAAGACATAAAGGAGGCAAAATTTGTGAGCCATTTCGATACAGCCCACTGCCTAAACGTTTAATCCAGATAAGAGGTAACCTACCAGGGCTCAGGAACATTGTCCAGCTGCCCCTGCTTTATTGCAAAAAATATTCCTGTCCACAAGGTAATCTTATCTTGAAGTTCCTCTTGTTTCTTGGGCCAGCTGTGGCCCAGACTAAATATTAGAATAATCTGATAATCTATTGCAAAAGAACTAGTATGCCAAAAGATCCTTATTTAACTCATCTGGGGTGAGTCTTGGGTTTAGTATTTTTCTAAATTTGCCCAGCTATTCTCATATGTAGCTTGAGCTGCACCTAGAGTCTTGGCTAAGCCAACAGACCCAGAAATGTCAAGTCTCCCTGGTTGAAATTTTGTGGATTGTTTAAAGGTATAAAGGAGGAGGAAAGGCAGATGGATGTGTCAGGCACATTACAAATATTAGCTCATTGGACTTTACAAATAACACTGAGAAGGTGTTGTCAGTAGACTCTTAACCAATGATGGAAACTAAACAAGTGTGGAGCCAGGATTTAAAGGTCTTAGTTGAAAACCTGTAACTTATTTGCTAAATGCAGAAACTAAGTGATACTATATATAAACACACACACACACACACACACACACACACACACACACACACAACAGAATATCGTGAGCTAAATCAAGATGTTTAGCTTGAGACATCACAGTACACAGATTCCATATTGGTTCATACTGTAATCAACACACAAAATACCAGACTGAAGGGGATTCCTTGGGCTCTTCTTACCAGCTTTGCAAGATGTACATTTTCTCTCCAACCTGTCTTCTCAGGTGTTACTCTGGGGAGTGCCTAACCAGTGATATGTGTGTAGACTGGCAGTACCACTTGTAGGCTCACAGTACCACTGTATAGCAATCTTGTTGTGAAACACAAACTGAGTGGTAGGGTAGAGCATTTCTCTATGCAGCTGGGTGATGTGACACCCATGTCAACTTCTTCAACCCTGGGTATCTCCCTGGGACAATGAAAAGGCAGTATTGTTCTCAAAAAGAACATACACTCTCCCTCAAACCTGCCTGGTGTCCCACACCAACTCCTCTACTTATTATAGGACTCTGGACAGACACTTAACCTCCCCAAACCTCAGATAAAGTGAAAGTGCCAGTTCTTCAGTTGTGTCCAACTCTTTGCAGCCCCATGGACTAGAATCCACCAGGTTCCTCTGTCCATAGAATTCTCCAGGCAAGGATGCTGGGGTAAGGGGTCATTTCCTTCTCCTGGGGTCTTCCCAACTCAGGGACTGAACCTGGGTCTCCTTCATTGCAGCCAGATTCTTTACCATCTGAGCCACCAGGGAAGTTCCACGGCTCAGATAACCAATCTGTAAAATGGAGGAAAGCACCTTGAGATGCCACCTCCTTGCCTGGCTGTTGTCAAGACTGTAATGATGTACACGAAGCATGGAACGCAATGCTGATAGTATAACTTATTATTGTTTCATGACTTAAAAACGGTCTTCTGCCCTCTTCCTCCTTTACTAACATTGAAACCTACATCCACCAACATGGACACTTCCTGATAACCCCTCTTCCATGCAAAGCTTCAGGAGCCATGCTCACCACTAGTATACCATGGAACATGTTACTGAAACAGCCCAATAAACTGAAGTGAGCAAAGTTGTCACAGAGCTGCCTTAGTCACTTTGAATGAGCTCACCGAGGACAGGGACTATCTTGGCACCCATTAAATTCTCAGCATCTAGCCCAATGTCTGCTCAAAAAAGATTCTCAATGAATATTTGTACAATCAATGAACAAAGCATAAATATTCAGGCATGGCCAATCCAGAATGGTTGGTGTTTTCCTCAAACCCCCAAAATCTCACTATTGGGTCTCTGGCTGGAATAGAGGTATCACTGCTCTTCATTTTCTCTGCAGCTCCTTATCACTCCTGGACTCATCAATTTGGAGGGCGCAGGCGACCCGGCGGGCTGTATGGATGTTTCCTACTCATAACTAAGATAAGGCAAACTCTCAGCTCCTATAACCCACCATGTTCAGTTCAGTCTCTTAGTCATGTCTGACTCTTTGCTGCCCCATGGACTGCAGCATGCCAGGCTTCCCTGTCCATCACCAACTCCCAGAGCTTGCTTAAACTCAGGGCCATTGAGTCAGTGATGACATCCACACATCTCATCCTCTGTTGTCCCCTTCTTCTCCTGCCCTCAATCTTTACCAACATCAGGGTCTTTTCCAATGAGTCAGGTATTCACATCAGGTGGTCAAAGTATTGGAGCTTCAACTTCAATATCAGTCCTTTCAATAAATATTCAGGACTGATCTTCTTTAGGACTGACTGGTTGGATCTCCTTGCAGTCCAAGGGACTCTCAAGAGTCTTCTGCAATGCCACAGTTCAAAAGCATCAATTCTTCAGCTCTCAGCTCTTTATGGTCCAACTCTCACATTCATATATGACTACTAGAAAAACCATAGCTTTGACTAGATGGACCTTTGTCAGTAAAGTAATGTCTCTATTTTTTTAATATGCTGTCTAGGTTTGTCATAAATTTTCTTCCAAGGAACAAATGTCTTTTAATTTCATGGCTGCAGTCACCATCTGCAGTGATTTTGGAGCTCAAGAAAATAAAGTCTCTCACTGTTTCTAATTTTTCCCCATCATTTGCCATGAAGTCATGGGACTAGATGCCATGATCTTCATTTTTTGAATGTTGAGTTTTAAGCCAACTCTTTCACCCTCCTCTTTCACTTTCATGAAGAGGCTCTGTAGTTCCTTCTCACTTTCTGCCGTAAGTGTGGTGTCATCTGTGTATCTGAGGTTATTGATATTTCTCCTGGCAATCTTGATTCCAGCTTGTACTTCATACAGTCTGGCATTTCACATGATGTACTCTGCATATAAGTTAAATAAGCAGGGTGACAATATACAGCCCTGATGTACTCCTTTCCCAATTTGGAACTAGCCTGTTGTTCCATGTTCAGTTCTAACTGCTGCTTCTTGACCTGCATACAGATTTTTCAGGAGGCAGGTAACATGGTCTGGTATTCCTATCTCTTTAAGAATTTTTCACAGTTTGTTGTGATCCACACAGTCAAAGGCTTTAGTGTAGTTAATGAAGCAGTATTAGATTTTTTTTCTGGAATTCTCTTGCTTTTTCTACAAGCCAACAGATGTTGGCAATTTGATCTCTGGTTCCTCTGCCTTTTCTAAATCCAGCTTGAACATCTGGAAGTTCACGGTTCATGTATTGTTGAAGCCTGGCTTGGAGAATTTTGAGCATTACTTTGCTAGCATGTGAGATGAGTGCAATTGTGCAGTAGTTTGAGCATTCTTTGGCATTGCTTTTCTTTGGGATTGGAATTAAAACTGACCTTTTCCAGTCCTGTGGCCACTGCTGAGTTTTCCAAATTTGCTGGCATATTGAACACAGCACTTTGACAGCATCATCTTTCAGGATTTGAAATAGTTCAGTTGAAATTCCACCACCTCCACTAGCTTTGTTTGTAGTGATGCTTCCTAAGGCCCACTTGACTTTGCATTCCAGGATGTCTGGCTCTAGGTGAGTAACCACACCATCGTGGTTTTCTGGGTCATGAAGATCTTTTTTGTATAGTTCTTCTGTGTATTCTTGTCACCTCTTCTTAATATCTTCTGCTTCTTTTAGGTCCATACCATTTCTGTCCTTTATTGTGCCCATTTTTTGCATGAAATGTTCCCTTGGTATCTCTAATTTTCTTGAAGAGATGTCTAGTCTTTCCCACTCTACTGTTTCCCTCAATTTCTTTGCATTGATCACTGAGGAAGGCTTTCTTATCTCTCCTTGCTATTCTTTGAAACTCTGCATTCAGATGGATTTATCTTCATTGTCTCCTTTACCTTTCACTTCTCTTCTTTTCTCAGCTATTTGTAAGGCCTCTTCAGACAACCATTTTGCCTTTTTGCATTTTTTCTTGAGGATGGTTCTGATCACAGCCTCCTGTAAGATGTTACAAACCTCTGTCCATAGTTCCTTAGGCACCTATCTGTCAGATCTAATCCCTTGAATCTATTTGTTACTTCCACTGTATAATCGTAAGGGATTTGATTTAGGTCATGCCTGAATGGTCTAGTGGTTTTTCCCTACTTTCTTCAATTTAAGTCTGAATTTGGCAATAAAGAGTTCATGATCTGAGCCACAGTCAGCTCCTGGTCTTGTTTTTGCTGACTGTATTGAGCTTCTCCATCTTCAGCTACAAAGAATATAATCCCCTAAACTCCTCTGCAAGTACCTTGGGCAAGGTAATTCTCACATAATGCAATGGAAGAACATCTGAGAGAGGGATTAGAAATAGTGAAGACTTTTTCACCTCAATAAAAAGAGCTACAAGGAAGAAATAGTATTTTTCTTCAGTTGGATATGGTCATGGCTACATGTGATACCTGGAACAGTAGCAGCCATCTTGCAACCATGAGGAGAGAGAGCTAATGAACCAATCTAATATGGTTAAAGTGAGAAGCAGAAGAGAGATCCTTGATGCAACCACTGAGCCACTGTTCCAACCCTTGAACCCCCTTTTGTTATGCTTGTTGCTATGTGAAATAATAAACATTGTTCAAGTTACTTTTAGATGGCATGTTACTGTGAGGACTCTGATGCTGGGAGGGAGAGGGCAGGAGGAGAAGGGGACGACAGAGGAGAGATGGCTGGAGGCACCTGACCGAGGATGCGAGCGGGTGACCCCGGGAGCGGTGATGGACAGGGTCTATCGATGTTACTTGTAGCTGAACTGTCCTATCTGACAGACCAGGAAATAAGATGTGAGAAGCTAATTACCAAAAAGCTCACGTTGCAGTTAGCAAAAGAAAGGAACTAATAGTAGAAGGAAGTAACATATTAACCCATCATGAGCAGCACAGTCTATTAATAGCATTATATGAAATATACCACTTAATCCTCACCAAAACCTTATGAGAATATTATGGATAGCCTATTTCATACAGGAAAACTCAAAAGAGGTTAAGTAATTTAAGGTCAAGTGGAAAGTGACAGTTTTGGAATTTCAACCCAAATTGTCATGACTCCAGTGACAGGAAGGGTCTGCCGTGCCATATGCATGAAGAATTAGTATGCATTAGCTCATCCTTTTGTATGACTGTGTTCCCTCAGATCTTTCCCTATGAAATTATTTTGATAGGGAAAGTATAAGGCATCAGGCTAGACAGTGTTGCTGTCAGCAAGACATGGAGGGTGTGGAGTAAAAGGATGAGGGTAGATATAGAAAGCTACCTGGGACAACTTCAAATTGTACACAGAGCAGACCCAGATGAGCACTGCTCTCTGGCTGAAAAGAAAAATACACATATGTACATACATTTTGCAGGGGCTTCCCAGGTAGCAGGCTGTCTTTATTAAATGTAAATTACTTAATATGTTTATGGCAGAATTAAGGAAAATGTTCACAAATGAATTAAATCTGTTTTCAGCTGGATAACAATATATCTATTTACTTTTGTTAGACTTTGGAAATTTCAATACACTGTCATTATATTTCTAATGATAGAAGATTCATCTCAGCTCACAGTGTATACATCTCATTATTCACCACACACTTATATTCTGGTAAATGAACTTGTTCATTATACATTGTAATATTTTTGCTGCATGAGGTTTCCATTTTTGAAAGCCATGTAATCACTTCATTGTGGTGTTGGCAATTGTCATTATATAATATATATAATTTCAAAAGGATGCAATTTAGGGATTTTGATCTTGCAGCATAAATATATGCATGACACGTAGTACAAATAAACTTACTCCAGATGGTTGTTTAAAACAGATAAATCAAACTTCCCAGTAGTCACAAACTAAATTTTCAACCAAATATAGTTTTTCTGCTGATTAAAATGGTTAAACATTCAAGTCATTCAAAACATAATAAATATGGCAAAGTTAGGTAGGTTGTGATACAGCAAAATTAGATTTTCTGGCTATTTTAAGAGTTCTTTGGGGACTACTCAAAATGAGGATCCACTTACCTGAAAAAGTCCAGGTTAATTCAGTTCTGTCTGCCATATTTCAAAAGACGTACAAGGTCAGTATGCTTGGGTATCAGGGGAAAAGAAGTGAAGGTAGCCCATTTAATCCACCAGGATGAATTTGGCAATACCTTGTCCTTGAATAGCACCTTCAAGCTGTATTTACAAGCCTTTCAAACTAAGGCAAAAGCATAACTCTACAGAAAATGTTAACTAGAAAAAACATATTGGCGCAGTAAAACAAATAACCCTCAAAGGCAGAGAACAGCACGTAGATGGTCTCCCCTAGCAGGTAGCCCGGCCTTGCATTGTTACAATAGCCCGGCCCCTGGGCATTACCAAAATGCTTATCTCTCTCTGCTATTGCTAGTGACATTCCTGCTTTCAGCAGCTAGTAAAATTAAACCTCTTCCAAATAATTCTCATGTGCGCAGACTGTAAAGTACATGTAAATTAAAGTAATACATTATCCCAAACTTCAGCTTCTTTAGACAGCTGCCTGCTAGCCCCACCTTTATAAGTATTCTTCCCTTGCTCTGTGGGTGAACCTCTAGTTGGGGTTCACAGAAGCCCATCACCCCATCACACAACTGACTTGTCTGGCCACACAGTTTGTTCACAGTCTTGAGTTCCCTCAATGCCCATGTCCATTGACATGGTTCAAGGCTCAATACACTTGTACAAAATCTTTCTGATCAATGAGAAAGAATGACAAAAATACCAATGGATTAAAAAAACTTAATATTCATAAAAAGAGAGAAAGAAGTGGGTAACCCATAAACATAAGAAGAAAAAAACATATTTCAGCAGTGATTAAATAAATGCAAATAAAAATAAATAGTGGTGATTTTTAAGACGTGTAAGATGCACCAAGGTTTTTTTGTTTTTTTGTTTTAATACTGTTCCACTTTGGAAATGATAAAGAGAAATGCATGAATGTCTTCAACTATGGCTGCTTATGGTACTGTGAATTGGTATCACAATTGAAAATGAGGCACTCACCAGCTGAGCCAAGAGCTCCCCTTCCACAACTAATCCTCTACAGCTAACTCATGATGGAGTTACACACTGCCATGAACACCCACCCTAAGTCACAGAGCCCCATTAGTTCAAAAAACCTGGCTGAATTTTGATCATTAATCAATTAGTCCAAACCAGAAATACTGGGGACATTAAAAATTCTCAGTTTACCAGTAACTTTAGTCAATGCCAAATTACACCATCTGGTACTTAATATATTCATTAATCCTCATATAGGATTCTAGGACAAGGAGCATATTCAATCAATTTCTCACATCATACCTAATAGGTATTGTAATGGCATGAATATTCTGCATAGGAGGGGTTTATTCCCCCACTGATGCCTTACAAATGTTTGCCCATGACTTTCATTCATCCCTAACAAGGTCACTTTTCATCTCCAACACATGAGGAAAGAAGACTAGAATCCTCTGACTTTCTTTGCAGATAGCTAAAGCAAATTCACAGTGTACCCATCACTAAGGTAGGATATATATACTCATTAGATAATCCCCACTAACAAGTCCAGAAGTAAATATGATCAGTGTATCACATCCAAAACACCTGCAGAGGTCCACCAACCTCGGCCCAGGTCCACTAAAGAAACACCATCATTTGCAATATATTATTCCCTTTCACTGGCATCTCTGTCTAGATGAGTTCTTTGAATTGAATAGAAGCAGGATGTGTGAGTTGCTTGGTTACAGGAAATCAGACTGCACAGAGCCCCACCTGACGTCTGGCTGGGACTCATCACCACCTTTTAGGAAACTTGTCATTTTTCAAGAAAAGGGAGCTGCGATTGCTGGGCAGCCATGACTGTTATCTGCACTGCAGGTCGCTGGCTGAACTGAGTTTCTGCTAATTAAATTCACTGTGGGAGATGCCTAACATGTGTCTCCATGGGAAATGGATCTGAAAATCTGGATGATGCCCCTAATTGCTTCGGGTAACAAGGTTATGAGACGTGGGTGTCATAGTGAGAGAAAGCAGAGCACAGAGAAGTGGGGCTCCTCTCACGGACCATATGGGCTTCTTCAACCTACAGCTGGAAAAGCTAAAATCCAGCTCAGGTGTGATCAGGCCCTTCCTGAACAGGGCCTGTCACTTTGCACTTTTCAATTATTTACCTGGAAATGCAGCAAGCAGACAATCATGAAGCAGCTCTGTGAGAGAGGAGCAGATGCTGTTTGCTAGGGGTTGCTATGCTTGCTGTCCAGGCGACTGTGTGACCCAGGGCAGCCCACAGGCTCCCCCGTCCTGGGATTCTCCAGACAAGAACACTGGGGGGGGCAACAGGCCAGTACTGGAGTGGGGTGCCATTGCCTTCTCCAGGGTCAATGGCAGGGCTACTGAAAATGGCATCCTGATCAGTAGCATCAACGTCACCTGGGAGCTCATTAGAAAGCAAACTCTCAGCCCTACTGAATCAGAACACTTGAGGGTGAAGCACCAGAATCTAAGCCTTAGCAAGTTTCCCAAACTACCATTTGTCAAGCTCTGGTCCCAGACCCGCTAGACTGCGAGTCAGTCGAGGAACGTGGCCATCCTCCGGCCTCTGTCCCATGCTGTGCTCACCCTTGGGGAGCTCACACAGCCTCTGTAATCCCAGTTTCCTCGCTGTTCTGATTGTCAATAGCAGTGTGACCACTCCAAAACCTAGAGGCTCAAAGCAATAATGATTCTGTGGGTTGGCTGGAAAGTGAAAGTGCCAGTCTCTCATTCATGCCCAACTCTTTGTGACCCCATTGACGGCAGTCCGCCAGCCTCTTCTGTCCATGAAATTCTCCAGGCAAGAATACTGAAGTGGATAGTCCTTCCCTTCTCTAGGGGATCTTCCCTACCCAGGGATCAAACCCACATCTCCTGCATTGCAGGTGGATTCTTTACCAACGGAGCTACCAGGGAAGCCCATGAGTTGGCCAGACTCACTGCCAAATTTTCACCTGGGGTCTTTTGTGCAGTTGGTGTGTAGTGGCGGGTGGGTGGAAGTCATCTGTGTGGCTGGGGCTGCTTGGCTCAGCCATAAACCAGGCTGGCTAAGGGCTGGCTGGGCACCTCTTTCTCCATGCGGCCTCCCCGCCTGGCTAGCCTGGGCTTCCTCACAGCATGGGCACCTCAGGGGCTTTGCCCACGTACATGGTGGAGGCTTCCCCCAGAGTGTGTGTTCTAAGAAAACCAAAGCAGAAGCTGCCAGGTTTAGCCCTGCCGTTGGCTCAGTGTGACATCTGCCACTTTCTCTGGGCCAAAACCAGGTCAGTAGGCCAGCCCAGACTCAAGGAGAGAGAGGATCTTACTTAAGAGTGGGGTTAGGATTCTATAAGATCTGAAAGTGGGGCATCTTTAAAGAAGACTTGATTCTCTCACCTGTTAAATGAAGGAGGTGGCCCACATCCCTAAAGATCTTTGTGGTTTTTACAGCCCACAATGCTCTATACGTGTATTTCTTAGCTTCCATTGCATCTATCTCAAGGAGGCCCATTTCTCCAAAATATCACTGTCATTTATTTAGTGCTAAGCACATGCAGTCTTGCAGTATGATTTACCTTATAGATATAGTTACTCTGACTTCTCAACTTGATTATAAGATCCTCAAGGCCTTTATACCTCCTCAGAACTCCATTACCCAATGTAATGACCTATCCATCATATTAGCTTTCAATGAAGATGTGATAATGATGATGATGGTGGTGGTTGTGATGCTGATAGAATCGCTGCTGCTAAATGATCCTGTCCACTTGAATGAGTGCAAAGCAACTATTTCCAGAGTTGAAAAATAATGCCATATGCCTTTTGTAATTTTTTACAGATCTTTTTAAGGTAGACGTAGAGCTGTGAATATTATTTCCATTAAGCTAAGCTAAGTCACTTCAGTCGTGTCCGACTCTGTGTGACCCACAGACGGCAGCCCACCAGGCTCCCGTCCCTGGGATTCTCCAGGCAAGAATACTGAGTGGGTTGCCATTTCATTCTCCAATGCATGAAAGGGAAAAGAGAAAGTGAAGTCGCTCAGTCATGTCTGACTCTAGCAACCCCAGGACTGCAGCCTACCAGGCGCTCTGTCCATGGGATTTTCCAGGAAGAGTACGGATTGGGGTGCCATTGCCTTCTCCGTATTTCCATTAAGCTATAGCTTATTTTAAATGCATATTCTTTTTCCAATTTTCCAAGGCAGAAAGAACAATGTTCTGTGGTTATGAAAACACATCATTTCCCTCTTAGCCATAAAAGAAGGCCGCATTTTTAGCCCCCTAGAACTTCAGAAGGGCCAAGAAACTGAGTTATGGTTTGTAATCCTAATCAGCCACACCCCAGAAAAGGAGACAGAAGAAAAGGTTCCTCTGGGGACTATCCTGCCCTCTGGCCTCTGCCTGCTGCTAGCAATCTTGAAGCTACAAGGTGGTACAGTCACAAGATAGAAACAATTTGGTCCCTAATTCACTGCCTAGAGCAAAGTCACTCATCCAAGAATATCCTCATTTCATTAAGCATGAACAACACTTTAACTTTTATTGGGTCAAGGCATTGGATTTGAGAGGTATTTGTTACAGCTATGCTGACAAATACATCTAGTTCATTCCCAGAATCAACCCTGTGAGATTTTTGTCCTATATCAATACTTGTAATTGAGGTTGACCATGTCTAACAACAAATACATTTCTACAACACCATTTTTAATGGGAACCTATTCACACACTTGTTTAAATAATTGATATTTTGTCCTATCAAATTCACAGTGTTGTACATTTAGAGAAATTTAACTACAAGAATAAATCTGACTTCTTCGATCTACGTATGCAACGTACTCTCCACCATCTCCCCAACAAGATCTCACAAGCAAGCTGTGTGTATTTGACTCTCTGCATTTGTTACTCTTGCTCATTCCATCCTTCACCTCATGTGATCATTTATTCAAAAACTCTTCATGGGCACCTGCTACATGCCAGACATTACGTATCTCCCAAGGATGCCAAGATAAACAGAATGTGGTGGGGAAGACAATCACAGGGACACAGTGAGCTCTAGAAGAGGGGATGGACAGCGTTTGTCAAGAACATAAAAGCTGGTTCTCTAATTACAGTGAAAGGACAGGGGCATCTTTACAAAGGTGGTGACTATACAGAAAGTGCAGAGAGAAAAAGAGGGTGAGCTGGGCAGTCAGGCAAGAAAAGGAAGTTTATTAGAGGGAAAAGAGAGGGTGACTGGCCCTTATGGAGAACCAGTGCCCTCCCTTTCTGATGGAGTCCTTCTTATTCCCCACCAATGAAAAACTCTATGAAGGGATGGTCATGTGAGTGGAGATCTGGAATCTGGTGGTCTCGCAGGTGAAAAGGTAAATGCCAGTGAGGTAACAGGATGCCATTTGGGAAGTTTGCTCAGTCTCACAGATCACTGTGATTTTATTCTTCATTTGCAAGGCAGACATCTTATCAGTGAGACCCCATGTGGGCCCTATCAGTGGCATCCCTACTGAGTTTTAACAGGTGAGTAGCAGTTTACAGGTAAAGAAGGAGAAAAAGAGCAGGTCAGACATAGGGAACATTCAAAGGCCCAAAGATGGGGACCACTGTGTTTTGCAGCATGTTCGCTATAGCTGGTCTAAAGACTGATTGACACCACCCCAGAGGTGACTGGACAGTCAACCCAAATTCAGGAATGATTTTGAGCAAGGCAGCATTAACCTATTCATGAGAGCGATTTTGTGTTCACATCTGGTTGTTTTACAAGATACAGTGTAACCATAAGATGTATGTGGGGCACCTGGCCCAGGTGAGATGATTCCTGACATATTTCCAACTAAGAGGAAGAACTCGTCGTGAATCCTCCAGAAGGTCTACCTTGAGATCCCCCGTATCCATACATGACTGTCTTCTGCTGAGCTGCCCCTTGGTGAGGACCATGTAGCCCACAAGATGAATCTCCATCCATCTTGGAGAAGATGGCTAATCTTTCTGTCTTGAACACTGAATGTGCTTGACTTTGCTTTATAGCCTCGATTTACCAAAAAGAGTACAGGTGCATGATCTTTCTTCCCATCTAAGCCAACAAAATCATTTGCCAATTCAGCAGTTGTGCAGAGAACACAGTGTGTTTAGGAAACTGATAGCTTACAGTGAACAGTGCTGGATTCTTGATCTCTGAAGATGATATAGCTTCGGGACCAGGGATCAGCCTTGATCACCCAAGAGCTTTTGTGTAGCAGAGTTTTATTAATGTGAAAACGGACTTCTGACACAGACATCAGGAGGAGGTGGAGAATGCCCCCCTTGCTAGTGTTAGCAAGGGAGTTAGATACTTTTTAAATTAGTCACTACAATAAGTCAAAAGAACCTCTGAAGGTTGTAAAGATCTTACTAGGTCCACTGTCATAATTTATGTTTTAAGATAACAGGATTAGCCATAAGGTTTTCAGGAAGGAGAGAGTGTCCTCAAGCTGGATACATTGTTGTTACATATTCCTTAGTACTGTGACATTGAATGGTTTGCCTTGGAAACAAACAGAGATCATTCTGTCATTTTTGAGATTGCATCCAAGTACTGCATTTAGGACTCTTTGGTTGACCATGATGGCCACTCCATTTCTTCTGAGGGATTCCTGCCCACAGTAGTAGATATAATGGTCATCTGAGTTAAATTCACCCATTCCAGTCCATTTTAGTTCGCTAATTCCTAGAATGTCGACATTCACTCTTGCCATCTCTTGTTTGACCACTTCCAATTCGCCTTGATTCATGGACCTGACATTCCCAGGTTCCTATGCAATATTGCTCTTTACAGCATCGGACTTTGCTTCTATCACCAGACACATCCACAGCTGGGTATTCTTTTCGCTTTGGCTCCATCCCTTCATTCTTTCTGGAGTTATTTCTCCACTGATCTCCAGTAGCATATTGGGCCCCTACTGACCTGGGGAGTTTCTCTTTCAGTATCCTATCATTTTGTCTTTTCATACTGTTCATAGCTGTGAAAAGAAGAGAAGCAAAAAGCAAAGGAGAAAAGGAAAGATATAAACATCTGAATGCAGAGTTCCAAAGAATAGCAAGAAGAGATAAGAAAGCCTTCTTCAGCGATCAATGCAAAGAAATAGAGGAAAACAACAGAATGGGAAAGACTAGGGATCTCTTCAAGAAAATCAGAGATACCAAAGGAACATTTCATGCAAAGATGAGCACGATAAAGGACAGAAATGGTATGGACCTAACAGAAGCAGAAGATATTAAGAAGAGGTGGCAAGAATACACAGAAGAACTGTAAAAAAAGAGCTTCACGACCCAGATAATCATGATGGTGTGATCACTGACCTAGAGCCAGACATCTTGGAATGTGAAGTCAAGTGGGCCTTAGAAAGCATCACTACGAACAAAGCTAGTGGAGGTGAAGGAATTCCAGTGGAGCTATTCCAAATCCTGAAGGATGATGCTGTGAAAATGCTGCACTCAATATGCCAGCAAATTTGGAAAACTCAGCAGTGGCCACAGGACTGGAAAAAGTCAGTTTTCATCCCAATCCCAAAGAAAGGCAATGCCAAAGAATGCTCAAACTACCGAACAATTGCACTCATCTCACACGCTAGTAAAGTAATGCTCAAAATTCTCCAAGCCAGGCTTCAGCAATATGTGAACTGTGAACTTCCTGATGTTCAAGCTGGTTTTAGAAAAGGCAGAGGAACCAGAGATCAAATTGCCAACATCCGCTGGATCATGCAAAAAGCAAGAGAGTTCCAGAAAAACATCTATTTCTGCTTTATTGACTATGCCAAAGCCTTTGACTGTGTAGATCACAATCAACTGTGGAAAATTCTGAAAGAGATGGGAATACCAGACCACCTGATCTGCCTCTTGAGAAATCTGTATGCAGGTCAGGAAGCAACAGTTAGAACTGGTCATGGAACAACAGACTGCTTCCAAATAGGAAAAGGAGTACGTCAAGGCTGCATATTGTCACCATGTTTATTTAACTTCTATGCAGAATACATCATGAGAAATGCTGGACTGGAAGAAACACAAGTTGGAATCAAGATTGCTGGGAGAAATATCAAGAACCTCAGATATGCAGATGACACCACTCTTATGGCAGAAAGTGAAGAGGGGCTGAAAAGCCTCTTGATGAAAGTGAAAGTGGAGAGTGAAAAGGTTGGCTTAAAGCTCAACATTCAGAAAACAAAGATCATGGCATCTGGTCCCATCATTACATGGGAAATAGATGGAGAAACAGTGGAAACAGTGTCAGAATTTATTTTTCTGGGCTCCAAAATCACTGCAGATGGTGACTGCAGCCATGAAATTAAAAGACACTTACTCCTTGGAAGGAAAGTTATGACCAACCTAGATAGCATATTCAAAAGCAGAGACATCACTTTGCCAACAAAGGTTCACCTAGTCAAGGCTATGGTCTTTCCTGTGGTCATGTATGGATGTGAGAGCTGGACTGTGAAGAAGGCTGAGCGCTGAAGAATTGATGCTTTTGAACTGTGGTGTTGGAGAAGACTCTTGAGAGTCCCTTGGACTGCAAGAAGATCCAACCAGTCCATTCTGAAGGAGATCAACCCTGGGATTTCTTTGGAAGGAATGATGCTAAAGCTGAAACTCCAGTATTTTGGCCACCTCATGCAAAGAGTTGACTCATTGGAGAAGACTCTGATGCTGGGAGGGATTGAGGGCAGGAGGAGAAGGGGACGACAGAGGATGAGATGGCTGGATGGCATCACTGACTTGATGGGTGTGAGTCTGGGTGACCTCCGGGAGCTGGTAATGGACAGGGAGGCCTGGCATGCTGCGGTTCATGGGGTCTCAAAGAGTCGGACACAACTGAGCGACTGATCTGATCTGATTCCTTAGTACAGAGTTTAAAATGAGTTGTTTGTTGTGTGATCAATTCCAGGCTTAAAGAAAGAAAAGTTTTATGTGACTAAGACTAAGGAATGTAGAGAAAAAAAAGACGTTTGTCCTTTCCTCCTCCTCGAGAATTCCAGACCCCCATCTCTGCTTCGAAAGCCCCGGACCTTCCTCGGGGACCCCAGACTTCTTATCAATCTGCCTAGGAATTGACTCTTTCAAAACTACAATTAGTTTGATATAGCTGGGAGTTCACTGGTATTTGGGAAAGACAATTCAAGAAAAGGAATTCAGTGGTCAGACCATGAGTAGTGTTATATACGGTGCTAAGGAATTTGAATATAATCTTGTCAGACAAAACGGAATTCAAGATACAGGTCTTGCTGCTGCTGCTGCTGCTAAGTTGCTTCAGTCATGTCCGACTCTGTGTGACCCCATAGACGGCAGCCCACCAGGCTCCCCAGTCCCTGGGATTCCCCAGGCAAGAACACTGGAGTGGGTTGCCATTTCCTTCTCCAATGCATGAAAGTGAAAAGTGAAAGTGAAGTTGCTCAGTTGTGTCCGACCTTCAGCGACCCCATGGACTGCAGCCTACCAGGATCCTCCATCCATGTGATTTTCCAGGCAAGAGTACTGGAGTGGGGTACCATTGCCTTCTCCAAGATACAGGTCTAACAAGATTAAAAAAAAAAAGTGGGGGGAGGGGATATTTCCCCAATGGCTCAGCGGTAAAGAATCCACGAACATTTCAGGAGACACAGATTTGATTCCTGGGTCAGGAAAATCCCCTGGAGAGGCAATGGCAACCCACTCCAGTATTCTTTCCTGAAAAATCCCCATGGGCAGAGGAGCCTAGCAGGCTACAGTACCTGGGATCACAAAGAGTCGGACATGACTGAGTACATGATAGAGATTCGGAAAAACAAATCCTTCTGACATTAAAGGCAAATGTTATAAGGTAACTCATCTAGAACTCTTGCAAAAATCTGCACAGATACTTGACTAAAGGCAGGGGTATAACGTTTTAAGACATGGAGTGAATAGAAGAAAATTTTGATTATTTTATGTTTAGAGAGTGGGGGAGTCGGGTTGAACTCAGGGTTTATTGTCATGATGCATCACATTAGCCAAAATTAGGATTAAAACCTGGAAAAAAAGAAAAAGGTGGGAATGAGGAAGGTGATGAGTTTACGTTCAATATGTTAAGTATGAGCGAGCATCCTCTACGACTTAAAAGGTGAAAATTGTTGCAAGTTGTAAATGTGGGCTAGAATTCAAAACTCACATCTTGGTAGGAGAAATGCATTCGAGAATCATCTGGGTACAAAGATGGTAATCAAAACTCTGAGCGTTGATTGAACCGAGAGCTACCAAGCATGATGGGAAGCCATCCAAGCACAGAATCCTCAGGAAAAGGAGCATTAACGGATCAGTGGGAACTTCCCTGAGGTCCAGTGGTCGAGCCAATGCAGGGGACATGGGCTTGGTCCTGGATCTAGGAAGGTCCTACACGCCATGGAGCAACTAAGCTGGAGGGCCTCAGCCACTGAAGCCCGTGTGCCCTAAAAGCCCATGTTTCAGGACAAGAGAAGCCACAGCAATGAGAAGCAGGCGAAATGCAACAGAGAGGAACTGCCCAGGTGTGGCAACAAAGACCAGCACAGCCAAGAATAAGTAAATAAAACACATTTGTTTACAGTTATCTATGGAGAGAAAAGACATTCAGCAGAGACGAGGGATGTGCAGTTGACAAAGGAAAATATACTCACACCAGGACCCTTTCTGGCACTCAAAATCCTCCCCACCCTTCAATGTCTGACTGAAGGGCTGAATGTGAAGACGCTCAGTTGTGTCCGACCCTTTGCGACCCCATGGACTGTAGCCTACCAGGCTCCTCTGTCCATGGGATTTTCCAGGCAATAGTACTGGAGTAGATTGCCATTTCCTTCGCCAAGAGATCTTCCCAACCCAGGGATCGAACTCGGGTCTCCCGCATCGTAGACAGACGCTTTACCCTCTAAGCCACCAAGGAAGTATGAATCCTCCTAAATGAGTTTCACCAACCCTCTTCACTCACAGGGCGGTCTCCCTCCCGACGTGTCAAACCTACCCTGGCACTGTTATCTCCCACACCAACTCTTGCAGGAAGAGGGACATGTCTCATGTCTCATTCAGTAGTAAACAACAAATAAATCAACTCAAAACGGTTTAAAGAAAGTGAAGAATCAGCTAAGAGCAGACTCTGCCTTGAGGTGCAGCAATCCAAGGGCTCAAAGTGTGCCTTTCTCTCCATCTCCTGACTCCGATTTTCCCTGAGGGAGCTTCATTCTTAGTCCACAGATGGACACGTGCAGTTTTGGACTTGCCATTTCTTTCTTCAGCAGCCCCGGTGGGAAAAGAGGTTCTTATTCATGGTCATTCTCAGCTCCGGTTGGTTTTCATCAGACCACGTGCCTATCTTTCACCAATCACAGGGAGGACACTGACATGAACCAAATTATGCAAAACACGAACAAAGAAGGATTACCGGGAAAAAAATGGAAAAGGATGCTCGGTAAGCAAATGAGAATTGTGTGTATAGAGGATGCTGCATGCAATGCCATTCCACAAGTAAGTCTTGACTGATTGGTCACAAGCCAAAATTGTCCACCTGGTCTCATCATTGAAAGACAGGAAATTGTGTGATTAACAAGAGAAGTGATTTTTTTTTTAATGTGTTCTCTTGTGTTAAGGAGGAATCAGGAAGAAAAAGTAGCAGTTGTTACTACTGGCATCCTGACCAATGGAGTTAAAAATCAGAGTAGGCAAGAAAGAGACAGAAGCTGAACTGCTAAAAGGCAGGAAGACACATGTCTCTTTAGGAGGCTGTGGGCATCTAAGGCCAGTGCTGAAACTTGGTTTGAAAGTTGCCCAAGTTCTGAGGCCTTTAGGTAGTGAGATTAACAAGCTTGGTTGTATAAATCAAACCTACATTATTAGAAAAGTTTGACATTTGCTAAATTACCTATGAAAACTTACCCTGGTTGTTAAGAAGAACCCAAAAAAAGTGTATTCATTTCCAAGCTAAATGTCAAGCTCCCTTAAAGATCTAACACCTACAGATGAGGGAAGGGGCAGAGGAGGAAATGCCATCAAATTAAGGGCAATAAACTTTCCAGACATCTTCATCTCCATAACTGCTCAGAGATGTCTCCTGGCATTTCTTACTGGGTAATTCTGTCTTTGTATTATGTCTGTCTATGGGCAACTCATTTTTTAAAGGTATGCTCACAGAGCAGCATTTAAAAGCTAAATTCAAACTCTGGAAGACAGACATTACAAAAGTGACTCAGAGTTATTTTATTTACAGACGTCGCCCAGAGGTATATTAACAGGGAAAGCCACCAAAGCAATGATTCCAAAATACTAAACCAGCAGTTCTAGATCTGTGAGACTTGGGAAAATAGCCCAAACAACTTTTTACAAAACTAGAATGAAGAACCCCCCACCCCATATGCTTCAATGAATCAATTATTCATTACCAAACTGTAACATTTATTAGGACAAATATGGGAGAAGCAAACATATTTGAAATACATCACTGAATTACATCAGGCAATATTTCCAAGTCTTACGATAATCTGTAAGAAAATTTCGCCTGCTAAAGTACGTCAAATAAATAAGAATGATTATTACATTACATAAGGTATTGGACATTACATTGACTATACTTCTGTATACTGGAGAAGGATGGCCCCCTCCATGGGGGGGGGGTAAGTAGGGCATAAGAGTCGGAATGATTATTCATGGACACTGTCATGCATTGGAGAAGGAAATGGACCAGGTCTTGCCTGGAGAAGGGGCCTGTTTAGGGTCTACAGCCACATGAAGGATTGCATAGCTAGCATACTGTTTAATGCCACAAAATGTACACGTAATCATGTACACGTACATACACATACAGGAGTCTGTTTTATGCAAATGTATGAAAAGATGCCTCAAAATACAACCAATTTTGGCATCAACGTTAGACTTACATTAGAGCCTCCATTTATTCCCTAATGTATCAGCTAAGGTAGTAAGAACCCTGGGTTGGCTAGGGAAGGAGTGGAGGTTTTGATCACTCAGCAAAGCTGTAGGAAAGGGAAGAGGAGACCAGGTACCTCCTAGAAGTGACTTAGGGCCTCCAGATACACTTTCTCAACTACATGATGTGTTAGATCCTTAATGGTTCTTGGGCATTGTTTAAAATTTTATCTTTGAAATAATAATAACTTATATTCTGGATAGGATAGAACCACACACATCTATACCCACAAAAATACCTACATCTCCTTTACAATTATATTCCTCCTTCTTGGAAACCATATTGTCCAAGAAGAGAATATGGCTGCCTTCTATGGAGAGAAGCCGTGGCACAGAGCTATTTGCAGAGAGACCCCAAGAAAAGAGTAACATAGGAACCCCTAAGGAAGACCTCACCCACCTTGGGGGCATCCAGAATGATCATGGGAGGAATTCATATGATTCCACTGCCTCTACTTGGATTCACCTGACCATCCAGGTTGTCTTTATTAAGGTGGCAATTCTTAACAGCACAGTGGGAGTGCCTTCCACCACCTCCAAACCAAAGGACTTTGGTTAAAGGAGAGAAAGAGAATGACACTGGGGTTCAGGACAAGGTCTCCTGTCCACATGGTGATGGGGTTCCAGAGGCTTCCAGTTGGGAACACAAGGACTTCCTGCCCCCATGATCCATCTGCCCACACTCTCGGTCATATCCTTGCTACCTTCCTGGCATCTGAAGGGTCTAGGAGTCTGAATACCATTAGGTAAATGATCATCCCAGCCCCCCAAACAAAAATGTTCTCTGATAAAGAACCAAGACTGTATGAGAATCTTGATTGAGCCAGCACGGTTAACAAAAGGCCAAAGAAACTTGGAAAAGAGCTCACCTTCTTCCCTTGCCTAATCATTGTCTCTCTGGCTTTTACCTCCTAAGCTATCTCCACTGGGGGAATTACAAAAATAGCTGGATGGTCATTGAATGTGATGACCTTTTCTCTTGGGGTATTTTGTAGAGGGCTAGAAAGGGCTGGGGAAAGAAATCCACTTTATTTTTCTACTTTTATGATTGATGAAACACTGACCCACTCCCTTCAGTTAGAGCACCGTGAGTCAGAAATACAGTCACAATAAAGTGGCTGTGTCATTTTGAAAGTAGACCACGCTCCAGTTCACGAATGATGGCCAATTAAAATAAGTTATTCCTGTCTGGTGGGGCCGTGTGAGATGAACTATCACCCGCGAAGAATTAGAGCCCGGGTTTGGAAGACTTCCTATTGACTAACCTGCAGTCAGTATAATTTATAATTATTTCTGTTTACACATGAGGTGGGGCAGAGATGCCAAGAGGAAAACTGGCCTGTAGCTCACCTGAATGTGAGTAAGAGCAAAGAAAAGAGCACTGCTCATTAATGTTTTGATCCGTAAATATTTTTTAGTCACCATATTGCCAGGCATCTACGTGGATACAGACATAGGAGGGACTCTCAGGGGAGAGCTCGCAATCAAAACACCCCACACGATGGCTTGCTGGTGAGTCCCGTCACCTGCATCCAGCACGTGGGGATCTGGGATCCTGGGCTCCATCATGATGCATTTCCTGTTTTTGAACTTAAATAATTTTATTATTTCATAATGACAGGACTCTCTTTTTTAAAGAGTTCCTCTTCTCTATTTTGAAGATGATGGTCTTCTTTTTTCATCTTAACTTTTCTAAACCTTCTAAGATCTAACAGAAAACAAACCTAAAGAGTTTTCACTACTGATAAGAATCACCTCATCCTCAATTATGCCAACTGTTGTAAATAATGGCGGAAAAGAAATTCCAACAGGCCTACTGGTGACTCTTTCTATTACCTTTGTTTCTCTTGCTCCCTTTCTGTGTCTATATATCTTGGTATCTCTGAGTCTCGCTCTCTCTCGATATCTCTGTGTATCTCCAGGTGTAAGTGTTTCTCTGATGCCTCCTTTTGTGTACTCAGCCTCAAGTTCTCTTTTAAAGGCACACACACACACACACACACACACACACACACATACACACACATATGCATGCACCCACACACATGCACACATACCACCTAAGATTTGGAGGCACAAACTTCCACACCAGTGCTCCCTCTCTGTCTGCACCCTTAAACATGACCCTGAAATGGGAGTTTTCCAGAGTCAGTTAAATCAAGGAAAGTGGCTTCTATACCTTTCAGATCTACGTAGCTAAGACCTTTCATGACTACCTCCAAACCAGTCCCAGATCAC
The DNA here is from genome assembly GCA_935064755.1 of Tragelaphus eurycerus. Classification (NCBI taxonomy): domain Eukaryota; kingdom Metazoa; phylum Chordata; class Mammalia; order Artiodactyla; family Bovidae; genus Tragelaphus; species Tragelaphus eurycerus. The sequence goes on from CAKXYN010000244.1 coordinate 473,141, forward strand.
TGCCCTCTGTCTGCCCAGCAGGAAAGTAAAGCTCATGGGCCTGAAGATGGACCATTCAATATCAAACCATCCTTGCAGTGAATTCTTTATTGTTATTATCGTAAGAACACTTAACAGGAGATCTAGCCTCTTAACAAAATTTGATGTGCACAATAGAGTATTGTGAACTATGGACACATAGAACTTATTCATCTTTTATCATTGGAACTTTATATCCTTTGAACAGCAACTTCTCATTCCCCATGCCAGTCCCTAGCAACCACTGTGTTACTCTCTGATTCTATGCCTTTGACTATTTTAGACTCCTACTATAAGTGAGATCATATGGTATTTGTTTTTATGTGTTTGGCTTCTCTCGTTTAACATAATGTTCTCCAGGTTCATCCACTTTTTTGCGTATAGCAGGATTTCCCTTTTCCGGGCTGAATAATAGTCCACTGGAGGTATATACCACACTTCCTTGACCCGTTCATCTGCTGATGGACATTTAGGTTGTCTCCACATCTTGGCTGTTAGAAATTAAGTTTCAGTGAACGTGGAGGTGCAGATATCTCTTTGAGATCCTGATTTCAATTCTTCTGGATAAATACCCAGAATTGCAACCCATTAGATTAGAACTCATGTCTACTTCCAAAAACCTCCTTGCTTATGCCTGGAACCAGAAGGAATACAATGTCCCCCTCTACTAGTACTATCACTTTCTTATTCCCTGTGCACCCCCTGCCCCCCCCCCCACACACACACATCCTAATTTATTGTTCAGTTCCTGCAGAACCCCATCCATTTACTCATTCATCCTCCAAGTAAATATATACTGAGCATCAACTATGGGCTGGACTGTAGGCTAAGCTTGGAGGTGGTGCCAGGGAGTAAAACAGTAAAAGCATCCATTCTCCTTGAAGCTATCATCTAACTCAAGAGCTCAAGTTCTACCTCCAGCCCAGACCACAGATGCTGGGGATCCCCACCCTCCTCCCAGCCTCTGGTCCTACCTGGCTTTGACTCAGTTCACTGCTTCTTCTGACAGGAACCTTGATGACCCCTGTGACCAGCCTATCCTCCACGTCTGTCCAGTTCTCAGACCCTTGTCCACCTCACCTGGACCAGCTCTCCTTCGAACAGACACTGACTCATAACAGAGGCAGATGGTTACATTTTCCCAGCATAAAGGACATTGCTTTCTCTTAGAAAACATAATTTTGGTTCCTGAATCTGATTATAAATGAGGAAACTCCATCACAATGGATGCACTGTGGCTCCCTGTACAGAGTGGAGAGCCCTGTAGCAGATTTTCTTCACATGTCATAACAGGGACAAAAGGGCTCCAAGTTCATCACTGAAAAGAGATGCTGCCCTTAATCCCCAAAGTCTCATAAGTAATCTGATTCCATTAAAAAGTGGGTGAGAGTCTCAGAGTCCCAGGTCCCTGCTAGGCCTCCTGAGTAACATTTCTTCTCATTCTGCCAAGATGGCAGCACTTATCTTACTGAGGTCCAGATGGTGTGCCTGTGTGTGTTTAACCATTTGAAAACTGAAATCTTTACTTGTTCGATGTCATTTTGTGTCCCTAATACAGGTCATTAGGAGCCTTGGGATTCACACCATTTCTTGCACCCTCTGATGTGACATGTTTCCCGTGAGACCTTCTATAGATGCCTTATAGAGCAATAGCAAAGGATTTCCAACTCCCCTGGGAAGCTTATGATGAAATCATATTCATAAATCTGTTCACTCTTTCCACCACTTTGCTTTTACCAGAATTTTTATAAGTGTGCTCTCTTCATCTTACAGTTAATAAATTAAATGAAGAAGAAACAAAGGAAAAACGCTGGATCTCAGAGCACATCTCAGAGGCTTATGGGTGTGATAGTTGTAGAAGGGAACTTGAGCCAGCCACCACCGGAGTCTGGGGTCTGGCTGCAGCATCTCTGGGAGTGTTTGAGGCATCAGAAGGGTCTCTACCCACCCCAGAGGTCTTTAATCCCTGGGCAGTGGCTTCCAGCAAAACAAGGGAACATTAAGTGTCAGTTACTAAGTCTGTGGTTAATGTTTCATACAGTCCAACTCAAGGCAAATAAATATTTCAGCAAAAAGAACAGGCCTGTGATATATGTGAATGTCACTGATTTAAGAAAGCCACTAAATTCACTGCAGTTACAGAGAAGTGTGAGGAAAGGACATAAGAGAAGAGGTTGATTCGTTCCCTCCTTGGCTCTTCCAAAAGCTCTGCTCACCTCTCCATTCTTGCCTCTTGCACTTCTCCACAGCCCCCCTCTACTGTTCTCCTTGATTTAATTATCATTACTCTTATTTTCCTTACACAGTCTCCTGAAACAGAAATAAGAGTAATGTATGAATCTGTGCATCCTTCTTTCCAGGAGAAAACCTGAGCACTGAACAATAAACATTCATTTCTCCCCACCTCTTTCAGATGCCCTTTCACCACCACCCGCACTCCCACCACTGGAGGGTTTCAGATGCTTCTGGGAATGCAGAAAGCCTTAGCTTATTTAAGCAGAGATAGTCAGGGCACTGTGACTAGAAATTGGTAGTAAATTCCACAATTGGGGAGCAGAGCTGCTGAAAGCTCTTATTCAAAGGGACCCAAGATGATACTGTGAACAGATTAAATTGCCTGTTGCTTCCACTCTCACCAGGTGACTGGGGACATATGGTGACAAAAGATTGAGCAAATATATTTAGTCCAGTTCCTGGTTAAAAAAAAACAAACAAAAAAATAGTTAACTAAACTTAGAATCCAATATCAATTTTTTTTAACTGCAATTCCCATCAGTGGAGGAGGGAGAGTCTTTCTCTTTTTTTCTTTTTAGCCTTGCCACATGGCATGCAGGCTCTTAGTTCTTGGACCAGGGTTTGAACCCATGCCCCCTGCAGTGAAAGAGCAGAGCCTTAATCACTGGACCCCCAAGTAAGTCTCAGGGCATCTTGACATCTAATACTTTCTCAGAATATGGAGATCTGTTCTTGAGTAACCTGCCATGATCCAGCACTCCTGAAAGCAGAAAGTCATAGCCCTCTAGCCTCCAAATAACTAAAGCATGGATTAATCTCTCGAAATCTCCGCCAAGTGGCTACCTTCTCAACTGGCAGTGTTTCATAAACGATCAAAAGTTTGAGTAAGAGGGCCAAGAGAAACACATCCATTCAAGGACCAGATGACAATGGGACACCAAAGGTGCTCTACTTGAAGATGCTCTGCAGACACTTTAATCATGTTGAATTGCCAACAAGCATTGGGGCCAAGAAACAAAATTCCCACATCATCAAATTAGGTGATCTTTATGCAGGAAATTCACAGGCTAAAAGGGAGCCTAGATTGAAAGTCAACCATTTTATTAAGGAATTACGTCACCTTTGCCTGGATAGCAGCAGAAAACTCCAGTATTACCCTCACCCAGCACAACTGCCCAAGGAAATCTGCCAAAATGCAATGTCACATGGATTTGCAAGGTCACACAGTGACTTAGTTGGAATACAGTTGCACAGACTCATTGGACCAGCACAAGGCTGTAAGTTGGTCAATTCATAGTAATGGATGAAAATTTAACAGTATTGGAGCCTCCAGGCACTGAAGGACACCTCCCTCCATCAGCCTACAGACCTCAAATTCCTAATGTCACAGAGGCTGGTTCCCTTTCTGTTAAAATCTACTCTGCCCCATAGAATGTTTTTCCAGCTCCCAGTATGAAAGACGGTTTCTCCAGAAGACTCCTACTCTCACCTTATCAAGAAGCTTATGTGCTTAACTCTGATAAATTGCTGCAGAGAAAACGGGGTGGGGGGGGGGGGAGGGGCACGCACACCACAGCAGATTAAATAATGAACAATGTCTAGTTTTAAAATCCTATCACCCTTGTCTCTAAAGCAATCCTGACTCCATCCTTAGTTGCTCCTCCAAAAGATTCTTTGACTTCACCTTCCCCTTTGCTATTTACAAGGTCTTTGACCAGCACCCCTTCACACACATCTTTTGTGGGCCATCATAGCAGTCATCACTTTTTCTAGCTCATGCAGAACCCGGTCTCAAGAGTGCTTCTTCCAGGGAAAAGGCTGAATATGCAATTGAGACATCACAATAAGGATTCATTGATGTCCTGGGCTCCTGTCTTGCCCAAGGGTGTAATCCTATTGGGGTGAAGCCACAGGCTGAATATACTCCTTAAAATGGCCTTTGGGTGACATCCTCATGTGCCAAAAAAGCAAAATATACCTCAGGTTACTGAACAAAATGTTAGTTAGAGACAGAAATGGCTGGGGTACTATATGTAGGTAAAATTCACTCTAAATTTTAGGAGTGCTTTTATTATTACATTTCATCATGGAACCTTAAGGGAAAAGTCCTAAATCATAAAAATGATGTGAATTTACACATAGACCTTTTCTATGATCCAGCAATTTCACTCTGAGGTTTTATTCAATAGGAATGAAAACATATGTCCACAAAAGTCTTGGTTAGGAATATTTATAGCAGCCTTACTCATACTAGCCAAAAATTGGAAATAATCCAAATATCCATCAACAAGAGATTTGAGAAAGACCTTATTGTATATTCATACAATAGAACTCTATTCAGCAATAAAAATAAACAAACTTGATTTATACAACTACAAAAATGAATTTCAAAAGCCAAACACAAGATTAAAGAAACTAGATACCAAAAAGTGCATCCTATATGATTCTGCTGCTGCTTCTGCTAAGTCACTTCAGCCGTGTCCAACTCTGTGCGACTCCATGGGCAGCAGCCCACCAGGCTCCTCTGTCCATGGGATTCTCCCAGCAAGAATACTGGAGTGGGTTGCCACTTCCTTCTGCTATATGATTCTAGTTAACATGAAATTCAAGAACAAGCAAAACTGTCCTATACTGATAGGAAGCTTCAAGTGTGATTGAAGGTGAGGGAGCTGACTGCAAACAGTTACAAGGAAGTTTCTGGGGTGATGAAAATATTCAGTATCTTGATTGGGGTGTATGTTACATGAGTATATACACTCACTGATCCATGTGCTTAATAGCCATGCATTTCACTCTGTGGAAATTATGCCTCAATTATCAAAAAGATTTAATTAAAAATATAATATTGGCATATCTGGAAAATATAACACAAATGGAATATATACTCAATATAAATGTCTACCTTGTTAAACACTAAATTCATCACTAACTCAATGACCTTAATTGCCCCTGTCACCTCTAGTTAAATTCACATCCCAACACCTTGGCAATAGATACTATAATCAGGAGCCAGGCCAACTTTGGTGATACCTCAGGCCCCTCCTAGCTAGCACACAGGCAGAAAACACAACCAATCAAATCAACTGCTGGGAAGAGGAAAGGTGGGGCTTTATTTTTGGACCTACCGAATATCTCCATAGCATGGAATACATTTGATACATTCCCCAAATCCACCATCTAAAATTTGAAAACAAGAAAGAGCTGGAGTTGGCAGAATTTAAAAATCATTAAATACTATCAGCATAGTTTTCTGCTTGAGATGAGCATGAAACCTTGATTGAAATTTCTCCAATAAATCAAATGGAGCAAGGTGATTTTGTAATTACCCATAAATAACATTTCCACCCTTACATCTTGGACAGAAAACTAGGATTTAAGACCTCCTGGCAATAAGACAAGCCTCAGATGGCATTGTGACAAGCATGTGCCAGCCTTAATAATATAAGAGCAAGTCTAGATTTGAAGAAAATCATCAAATTTTAAAAAAAGAGAAAGAAAAGTATGTCGTTGTAAGGGAATATTCTGACACAAAGTAAAACTAGATTGATTTTAATGCGTCCATTCTTGGGTCTAGCCCCTAGAAAGATAAGAAGCACAGACAAAAGAAGAGAGAAAAATCTAGAGAAGCACATACCCAAGGGAGTTTGTCTGACCCCATGGCCAGATTTTGTGAGCAGGATAACTATGGTTTTCAGTCCCAGTGAAAATGCACTGAAAATTTTAATGTATATGTCTCTGTCAGCTCTAATTGCTCATCAGTTTAAAAAATAAATGTTTGTGAGAGCCTCATTGCCTGTTAATGAGATTGTAGGGCCTTAAATGTCACAATAGGAGTGAACTGCATGGATCTTTAGCTTCTAGGTCAGGACCCAGCCACTCCCAATACAGGTAATAGCAAAAAAAGATTTAGAATCTTAATTTAAAAATATAATTTTCCTTTATATTAGAGCAGAAAACTCAAATGCCCATTAGTGAATGAATTTACTGTTTGCACTTTTCCTAAGAATACAGACTAAATTGTCTTTATAAGGCCAAGTTAGAAGCCCTAACCTATTTATGAAATAAAGTTGTTGAAAATTAAGATGTGAACTCTCTTTCTAGGTCATTGTAGCAGATGGGTTAGTGCTCAAGTAAAGGTGGCCGGCTGCATGCAGCTGCCAGCTGAAGGTTCGCTCTCTGCTTCCCTCACAGGGATGGTCACATGAGCTGAGGAGTCAATTCCCCTGAAGCTGGCCTCAGGCGATGAGCTGATGAGGGATGGGTCCCTTGCTTCTGGCGGTATAGTCAGGACAACTCTTGGAGTGGGTTCTACACTGCCTCTAGAGGCCCCGAGTGGTATTGACCTACTATTGCCCTGGGTGTAATACCTCTTTCAGTTTAGTTCAGTTCAGTAGCTCAGTCGTGTCCGACTCTTTGCTATGCCATGAATTGCAGCACTCCAGGCCGCCCTGTCCGTCACCAATTCCCGGAGTTCACTCAAACTCACGTCCATAGAGTCAGTGATGCCATCCATTCATCTCATCCTCTGTCGTCCTCTTCTCCTCCTGCCCCCAATCCTTTTCAGCATCAGAGTCTTTTCCAATGAGTCAACTCTTCGCATGAGGTGGCCAAAGTACTGGAGTTTGAGCTTTAGCATCAGTCCTTCCAAAGAATACCTGGGGCTGATCTCCTTTAAAATGGACTGTTTGGATCACCTTGCAGTCCAAGGGACTCTCAAGAGTCTTCTCCAACACCACAGTTCAAAAGCATCAATTCTTCGGTGGTCAGCCTTCTTCACAGTCCAGCTCTCACATCCATACATGACCACAGGAAAGACCATAGCCTCGACTGGGCGAACCTTTGTTGGCAAAGTAATGTCTGTGCTTTTGAATATGCTATCTAGGTTGGTCATACTTCTTCCAAGGAGTAAGCGTCTTTTAATTTCATGGCTGCAGTCACCATCTGCAGTGATTTTGGAGCCCCCCAAAATAAATTCTGACACTGTTTCCACTGTTTCCCCGTCTATTTCCCATGAAGTGATGGAACTGGATGCCATGATCTTCATTTTCTGAATGTTGAGCTTTAAGCCAACTTTCTCATGCTCCTCTTTCACTTTCATCAAGGGGCTTTTTAGTTCCTCTTCACTTTCTGCCATAAGGGTGGTGTCATCTGCATATCTGAGGTTATTGATATTTCTCCCAGCAATATTGATTCCAGCTTGTGCTTCTTCCAAGCCAGCGTTTCTCATGATGTATTCTGCATATAAGTTAAATAAGCAGGGTGACAATATACAGCCTTGACGTACTCCTTTTCCTATTTGGAAAAAGTCTGTTGTTTCATGTTCAGTTCTAACTGTTGCTTCCTGACCTGCATACAGATTGCTCAAGAGGCAGGTCAGGTGGTCTGGTATTCCCATCTCTTTCAGAATTTTCCACAGTTTATGGTGATCCACACAGTCAAAGGCTTTGGCGTAGTCAATAAAGCAGAAATAGATGTTTTTCTGGAACTCTCTTGCTTTTTCCATGATCCAGAGGATGTTGGCAATTTGATCTCTGGTTCCTCTGCCTTTTCTAAAACCAGCTTGAACATCATGAAGTTCATGGTTCACATATTGCTGAAGCCTGGAATTTTGAGCATTACTTTACTAGCATGTGAGATGAGTGCAATTGTGTGGTAGTTTGAGCATTCTTTGGCATTGGAATGAAAACTGACCTTTTCCAGTCCTGTGGCCACTGCTGAGTTTTCCAAATTTGGTGGCATATTGAGTGCAGCACTTTCACACCATCATCTTTCAGGATTTGTTTTTTTATTAAGTATATCTTTATCCTGCTTCCTTCTATTTAAATTTTACCTAGAATTTTTAAGGAGAATAAATGCTGGATTTATAAAGTACTTCAGTTTCTTTTGGTATAATCATATGGCTTTTCCTCTCTTTAATTTATTGAGGTAAGGAAGTAGGTTGATATATTTCAAAAGTTGAAATTTCCTTAAATTCTTTGAATAAGATTTATTTGATTGCCACATTTGAGTGTGGCATTGTTATTCTATTTGACTGAAATTTTTGGCTGACACTTTAGAAAATTGACTCAGAGCTTTATTTTTTATATAAGCCTTATCAGATTTTGTGTTGAGTTTATATAATTTTAATAAAACAAATGTATAACTTTCTATCATTTACATGCCACATCTCCAATCACTTCAATTTCCGAGAAATTCTTATATATATTTTTTAATTCCTATATTTTTAAAAGTTAGATTAAACTTGACTATGAAACTATCTGGGCTTAGTGATTTTTTTAAATGATAGATATTTAATTATTTTAATATCAACTTACTGGTTATTGCCTAACCAGATATTTTAATTCTTGTTGAGCTCATTTTACTTGATTATACTTATATTATATTAATTTTTATACTATGTCTATATATACAATTTCCTAATAAAAATTTAAATCTTTCATGGGTCTGCAGTTTTTCTTCTTCATGCAACACACTGAACATTTCTGCCTTTTTTTTACTAGTCATGCTTGTCACTCAATCTCATTCATCTCTTCATGTTGATGTATGGCAAGACCAATACAATATTGTAAAGTAATTAACCTCCAATTAAAATAAATAAATTTATATTCAAAAAAAGAAATCAAAATATCCATAGAAACAAATGAAAATGAAAACACAGCAACCTAAAACCTGTGGGACACTGTAAAAGCAGTGCTAAGGGGAAAATTCATAGCAATACAGGCATACCTCAAGAAACAAGAAAAAAGTCAAATAAATAACCTAATTCTACACCTAAAGCAACTAGAAAAAGAAGAAATGAAGAACTCCAGGGTTAGTAGAAGGAAAGAAATCTTAAAAATTAGGGCAGAAATAAATGCAAAAGAAACAAAAGAGACCATAGCAAAAATCAACAAAGCTGAAAGCTGGTTCTTTGAAAGGATAAATAAAATTGACAAACCATTAGCCAGACTCATCAAGAAACAAAGGGAGAAATATCAAGTGAATAAAATTAGAAATGAAAATGGAGAGATCACAACAGATAACACAGAAATACAAAGGATCATAAGAGACTACTATCAGCAATTATATGCCAATAAAAATGGACAACGTGGAAGAAATGGACAAATTCTTAGAAAAGTACAACTTTCCAAAACTGAACCAGGAAGATATACAAAATCTTAACAGACCCATCACAAGCACAGAAATTGAAACTGTAATCAGAAATCTTCCAGCAAACAAAAGCCCAGGTCCAGACGGCTTCACAGCTGAATTCTACCAAAAATTTAGAGAAGAGCTAACACCTATCCTACTCAAACTCTTCCAGAAAATTAAAGGGGAAGGTAAACTTCCAAACTCATTCTATGAGGCGACCATCACCCTAATACCAAAACCTGACAAAGATGCCACAAAAAAAGAAAACTACATACCAATATCACTGATGAACATAGATGCAAAAATCCTTAACAAAATTCTAGCAATCAGAATCCAACAACACATTAAAAAGATCATACACCATGACCAAGTGACTTTATCCCAGGGATGCAAGGATTCTTCAATATCTGTAAATAAATCAATGTAATTCACCTCATTAACAAATTGAAAAATGAAAGCCATATGATTATCTCAATAGATGCAAAGAAAGCCTTTGACAAAATTCAAAATCCATTTATGATAAAAACTCTCCAGAAAGCAGGAATAGAAGGAACATACCTCAACATCAGATCAGATCAGATCAGATCAGTCGCTCAGTCGTGTCCAACTCTTTGCGACCCCATGAACCGCAGCACGCCAGGCCTCCCTGTCCATCACCAGCTCCCGGAGGTCACCCAGACTCACACCCATCGAGTCAGTGATGCCATCCAGCCATCTCATCCTCTGTCGTCCCCTTCTCCTCCTGCCCTCAATCCCTCCCAGCATCAGAGTCTTCTCCAATGAGTCAACTCTTCGCATGAGGTGGCCAAAATACTGGAGTTTCAGCTTTAGCATCATTCCTTCCAAAGAAATTCCAGGATTGATCTCCTTCAGAATGGACTGGTTGGATCTTCTTGCAGTCCAAGGGACTCTCAAGAGTCTTCTCCAACACCATAGTTCAAAAGCATCAATTCTTCGGCGCTCAGCCTTCTTCACAGTCCAGCTCTCACATCTATACATGACCACAGGAAAGACCATAGCCTTGACTAGGCGAACCTTTGTTGGTAAAGTAATGTCTCTGCTTTTGAATATGCTATCTAGGTTGGTCACAACTTTCCTTCCAAGGAGTAAGCGTCTTTTAATTTCATGGCTGCAGTCACCACCTGCAGTGATTTTGGAGCCCAGAAAAACAAAGTCTGACACTGTTTCCACTGTTTCCCCATCTATTTCCCATGTAGTGATGGGACCAGATGCCATGATCTTCGTTTTCTGAATGTTGAGCTTTAAGCCAACCTTTTCACTCTCCACTTTCACTTTCATCAAGAGGCTTTTTAGCCCCTCTTCACTTTCTGCCATAAGAGTCGTGTCATCTCCATATCTGAGGTTATTGATATTTCTCCCAGCAATCTTGATTCCAACTTGTCTTTCTTCCAGTCCAGCATTTCTCATGATGTACTCTGCATATAAGTTAAATAAACATGGTGACAATATGCAGCCTTGACGTACTCCTTTTCCTATTTGGAACCAGTCTGTTGTTCCATGACCAGTTCTAACTGTTGTTTCCTCACCTGCATACAGATTTCTTAAGAGGCAGATCAGGTGGTCTGGTATTCCCATCTTTTTCAGAATTTTCCATAGTTTATTGTGATCTACACAGTCAAAGGCTTTGGCATAGTCAATAAAGCAGAAATAGATGTTTTTCTGGAACTGTCTTGCTTTTTCCATGATCCAGCAGATGTTGGCAATTTGATCTCTGGTTCCTCTGCCTTTTCTAAAACCAGCTTGAAATAAAAGCTATATATGACAAACCCACAGCAAACATTATCCTCAATGGTGAAAAATTGAAAGCATTTCCCCTAAAGTCAGGAACAAGACAAGGGTGCCCACTTTCTCCACTACTATTCAACATAGTTCTGGAAGTTTGGGCCACAGCAATCCGAGCAGAAAAAGAAATAAAAGGAATCCAAATTGGAAAAAAAAAAAAAAAGAAGAAGAAGAAGAAGTAAAACTCTCACTGTTTGCAGATGACGTGATCCTCTACATAGAAAACCCTAAAAACTCCACTAGAAAAATATTAGAGTTAATCAATGAATATAGTAAATTTTCAGGATATAAAATTAACACACAGAAATCCCTTGCATTCCTATACACTAACAATGAAAAAACAGAAAGAGAAATTAAGGAAACAATTCCATTCACCATTGCAACAAAAAGAATAAAATACTTAGGAATATATCTACCTAAAGAAACTGAAGACCTATATATCAGATCAGATCAGTCGTTCAGTCATGTCCAACCTGCGACCCCATGAACCGTAGCACGCCAGGCCTCCCTGTCCATCACCAGCTCCCGGAGGTCACCCAGACTCACACCCATCAAGTCAGTGATGCCATCCAGCCATCTCATCCTCTGTCGTCCCCTTCTCCTCCTGCCCTCAATCCCTCCCAGCATCAGAGTCTTCTCCAAGAGTCAACTCTCGCATGAGGTGGCCAAAATACTGAGTTTCAGCTTAGCATCATTCCCTAAAGATTCAGATGATCCCCAGAATGGACTTGACTTCTTGCAGTCCAAGGACCTCAAGAGTCTTCTCCAACACCACAGTTCAAAAGCACACGCCTCTTTACAGTCTAGCCCACACCAACATGACCACAGGAAAGACCATAGCCTTGACTAGCGACCTTATATTCTCTGCTTTTGAATTCTATCTAGGTTGGTCACAACTTTCCTTCCAAGGAGTAGTGTCTTTAATTCAGGCGCAGTCACCACCTGCAGTGATGGAGCCCAGAAAACAAAGTCTGACACTGTTTCCACTGTTTCCCCATCTATTTCCCATGTAGTGATGGGACCAGATGCCATATCTTCGTTTTCTGAATATTGAGCTTTAAGCCAACCTTTTCACTCTCCACTTTCACTTTCATCAAAGGCTTTTAGCCCCTCTTCACTTTCTGTTATAAGAGTCGTGTCATCTGCATATCTGAGGTTATTGATATTTCTCCCGGCAATCTTGATTCCAACTTGTGTTTCTTCCAGTCCAGCATTTTATGATGTACTCTGCATATAAGTTAAATAAACATGGTGACAATATGCAGCCTTGACGTACTCCTTTTCCTATTTGGAACCAGCCTGTTGTTCCATGACCAGTTCTAACTGTTGCTTCCTGACCTGCATACAGATTTCTTAAGAGGCAGATCAGGTGGTCTGGTATTCCCATCTCTTTCAGAATTTTCCATAGTTTATTGTGATCCACACAGTCAAAACACTGGTGAGAGAAATCAAAGAGGGCACTAATAGATGGAGAAATATACCATGTTCATGGATCAGAAGAATCAATATAGTGAAAATGAGTATACTACCCAAAGCAATCTATAGATTCAATGCAATCCCTATCAAGCTACCAGTGGTATTCTTCACAGAGCTAGAACAAATAATTTCACAATTTGTATGGAAATACAAAAAACCTCGAATGGCCAAAGCCATCTTGAGAAAGAAGAATGAAACTGGAGGAATCAACCTGCCTGACTTCAGGCTCTACTACAAAGCCACAGTATGGAACTGGCACAAAGACAGATATATAGATCAATGGAACAAAATAGAAAGCCCAGAGATAAACCCATGCACCTATGGACACCTTATCTTTGACAAAGGAGACAAGAATATACAATGGAAAAAAGACAATCTCTTTAACACGTGGTGCTGGGGAAACTGGTCAACCACTTGTAAAAGAATGAAACTAGAACACTTTCTAACACCATACACAAGAATGAGCTCAAAATGGATTAAAGATCTAAACGTAAGACCAGAAACTATAAAACTCCTAGAGGAGAACATAGGCAAAACACTCTCCGACATACATCACAGCAGGATCCTCTATGACCCACCTCCCAGAATACTGGAAATAAAAGCAAAAATAAACAAATGGGACCTAATTAAAATTAAAAAGCTTCTGCACAACAAAAGAAACTATAAGCAAGGTGAAAAGACAGCCTTCAGAATGGGAGAAAATAATAGCAAATGAAGCAACTGACAAACAACTAATCTCAAAAATATACAAGCAACTCCTGCAGCTCAATTCCAGAAAAATAAACGACCCAATCAAAAAGTGGGCCAAAGAACTAAAAAGACATTTCTCCAAACAAGACATACAGATGGCTAACAAACACATGAAAAGATGCTCAACATCAGTCATTATCAGAGAAATGCAAATCAAAGAGGTACCATTTCATGCCAGTCAGAATGGCTGTGATCCAAAGTCAACAAGCAATAAATGCTGGAGAGGGTGCGGAGAAAAAGGAACACTCTTACACTGTTGGTGGGAATGCAAACCAGTACAGCCACTATGGAGAACAGTGTGGAGATTCCTTAAACAAACTGGAAATAGAACTCCCTTATGACCCAGCAATCCCATTACTGGGCATACACACCAAGGAAACCAGAATTGAAAGAGACACGTGTACCCCAATGTTCATCGCAGCACTGTTTATAATAGCCAGGACATGGAAGTAACCTAGATGTCCATTAGCAGATGAATGGATAAGAAAGCTGTGGTACATTTACACAATGGAGTATTACTCAGCCATTAAAAAGAATACATTTGAATCAGTTCTAATGAGGTGGATGAAACTGGAGCCGATTATACAGAGTGAAGTAAGCCAGAAAGAAAAACACCAATACAGTATACTAACGCATATATATGGAATTTAGAAAGATGATAACGATAACCCTGTATGCAAGAGAGCAAAAGAGACACAGATGTATAGAACAGTCTTTTGGACTCTGTGGGAGAGTGAGAGGGTGGGATGATTTGGGAGAATGCCATTAAAACATGTATAATATCATATAAGAAACAAATCACCAGTCCAGGTTCGATGCAGGATACAGGATGCTTGGGGCTGGTGTACTGGGATGACCCAGAGGGATGGTACAGGGAGGGAGGTGGGAGAGGGGTTCAGGATGGGGAACATGTGTACACCTGTGGCGGATTCATGTTAATGTATGGCAAAACCAATACAATATTGTAATGTAATTAGCCTCCAATTAAAACAAATAAATTTAAATTTTAAAAAAAAGCATACTTTGAGATTTCATGTAGTTAATGTCCTTTCTGGTCTTTTTATTGCTGATTTCTAGCTTAATTGAGTCTAATCAGAGAATGTGGTCTATAAAAATCTTGCCTTGGATTATTTTAATAAGATTTTCAATGTGGCTAAGTACATGATCAATACTATTAGTTGCGCCATCAAAACAGGGAGGAATGTATACTTTGTTTCTAGTTTACAAAGAGAAAGGCCTCATCCATTTGGTAGCGTGTTTCTAGTTGGTTGAATTTAATGATTCTATTCTTCAGTAAATTGTTTATTTGCTATTTGGAATTCAGAAAGCTACTTATCAATTATCAACAGCTGTATTAGTACTTTTCCAAAACTTCCTTAAACTTATAATGTGCTTTTTTTTTTCATTTTATTTTTTGATTTGTATATGGCAAATGAGATATTTAATGCAGACAATTTTGCAACTATTATATCTTCTTTGTTGAATAAAATTTTCACCATTATTTATTCTTCTTTTACCTGTTTGATGTTTTGCTTTTGTATTTCATTTTATCTGGCATTAATAGTCTCAACTTTGCTTCATTTTGATTTTATTCCCTAGTATATATTTGATAAACTCTTTATCATGCATATTTTATCATGAGTTCAATCTGATCATCTACTCTGAAAGAAGAATTCAGCTGATTTCTATTTATTTTAATAACTGATGTATGGTCTGTGTGCAGACTAGTTTACGTTTGCTCTCTGTTACGCCATTTTCCTTTTCCCTTGTGATTATAAATATGGATAAGTGGGAGCCATTACTGGGCTTGCCTTTCTGTACTTTGCACATTCCTATCTTGAGATCCATGTTGTGAATCAATTCTAATTTGTTAAACTGTGTCCTTGAATACTTTCCTCAAGGTTCAGAAAGTTCTATTCTCTAGATATACTCTCTGACACTTTGGAACTCTGAAAATGGATGCTGTTTCCAGGTGTGGCATGTGATATTATGGCTGGGTATAGGGTTAGAGAACCCTCCAAATTGCTTATTAACGAGAAGTGCAGTGCTGACCTATCCAAGTGCACTTGCTAATCCTTTCACACATGAGGTCCAGTAGCAGCCCAGCCCACTGGTGCTTCTTTTCTAGGCTTACAAGGGTCACAAGATTTCAGAGAATCCCTCTAAGGCTCACAAGTCCCAGATAAGTAGGTGCATCCTTCTCCAAGGTCCTCATGGATGAGCCTCCCTGGGTAGCAGTAAAACCTATAGACTTCAGTCTAGGCCTCCGGAAGAAGCCAGCCGGTTCTGTGTGGGTTTCTTAGCTTCTGCTGCCACTGGCTCCCCTGTAAAGCTCAGAAACAATGTCCCCTCAGGGATTTTCCTCTGACTCTCAGCCTATTTTATTTTTACACAAAGGAAGCAGAAGGGGTGGAAGCACAGAGAGGCATTCTGGCACATGGCCCCAGGATACCATATTGCCTATGTACTGGGTTGGCCAAAAAGTTTGTTTGGATTTTGCTATAAGATGATGTTACAGAAAAACCCAAACAAACTTTTTGGCCAACCCAATACTTCATATTTCTATGACTTGTACACATTTTCTTATTTTATCTTCCCAACAATCTGCAATATAAAGAAGGGGTGGACTGCGACCCCGATTCACAGAGGAAAGCACAGAGGCTCAGGAAGCGGTCTCCTTCTCCAAGGTCACACGGCTGGTGAGTTACCAGGACAAAACAGAACAGGGTTCAAGTGTTCTGACATCTACTCCAGCAATTTTCTTACTCTAAGAGTTTTTTAGAAGTGCAGTTTGCTTTTGCTTGGTTCCAGAATACATTAAACAGGATATGCCACCTGACATGCTGCTGCTACTGCTGCTAAGTCGCTTCAGTCGTGTCCGACTCTGTGCGATCCCATAGACGGCAGCCCACCAGGCCCCGCCGTCCCTGGGATTCTCCAGGCAAGAACAGTGGAGTGGGTTGCCATTTCCTCCTCCAATGCATGAAAGTGAAAAGTGAAAGTGAAGTCACTCAGTCGTGTCCGACTCTTAGCGACCCCAGGGACTGCAGCCCACCAGGCTCCTCCGTCCATGGGATTTTCCAGGCAAGAGTACTGGAGTGGGGTGCCATTGCGGGTGGGGGAAATCACTCTTCTGTTACCTTAGCAGCAAAAAAGCTACAAGAATTCTTAGGTATTCAATAGTTGTTCCTCTTTTTAGTCCACTGTATGTTTTTTTCTTCATATTCTATGTTCTTACTCAGACAAGTGTTCAGTTGTGGATGTAAACCAGTGACGGGTTTGAGAGTCCACATGATTCTCTTTGAATTGTGGCTGATTTCTGGATCAGAGAGGATTATGGATAATTATCTCCTGGTGCCAGTGGTAAAGAACCTGCCTATCAATGCAAGAGACGCAAGAGATGCAGGTCCTATCCCTGGGCTGGGAATATCCTCTGGAGAAGGAATGGCTACCCACTCCAGTATTCTTGCCTGGAAAATTCCATGGACAGAGGAACCTGGCAGGCTACAGTCCATGGGGTTGCAAAGAGTTGGACACACTGAGCATGCACTTTTTTCATCACTTACAGTTATAATTCACAAGATTTGTCTCAAAACTTACTCTTTTTTAAAAAATCACAAGGAAGGGGAACACTGCAGCACAGCAAGAGAGAGCTGGCTTTACTTTACAATCTAAGCTTTCAGCACAAACATTGTAAGGATGTTGAGGAATAGGTATACACTCATTAAATTCTCCTTATTCCAGAGGACTTCTAATATTTTATAAAATCCAAATTCCTGATACTTATGTAGAAAAGTTGAAGAAAAGTGGGTCTGAATCAGTGCAAGTGTGCTAAGTCACTTGAGTCGTGTCCAACTCTTTGAGACCCTATAGACTGTAGCCCACCAGCCTCTCTTGTCCATGGGATTCTCCAGGAAAGAATACTGGAGTGGGTTGCCATGCCCTTCTCCAGGGAATCTTCCCCATTCAAGGATTGAACCTGCCTCTCCTGCAGCTCCTGCCCTGCAGGTGGATTCCTTACCACTGAGCCACCAGGGAAGATCTCCAATCAGTGGTTTAGAGCTTCTCAAACTTGCCTGTGTATCAGGATTCCCTGGGGGCTTACTGACACACAGATTTCCGGACCCCATTCCCAGAGATTAAACACCTCTGGAGCTGCTTGAGGTTCTGCACTTTGGGTGAAAATCCCAAGTGGTGTTGATGCTGCCACTAGACTGACCATCCTGTGAGGACCACTGGCCAGCCTGGAGTAGAATGAATGACTGAAGTTCATCTTCCAAGGCTCTTGTTCTTTCATAGACCTGTTCTGTCCCATCTCCAAGCCCTGAAATATTTCTAGCATTTCCAAGCCCTTAACAAATCCTGGCTGAAGGCAGAATTGCTAAAGGTAACTCCATTTTTTCAGAGTGATTTCTTTTAATAGGGTATAGGAATTCCCAAAACCTCATAAACTAACACAAGAGACTCTAGAGAAATGTTGGCATACATGGTTTACAAACGTTGGTCGCTCATGCTCAGGGTGACCCAAATTGTGGTGAGTACACAGCTCAAACTGAGTCCCGCATACATGGTTTGCAAACGCTGGTCACTCATGCTCAGGGTGACAGCTCAAACTGAGTCCTGTTTGTTTCAGGAGGCCTCAGCATACTTGGGGACAGCAAGCAGTGTGTGTGTGTGTGTGTGTGTGTGTGTGCGCCTGGGTGTGTGTGTGTGTGTGTGATGAGTCATGTCTGACTCTTTGCAACCCCATGGACAGTGGCCTGACTGACTCCTCTGTCCATGGAATTGTCCAGGCAAGAATACTGCAGTGGGTTGCCATTCCCTGAGAAGATTTTCCAGGGAATCTCCCCAACCCAGGGATTGCATCCATGTCTCTTGTGCCTCCTGCATTGGCATGGGGATTCTTTACCACTGAGCCACCTGGGAAGCCCAGAAAGGCAGATGGAGAGGGGATGATTTTTTTTTTTTTCTTAAAGCTGGATCTTCTTGGAAGCACCCTCTTAGGTGTTGTCAGCTATAGAGTTGATCATGCATGTTTCATAAAAGTAGAAAAGAAACTATTTTGGGGTGGAGATGGGGGTAAGGGTTGGAGAGGAAAATAAGAAAATACAAATATAAGAAAGAACACTCAATGCATTGCTCACAAAATGCAACAAAAAAAAATCCAAACAGACTCTATGAAGCATCTGTGAAAACCTCAACAAGAGATGTCTTTTTTCCTATAAAGTGAAGGGGCTGAAACAGTTGAGATACATGGCATCACTGAGAGATATGGGAGTAACAAAAATAAGCAAAATTGCAACAAGGCAAAGGGAGTCAAACATTGGCTTGATCCTTTAGCAGGCAGAGATAGCTAGTCTTAAAATGCAAAGCTCTGCAAAAGCCAGCTGCATCATTTACATTCAATGACCCAGAGAACAGCTACGGAGCTGCCAACATCCCTTGGGATACACCTGGATTTGATCTTGACAGTCAAGAACTCCCCAAAAGAGGTCAAGGGTCAGAGGTCGTTCCAGAGATATGTGGCCCCATTTGTTCATAATCAGAACTTCTCTGTGAGTCTCTTGCTGTTTTGTAAGTTTACTTGTATCATTTCTTTTTAGATTTCAGCCATTATGTAAAATCTAATTCTAGAAACTAAATAATACATAATAATAGAAACAAAAGTAATAAATGCTCAAAACTCAACCCTCTGATTCTTTAAGAGCATTCTCCAATCTCTTCCTTCTTGCGGTTATTGGCAACAAAGGGATCTGTGTGGTGGATCTTAGCTCTTGGCTCCTGACCTCAGGCTGGTAGCTTGAAATCAGTCATGGTGGGAGTATTTACACCAGGATATTCAGCAAATGCTAGAAATCAAGGCCTTTCCCCCCAGAGAGCCAGTTGCTAAACACTGGCCAGTATAGCACTGGGATAAAGTTTTTCTCCCAGATAATTGCAAGCAGTGTAATTTTAACCACAGGCCCAAAGCAAACACAGGCCTGGACACAGCTGGGAAAAACCTTGCCGAGCAGACAGATGCAGCCAAGACAACTTGAGGATGACGACAAGGCCAGGGGGTGGGACGTCACTCGGAGCAAACTCCTCAACCATGCTGGCCAGACGGCCCCCAGGCCCTGTGATTGATCCCTTTAAGGGAAGGGACTCAGTACTCAGAGCTTTCTCAGCCTCCCAAAGACATACAACCCAGAACAGCCTGCAGTAGCCCCTCAGCACTGGCCACTGGGAGAGAAAGATGTCCAGATGATCATTAAGGGAAATGAACCAGCATTAAATTTCTGTTAGATTTCTGAAAAACCTAGTTTCCTCACAACCTCACCACTGCAGTCACCATCTGGAGAAAGTGGCCTCCTGAGGTGAGGTGGGAGGCAACTGAGAGGGCTCATCTCTCTTAGCTTCTGTCAGGAGTTCCTCAGCCCTTGGATGCATCTGGTCTCGTCCATCTTGACCAACACAGGCAGAAAATCACATCCTTCAACTGGTCTAATCACAAGCTCTCTCCAGGACTTACTCACCTGATCCCTGCCATGTTTACTCTGACTTGACATCAAGGGCTCCTGATTCCTTTGGTTTTCAGTTTGTCTCTGCATCTCTGTTGGGTCTGGAGCATCAAGCAGTGGCCTGCCATGTATGGCCCTGATGATGTATCATTCTCAGCTTCCAGGTGGTCCTCCATCCAGCTGCACAGACATAACACCTGGAGATTAGCAGCATAGGCCATTCAGCAGATGCAAACCCCTTGGGTTCTGAGGCCACCCAACCTATGTTTGGTATCCCCATTTGGACAAGATAAATTGGACCTTGGGTCACCCTTCTGGAAGAAGAGAGGCAGCTCCTTGCAGGGCCCTTCTAGGTCAGGGTGATAGAGCTGGCTCCAGAGGGACCATCTGCATATTTATCTTGGAGGAAGCCTCCATGTTAAACCTAATTTCTGAGACTAAGTGAAGTTTATTTCTAAGCATAAAAACTGGACTCCCAGAACAAAGAAGGCTATATTTATTTTAGCTCAGTTATGAGAGTTGGCAGTTTTGGTTGGTTTGGAACTTATTTTTTTTGAAGACCTGGTCTCTTTGTGTCTTTGTTTATTTCTCTGCAGTCACATTTATTAGGGTGTAAATTACATACAATAAAATTTACCTTTCTGGCATACAGTTCTATGAGTATTAACAAATACATACAATCCTGTAACTACCACTGCAATCAAGACATAGAGCAGCTTCATCACAGCAAACATGTCCCCATGCCCCTTTGTAATCAAGCCCTAAACTACTCACAAGAAACTATCAATCCAGTTTCTATCCCTATGGTTCTGCCTTTTCCAAAATATAATATAAATGGAATCACATAGTATCTTTCCTTCTTAGTGTGATGTCTTTCACTTGGAATAATGCATGTAAGAGTGAAATTTTCCATTTCACTTTTTCATAGTCTAGCTAACAATTCCAGGGCACTGTGTCAAGACTGTTCTAAGGTATGTTCAGAAAACAATGGAGATAAGCACAAACTTTGCCAACAGGTCACAGAAGTCTTCTCAGAGGAAGAAAACTGTGACTCAGGTCAACAAAGTCAAACACAGCCTCCTAACGTAAAGAATAAACATACAGACAAAGGAATGGATTCCCAAGGATAAGGAGACATTAAAGCAAAGAGCTTCCAGACTTCCCTGGGGGTCCAGTGGTTAAGACTTTGCTTCCCAGTACAGGGAGTGCAGGTTCGATCCCTGGTCAGGAAGCTAAGATCCCACATGCCTAGCGGCCAAATCACTAAAAAACATAAAACAGAAGCAATATCATAACAAATTCAATAGGGACTTTTAAAATGATCCACATAAAAAAAAAAAAAAAAAAATCTTTGATAAGACAAGCAAAAATACAAAGAGCTTCCTCCCTAAAAAAGAGAAGCTATTGAACAGCAAAGGGTCCCATATTTTAGTCTGCTGCTGCTGCTAAGTCGCTTCAGTCATGTCCGACTCTGTGCGACCACAGAGACGGCAGCCCACCAGGCTCCCCCATCCCTGGGATTCTCTAGGCAAGAACACTAGAGTGGGTTGCCATTTCCTTCTCCAATGCATGAAAGTGAAAAGTGAAAGTGAACTCACTCAGACGTGTCCGACTCTTCGAGACCCCAAGGACTGCAGCCAACCAGGTTCCTCCATCCATGGGATTTGCCAGGCAAGAGTACTGGAGTGGGATGCCATCGCCTTCTCCATACTTTAGTCTAGAGACCAGGGAAAACATAAGCCTGCAACTCTAATACACAAGTGATAAGGATGCACGCCTCTAACCAGCCAGGACTCCAACTTTGTTCCCACAAACATCCCCCCACTTGCTAGGACAGTGACAAAGCAGCAGAAACTTTTCGAATTGGAAATCCATCAGCTGAACAAACAAATTCTACAGCAAACCTCACCCTGAATTAAGCATTTGAAGAAGTAAGACAGGGGACCAGAGAAGAGCTGAGTTCCAGCTCTGAAATTTTCCCAGACATGTAAATGTGAGAAAATCTATGTATCTTGTAAGGGGATTGTATATCCATTAGCTTTCCCATGGCAATGTTAACAGGACAAAATTGAAAAAAAGAATCTGCAGAGTTTTGGCCAAGTGTCTCAGGGTATCAGATCAGCTCCATGGCCAACCAACGGCTTTGTCCTGGGCAAGTCTCTTGACTTTTCTGGTCCTTTCCTCATTTCTGTTACAAAAAAAGAGAGGAAAGGAATGAAATTGGATCAAACCATTTCATAAATTCCTCCTAGCTCTTCTGTTTTCTAATTGTGTAAATGATGTCAAAAACATTGGGCTTAAGGAAACTTGCTGCACTCTCAGAAATGGGGCTGGAATAAAGGCGCCATTCAGGGCCCCAGAGGTCAGGAAACACAATGAGGCTTTTTGTGGAGTGGTGGGTGGAAGGGTGGAGAGAGAGTCTGGGAGTTCTGGAGTCTGGTGTTTTCTCTGTCCACTGATCAAGGAGTCACTAAAACTATGGTAGCAATAGTGAAAGTAGAAAAGAAAAGCAAAAATAGAGCACCCACGAAGTCCAGTAATCTTGTAACTCCGGAGGTACAACAGAAAGAGCTCCAGAGGCCACTGTCCTGACCGAACTGTCTTTAGTCGAGGGCAGACTTCAGTCCACATTCTTAGCAGCTCGGATATTGTTGTGGTCAGCTGTCGTGGTCTTGGACTACTGGAAACACTATCATAAATGAGGCTGGAATCACGGGTCTTGGGCTCCAGAAGAAACAGGACTGCTCCCAAAGGGAAGATCATTTCCCAATTCCCTCCTTTTATCACTGCCTCTCTGCAAGCCTTCCCCCCAGCCCCCTGCCCTGTGTCTGTCCGTCCCCACCCTATAGTTACAGCACAATCCCCGGAGGACCCTTCCCTCCCTGCGGGTGGAACAGGGCCTCTTCCCAGCTGCCTTTGCATAGAGGTAGTGCCCTGATGCATCGGGAAGTCCAGCAGGATGACGGCTGTGGTCCTAGCATAAGCCCTGGATTCCCAGAATGCTAGGGCCACTTGGACCCAGAAAACATTACGCTCACTGGTGTTCAACCTGTTTTTAAAGTACAGCAAAGCCTCTTCTCATGTAAACCTTGCAAGGAAAACCAAAGTGAAAAACTGATAAAAGCAGCAGAAATGGGGTCTTGTGAGGGTGGAGAGATTCCTAATATGCTCAGCCCCTTACCTTCAACACACATACATGTGTGTTTGACTGCGCGCGCACACACACACACACACACACACAGACTCAAGCGAAATAATATTTTTATTTTAATAAAATAATTTTATTTTTTATTTCAAGGAAATAATTATTTAAAAAGTCTTCTCCCAATCCAGAAATCCTCCCCACAAAGTCAGTTATTACCAGGTAAGCATTAAACCAGACTGTGAAGCACATCACAGGCCACCTGCTAAGAGACACAGAGACAGAAAGCAGTCGTACTGGCCCCGTTCACTCAGCCCAGTGACAACCGATGAAACATGTTTTCAAGATAAACAATAACAAGCCCTCAGGGTGGAGAACTTGACAGGACTACTGCTCACACATAGTTCACCCTAACTTTACTTGGGGATTGGGGTGACCACCTGTGTGTTGCTGTGAATGTGTGTACTCAGTCGTGTCCGATTCTTTGCAACCCCTTGGACTGTAGCCCGCCAGGCTCCTCCATCCATGGTATTTCCCAGGCAAAAATACTGGAGTGGGATGCCATTTCCTTCTCCAGGAGACCTTCACGACCCAGGGATTGAGCCTGGGTCTCTTGCATCTCCTGCACTGGCAGGTGGACTCTTTACCAGTGAGCCACTGGGGAAGCACCTGTGTGATGTTAATTACCCAGAAAACAGGACTCTGTTTTGCAGCCTGAAGGGACTTAGGCTCCTGCCATTCCCCAGAGACCAGGAGGTAGGGTGCTGTCTCCCTTGAGTTTTACCATCAGAGATTTTGCTCTTGGGCCCTCAAAGAAGCCTTTCCTGGTTCTAAAGCTAGCACAGACTTATTTCATTTCTAAAGTAAACATTGTCATTTTCTAAGGTGAATATTCTGACAGGGGGAGAAAAGTCCCCCCAGCCACCTTATTTTCACCAGGGGGAATTAGGTCTCTTAGGTTAATTCATGTTTGTCCTTTACGATGCACACACAGAGACATCTGTGTGTGTAGTCACACACAGCACTTATTTGAATCATCAGTGATCCTGAACTCAACTGCCAGATTCCTGCTGTGCGGAGACAAGCCAGGTTCACTCTGGGTGAGGACTTTCTCAGCAGTGTTGGGGCCAAGTTACAAGGCTAGCTGGTTTGTTTGCTGCCTCCCTGCCTCTGTTCTCAAGCAGGGACCCCCATCCTGGCTACACTCGAGAACAATGCAATGGTGGGGCCCCATCCTGGATCAATCAAATCCCAATTCCAGAAGATGAGGCTGCACTCTTTTTTCTGTCCTTACATGGCCACTCTTTCTTATTATTACCCAACTAAAGAAGAAGCTTCCCTAGGCAAAAGCAAGCCTCTGCCTTCATCTCCCTAGCCCAGCCCTGCACATCTGGGCAATCCTCATCTCCAAGACAAAATCAGTGGCACTTGGCAACAGAGATGAGGTTTTCTTATTGAGGGTGAAGAGGTAAAACTGTCTGTCTTAGTGGTTCTCAATCTTTAGCATATGTTGGAATCACCTGGAGGACTTGTTAAAAACATATTGCTGGACCCACTTGGAGTTTCTGAGTTAGCAGGACAGAGATTATGCATTTCTCGTAAGTTTCAGGTGCTGCTGCTGGTTTAAACACGACATTTTCAGAAGCACTTGGCTGTCTCACTCCTTTCTGTTTCTCTTTCCTCCTCATGGGACAAGCAAGGAAAGAAGATGCCAGGGTGCCTGCCCTCTGTTCTCTCTGCACCTCTGTTACCACCCAAGCTTGCCCACAGTTTGGGGTAACTCTTAAAAGATGCTTCACAAGGCTATTCTTCAGATAGTTTTCAAAAGAAAATAAAATCTACATCAACAGACTTGGTGGCTTTGAGAGAGGTCCCCTGCCTGCTCACTACTCCATCTGAGAAAGCTCTTTGTAGGCTGCACAGGGAGAGAGGGTTGTTGGTGGGAGTTGGCTGCAGACAGCATTCTTGTTTTCATTTTGCTGTTGTTTTCCGCTCCACCCCCAGATGTTTCTCACCACCCTGAGCTGACTCTTTTTCTTGCTTGCAGGAAACTGGGGTCTATCACCAAATAGCAAAGAACAAGAGAACTTTAGAAATGTAAAATTATGGCCCAATCCCCAGTGTTGCAGTGCCATAGAAGACAGTAAATAAATAAGAGCCAGTCCGAAAATACCAAGGAATTTGAATTGACCGGAAGAATCAGAGCTGTGCTTTAGCTAAAACTGGAGGAAGCTGGAAAAAAACCAATATACAGCAAGTCAAGAAAAAGTTCACTTTACAAAACAAACAAAAGAAAGGCAAAGGCGAACACGAGAGGGGAAAGTGGAGAGATGCAAGAAACCTGAAAAATGGAGAATAAAGATTTGAATACATCTGGTTCTGATTCAAACCAAATGTAGGTAAAATGTCTCTGATCATTTTGAGTCCAATGTCTTTGCCAAAGTCTCTGCCCACCTCAATACTAACATTCTCATGAAGGCCTCTGGCCCTCAGCTCCTACTCCTCTTGAATGAGTTTCAAGTTCATGATAAGGATGCTGGCTTGAGCAAATAAAAATACAGGGCATGAAGATAAATTTAAATTTCAGATATTTCAAATATTCCATGGTGTACACTTATAATAAAAAGGTTTTCATTCTTTATCTGAAATTAAAAATCTAATCAGGCACCCTGAGTCTGTAACCTGCATCATCACACCAGTCTTAATGAATAGTTTCTATAAACTTGGGCATTGGGCATTGCTCTTATTCCTTATTTGCCAAAAACCAAGCCAACCCCTATAGCCTTGACTACAGTTCCCAGATGATAGAAGGGTTAATATCATAGCAGCACATATAACTTAACACTGAATGTGGGGTCTAGCATTTGCCCAAAGGTCCTCTGCCATTACCACAATTTGGATTTCACTTGCCTCCACTTTCTTTGTCTGCCATCACTTCTTTTTCTTACTCTTCTTACATTTGAACTCCAATTCACTTCAAATGCCAAATATTTCTAAACCTTGTACTGTTTTATTCTTCCTGGCCTTCATCTAGGTCTCACTTTGCACCCCCAAATAGTATCTCAAAGTATCATCTAGAAGTTTTTAAAACATACAGATGGCAGGGGTCAATCCCACTCTAAAGCCAATTATATTAGAATATTAGGTATTTAAAACCCCCAATGAATTCCTGGCTTTCCAGGGGGTGCCAGTAGTAAAGAATCCACCTGCCAATGCAGAAGACATAAGAGACTTGGGTTTGTTCCCTGGATGAGGAAGATCCCCTGGAGGAGGAACTGGCAACCAAGTCCAGTGTTCTTGCCTGGAAAATTCCATGGACATAGGAGCCTGGTGGGTTGCAGCCCATGATGTTGCAAATAGTCAGACATGACTGAGCACACACGCATGCAGTGAACCCTAGGGCTTCTCAGGTGGCTCAGTGGTAAAAAAAAATCCACCTGCCAATGCAGGAGACTCAGGTTCAATCTCTGAGTTGGGAAAATACCCTGGAGAAGGAAATAACAACCCACCCCAGTATTCTTGCCTGGAAAATTCCATGGACAGAGAGCCTGGATACAGTCCAAGTTGCAAAAGAGTCGGACACGACTTAGCAACTGAACAACAACAATGAATTCTAAAGTGCAGACAAGGCTGAGAAATATTCACTTAGATCCGTGTTTCTCTAACATTAATTTACCCAAGAATTAGGGAAGATCTCACCAAATTGCAGGTTCCAGTTCAGTAGATGGGCATCCAGCTAGAAGCAGTGCATTTCCAACAACCCCCTGGGTGATGCTGAAGCCGCCCATCAGAGGACATTATCAGTCACAAAATCTCAGAGGGAATCAAGTGACAGGTGTTCAGATCCTCCTTTGAAGGGAGGGTTCATCACTGACAGATGGAGCAGATTCTAGACACGGTGGCTAGAATGCCAGCTCCCAGGGTTGGCAGTTGGATATACATGACATCATGAAGGTAGAACAGCATTTCTTGGTCGCATTAGCTTCCTCAGCACCTAAGACTTGAACTGAGATGTTTAGATCCAAGTACTTCCTTAAAAAATTAGACCCAATATTTATGTCTCTTCGCTTGTTTCAAAGCACTTACCAGAGCAACAGCTTGGTAGCCTCACCCTCTTTGGAAAACATACAAGAGAGGTACAAGTCCCCCACAGACATGTAACTGAAGGTCGGGTCTGGCTGCTTGCTGCTCCAAAGCCAGAAGAGTCAGGTTGGTGGAAAGGAAAGTTTGTTTTATTTTGAATGCTAGCAACTGGGGGAGAGTGGGGAGACTCCTGTCCAAAGGCTGACTCCTTTCCCCTGACAATCAGTGGGCAAGTTTTTGTAGGCTGAGAGAAGGGGCTACATGTAGCAACAATACAGGCAGCTCTGACAGTCACCTTGAAATTGGTCATTGGTGGTCTGAACAGTGGCATCTTGATTGTTTTAGGTACGGTTAATCTTCAGTTCCAGGGTCATTTTGTTCACATTTCCTTGAGGCCAGTTCTCCGAATTATGGCAGTTTATGTCACGGCTACAGTCCGGTCATCATGTGGTTAACCTCTCCACCTGGGTGGGGGTTTCAGTATCTACAAGACAGCTCACAGGACACGGCTCAATATATCATCTCTAGCCCTTGAGGAGGAACTAATGATCCCTGACTTTGCCTACTGCCCAAACTATTGTTTTGTCCTATTTGAGTGCTTTCCTTTGTTTCTGCATTTTCTCACTTCTCTGATTAAACTTATCCTTTGCCCAAAGTATTTCCACAGACAAAAGGCAGGCAGAGGACATGGGGTGGGGTGGGCTGGGGGAAGGACCATAAGGTCTTGCTCCATTTCAGATGGATGTGAAAAAGGAGGCCCAATGATAATAGACACAGGATCATTATTAAAGATGTTTCTATTATAGCCAGATGTAGCCTCTAATATATATTATGATTGATGATGAACAAGTGCTCCTCAAATACTCCTGTGCACACAAATCCCTGAAGTCTTGAGAAAATGCAAACTGATTTAGCAGGCCCAAGTGGAGTCAAGGGTGGGTGGGTGGAGATCAACTTTTAGGTGATGTGATGTCCATGGACCTCACTTTGGGTGTCAAGGAACTCATCGTCGGGCCAGTGGACTCTGCTCTGACATAGAGTGGACTCAGCTTTCTCAGCTGTGGCCTTCTTCTCATTATTCTCCTGTGAGATTAAGCATTTAGCCAACCTAGTAGCTGAAAGATGGACTGAGAGTTCTGTTCTCTGGCACTGTTTATCTCCATTAAAAAGTCAGACACAATGTTTTGGAAAAAATGTGTTTTTTCCTCAATTTACCTTAAGTTATCTTCTAAAAAATAAAGTGATATGTAGTCTCAACACTTCAGCCTTCAGAATCTTATCTCAGTGCTTCCTATGGGACATGATCTGCATCATTTGTGTGCAAAGGAAAAGATTTACAAACTCAGTATCGATCCACATCTTTTACTATACTATCACCACTTGAACACAGGTCTCTGAAAAACTCACAATTTCTACTTTGCAAGCATAACCAGTCTATGTTTCTTCTTAAAATTCACTCTCAGCTTTAAAATAAGTGCATTCTCTTGGCTTGTGCCAGGAAGAAAGAAATGGCCAACTTTCTAAAAATGAATTCCAAGTTAAGAATTCAGGCAGCTCTTGATGTTAAAATCAAGATGTCAGAAAGGAAGGCTGTGTTTATTTGGCAAAAGATATCAGTTGACAGTGTCCTTAAAAATCATTTTACAGTTCCTAAAAGAACTAATAGAAAAGTTTCTCAAAGGTCTCCAAAGCTCTCTTCACTCTTGTTTTAGGAGGGAGAGAGAAAAGATGAAACATCATCTCTTCCATACATACCATGTACTCAAACACCCACACTCACTGTTGTCTTTGACTAGGGGAAGGTACCACATTTTTCAGCAATTGACAGAGAATAATGGTGCCTCCATTCCCCTCATACAAACCATTGCCTTCCTGTTTGTGGAAGATTTATGGCATTAATAGCCCCAATTTTGCACTCTTCCCTGTGACTTTGGTAGTGACCTCACACACTGACTCTGGACTTGGCCGTCTGACTCGTCTTGGCCAATGGGAGAGCTGCAAACTAGACGCAAGCAGACACTTATAAAAGCACAGTATCTGCCTTCCCTCTTCCCTCAGTACACGCCTCCACTGTTCTGTGGGAGTGTTATGAGACACATACAGGAGAGTAGAGTGATATTGAGGCAGACCTACCCCAGCCCCTCCCCAGCTAAGCGTGAGAGAGAGCCCAGGGAGATCAGCGAACCCAACCTGCATCAGCAGAGCAGCCTGGCTAACACCTAGACTCAGAAGTAACGCATGACTTTTTTCAAACCACTGTGTCTTGTGGGGCTAGTTCCACAGAAACATACACTAAAAACACATTTGACATCATCCTCTGAGAGTGAGAGAGTCACATTCTTTTCCGAGTCTGACAAGACTTTTGACTCCTTCCATGAAGGGGTCATAAATCTAAACACCTATAGATGACAAGTAGGAAATTTTAAAATGTGAAACTGTTCAATCAAAAGACAGCACAGTAGTCGTCTCAGATAAATGAAAACACAATATATCAAAAAACATTCATACACGGTGCTGCTTATGTCTTTAAAAAACTATATACACCGATTAAAAATGTAGCTGAGTATGGCTCACAGGCCCTTGCAGTTGAAGTCTAATTTCTAGAAACTCTAGAAAACAGGTATGTTTCATCTCAGAAACAGGGATGTAAATACCTTGGCCAGATTACTACAAGTGGTTAAAGATCAATCCAGGACTTGAACCAGCCGTCTTTCCACCACCCCACAAGGTGGTGATTTTCTTAGCATTTTATTGCTAACATCAGTAACTAGTCCAAGATCACATTCCTGGTTAGTGGACAATCTAGGATTCAAATCCAGACCTGTCTAGTGAGCATACTTACTATTCTGTCCCTCTGTACATTAACTGTGAATGTTTCAAATGTCCCATACCAGAGGTCAGTGAACCATGGCCCAATCCAGCCACCTGTTTTTGTAAATAATGTTTTACTGGAATACAGCCAATTATTTGTCTATGGCTGCTTTCCCACTGGGCTTCCCAGGTGACTCAGTGGTAAAGAATCCACCTGCCAATGCAGGAGACACAAAAGACACCAGTTCAATCCCTGGGTCAGGAAGATCCCCTGGAGGAGGAAATGGCAACCCACTCCGGTATTTTTGCCTGGAAAATCCCGTGGACAGAAGAGCCTGGTGGGCTACAGTCCATGGGGTCGCAAAGAGTCAGACATAACTGAGCAACTGAGCACACACCCATGTTTTCCCACTGCCGTGCAGAGTTGGTCATTGTGAAGAGACCAACAAAGCTGAAAGTGTTGCCTCTCTGGCCCTTCATGAAGAAGTCTGTCAATCCCTGGCTTGGAGGCCTCACATCCTGTCTTCAAAACCACAAGGTCTCCCAGATAGCTAGGGTCTCCTGGATAGCTGGGGTCTCTGGCTTGCCCACTGATGGAAGCTCTAATCCAGGCTCACTATGATTCCAGGGACATGATTGGCTCAAGGACCAACATGGGCAAAGCTGGAGCAAGAAGACAGTAAAAGAGCATTTTAACTAACATTCATCCTAAAGTTTCATAATCTCAAAGTTCACAGCAGGATGCAACCCATTCCCTAACAACCAAATAAACAGCAGCTATAGAATCCCATGGACGGAGGAGCCTGGTAGGCTACAGTCCATGGGATCGCAAAGAGTTGGACACAACTGAGCGACTTCACTTCACTATAGATAGCATCAGCATAAACATACCTGCCTACTCCTTGGCACTTGAAGCTTTTTGTTTTGTGTTTCATTCAAATGTGGGAAGAAACCATCAGCAGGATGCCTCAAAGTTTCCCGTGTCTTTAATCAAATAAATGATGAGGAAAATCTGTCAGTCTTACCAGATAGTCAAGCCCCCACTTTGTTTTTTGTTGTTGTTGTTGTTTTTTACTAAAAAAGGAGACAAAATTGTGATTGGAGCCTATATTGGAGAGAAGGGAGGGAAATACTTTTAAATAAAATGCTCAAGTGCTTTCACTTTTAAATAAAATGGTGAAGAGTTTTCACTCCATTCTGTGTAAGGTGAAGAGCCAGGTCCAGCTGGGTACTTACTCTGGACAGAAACAGATT
Source organism: Tragelaphus eurycerus (assembly GCA_935064755.1). Classification (NCBI taxonomy): domain Eukaryota; kingdom Metazoa; phylum Chordata; class Mammalia; order Artiodactyla; family Bovidae; genus Tragelaphus; species Tragelaphus eurycerus. The sequence continues at coordinate 504,344 of CAKXYN010000244.1, forward strand.
CCAGCTGATATTTCAGGTGTACAGCAACGTGATTCAGCTATATATATGCATGAAAGTGAAAATGAAGTCGCTCAGTCGTGTCTGACTCTTTGCGACCCCATGGACTGTAGACTACCAGGCTCCTCTGTCCAAGGGATTTTCCAGGCAAGAACACTGGAGTGGATTGCCATTTCCTTCTCCAGGAGATCTTCCCAACCCAGGGATCCAACCCCGGTCTCCCGCATTGTAGACAGACGCTTTACTGTCTGAGCCACCAGGGAAGTCATATATATGCATATATATATATGAAAGTTAAAGTTGTTCAGTCATGTCCAGCTCTTTGCGACCCCATGGACTGTAGCATACCAAGCTCCTCTGACCATGGAATTCTCTAGGCAAGAATACTGAAGTGGGTTGCCATGCCCTTCTCCAGAGATCTTCCTGGTCCAGAGAATGAACCCATGTCTCCCGGACTGCAGGCAGACTCTTTACTGTTTGATCTACTTGGGAATCAACTGCAAACATGTTGCTGATGTTCGGTCACTCAGTTGTGTCTGACTCTTTACAATCCATGGACTGCAGCACTCCAGGCTTCCCTGTCCTTCACTATCTCCTACAGTTTGCTCAAACTCATGCCCATTGAGTCAATGATACCATCCAATCATCTCATCCTCTGTTGTCCCCTTCTCCTCTTGCCCTCAATCTTTCCTAGCATCAGGGTCTTTTCCAATGACTTGGCTCTTTGAATCAAAGTGGCCAAAGTATTGGAGCTTCAGCATCAGTCCTTCCAGTGAATATTCTGGGTTGATTTCCTTTAGAACTGACTGATTTGGTCATATATATATATATATTTTTTTTTTCTTTTCAGATTATTTTGCATTCTAAGTTATTACAAGATATTGACTACAGTTTCCTATGCCACACAGTAGGTCTTTGTTGACTATTATATATAGTAGTGTGTATCTGTTAACCCCAAGCTCCTAATTTATCCCCTCCCTCCCTTCCTCTTTGGTAACCAGAAATTTGCTCTTGTGTGTGTGTGTGTGTGAGTCTGTTTCTGTTCATCATATTAGAGAACTGGAAGACTGTGTGCCAGCCCCCAAACTCATCTCCACCCAAACTGGCAAAATTCCTACAAGGGCATAGATTCTATTTCCTCCTTTAAGAGAGCATGTCCCAACCAGGGTGCATAATGAATTTGTTCTGGAAAGGAAAAGTGGCCTATATTCTGTGAGTAAATCTCTTATTTTCACTTCCCACCTCTCTTGTCCTCTAAGCCCCAGATGGCCCAAAGCTTTGTCAACCAGAGTCTAACATTTCGCTGCCTTGAGGATTACCTGGGTAAAAACTTTAAAATACATCTCCCTGAAAGTAAAAGTGTTAGTTGCTCGGTTGTGTCAAATTCTTTGCAACCCCATGGACTGTAGCCCACCAGGATCCCACCAGAAGGAATTCTCTGGAGTGGGTAGCCATTCCCTTCTCCATGGGATCTTCCTGACCCAGGGATGGAACCTGGGTCTCCTGCAATGGAGGCAGAGTCTTTACTGCCTGAGCCACCAGGGAAGCCCACATCTCCCTGGCCCCCGCCTCAAACTTTGTAATCAGAACTTGTAATGAGTGAGTTGTGAGGCTTGGTATTTTTCAAATGTCTTGCAGGTCATTGGAGGCCATAGCCTGGTTTTAGACTCAATCCTCTCAAAATGGTTCCTCCAGCTCACAAATGACTTTAATGAAAACCCACCTACTCTTTCCTCCTTAAAAATAAACAAAAGGTTGCAGTGAGAGGCAGCTTCTCTCCTGAGTAAATAAATAGAAAAGCTTTGAGTTTCCACTTAAGGCAAATACTCTATGGTTCTTATTCATTATTGTTAACTGCTAGACTTTAGAAATGGAGAAGGCAATGGCACCCCACTCCAGTACTTCTGCCTGGAAAATCCCATGGGTGGAGGAGCCTGGAAGGCTGCAGTCCATGGGGACGCTGAAGGGCAGACACGACCGACGACTTCACTTTCACTTTTCACTTTCATGCGTTGGAGAAGGAAATGGCAACCCACTCAGTGTTCTTGCCTGGAGAATCCCAGGGACGGGTGAGCCTGGTGGGCTGCCGTCTATGGGGTCACACAGAGTCGAACACGACTGAAGTGACTTAGCAGCAGCAGCAGCAGACTTTAGAAAATCATGTAGCACTTTCTTGGGCTTTCTCCCTCAGCTGTAATTGGCAAGGTTAGCTTAGGTGGCTCAAAATTTTCTACTATATCTCTCTCATATACCCAGTCATGGAATAAACTCTGACTATTTGTTTTTATTTATATCCCAAGTCTTACTCACAGACCTGCCACTTTCAAAAGACTCTCTTTGATGATGGCTGAATCATCTCTTCCACTCTCATACCTAGTCGCACAGACTCGGACACATTCAAATATGTCACAGAATAACTAAAACCCCAGAAAGGTTTCTGTTTAGGCCGATGAGCAAAGAAAGCTGCATCAGGATAGAGGTCAGCTGGTTTCCACTGATGCAGAGTGTGAGAGCCAGACCACAATGAGGAGGAAGTCTTCCCCAAATAAGGGAGGAATCAAAAGGCTCCTTGTGATTGGCAGCAGAAGGGGATTGAAAAATCACTATGGGATGGATCATTACCACTAGAGTATGGTATGGAATATGCCATCTGCATTTGTAGTTTACTCTTGGAATGTGGGTCTCAAATAGGTCCAGTAAGATGTGTTGAAGAGTCAAGCAGGCATTGAGTTATGCGGGGGTTAAACCGAACCAGAAATTTCCTTTATCTACTACAAAACTGACAATAAATAAGACCAGACTCTGTTGATTGCTTTATGACTTGCCTTTGCACCTCACAACAACATCTTCTTTTATCAAAATATATTAATATTTAACATGCTTTTAATGATGACAATATATGCCATTATAGGAGTGTGCTCTCATTTCCACCTACCGTGTTGTTGATACCTAGGTTGCTTCCATTTCTCTGACATTAAAGACAGAGCTTCACTGCAAAGCATCAAATACTGCACAGTCTCTCATCTATTCTCTTAAAAGCATTTCTAGAAATGCAGTAAACCAAGAATGATAAGCATCCTCAAAACTATATTTACTGTCAATATTGCCCTCTAGAAAAGGATGACCATTTGGTACTTTCACCCTCAAAGGCATGTGCAACATCATTCATGTGTGAGATCACTGGCAAGAATAAGCAGAGAATTGTGGGGCCCTGATTCTTCTCTAATGGGGAATAGCTGACCACTGGGAAGCCTGATTTTGTTTTAGGTACAGTTGGATGCTCTCACAGTCAAGGATTCTCCAGAAGCAGACCCTGAGACAAGGATTCAATTAAAAGTGCTTATTTGGGAATTGATCCCAGGAAATACTATTTGTAGGAGAGGAGGGAAAATGCAAGATAGGATATGAAAGGCAGTGCATAAAGGATATTGTATCAAGCAAGTGGGGCTTCCCTGGTAGTTCAGCTGGTAAAGAATCCACCTGCAATGCAGGAGACTCCAGCTCAATTCCTGGGTCAGGAAGATCTGTTGGAGATGGTGCGGTAGGATACCCTCTCCAGTATTCTTAGGTGTCCATGGTGGCTCAGAGGGTAAAGAATCCACCTGCAACGCAAGAGACCTGGGTTTTATCCCTGAGTTGGAAAGATGCCCTGGAGCAGGGCATGGCAACCCACTCCAGTATTCTTGCCTGCAAAATCCTCATGGACAGAGGAGCCTGGCAGGCTAGAGTCCATGGGGTTGCAAAATGTCTGACACAACCGAGTGACTAAACAGAGCACAGGACAGCATCAAGCAAGTGACCACTGTGAGCAGCTGAGACTGATCTTGCTGGATAAGTTGGGAAAGAATGTAGAGTGAGTCACCTTCCTGAAGAGAGAAGTAGCTCCAGTATCTGTGCACCAGCTCTCACCAGCCATTGCTTGAGGCTGCTCTGGGAGGCATTGATTCTCCAGCACTTCTTGCCTACTGGAAGCATAGCCAGACAAAGCCAGCAAATTCTGCCATGATATGAGCTGTAGGGCTGCATGGGAGATGCAAGCACGCAAATGGATAAATAATATACTGCTCTGCACTTTGTAGCCAGTCGGCCCTGTTATCTTCCAGCCCCCACAGAGCAATGGCAAAGTCTTACAAAGCTACCCTGAATGTATAGCCTATGGTACAGCCTCATGAATGAGAATGCATGGTGACCTGTACTGAAGTACAAGGTACACGAAGTAAAATGCACCCATTTGGAATTTCAGCTTCTAGCTGCAATGGAGTGACAAGGACTGGAATGCCCCCACCCCCCACCCCCACCCCTGCCATCAACTTTAAATACCTAAAAATCTAGACAAAATATATGAAACTATGGTTGTGAGTCTGAGTGACCTCCGGGAGCTGGTGATGGACAGGGAGGCCTGGTGTGCTGCGGTTCATGGGGTCGCAAAGAGTCGGACACGATTGAGTGACTGATCTGATCTGATCTGATGGTTTTCAGAGATTCAACAACAAACAGAGTCGGGCAGTGGTCCCAAAGAGAAGGAAAACAAACAAAGTGAAACTCTGATTGGCCCAGCATACCATCTAGAGTTTTCAGACTCCCCTTTTCATCACTGTGCAGTATCCGGTTGCATGAAGATGCCATTATTAGTTTATCTATTCAACAGTTGATGAACATTCAGGTTGATTCCAGTTTTGAGTAAATATGAATAAAGCCGTTCTGAACATTCATATATAGCTTTTTGTTAAAAAGCTTCACTTTTTTTGAGTAAATACCTATGAATGGAACGGTTGGGTCATATGATTAATGTACATTTAACAACATAAGAAACTGTCAAACTGTTTCCTAAAGTAGTTGCTTCACTTTACCTTCCCACCAGCAGGCATGAGAGTTGTTGTTGCTCCACATCATTGCCAACACTTAATACTGTCAAGTCTTTTTTTCTTTCTGATTTTAGACATTCTAATTAGTATGCTGTTGTGGTTCAGTCACTAAGTCACATCTGACTCTATGCAACCCCATGGACTGCAGCACACCAGACTTCATTGTCCTTCACTGTCTCCTGGAGTTTGCTCAAACTCGTGTCCACTGGATCCATGATGCCATCCAATCATCTCATCCTCTGTCATGCCCTTCTCCTTTTGCCTTCAGTCTTTCCTAGCATTAAGGTCTTTTCCAATGAGTCGGCTCTTAGCATCAGGTGGTCAATGTATTAGAGCTTCAGCTTTAGCATCAGTCCTTCCAATGAATATTCAGGGGTGATTTCCTTTAGGATTAACTGATTTATAATAGTATTTCATTATGGATTTAATTTGTATTTTATTATGGTTAATGTTGTTGAACATCTTTTCATGTGATTACAGGCCATCCATATATATTCTTTTGTAAAGTGTCGATTCAAGTCTTTTACTTGTTTAAAAGTTAGATTTTTTTAAAATTATTGAGTTACAAGAGTTCTTTATATATTCTAGATTCAAGTCCTTTGTTACCTACGGTCAGCAAATTTTTCTCCAGCTTGTGGCTTGCCTTTTAGTTTCCTTTATGGTGTCTTTCAAAGAACTAGAGTCTTGGGTTTTGTATTGTTTTTAATGCTGACAATCTATTTTACTCTCAAAACAGTTACTTAGATGAGTCTGGTATTGTTTTAACATTTTAGAGATAAGGGATCTTATAGGTTCACTGTTGTGTTCAAAGTCACACAGCTTTTCAGAGCTATGTCAGTATGAGACCTTCAGTTCTCAGATTCTAAGTCTATACAGAATTTGATGTGTTGACTCAGGAGCAGTTCAAGGGTTACCTTCTTGTTTGCATCTAAAAGAGACCTGCTTAATGGGATGACCTAGTCCCTGGCAGATGGAGGATTTCAAGGCTCTCGTATGAATCTGTATTCCAGCTGCAGCTGTGTGTTCCCACCCACGAAGGGAAACATGGAGAAAGAACAGGAGCTACCAGCAATTTTAAATTCCTTCAAGCTGAAAGCTATTTATTAAACCTGACAGATGATGGCAGAGCAAGATCCTGCTCCCTCTCATCCCCTCTGACCTCCCATCAACTTCCATTCCTGTCTTGGTCTTTTTAAAAAGTGCTTTTTAATGATATCCATAATTCATGAAAAGAAATGATAAAATCAAAACATATTACCGCTGGCTTATAAACGCCTGTGCTATTAATTATTAACAGCCCAAGAAGAAAGTCAGGATGGATCCCAAAGGTGAGAGAGATAAAGGCAAAAGTGGAGGGAAAAAAGTTGATAGGTTTCCAATTTGGACCATGCGTATTAATTGGGGATTTAATCCTCTTCTCAAGGAGCAAGCAGAAGTTTAGTGAACACAGGGCCTTAGCAATAGCCTAATGAAAAGCTCTCATGTCACACGGGGGAAAAACCTGAAGCCCAAAGCAAGGCCTCCCTTGTGTTTAAAGAGAGTCATGGATGGAGCTAGCAGCAAGACATGTTTCCTTTAACTGCCAGTCCTGTTCTGTATTCTATTCTGCCTCTTTCATTGCCACACTTGACATCAAGGGAAGATAAGTGTTTTCCAAAATAAAAGGACTCATTTTCTGCAAAGCCTAAGAATCAGTCCCCACTTTCACTGTTTCAAACTCATGGCCACTTTTCCAATTCAAATAAAACCACTCTCTCCTCCCCTGGAGACAGGGAGCAAGAACCAGCCTGCCTGGGCAGAACCAATCTAATGGTGATTTACCTAAAGAACATCAATATTCTTAATCCCTCCTAGCACTTGGAATTCTCTTATGGGAATATATTTTTTAGGATGAAGTGAAGTGATGTCAGGTTCCCTATAAATGGGAATTCATGATGTCAATTCCCCTATAAAAATTACTTCTCCCCTGAGTAGTGAAGACTTCTGCCGTGTCCTGCCCACTGTCTGCCACACACGGTAAGGTGTTGCTTCAGGACCCTTCCTGTAAGATCCCACTGTCCAATAAACTATGGATGTCTCTGCCCCTATCGCCAGGCTCTTTCTCTGGTCTTGAGCCTGGGCAACTACAAGGCTTGCAGGGTGCAGCCCAACTAAGGGATGACCATGAGATGCTAGAATTCTGCTTAGAGATGTTTCAATTGAATAAGGAATTCAGAACGCTGACTACCCAGACTGGATACACCTCTCAGCTTTTTCTTCTTTGCCCAAAGGCAAAATTAACTCCAGGACTTTCCAACAGGACCTCAGCTCTAAGAGGCAGAAGACTGCAGTGTCAGCACTTTCTGGCAGCCTTTCAACCAGGCTTTCACTTCTAGCCACGCTATGATATCCTCTTCTATTTTTATTTTTAAAGTCAAAATGTATGAGATTTTTTCTCTTCACTGTCTCTATTTTTGATTTTGAAAGGTACACAAATATGTAACAGCACCTTTTTCTTATTCCTAACATGCATAGTTTATATTTTAAAAGAAGACAATCAAACTAAGCAATAATGATAAAGACACACAGGTATGTCCATTTGGGACCAAACACACCACCTCCCTGGAAACTGCCATTCACCCTGGTTTCTATGGAAGGTCCAACATCATGAGAAAGGTACTTAACACTCTGCTTGTGTGGCGGGGGTCGGGGAGCAAGGGCCAAGTTATGTGCTGATGTGCAGGGGCTTGATTCTTAGTGATTTCTCCAGTAACTCCAAGATGGATTGTGTCTGCTATTTTTGGATTCACACTGGGAAGCCAATTAAATTAAAGGGCTATTCATTTCACTATATTTATCTCCAGGCTGCTCAAACAGAAATGCAAATGGCTTCTATTGAGTGAAATGGCTTCTATTGAGTGAATTTTTTGCCTCAGCAAGAACAAGATTGTAACACCAAACCCCGTGTACTTCAGAGGCCCACGTGCGTTAACGGGGAGAAACACAAATCCCAACCCTGGATGCTACCTGAAAGCTCCTGCGAATGAAATGAGATATTATCCTAAATGAAGGCATACTTAGCATCTGTGGCCACTCATGGGTCCTTAGAACAATTGTCCGGAGTGGGTCTGCTTACTGATATGGACATAACTGGGAGAAAGGAAGAAGAAATTCTTTTTTTTCCAACTTCACTCAGGAGAGTGGAGAAATGACAGAAGGTAAATACATTGCTCTGTATGATAATAAATAATAAACATAAAATAAATAATAAGTACATAAACACTGCTTCTTTGATGTTCCTTCCTTACACAGCAGCAGGTAGCCTTGCATCAAAGAGAGTTGCCAGCAAGCCCATGGCTCCCAGCTCCCAGTTTCAAATCCCACAAAATGGAAACAGTAAACTGTCTCAAAATTTCAAACCAAAGGTCCAGAAATGAGTTGTGCTGGCATGATTGGCCTGACTGACAATGAGCAGCTGACAATGACCAGGTCAGAGGCTGAAGAGCAGTTGACTCAACATATCAGGGCCCACGGTGAAGCCATGAGGGAAGATGGACTGAACTGGGTCATTAAGGGCTCTTGAGAAAGGATGGGTGGGGAGTGGTGACTGAAGAGCTGACCCCACCTGTTCACTCCATGTGTATAGGGCCAGGAAGGACCTTTAAAAAATAGGTTAACTGGTCGCTTGTCCACAAAAAGAACTAGAAGCAACTAGAATTTGCAATGTTTTTCCTTAGAGAAACATGTAGCATGTGAGACATGAGATTGCCCTCCAGTAGTCCTTGCTCAAATGTAATTTCCATATTGAACAGATGACCTTCCTTAGGAAAAAAGTAAGACTTTCCAACCAGCCTATAGTCCATAAAATAACAGTCTGCAACCTGCCATTTGTAGATCATTTCAGGGCCTGGCCGGCCCAAATTGAAACTTGCCCATCAGCAACGGCAGATGAAATGTGAGGTTCCTCTAATACCAGGGCTACCAGGCCTCGGCAATGGAGCGGACGTGGGTTATGACGGTTGTTGTGGCCTTCATTATTTACAGAGACCTATCTGGCAGGATGTAATAAGCAGAACAAAATTTGAGACAACAAAAATGTCTCAGTGTTTATGAAAGCCCAAACTATTTCCCAGGAAAAGAAGTCATTTAGAGCAAATTGAAAGCACTTGACTTCATCTTCAGTTTTATGAGAAAAAAAAAAAAAAATCCCCAAATGAGGACAGTTCAACTCAGTCTTTGAAATTCACATCCATCTAAAAATGATTGGAAGGAAGGAAGGAAGAGGGGAAAAGCAAAGAAAAATGGGAGGGAGAAAGGGATCCAAGGCTGGTACAGAACCCAGAATGTGAATAACATTTGACCATCTTGGTAACATGCCTCTCAAGTCTTGAAACCCACTCTTTTTTTTTTATATATATATAATAAAACAAAAGTAATTTTGAGGCCTAATCTTCTGTCAGGTAAATTCTCCTCTGAAAATTCTGTTCTTTTTTGGCAAGTGCCCCAGCTAGTAAATTGGATTAAAATGAACAGGCAGTGTTTGATTCTCTTATATTCCTACTATCCACAAACAAAAGCAAAGATAACGAAAAATGCAAGCCAACATGTATCAGAATGTTCACAGCAGGTCTATTCATAATAACCAAAAACTGGAAACAACCCAAATGTTCATCAGGAACAGATTGGATAAATCGAGACATATGTACACAATGCAATACTAGCAATGAGAACAAACGAACTACAACCACAGGCAACAACAGGAGACAATCTCACAAGGATGATGTTTAACAAAAGAAACCAGATGGAGTGGAATATTTATCATAATACTTCAATTACATTAAAGTTCAAAAGCAGACAACCAATTTATGGTGATGAAAGCCAGATTAGTGGTTACCACTGGGGAAAGGGGACATGTGGGCACCCTGGAATTTCAGTCATGTTCTATTTCTTGATTTGAATGACAGATACACTTTGTGAAAATTCATCAGTCTACACAAGTATCGCTGATGCTTTTTTCTGCATGTATATTTTACTTCACTAAATACTTCCCCTTAAAAGTGTATATGATATGAGTAAACTTTGGGGGGTGATGGAAATGTGCTTTGTTTCAACTTTGGTGGTGATTACAAGATCATACTAACCAATCTACACGGTTAAAATTGATGAATTTATTACCTGTAAACTCTAGTTAGTAAAACTTATTTTTTAAAAGATTTTATGAAAAAGAGTTCTACTCCCTACACACCAAAGCAGTTTGAGAACAATTCAGAGCAAAAGCAAGTTCCATGCTTTTATTCCTGAGCTTTATTTTGTAGGAGAAACAAATCAAAGGCTTAAATGCTTAAATGTGTATAAATTATCAGAATTTGTTGTTGTTCAGTCACTCAGTCATGTCTGATTCTTTGTGATCCCATGGACTGTCACTCGCCAGGTTCCTTGTCCATGGAATTCTCCAGGCAAGAATACTAGAGTGCTTTGCCATGTCCTTCTCCAGGGAATCTTCCTGACCCAGGGATAAAACTGGCATTCCTGCATTGGCAGGTGGATTCTTTATCATTGAGCCACCAAGGAAGCATAAATTATTAGAAGTCCTCAAAGGCAGAGATCCTGTTTATACATGAATCCTATTTATAAATTTTGTATTAGCCAATTGGAAAACTGAGGCTAGGGATTCTCCTTTCAATTCTAATTTATAATCCTTTAAATTTCTCCCAGTGTCACCAATGTGCCTGTTCAGTTCAGTTCAGTCCCTCAGTCATGTCCGGCTGTTTGCGATCCCATGGACTGCATCACACCAGGCCTCCCTGTCCATCACCAACTCCCAGAGTTTATTCAAACTCATGCCCATTGAATCAGTGATACCATCCAACCATCTCATCCTCTGTTGTTCCCTTCTCCTCCCGCCTTCAATCTTTCCCAGCATCTGAGTCTTTTCAAATGAGTCAGTTCTTTACATCGGGTGGCCAAAGTATTGGAGTTTCAGCTTTAGCATCAACTCTTCCAATGAATATTCAGGACTGATTTCCTTTAGGATGGACTGTTTGGATCTCCTTGCACTCCAAGGGACTCTCAAGAATCTTTTCCAACAACACAGATCAAAAGCATCAATTCTTTGGTGCTCAGATTTCTTTATAGTCAAACTCTTATTATACTATACATGACTACTGGAAAAACCATAGCTATGACTAGATGGACCTTTGTTGACAAAGTAATGTTTCTTTTTATCTATTTATTTTTTATTTATTTAATTTTTTTTTATTTTTTTCCCTTTTTTTTATTGTCTTTTTTTTTTTTTTTTTTTGCTTAACTTTACAATATTGTATTGCTTTTACTATACTGTCTAGGTTGGTCATAAGTTTCCTTCCAAGGAGTAAGCATCTTTTAATTTCATGGCTGCAGTCACTATCTGCAGTGATTTTGGAGCCCCAAAAATAAAGTCACTGTTTCCACTGATTCCCCATCTATTGCCATGAAGAGATGGGAACATCCATGATCTTAGTTTTCTGAATGTTGAGTTTTAAGTCAATTTTTTCACTTGCCTCTTTCACTTTCATCAAGAGACTCTTTAGTTCCTTTTTGCTTTATGCCATAAGGGTGGTGTCATCTGGATATCTGAGGTTATTCATATTTCACCTGGAAATCTTGATTCCAGCTTGTGTTTCATCTGGCCCAGCATTTCTCATGATGTAGTGTGCATATAAGTTATATAAGCAGGGTGACAATATACAGCCTTGACGTACTCCTTTTCCTATTTGGAACCAGTCTGTTGTTCCATGTCCATTTCTAACTGTTGCTTTCTGACCTGCATATAGGTTTCTCAAGAGGCAGGTCAGGTAGTCTGGTATTCCCATCTCTTTCAGAATTTTCAAATTTGTTGTGATCCACACAGTCAAAGGCATTGACATAGTCAATAAAGCAGAAGTAGATGTTTTTCTGGCACTCTCTTGCTTTTGCAATGATCCAACAGATGTTGCCAATTTGATCTCTGGTTCCTCTGCCTTTTCTAAATCCAGCTTGAACATCTGGAAGTTGCCAGTTGAAGCTATTGAAGCCTAGCCCAGAGAATTCTGAGCATTACTTTACTAGCGTGTGAGATGAGTGCAATTGTGAGGTAGTTTGAGCATTCTTTGACATTGCTTTTTTTGGGATTGGAATGAAAACTGACCTTTTCCTGTCCTGTGGCCACTGCTGAGTTTTTTCAAATTTGCTGGCATATTGGACACAGCACTTTGACAGCATCATCTTTCAGGATTTGAAATAGTTCAACTGGAATTCTATCACCTCCACTAGCTTTGTTCATAGTGATGCTTCCTAAGGCCCACTTGGCTTTGCATTCCAGGATGTCTGGATCTAGGTCAGTGATCATACCATCATGGTTATCTGGGTCCTGAAGATCTTTTTTGTATAGTTCTTCTGTGTATTCTTGCCACCTCTTCTTAATATCTTCTGCTTCTATTAGATCCACACTATTTCTGTCCTTTATTGTGCCCATCTTTGTGTGAAATGTTCCCTTGGTATCTCTAAGTTTCTTGAAGAGATCTCTAGTCTTTCCCATTCTATTGTTTTCCTCTATTTCTTTGCACTAATCCCTGAGGAAGGCTTTCTTATCTCTCCTTGCTATTTTTTAGAACTCTGAATTCAAATGGGTATATCTTTCCTTTTCTCTTTTTCTTTTGGCTTCTTTTCTTTTCACAGCTATTTTTAAGGCCTCCTCAGACAACCAATTTGCCTTTTTACATTTCTTTTTCTTGGGGATGGTCTTGATCCCTGTCTCTTGTACAATGTCATGAACCTCCATCCATAGTTCTCAGGCACTCTGTCTGTCAGATCTAATCCCTTGAATCTATTTGCCACTTCCACTGTATAATCATAAAGAATTTGATTTAGATCATACCTGAATGGTCTATTGGTTTTCCCTACTTTCTTCAATTTAAGTCTGAATTTAGCAATAAGGAGTTCATGATCTGAGCCACAGTCTGCTCCTGGTCTTGTTTTTGCTGACTGTATTGAGCTTCTCCATCTTTGGCTGCAAAGAATATAATCCATCTGATTTGTACATTGACCATCAGGTGATGTCCATGTGTAGAATCTTCTGTTGTGTTGTTGGAAGAGGGTGTTTGCTATGACCAGTGTGTTCTCTTGGCAAACCTCTATTAGCCTTTGCCCTGCTTCATTCCGTATTCCAAGACCAAATTTGCCTGTTACTCCAGGTGTTTATTGACTTCCTACTTTTGCATTCCAGTCCCCTATAACAAAAAGGACATCTTTTTTGGTGTTAGTTCTACAAAGTCTTGTAGGTCTTCATAGACCTGTTCAGATTCAGCTTCAGCTTCTTCAGCATTACTGGTCAGGGCATTGGACTACTGTGATATTGAGTGGTTTGCCTTGGAAATGAACAGAGATCATTCTGTCATTTTTGAGATTGTATACCAGCACATTGTGGTGACTGTGCCCCAATCATGCTGCCAAACAACCAAGCACAGAACCTTCTTTATTGCTCACCCATGTGACTCAGCTCTGCTGATTGTCCAGGGCTTGCTCCTCTGTCTGGGGTCAGGCTAGCCACTACCTGATACAAGTGGCCCCAACTGCAATGACCAGGGCACCAGGGCAATGTGACATGGTCATGGTCCTCCCAGGTGGTCCTGGGGATACTCACCCCCTGAGGTCCATGCCCTTGTGCAGTTGCCTCCATGTAGAACAAAGAGCTTCCTGTATAGAACAGAACCTTCCAAAGCTAACATGGACATTTCAAGGCTTAGTCACATAAGGCAATGTAACTTTTGCCTTGCTCATTTGAATCACACAGAAAGTGAAAGCCAGACAGCATGGCATGGAGATAGATAATTAGCCCAGTGGAATGAATCAGATGGTAAGGAACCAAGGCCTGAACATTCAACACCAACTCGCCGGACACATGGAAGAGCTGTCTAGCCCCAGCCAAGACTTCGGATGGCTATAACCCCTGAACCAGCACCAATCAGCTAAACCACGCCTGAATTCCTAATATCTTCCAGAAACACCAAAAGATAATAAATGCTTATCATTTTATGCTGCTAATCTTTGGGATAAATTGCTATGCAGTCATCGATCACTAGCATACTGAGCCTACACCACTTAATCCTCATTATTCAATAGGCTAGCCTGGGTACATTCTCATGAAAGCAGAGATGCAGGACAGTCAGTGAAGGAAGGCCTGCCAGCACTTTTCGGGTCTCTACTTGAATCCTGTCTCCAAAGATCCTTTTGGCCAAATTAACTCAAAAGGCTTAGGTCATCTACTGTAATAAGGCATTATAAAGTTACATGGCAAAAAGCATGGTTGGTGGTTTTAAAATGTGTTCACAAAGTCCTTGACACCACTTCATTTATTTATTTATTTTTCCCGCACCTCATGGTATGCAGGATCTTAGCTCCCTGGAAAGAGATCAAATCAGCACCCTCTGCAGTGGGAGTGCAGAGCTTAAGCACAGGATCACTAGGGAAGTTCCAACACTGCCCGTTTAAAAGCAGGGACTATTTTCCCTCCTCCTGAATGGGGGTTGGTCTTACTAACTCTGTTAATTGGAAGTGTCTCACTTCTAATAAACAGAATATTGTAGAAGGGATGGCACCTGAGCTAGGTCATAAAAAGGATAGCTTCTGCCTGGCTTTCCCTCCTTCACATTCACAGGTTTCTTGCTCTGGACAAACCAGCCGCTTGTCACAAGGACAGTGGAGCAGACCTGTAGGGGAGTCTGCATGGAGAGGTATGTGCATGCATGCTAAGTTGCTTCAGTTGTGTTCAACACTTTGCAGCCCTATGGACTGCAGCCCGCCAGGTTCCTCTGTCCATGGGATTCTCCATGCAGGAATACTGGAGTGGGTTGCCTTGTCCTCCTCCAGGGGATCTTTCCGCCCCAGGTATCAAACCCATGTCTCTTATGTCTCCTTCATTGGCAGGTGGTTCTTTACCACTGGCACTGCCTGGGAAGCCCACATGGAGGGGAACTGAAGCCAAATACCAACAAGTAGCACCAACTTGTCGCCACGTTGGAAGTGAATCCTCTAGCCCCAGCTCACATCTTACATGCAAATGAGATCCTAATCCAAGCTACTACGGAATAGTCTTGACCCCAGAAACATGAGAGACAGAGGTGTGTTTATTTGTTTTTGAGAGTTATGTTTTATTTGGTGAGAATTTTTAGAACTTTAAAAATGTCAGACAGCAACTTGGCAGCCAGATGCCAGAATCTCTCCCATTAATGTCCCAGAAAGCTGGATGTCTTCACAGCTCCCTTCACCTGAAATGGAATCTATGCACACTTCATCTTGCTGCTCTCTTCCAGTCAGAAGTCTTGTGCAGGTAAACATTGTTGGTGGAATTTATTTGCAAAGAAAGATGGGGAAATGAACTGTGAGTTCCCTTCTCAGGAAGGTGTTGTTCAAAAGATTGAAAATATCTCAGGAATAGGCAGGGTATTGAAATGGCACTGAGTAGGAAAAATGGCAAATTCTCACTTTTTGTCTCCAGAAAAAGTCACCATTACATTACTAAAACATAGACAACTAGAGAAACTACTCGCATGTCTTTCTGTTTCCTAGAACCCAAATTGGCAGATGAATTTCATCTCCAGAAAGCGAAAGTGAAGTTGCTCAATCGTGTCCGACTCTTAGCGACCCCATGGACTGCAGCCTACCAGGCTCCTCCGTCCAAGGGATTTTCCAAGCAAGAGTACTGGAGTGGGGTGCCATTGCCTTCTCCCATATCTATGCACTGCTGCTGCCAAGTCGCTTCAGTCGCGTCCGACTCTGTGCGACCCCACAGACGGCCAGGCTCCGCCATGACCATTTCTAATCATTTGGTAGTGCCTGATTGCGAGGAAGGCAATGGCACCCCACCCCAGTACTTTTGCCTGGAAAATCCCATGGACGGAGGAGCCTGGTAGGCTCCAGTGCACGGGGTCGCTAAGAGTTGGACACGACTGAGCGACTTCACTTTCACTTTTCACTTTCATGCTTTGGAGAAGGAAATGGCAACCCACTCCATTATTCTTGCCTGGAGAATCCCAGGGACAGGGGAGCCTGGTGAGCTTCCGTCTATGGGGTCGCACAGAGTCGGACACGACTGAAGCGACTTAGCAGCAGTAGCAGCAGCAGTGCCTGACTGAGTTGCTAAGATGAACCCCAGGATCAGGTGAAAAGAGATCTGGGATCGAGTCGTGATGATGCCTTGGGTGCTGTGTACTTCTGTTAAATATTAGGTACCTGCAAAAATAAATGTCCTCAGTCTCTGTATTTTTTCTCCATGTCTATAAGGAGCGGAGAAACACCCTGTGACCTTTCATAATTGTTTAGATTAAAACTGTTCCCTCTTTTAGTCACCTTTCTGACATAGCACGCAGGCCAATGCACGCCCTCTTTATATCCTTCCAGTACTTGGCCGAACCAAACATACAAAACAGCTCTTCAGCTGAGTACAGCCTCCCACTCATCTCCCTTCCCTCTCCCCACCCTCATGTAATTTCCCAAAGGACCCGTCAAGAATCCCCAACCAACTCTTTACCTCCCAGGACTCGCTCATTCATCTTAACTTTCTCTTCTCCTTTCTCTGAAATTCAGCCAATGGTATAAATAAACTGTGGACAAACAGTTCCTACACTTTGGGCTTGCCATTTTCCTGTTTGGATGGTGTGGTCTTTCTCCATGTGAGTCAACTTGGCTTGATTTCAGTCACCACTCACAGTCCAACTTTGGGACTGGCCAGAAGTCTACATTAAAGAGGCTTCCCTATCTCAAGACTAAACATCACACCTCTTGTGCAATAGTTTCAGTGGGGCAGATTCTCGTCTCTCCTCAGCCACGTTACAAAGCAGGGCATTTGCCTGGGCCTAGAGCAGTGCACAGAGTCGGACACGACTGAAGCGACTTAGAAGCAGCAGCAGCAGAGCAGTGCTTCTGAGGCTTCAGTGTGCAAACCAGTCACCTGGATTGGTTTAAAGAAGATTCTGTTTCAAAGAGTAGGGCCAAGACTCCCCTTTCCCATCAAGGTGATAGCATGATGCGGATGCTCTGGTCCACAGACCACACTCCGTCTAGCGATGTTCTGGAAGACCCAGTCTCACCCTCGTCCTGAGAACTTTTTGCAGAATTTCTTCTTACCTCTGCCTCTGGATCACATTCCTTCACCATCCCTCCCCTAAACATGCATGTCCATTCTTCCTCCACCCCTGATCATAATTACTTTCCTTTGAGTGAGTCTGGGGGGGGGGGGGGGGGGATTGAGTGAGTCAAGAATCACTGAACACCTACCATAAGTTAGACACCACAATGAGCACTAGGGCGAACAACCTTACTCCTGCTCACGTGGAACTTAACACTCCAAAGAGAAGATATTAACAAATAATTATTCAATAATTAGTTATAATTTTAAGAATGCCAGGGATGAAAATTGTAGAATGCTGTGAGAGCAAATAATGCAGAAAAGTCTAACCAGGCTCCTCAGCCCTTGGAATTTTCACTTTGCATGATCTCCTCTGGTCTTATAAAAACTTAGTCTTGTCTACAGGGAAGAGGAGCATCCAAAGCTTCCTCCATGACCTTTCACCTTCCCCCTTGAGCACGGCCACCAGTGTGCATTTGGTGTTGCATGGCTACCCTCACCTTTGGCAGGAAGACACACATGGCATGGAGGTTATGGTTGGCAGGAGAATCCGAGGCTTCCATAGCTCCAGATTAATCTCAGGCTGCCTCATGCCATTCTTGCCCCTTGGCTCCCCTTCTTAACGGCACTGACCATCTGCACAGGCAAGCTGTTCACTCCCAAATTCTAGTCGGCCCTTCCCCTTCTCACAAAAAGACATGAAATGTAATGCCCTCATTTCTTCCCTCGCATGACCTCTTCTGCTGATCTACTACCTACGACTTGGCTATTGCCAGCAAATTGTGCTCATTAACACCAGATCTTTAATAGTCTTTCCTCAAAAATGTCATGCTCCGGGTCTACCTGTCGTAACAGAGATGCTGGCTTCCTTGGACTCAGAAAGCTTCAACTGCAGTAGTTGCCCTTTCCAGTCTCACAGAGGGTCAGCTGGGCAAGAAGAAGAAAAGGCTTGGAGATTACAGAGCCACTGTAACTGCTGTAGGATAAGGTATTCCATGGTGTTTTCCCTATAGTTCATTTCTGTATGGTATCATATTCAAGGAAATAATAATCCATTAGCCAAAGGGTGTTTACAGAGCAAGCTGAATCTTTTCTGAAGTCTCTTGAAAAAGGATTTGTCCATTTTAACTTTAGAGACAATTTAAGGTCTCAATCCTGATATCTGTACTCTTTTTTAAAATATATTCACATCTATAGTAGATTCTCTGATGTCTTCTTTCTACTCCCTCTCTTAAAACTCTCCCACCTCTCCATCAGAACAGACCCATTGCACTTCCAGGTCCTTCATCACTAACCTTTTCCCTCCTTGGATTGCTTCTGCCAAAGTCTTAAGATGATCACCCTCCCCTCTCTCCAGCCCTGCTCATCTCAGCAGGCCCTACCACTCTGCCCCCATGGCCTGAGTAGATCCAGGACCTGGAGGAATATCTAGAGCTCTTCCCCTGAGAATCCTCCCCACAGGAGGAAGTGCGGGCAGGTGCACACCCTCCCGCCTTGTCTGCATTTGGGTTTTGCTCCTCACTACTGCATCACTAACCCCAGGAATTAAATCCTTTTATTTCAAGGAAAAGGGGCAGGATAGTTATCAAAATTCTAGTGTTTGCTGATTAAGAAAATGGCAAAGGGCTAATATGACATCATTAGCTGTTTATTCAGCTGACTAGCACCTGCATTCAATTAAAAACACATCTAAGGGGCTTCCCTGGAAGTCCAGTAGTTAAAAATCCCCTGTGCAACGCAGGGGCTGGGTGTCCACCCCTAGCTGGGGAACTCAGATCCCACATGCAGCATAGCAGCTAAGCCTGGAAGACATGAGCCACTTCAGAGACCCGCCCCAACGAAAAGCCTGCCTGATGCAATGAGGATTCCATGGGCAATTAATACCTGATCCAGCCAAATAGATAAATAAAATAAAAACTCTTTAAAATTTTCTTAAATGCATATATATATATAGGCCACTCAAATATCTTTATGTGTGTGCACCCTCACACACACATGTGTAGATTCAGATTTCCTGTATTAAATGCCAATCCTGCCAAGAGGATGACTCTTCACATGACCCCTTCACCACAGTCCCTTGTCCAAGGCCCACAGGCTGGAAGCCAGATATTCCTGTCACTTAATTAACTTAGTGAATATTTAATCACACACTACCAACATTTTAAAACTTCACCTTAACACATTACTTCTCATGAACTCTCCAAAGTGTTCAAAGTTGTTAGCAGATTAAGACTCATCTTGGTCCTAAGCATGTCATAATTTTAAGATCATTGGAGGGATAGAATTAATCAAGTTTCTTTGACATGTATCCACCTATTTTGCTCCATAGAAAGCCCCACAAATCCTCACACTGGTGTCAGCGCTGAGCCATCCCTTGTGAATGCTAATTGTACATAGCACTAATGGAGCATGTGGATGGCACTAGCTTCCCAACATGCAGCTTTGTGTCATAATCGCTGTTTACCAGCTGGGACATTGATGGAGCATTTTACAGCACAGCCTTCGCTACCCTCATGAAATATTACAATCTCATAAAATGTTATGCTGTAGGATTGTAAGGAATATGGAGGCTGCTCTTGGCATCTGTGCCTTAATCACCTCTTTTCATGGCTTTGCTACCCACTTAGGAGTCCTTGGAAAGCTTCTTGCTGCATGAACAGGGGTGTGGAGTTGAAACAGCCACGCCCCACAGACAACCTCATTTCCAATTCCAGTTCAACAGCTCATGCAAGGTGGCGCCAGGAAGCTCTCTCGACTGTCCTGTGCTCTTATTTAATTGGCATTTCCTCAATCATTTCCATCACACAGGTATGAGACACTCAGGAAGCCCTGTTACAGATACTTAAACCAACTTAGCCACACACCTCTCAAAACTTGATCCATAGCTACCACTCCACTTGCTCTGAGTCCCACCAAGTAGAACCTTGGCACCAGAAAAACAGTCCCAAGTTCTCACCTTAAGCATTAGGGGTGTGGATGTGTCTGGGCCAAATATTGGAATCGGTGACATAATTTTTGTCCTTATCCAGTTCTGCAGTGATTCTGGGCAACAAAAATTCCCTGCTGGCTTCCTAAGTTTTCAAATGAACTGTGATCCCAATGCAGACACAGTGTAGACTTTCCCCCACTGCCTGAATTCAACCAATAGCTGTTTTCATCCAACTTTCTGGGGAGTGGAAGAGCAATTTGTAGCAGGAGCACAAAAGGGCCTCTTGGTAAACTAGAGAGCCCACTTGGAGTATCATTAACTTCTGCAAAAACTGGAAAATAGGCTCATTCAAAGATGATGGGCTGATGTCCCTGGGTTCAGAGACTAGTTCTGCCCCACCGCTGCCCCTGCCCAGGGGAGCTGGCTTCTGACGCCTTGGGGGTTGCTCTCCCCAGGTCAGGTAGTGAGGGGGCCGGGCAGCCAGCCTGAAGGAGGAGCCACCCACACATTGCTGGTGTGGGTGCTATCATCCACAGAACCAGCGTCCTTCTGATTGCAAGGCGACCATCCCTTCTTTATGTGGGTGGTCCTGATTTTAGCCAAGTCACAAACAGACAGACGTCAGACAACGGGGCTGGAAGGGGAGAAAGCGCCACTCCTACCCTCGTCCAGTAGGCCTAGACCCGCGGGTGTTCTTTCGGATGCTCCAACACTCCAGTACTAAATGGCTGGCCCTGTGCCCTTGGGCTCCAGGTTCTGTTGCACATCCCTATCATCTGGGAGCCTTTTACAGTCACATCCAAAGGCTGTGGGGGTTGAGAGGGGAGGGAGCCAGGCATCAGCAGTTATGAAAGATCCCCAAAGTGTTCCCACATGCACCAGTTTGGGAACCACTAGCAAAGTGGTTGCAAGCAGAGATGGCAGCGACGGGGCTGGGCTTGACTCCTCACTCCACACCAGCTGTGTGCCCTTGGACAAACTACTGAAACTTGCTGTGCCTCCGTTTTCTCATTTCTAAGATGTAGTATTTTAAAAATAGTGCCAGCGTGACCTCAAAGTGTTTCCAAGAGGACTAAATGGTGTCTTATTTGTAAAGTGCTTCGTTCAGCTCCCGGTACCTGCTAAGAGCTGTAAAAGTTTGTTAAAATGAAAAACATGCGAGCTTATTTCTGCCCCAGGGCCTTTGTTCTTGCTTTGGCTGAATCAAACCATCCCTGAGTGTCATGGCAATAGGCAGCCCACCTACACTAGTTACACTCTTGGTGCCCTTTTTTATTCTCGTGGCTTTTGGTGTGCATTTATTGAATATGTTTAAGTTGGGCTTCCCAGGTGGCGCTAGTGGGGAAGAGCCTGTCTGCTAATGCAGGAGACATAAGAAATGTGGGTTTGATCCCTGGGCTAGGAAGATCCCTTGGAGGAGGTCATGGCAGCCCACTCAAGTACTTATGCCTAGAGAACCCCATGGACAGAGGAGCCTGGTGGGCTACAGTCCATGGAATCTCAGAGTCGGACATGACTGAAGCGGCTTAGCACACACACGTGTGTTTAAGTTGTCTCCTCCACTGGAATGTAAACCTAGCAAGAGCAGGATCTGCCCTCTCTCTAGAACAGCGCCTGCGTGAATGAGAGGCTGAAGGAACGTGAACACTGGGGTGAACCTGATTCCCTGGGAATGGGAAGGGCAGGTGCTGAGGTCCAGGCTTTGGGACAGTCACCTCTCCACAGGTCACCAATCGTTCGTGATTCAGACACAATCTTGGGGTTTATTGTGGCTGTGATACCACTCACACATGTTAGCATCTCCAATTAACACTTGTGCAAGAGGAAACTTGCTCATAAACAAGAGAAGTGGCCTCTCCCTGAAAGTCTAGACCTGAGAAGACTGCATCACTTAAATCCCTCATATGAATTCTCCCATGTCATTTCAGCAAATACTTCATCTCTTCTATTAAGTTTACAGCTTATCTATTTTCATTTTTATACATTGCTGTTCCCACCCAAATCAGGGTCCCCAGCTCTCATTCACTATGTGGGTCTGAGAAAATAATAAGTTTTTAAGAAAATAAGTTTTAACAGGATGAAATACATGTGGACCATATCAAAGATAGTGAAGATTTATATCTTAGATGGATAGTGCAGTGCAGTTGTTGGTACCAGAGCTGTCTCTGAGAACCTCACAAGGATTCGGCATTTCCATGTATGTTAATCATTCCATGGCTGTGCTCCATTTCAGGTTGTTCTGTTGTTCAATTGCTCTGCTGTACCCAGCTCTGTGACCCCACGGACGGCAGCATGCCCACCTCCTCTCTCCTTTACTATCTTCTGACCTGCTTGCTTGCTCAGTCACTCTGTCATGTATGACTCTTTTGTGACTCCATGGAGTATAGACTGCCAGCCTGCTCTGTCCGTGGAATTTTCCTGGCAAGAATACTGGAGTGGGTTGCCATTTCCTACTCCAGGGGATCTTTCTGACTCAGGGATTGAAATCCTGTCTCTTGCACCTCCTGCATTGGCAGGCAGGTTCTTTACCACTGTGCCACCTGGGAAGCCTTCAGTGTCTCCCAGAGTTTGCTCAAATTCGTATCCATTGAGTCGGTGACACTATCTAACCATATCATCTTCTGCCGCACCCTTCTCCTTTTGCCCTCAATCTTTCCCAGCATCAGGGTCTTTTCCAATGAGCTGGCTCTTCACATCAGGTGGCCAAAGTACTGGAGCATTAGCTTTAACATTAGTCCATTTCAAAGATAATGATATAGTCTAACCAGGAACCTCAAGTAGATCTGAGGATGACTTGAATTAGAAAGTCACCTCCCTTTACAGGCACACACGTAGATGCACTGTGAATTCCTACAGAGGAGAGCTCCCATTTTAGCTCATTTCAGATGGGAGCCGCCAAGTGGCCCACTATGAAGTTGAGAACCTAGGTCAGCCAAAAGTCCATGGACATGACAAAGATCTCCTGAGCCTGTAGTCTATGAGATTTCACTGAAATTAATGAAATGCTGACATTTTGGGAATGGGTTTGTAAAATTTGAACTTATAAACTCAATTCATCACAATAAGAGGCCACGTGGCCCCAAGTCTAATCTCTTCTCAGTGGTTTGCACCATACTTGGCTAAATGAATCAGAAGAAATCTCACAGAGGGGGCTCCAGACCCAAGTACAGAATCTCTAGCCCTGCCCTCTTCCACCTCCTCCACTTATAGTGCCCAGATTTCTGTGAAGTGGCGTTTTGCAATGGGAGATTGCCTAGCAGATATCAGCCAGACAGTATCACCTTTATCTTCCTTAGTGTGCTCTGGAGGTCCAGGCTTCTGTTCCCACGGGGCCACCAGGAGAAGTTGCTATTGATCTAAAAGTTGACTCACAGTCGGGGACTTGGCCTTGCTCTTTCAGCTGCTTTCTGCTCTGTGTACATCTTAAGAACTTTAAATGCAGTGCTAGAATGGGTGTGCTTTGCTCACCAGGCGAAACTATCTCATCTAGTCCTCCTTCCATCCCCCACCTGGCTGCTCCTGGCCACATTCAGTCTCGGGCTTTTAGATCAGTGCTTCTTAAACTTTAATCCACACACACATCACCTGGGGATGTCTTAAAATGCAGATTCTAATTCTGAAGTTCTGAGGCAATGTCAGAGATTTACAACAGGGGCTGGAAGTGGGGGCAGGTGTGAGATGTTGCTGACCAAGGACCACAGGGTGAACAGAAAGTACATAAGCCATCAAAGTCTAATCATTGAAAGTGACTATTGACCATAAAGATTCACATTAGAAGGGCGGCTAGGTGCTTTTCCATCCTCAGGAGAATCTGCCATTTATAACATGAAGAATGCTTTGCCAAAGAAAGGATGATGTTCCTGTGAAATTCCAGTCTAGGGGTGGTCTGAGTTGGGGGCAGGGGACATCCTTCTCAAATCATCTGAAATCCTGATGATGTATGTTGCGAGGCCACACTTGCACCAGGAGCAGTGCCTGTGCGTGATTCTGGTGCCAGATGCTCCGGGGGTGGGGGAGGCGGGGGCGGGTTGCGGCTGAAGCAAACGGAAAGGGCCGGGAAGAGCCCCAGGGGGACAGGACACATGCTCTCTCCTCCTCCACCTGATAAACTCTGAATCTGAGCTTCTGCTTTCTCCTGCATCAGGACCATGGGGCAGGAAGCCAGGCGTGGAAACCTCTTCTGCAGGCTCAGCTGGCCCATAAATTCTGCTTAAAGACCTATTCCCTGAAGAGACATCACCAGCAAAAAGACAGTAGGTGGCAGGAAGTGGTTAAATCCAACTCATTGCTTTATCATCAAGAGCAGCTGATGGAGGAAGCCTGCATGAAGCTCCCCAACTGCTCTTTCTCCCTTGTTCTTCTTAGGATTATTTTATTTATAGCTGGGAACAAATAATTACCTACAGCTGCGCTTCTCAATTGCAGGGCACTTAAGGCAGTTTTTCCACCCACCAGGTTGTTCCTCCCGGAGCCTTCTCCTGGGAGGAACTGCCGACTTCCTTCACCACCACCCTGTGACCTGACAGTCTTTTTTAGTCTTAGGAGGACTCAGATTATCAACCAAGTACCTTCCACACGGGCCCTCTCTATGACTTGTCTGTAATGCTTAGATTAACTCCTTTAGCCCAGTGCATTATCAGAGGAATAGATTTGAAGACATATATACACAGCTCCCCACAGGGTCCTTCTTGGAATTATGGGAGACCCTGCGTGGTGATTAGTTTAGCAGGACTTAGGAGCTAGAGCTCCAAACAGACTCAGATTGGAATTCTAGTCTGCTAGTTCCTTTAATTCTCAATTTTCTCATCTGCATAGTGCAGACTATGATATAGTACCACCCCACTGGTGCAGGGATAAAATGAAGGAATACAAAGTATTTACCTGCATGTTTGCATATAGGATGCAGTTGACAAATGGTAGCAGTTACTACATGAGTGGTGGTGAGGAAGGGATACACCAGAGACACCAGAACCACAGAATTAAAGCCGGAAGAGGCCCTGGAGGTCAATTAGCCCAGCACATCTCAAAGATTATGGAGCCTGAAGATCACCAGGAGAGCAGACTGCTGGGCTCCACCTCAGGATGACTGGACTCAGTAGGCCAAGGGTTGTTGTTGCTATTGTTCGGTCGCCAAGTCATGTCCAACTCTTTGCGACCCCATGGACTGTAGCATGCCAGGCTTCCCTGTCCCTCACCATCTCCCAGAATCTGTTCATTGAATCAGTGATGCCATCCTACCATCTGATCCTCTGTCATCCCCTTCTCCTCCTGCTCTCAATGTTTTCCAGCATCAGGGTCTTTTCCAGTGAGACAGCTGTTCACGTCAGGTGGCCAAAGCATTGGAGCTTCAGCTTCAGCCTCTGGTCCATGAATTTGCATGTCTAATAGGATCCCAGATGATGCTTTCAGTACCAAGTACCTAAACTAACCCTTTACTGGGTATGAGAATCCCTAGTCCCATCCCTCCTATTCCTGTAAGATCTCTTATAAACTCTATTTTGCAAGTCCTTTGATGGTGGAGAAAAGGAAATCAGTCCTCGTTGGTGATCTATAATGAATCATGGCCTTTACGTGTATTACCTTATTCTCACAATAATTTATGGAGCTATTTATGGTTGTTTCCTATTTTGTTATTTTATTTGTCTTTTTAAGATGAAACTGAGGCTAAAGATAACTTTGATTGCCTCAGACACTTTCACACAGTAAGGAATTGAAGAACCAGGGTTTGAACGCAGTCTCTGAGACCTGAATTCCTCTGTCAGTGCTGTTCACTTGTATCTGGGAATAATATTTGATTGTCCTGTTGTGCAGTTCCTAAAAGTTAGAATATGTTTTCATTTTTCTACAGAGCAGTAAGCTTCCACTATCAGTTCACAGGTCCTGATTCTACTAGATCTTCAGTAGAATTAAAAAAAACCCTTAATATCATCTGGGTAAAGAAACAATAGTCATTCACATTGTTACAAATCCGTTAATGGTTAAATGTATAGTTCCAAACCTTTTAATAGTATCCTATAGTTTAAATCTTGACTCTCCCACTTTGTAGCTGTGTAACTTTAGGCAATTTCTAATTTCTCTGTGCCTCCACTTTATTAAGTCTATAACATAGGTGCTGCTGCTGCTGCTAAGTCACTTCAGTCCTGTCCGACTCTGTGTGACCCCATAGACGGCAGCCCACCAGGCTCCACCATCCCTGGGATTCTCCAGGCAAGAACACTGGAGTGGGTTGCCATTTCCTTCTCCAATGCATGAAAGTGAAAAGTGAAAGTGAAGTTGCTCAGTCATGTCTGACTCTTAGTGACCCCATGGACTGCAGCCTACCAGGCTCCTCTGCCCATGGGACTTTCCAGGCAAGAGTACTGGAGTGGGGTGCCATTGCCTTCTCTAACAGAGGTACTCGTACCTTCATTAGAATGTTGAGAGGAGAAAACAGCTTTATGCATATATATAACAGCACAGAAATTTTAGCTTTTATTATTTTAATCCATAAAGCCTTTACAAGTCTTCATGAAGCCCTTTGTAGCTGAGGTCTTAAAAATTGGAGAGGTCAGATTTTTACCCCCTCCTACATATGGCTACAGTGTATTTAGCTGTGTCTTCTTTGAAGTCCTTGCTTATGATTAGAGGTGATAGATAAAAAGAATATCAGGAGCAACCATATTTCATCAGCAAGAGGTATGAGTTCAATCAACCACGTTGCTATGTAGCTACTTCGTTTCCCTGAAAAGGTGAATCTGCTTCTTGCATTAATACTTTAAAGTTGAGTCTTCAAGGTGCTAAAGGAGACCCCCCATGTGTGTCCCAGCTGAAGCTTCCTACAACTCCAGGAGAGTCAACAGAGGGGAAGATAGAGATACCTAATCATCAGAGGCTGGAGAACTTTTCAAAAATCATTTGTTAAGTTAAAGAAGTCATATAAATTATGAGGTAAAAAATTAGTATTATTTTTACCTCATCAATATTGACTGGAAAAAAAAGGCCTGAATACTTTTTTGGTCCCTCCCATTAAACAGTGGAGTCTATTTCCCCAACATTAACTCTGGGCTTGGCCAAAAGGATGCAGCAGAAATGATGCAGGGTACCAGACTTGGTACTATGCCAGTACCAAGCCTGGGCCCAAGAGCCCTTGCTCTCTAGTTGGGCCTTTGCCATCACCTCATGAATGAGCACAGGCTGGCCTGCTGGAGGATGAGACACACACCTCCCTTCCCTAGACAAGGGAGTGAGGCCATCCACGATCAGCCAGCGTCCTCCCTCTTATCAGATGATTACAGACCCCTGAGAAATCCAGTCACGATCAGGCAGGTCTGGCCTAAAACAGCAGAACCACCCACTGCTCCAGAGATTCATGAGAAATGATAGGTTCCTTGTTTGGTCCCTTCAAGTTTTGAGTTTGTTTTTTTTTTTCACAGCAATAGCTAACTGATATACTCCCTGCAGTGTTGGTAGGGATAAAATAGCAATGATAACCATATTAAAAGCAAAGATAGTACAACTTGCACAATTTGAACTGTAGAAAACTGTCAGTTTTCTGCCATATTTGATTTGCAAAAATCACAATTTCATGTGGACCAGCCTAATATTATTAAAATCTTCACATGTGTCAGGTACTAAGAGAGACCTTTTTACCTGGATTATACCATTTAATCTTTAAGAACACTCTATGAGGTAGATACTACTATTTCCATTTTATAAATGAGGAAATGAAGGCTCAATAAATATCAGTTAATGGAATGAGTGAGAGAAAGAGTAACATTTCTCAAGGTCACAAGACCAGTGCTCAGTGGGATAGGAATCTGAGCTTTGTAGTTGTTGTTGTTCAGTTGCTGAATCATGTCCAACTCTTTGTGACCCCATGGACTGCAGCATGCCAGGCTTCCCTGTCCTTCACCATCTCCTGGAGCTAGCTCAGATTCATGTCCATTGAATTGGTGATGCCATCCAAACATCTCGTCCTCTGTCATCCCCTTCTCCTCCTGCTTTCAATCTTTCCCAGCATGAGGGTCTTTTCCAGCGAATTGACTCTTTACATCAAGTGGCCAAAGTACTGGAGCTTCAGCTTCAGCAACAGTCCTTCCAATGAATATTCTGGGTTGATTTCCTTCAGGATGGACTAGTCTGAACTTGCAGTTGACTGATCTGATCTCCTTGTAAGGAGATCTGAGCTTAGATTGGCTTGCTTTCTCTAATGTACTTTCTATAACAGGAAGCAGATGGTAATGACATTTATCAAGACTTCACTTGGTGTCAGGCTGTTCTAAGACCTTTATATGCTTTATCTTGTTTAACTGTCACATATAAACCTGTGAGGTTGCTGTGATTTATGCACAGGGAAGCCAAAGCACTCCAACACTCAGTAATGTAAACAAGGTGATGCAGAAAGAAAACTACCAGGCCAGAATCTGAACCCAGGAAATGCTTTGGGAACTGTTGTCAACTATACATGGCATCTTTCAGGGTATTGAGAAAGGAGAAAATT
Organism: Tragelaphus eurycerus; assembly: GCA_935064755.1. Classification (NCBI taxonomy): domain Eukaryota; kingdom Metazoa; phylum Chordata; class Mammalia; order Artiodactyla; family Bovidae; genus Tragelaphus; species Tragelaphus eurycerus. The sequence continues at coordinate 532,735 of CAKXYN010000244.1, forward strand.
GAGTTTTTCATAAGCAGTGTCCTTATAAACATTTTGCATCTCTGAACTTGTCTCTATTATACCAGCTTCACCCTATTGAGAAACTCTGGTTTTAAAAGGCTCTTCATTCCCAAGAGGGCATATGTAGTCTTTTTGCTTCTATCTGTACATTACTACATGTCAATTTTGGGGAAACCAGGTTAACCTCCTCATGGAGACATGAAGATGTCTGTCCTGCAAGGTCCTTGGAGAAAGCCCAGAATTCTCTTTGGAAGCTGACCACCACGGCCTGAGATCAGTATTCTCCATCAGTATAACATCTCTGAACTAAAGCATTAACGCTAGAAAGCCTTTGTAAAAATGCAAATGTGTTACCTGTGAAGGTTAACATTAATTTATTTGCATTACGCAAACTAAAATTAAGAGACACAAACTTAGGGACCAACAGAGACCAGACACATAAAGGACATGATGGAAGTAGGCCCCGTGTAGTACAAGAGGGGGTAGTGGGGACTGTGGCAAATTGAGGCATGTATGTCCACTCTAAATGAAGATGCTGGTACTAACATCAAAGCAACCGCCACCATTGCAATAGCAGATGTTTTATTTTACAAAAGAAGATGAAACATCTAGATACCTGTGGGTAATTCCTCCTTAAAATACTGTAAGGAAGAAAATGGAGCTTGAATTGGTCCACAGGAGGCAGATTTGACATCCTATGTTGAGACTGATCCCTGTACCATTTCCTTAAAGCGAACTATCCCAGGTATGGTGCCTGTACCAGCGACATCAGCATCACCTGGGAGCTGCTTAGAATAGTGAGATGTTAAGCCTCATCCCAGAGGTCCTGGACCCAGTCTCTGGAAGGCTGAGCCAGGTTTCTGGGTTTAACAAGTCCTTCAGGCGATCCTTTTATACACCAAAATTCCAGTGACCCAGATGCACTAAGTACCAGATGTGCAGGGTGTGGGCAAGGAGTCAAGGGCAAGATCCAGGGCTAATCAAGTGGAAGGACTCCAGTCCTGAAGGTCAAGGAGCAGAAAAGGGAGGACAAGCAGGCATCCCAGGAGCTCAGTGAACTGGTCTGACGTCTGTGAGGCCCCCGGGGCCTTGCATGGCCTCTCAGTGGCTGCTCTTTCAAAGCCAAGGTACTGACTCTCTGAGCCTGATACTCTTCCCCTCCCAACTCCCAGGCAAGTGACACTGTGTTCCCCTGTTTGCAGAGCACTGTCAGGATGAAATCTGTTCTGAAGCATGTCTCCAAAGTTGTCACTGTGCTCAACTAATTAGTCAAACGTTTCCATCTGCCTTGCGGCTCACCACACTTTTCATATTAATTTTTTATGCAAATATGATTCTGGGGAAGAATGATGTCAAGCAGAATGGTAGGTACCTCACTGCAGCCAGAACAAGATACATGCAATCTGCAAAATCTCCAGAAAGGTCAAGTTGAACTAAGCATTTTTCGTTGGGCTCCCCTGAGGCTTAAAAATAACTTTAATTAAAGTCATGAAAATGTCTGAGATACATACATATAATATATATAACGGAGATATTGACATAACCTCCCCACTATAATCTTAACTGTATAAGAAGCTGGCCAAAAAACCAATCATTCAAAGCACAGTTCAATTAATTTCTCGTTCTTTCTTCTTTGATTCACCCTCATTTTTTGCTTAGCCATGTAATTTTATTCTTTGTCTTTATATTATTTGCTTCCTTATTTTTTAAAAATCTAAGTTATCTTTCAATAACAAATTCCATTGTATCCGTGACCTTGAGGATGATAAGCAGTAGATTAAATCCCAGGAGTAGCTTGAAATGTCAGGGATGACTTGAAAGAAAGGGTCAATTGTCTAGCATTAATTCAGTAATAACTGGAGAAGCATGACTCTTATTGCCTCCTTCCAGGCAGAACTATCTGGGATCTGAGGAAGTTCAACACCACTGCAGGGGAAAGGAAAGCAAATCTTGGATAGGGGCCAATTCTGACTCCAGTACTGACCCCACATTCAAATTCTAGCTACAGATAGGTCTTGGCTGGGATGAAAATGAGACCCAGGGTTCTGATCACTTCCTTTCCTCTGTATCAGGGAGCTAATGCTGCATACAAAGCATGCCAACACATAATGCCTCAAAACAACAGTCATTTATTAAAGATCTGGGAGTCTACCCCATGGCTCTGCTGGTCTGGTCTGGGCTCCACCACGTGTCACCACTATGCGGTCACCTGGTGGGTTGCCTATGAACTCTCTGGTCTAGGTTGGCCTCGCTTTCTGTTCACTCAGCTGCCTACAGAGTCGACCTTGTTTCTGAGGAGACTCACAAAGATGGTATGGCAGAAACTGTTGGCACCCTGCCCTAGGATCCCTTCAGTTGGTGGGTTCCCCGTGCCCACCCCCTTGGGTGAGTTGTGCTTTGTTGCTAAGGAGTGGCTCCAGGGAATCTTCTCAGGGGTGCCCTTGGGCTCCTGGAGCTGGCAGTTGCCAGAGTTACATCCTCCTTTTTTTTTCTTCCTGACTACTCTGTGCAGCTTGCATGATCTAAGTTCCCAAACCAGGGACAGAACTCAGGGCCAGCAGCGAAAGCAGAGTCCTACTCACCAGACTGGACAAGGAATTCCCGAGTGACAGGGAATTCCCGAGTTACACCCTCCTGATCTCTTCTATCCAAAGCATGAAAACTGAGCTGCCTTACTCAATGGCGATAAACTCCGGGGCATCATTAATGCTTCAGAACAGCCCTGAGAGTCAGGCTGAAGCAGGCAGTTTGCTGGAAATTGAACCTTTGTTGGGCCTCTTCCCTCGGGGAAGACAATGGCACCCCACCCCAGTACTTTTGCCTGGAAAATCCCCCTTCGATGCTTCCCTGACTCCCTCCTGGGAGCACTCCCTCAAGAGACTGTTGGCTCAGGTATCCTCACCTCAGGGACTGCTCCGAAGAGACCGTCTAACCCCAACTGCCTACCCAGAGCACAGAGCAGCCCTGCTCATCTGTGGGCTGGATATATGGCTTCTTCACAGAAGTTCACATGAAGGGAAGTTTCCTAGCCGGTAAGAGTTTAGAATAAAACCACCTCATAAAGCCTGTTTCTGTCATTGAAAAGACAAACACACTGAGGTGAAGCAAATTCGTGGAAGGGATGCAGACCCTGAGGACAGAACATACTAAGGACTTTAGTCACGTTCTGATGCTAACCTGGGGACTTCCACTGATTCCCAGGAGATAGAGAGCATCGGAGGTTGGTATGCATCACCGGAACCGGCCTCAGAGCCGGCTCCCTGCTGGGGTCCTCCCTCTCCATCCTCACCCTCCTCAAAGCCGGCTCTGCCCCTGGGCTCCTCCCTCCCCACCCCTCCCTCCTCAGAGTTGGCTCCGCCCCTGGGCTCCTCCCTCCCCACCCCTCCCTCCTCAGAGCCGGCGCTCGGGGGTCCGCCCTCCCCACCCTCCTCACCCCCCCCCCCCCCACCCTCCTCACCCCCTCCCTCCTCAGTTCTGTCCTCTCCTCTCCTCTCCTCCCCACCAGTCCCTCCTTCTCCTCCTCTGCCCTTGGGTTGCCTCCCATCCTTCCTGCTCCTCCTTCTTCCTCCCACCCTGCCCATCTCCCTTCCTCTCTCACTCCTCTCCCTTTCCTCCTCCTCTTCCTTTTACCCTACTCCACTCCCTCATCCCCTCCCCCACTCCCCTAGCTCAGCTCGTCATCATCATCTCCATCTTCGTCATCATCGTCATCTTCTAGAAGGTGCTTTCCCCCAGAAGACTTTTCCTTCTCTCAGTTTCTGTTTATGGTCACCAGTAAGGGCTTGTGAGCCAGCAATCTGGCTCAACACACAAATTTGGCCTGACAGTAGCGAGGTAGCTGCTCTGAGGCGTTTCCATCAGCAGGAATGTCATCTCAGAGATTCACGGCCCCAAAACTGAAAACGCAGAAGCAGCAGCCCTTTTCCACTGGGATTTTTATTGGTGTTGCGTTTTGCAGATCCGCAAGGCTTGATTTATCTAACAGGAGATCAGTGTGAAAATACTGTCAAGCTTCTGGAACTAGGAAGATATTTAGATCACTCCCCTCATGTACATCATATTTATGAAAGGAAAAGATAGTGGGTGGATTGTAAATTTGAAAAACTTGGAAGGAAAACTTCTATTCTTTCCAAACTCAGTCTTTTAAGAACTTTTTTTTTTTAAAAGGTTGAGCTTGATGGTAAATACCTTATGTTGGTCCAGCGTGCCTTAATTTCTGGTTTTCCAACAGTCCTTTGCAAAAGAGGCATCTTTCAGGAATTCTGCCTGGGGCCCTCCAGATCATCCATGGCCATATTTCTACCCTTTCCCCTGCACCCCACGCAAGGGCAATCACCAAGCTCATCCTTTACACTGAGATCTGGAGAAGTCAGAGAAATCATTGTGTCTCTCCACCTTTCTGAGAAAGATGAGGCACACAAAGCATATTCAGAAAATCCAAGAAATGAACCAAGGCCCAGTCCTGGTCTGAGGGTCAAGGGTCCCATGTCCCAGACCAGATCTATTATTCTTTTGTGACCTCAGGCCCAGCATTGGACTCTGGGGGCCTCAGTGTGGTTGATTATAAAAATGGCCACAATTGAATGTGCTTCCCCCTATCCACGCTCTTTGTTGGTTTGGTTTTTAATATTTAATTAATTAATTTATTTGGTGGTTCTGGGTCTTAGTTGCAGCATATGCCATCCTTAGTTGCAGCATGCAAACTCTTAGTTATGGGATATGGGATCTAGTTCCCTGACTAGGGATCAAATCCAGACACCCCACATTGGAAGTGCTGAGTTCAGAACCTTAACCTCTGGACCACCAGGGAAGCCCCTCAATGCTCTTTGCATGTGTCTCTCCTGCATCTCAGAGAAGGCAATGGCACCCCACGTACTCTGCTGGAAAATCCATGATGGAGGAGCCTGGGGGCGCAGCCAGGGGGGGCGGACACGACTGGCGACTTCACTTCACTCATGCATTGGAGAAGGAAAGGCAACCCACTCCAGTCTGCCGGAGAACCCAGGGGCAGGAGAGCCTGGTGGGCGACGTCTATGGGGCACGCAGAGTCGGACACGACTGAGGACTAGCAGCAGCAGCAGCTCCTGCATCTTCCATCAAGAAGAGGAGTCAGGCTTCCCTGGTGGTCCAGTGGTTAAGAATCCACCTTGCAGTGGAGGGGACAGAGTTCAATCCCTGGTCCAGGACGATCCCACATGCAGCAGAACCACTAACCCCATGAAAGAAAACCAAAGTGTTGGTTGCTCAGTCGTGTCTGACACTTTGCAACTACATGGTCTGTCCATGGGATGCTCCAGGCAAGAATCCTGGAGTGGGCTGCCATTCCCTTCTCCAGGGGATCTTCCGGACCCAGGGATCAAACCTGAGTCTCTTGCACTGCAGGCAGATTTTCACTGTCTGACTCATGAGGGAAGCCTAACTAAGCCCATCTTCCACAACTAATGAGCCGGAGCTCTAGAGCCCACGAGCAGCAGTTCCTGGAGTGCACACCCTCTAGAGCCCATGACCCACAATGTGAGACTCCTCCACTGTGAGCAGCCTGAGCACCACAGTGAAGAACAGCCCCCTCATGCACCTAGGGAGGGCTACATGCAGCAACAAAGGCCCACCGCAGCAAAAAAAAAAAAGCAAAAACAAAAATAAGAGGAGTCTATTTCCTGCCCCTTAGTCTGGTGGGCCCTGTGATTTGCTTTAACCAATAGAATGCAGCAGGATGGCAATGCCAGGTATGAGACTATGCCTCAGGGCCCTGGAACACAGTGGCTCCCTTTCTTAGAACCCTGCCTTGCCATCATGTTCAAAAGCTCAGGTTAGCCTTTGAAGGGATGAGAGACAGCGTGGAGCCCAGATCCACCATTCCAGCCCAGCCCTTCCTAGACCAGCCAATTCTCAGCTGAGCGGGTGCTGCCCACAAATGCCTATGTTTAGAACAAGGAGACAGTGCAAACTGCCCAGTTACACCCATCCCAAATGTGTGGCCCACAGTATCATACACTAAATACATGACTGTTATTCCAAGTCACTGTCTTAGGGTGGTTTGTTATGTGGCAAGGTTTAACTGACATCCTCGGTTTCTTTATCTGCACAAAAAGGGGTAGGACATAAATATCTCATTTATTAGGTGTTTTCTGAAAAACCAAGTCTCAGAAAAGTTAAGACCCAGAGCTGAGGTGTACAGAATGTTAGCCTCTAGACACATGGAACAATGTAAATTTAAACTTGATTAATTGACATCAATTCAAAGCGAAAAACTGCCTTAGTCATGCTGACCACATTTCAAGTGTTTAATAGTCCCGTGTGGCCAGTGGCCACTGAATGGAAAGCAGGTACAAAACATGCCTGTGATCACAGGGCGCTGCTCTGGAGGTGCTGGCAGGAACAGCCAAGAGAGTGAGGCTCACGGCGGATCCAACAAGGCCGGCTGGACGTCCTAACCCCACCATCTACCCAGGTGCTCCCAGAACACAGCTCCACGGGAAGCGGTTGCACATCCCCTTGAAATGCTCACATCTATACTTTGAGTCTTCTGCTTCACCTAAAGTCTCTGAAACATCAAGGAGTCTTTGGACTGACTGTAAGCAAATTCAGAATTTTAGTAAGACCGTAAGGGGAGAGAGGCTCTCCATATAGGAAAGTCTTCAGACAAGACTGCAAGCTTTCTCTCCTTCAGGGGATTGTCCTAGTTTTTATTTTAAGCGTTTTTTTTTTTTTTTTTTTTTCTTTTCCATGTTGATTAGGTTGATAACTGACTTTATCTGCATTCAGTCCTTAAAGAGGATTGATGATTGATTAGTGTGTGGGTGTAAATGTGCACATTGGAGGTTTCCTCCCAATTCTCTTTCCACTTTTTTCCCCTCTCTAATGCCCAGGGCTTCCTCTGACTTCAAAGAACCAGAAAAGACTCAGAGGAAAAGGGGTTATCTGACCTAATTAAGCATATAGATTGAGATTTTTCTCTCTTGGTTGATAAAAAATTCCCTTTACTTCACAAGCCTCTTTCCTATGTCCTGGATAAAGGAGACTCAGAGAACCACCTTCCTTCTGCCCCTCAAAGAAGCATTGTCCCTACAAGGAGCCCAAGGCAAGGGGGTCAGATGAGGCCCTGAGACAGTGTTAGCAAGAGGGGCCATCAGCAGGATGCTGGGGACGGTGCTGCCAGCTTAGAAGCCCAGTGCAGCCACCTCCTGCCTCTGCTGCCATCCTTGGCCTCATGACTTGTCCTCCTGTGCCCAGGGACCACATTCATTAAGGAGGGTGGCAGCTGCTCTCACGTGGTAAGGGTTTGATGGACAAATACAAGAGAAGCCCTGAGGACAGCACCTGGTTCAGGGCAAGAGCCGAACATATCAGTGCGCCATCCAGGCCCTCCGGGAGCCAGGACCTGGTTAGGGGCACCCACACCCTAGCTCTCTGTGCTCCACTGCTCATGGCAGGCACCCAAATCCTTTCTCAGAGGCCTGCCTCTAAGCTCCCAGAGCCATGGCATCCACTCAGGCAGGCAGCCTGGTGCCAGGTGTCATCCCAAACAGACAGCGACTGCTGGGCAGCAGTCACAAAGCCCAGCTCCCTTGACAGTGAGTGCTGCCCTCGAGATCGGGCTGAGGCTGGGGCTCTGCCTGTAATTGCTGCCTTGCTCCTTCCCCTTGTCTGTCCGGCTTCCTCTGCCCCCCAGCACCCCCATAAGAGCAATTCCCAGTAACCCACGCACACAGGAATCCGCACAGGAATCCTTAGTTCAGGCTCCACTTCCAAGAAAACAGACCTAGGATGGTAGCAATTACAGGAATAATAATGATGATGATGATGATAACTACTTTTATTATTTGCAACCCACTGGATTTGCAGCCTGCTAGTCTTCTCTGTCATGGAATTCTCCAGGCAAGAATACTGGAGTGGGTAGCCATTCTCTTCTCCAAGGGATCTTCCTGACCCAGGGAGATTCAAGTCCGGAAGGAATCTGCATTAGCAGGCAGATTCTTTACCATCTGAGCTACCAGGGAAGCCCCTTATTTTTGCAGTTATGCCATAAAGTAATTTAAAATCCTAAGTAAGGTGATGATCATAATTTCTCCAGCACTTTTCAAAGCACTTACCTTTTCCTCTCTGTCAGTGCATTGTTAAGATCAGATGTTCTGGGAACAAGGATTCAATGAAAACTCCAGTCCATTCCCTCTTCTCTTCCTTCCACTGGCAATGATACAGACACATTAGTAGACATGACTAAGCTTGATCCTCTTCCCTACCCTTCTCCAATCAGCCATCTCCTTGGACCCAGACTGCATATGTTAGAGCATGGTCCATCCTTAGAAGAACAAAACCTGGGAAAAGACCCCCACAGACCCCAGGTAGCAATGCTTCTGAATCTTAAGTCCCAGAATCTTCCTTCAGAATTCTTGGAGGGCAGTTAAAATACAGGGTCCTGGGACTTCCCTGGTGGTCCAGTGGTTAAGACTCTGCACTTCCAATGCAAAGGGCCAGGGTTTGATCCCTAGTTGGGGATCTAAGGTCTGACAGGCCACACCTCCAAAAATTAAAAACAAAACAAAACACACAGACTCCTGAAGGGTCCTGATTCAGTAGGTCTGGGTGGACTCAGGAATTGGCACCTAACAAACACATAGACAACGCTGCTGTACAGAACCAGCCGGAGGAGCGTAGGCCTAAAAGTCCTGTGGCTCCATGGGGAGGGGCACCGCATGAGGAGGGCCAGAGAGGGGCTGCCTCTGAGCGGCAGGATCCGGAGCAGGGCCCGATTACCTGGCTCTTGGGTGGTGAGTTCTCAGCCATGCAGTAAAGTCCAGAGTCACTCCAGGAGTTGGGAAAGGCAAAGTCTGCCACATGGCAAGAACACGTGATACTGGTTGGCGGTTGCTGCTGCAACACATTATCACCAACTTAGCAGCAAAGCAACACACAAGTTTATATTAGAGCACTGGAGATCCCAAGACTGAAATGGGTCGATGGGGCTAACGTCAAAAGCAACATGTCTCATGGAGGCTCGAGGAGAGAATCCACTCCTTGCCTTTTCCAGACTCTAGAGGCTGCCCCACTCTCTTTGGTTCCCGGTCACATCCACCAGACTTCTGCTCTACAATCACTCCTCCTTCTCCGCCTCTGGCCCTCCTGCCTGTCTCCTGTCTCCCTCCTGCCTCTTAGCCTGGGCTGCCATTTCCTCTCTGCCACCATGTGAGCCAGCTTGGGCTGGGCTGCTGGAGAATGGGACCCCGTGTGGAGTGGAGGTGAGATGTCTGAGTTTACCCCAGACCATTAGCCCCCTGGTGACCTTCCAGATGCCTACAAATGCTTCTATGAGCCTAGCCAGACTCAGGAGGAACCACACATGGTTACTCAATCCATTACATTTTGGGGTGGTTTCTTAAGCACAGATCCCCTCCCTGGGAGGAGGGCTGGTGGGCAGTGTGGGTACTTAAACCAGGTGTAGCCTACAGATGTCTCTTACCTGATCACCACTCAATTTGTGAAGAATCAGGGGGCTTCTCTGATAGTCCAGTGGCTAAGACTCTGTGCTCCCAGTGCAGGGGGCCTGGGTTTGACCCCTGGTCAGGGAACTAAATCCCACATGCAGCAACTAAGAGTTCGCGTGCTGCAACTAAGACTTGCTGCAGCCAAATAAATATTTAAGAAAAAAGAATGTGGGGGAAATCATTTTAAATTTCAGACTTACAGCTCATTGTGAAATAGTAGAAGAGCTCATGGAAGGGAGCATGAGGAGGCTTTCTGGGATGCTGAGGACATTCTGGTTATCGCTCTGGGAGGCGGCGGAACGGAGTGTTTAGTTTGTCAAAATCCATCAAGCTATAGACTTAAGATTTTACTCTTTTCTGTAGATATTCCTTACTTTAGTTAAAAGTCAAAATAAAGTAAAATTTGTTAAAATAGGACCTATGACACAAAAAGAGGGGCCTGATGAATTTAACTCCCTGCTCCGGGAGCCCAAGACAGAAAGGAGGTTTCAGCCCTGGCCAGTCAGCTCTCCACTCACCCCATCATCTCACCCTTGACTCATGATGTCAGGGGCCTATTTCCTACAGGCTTCTGAGTTTGCCAGTTATTGAAGGATGTCTCTTATTAAAGCAGGTTCTAGAAGGAACTCCAACTCAAAATACTGTCATGGGTTGAGACATCTCTGAGGGACTTCTCTGATGGGCCAGTGATGAAGAACCCACCTTCCAATGCAAGGTGTGTGGGTTTGGGAAATGAGATCACACATGTCACAGAGCAGCTAGGCCTGCAGACTGCGACCACTGAGCCTATGGATTCTCTAGCTGTAGCCAGAGAAGTCCCCGTGACCGGCAGCTAGAGAAAAGCCCTACATCACAACAAAGGCCCAGCACGGGCCAAAAAAAAAAAAGCATGTAATAGAACTAACTTCTATCCAAAACACTGCCATGTGTCCATCTCTCTCTGTTTCTCCTTTGTTTAAATGATTTTAGCAGTAACAGTTGGATCCCTCTTCCCTTGTGGGCGGTTGGAAGGCAGCTGGCTAAGGAGAGATTGTATCCTCCAGCCCTGCTTGCATCCAGGGATGGCCATACGATCTGAGTGAGAGTGGTGAGTATCCTTTTGCCTTCCAATACTGAGGTTAAAAAGCAGCTGGAGCTGGTCTTCAAAGACATCAAGACCCAAGACATATCAGCCATGCAGAGCCCGGGTCCAGGAATCAGCATGGGCAAGGAAACCATCTGCTGATTGGAACACCCCAGCTGGGGTCTCAGGTGAGTAAGCAGTACTCATTGCATTATGATAAGCCACTGGACTGTATTTGTTTCTGCTGCAGGAGTTACCCTGATTAATATGCTATTTCATCCCATGGTTATTCATGCATTCACTCATTCAATAAATATTCATAAAATCTCATATGCAAGGTTCTGTTCCAGCTTTCTGCCTGCAAGGTTCTTATACACTGGCTTAAATATCAGGACAGGCTACTAATATTTGTTTGCCTTCCTGTGTGGCAGTCCGTGGATATGTGACTTTATAGAAATTAGGACTTGTGGTCATCTTACTCATCCTACAAGATAGGTGTCATAGTCCCTAATTTATTAGTGAGGGACTCAAGGCTGAATGGAGTCCAGGAAACAGAACTTTTTGACTAACACCTATATTTCCCTCAGTACATTATACTGCTTCCTGGATGGAAAGTAAGATGCACACATAAAAACTGTCAGGCGAGGGCCTTCCCTGGTGGCCCATTGGTTAAGACTTTCGCCTGCCAATGCAGGGGACATGGGTTCAATCCCTGCTTCGGGAAGATCCCACATGCTGCAGAGCAACTAAACCCATGTGCCTTGACTCCTGAAGTTCGAGTGTTCCAGAGCCAGTGTTCTGCCACAAGAGGAGCCACTGCAGTGAGAAGCCTGCACATCGGAACGAAGATCCAGTGCAGCCAAAAATAACGAGATAAAAAGAACTGTCAGGCGGCTTGTTGAGGGTTAAATGGCAGAAAAGAGCACTGTTGAACTGCTGGGGATGTTCAGAGATCACCAACTATTTCAATACTCACACTGTCCCTGGGCGCCACCACCCACTGATTCAGCTGCTTCCGTATGTGTGCTGGCTGAGTCCCATCCTGGACTTTTCTGATGGTGATATTTCAGGGGCCAGAAAGGTCCTGTACCCACCAAATTGTGCAAAAAAAAAAAAAAAAAAAATCCCATTTAAGGACTCCATCAAACAGTAACTGCTGCGTCCTGGTACTGAGTGACTGCTCTTGGCATTGCTTTCTTAAACTACCTTTTTCCCTCCATGGAATTGTCTTGGTAAAGTCTGGCTGGATGAGACTACATTTGAAATGTGAAATTACAAAATGATCTTATACATTATTCTCATTCATTCATTCAACAAATAATAGCTTAATACCTCCTTTGTTCCTGGTGATGTGCTCGATTTTTCTCCCTATCTTAATTAATTTCAGGCACAGTCTACTCAGGAATATTCTCAGCATCCTAACTTGGCTATAAAATTGGAAGCTTTGCATTGCCTTAGATGTAAATACCAGCGGGGGAAAAAACCCACATGCAGTTAACAGCATATAGAAGCTTCAGATCTGGCACCTTTCCGTGGGATTGGATCGGAGTCTTATGGAAATGGACAACCCACAGACATCAAGGCTTCCCGTCTTAGTTAAAAGAGATACAAATTGCTTCCCCAGTGCCTCTTCTCTGGGGAGTTGCCCAAGATATAATGCTGAGGTTGCATGAATCCTCTCCAAGTAGAAACCTGAGACAGTTCCCATTACTTTTTCATGTCATTCAAATGGGCTTCCTTTGAAAAAACAGCGATGTGTTTGTGCTGGGGTCCTTTTATTTATTTTTTTTTTTTTAATTTTTATTGGAGTACAGTTGCATTACAACGCTGTGTTATTTTCTGCTGTACAGCAATACGTATACATATCTCCACTCTTTTTTGGATCTCCTTCCCATTTAGGTCATCACAGAGCACGGAATAAAATTCCCTGTGCCACACAGTGGGTTCTCCTTAGTTATCTATTTCATACATAGTTTCATAGTATATATACATCAATCCCAACCTTGCAGTTCACTCACTGTCTCTTCCCTCCCTCCATGCCCATATGTTTGCTCTCGCTGTCTGTGTCTCTATTTCTCCTTTGCAAGTAAGTTCATCAGTACCATTTTCTAGATTCCACATATATACGTGAACATATGATATTTGTTCTCTTTCTGACTTACTTCACTCCATATGACACGGCTTCAGTAATGACCTTTTATGATGGCAGAGCAAGACCAGTTGAGAACTAGATGTTCCTTAGACATTTAACAAGAGTTTCTTTTCACAAAGGCACTTAGGCTTCTCTTCTGATATGAACCTTTGCCAATTGCCCAGCTTGGAACACTCTTTCCTCCACTCAAGAGTCAACACATGGTTAGGGCACCTGTTGTGGGCGGGCTCTGAGCAGGGTCTGGGGGTGATGTGATGTGTGAGTGGCAGTCACTGCCCCTGCCTCTCAAGGGCTTTGCCTTTGAGGCTGTGTTCTACTCGAGAGGCCTTTCCACCCTTCAGTTTGTCCATGCCCCTCCTTGAGGATTTCTCGGGCAGGGGCAGTCTGTGTCTTATCCACCTCTGTGTCTCTAGTGGGAATTACAATGCCTGGCTTTTGGGGTGAGGGCAGCTGCTGAGCCCATATCATTGAATGAAGAACTGAATGTTTTACAGGATAGTTTGTGCAGATACTATAAAAGGAACTGTCTATTTTCTATTTCACACAAATAGCCTCAGTGTTGTTGCCCAGGGCCTAGAGATCAAGAATAAAAAGACTGAAATACTCTCCCAGAAGCTCTTATTTCTATTCTGCAAGGGGAAAGATGTTCGTTTGTTCATCCTTTCAACAAATATTTATTGACTGCCTCCCAGGGGCCATTACTGTCCCAGGTCTAAGACAGACACACCCTTGCACTAGCGGAGCTAAGCTACATGTGAAGAGGAGTGACAGGGACCAGTAAATACAGCAATAAATAAACAATGTGATTTTTGACAGTGATAAACAGTGCTGTGAAAAGTAAAAAACAGAGTGTCCTAGTTATTATTATATTATACTATCTCCTCCTCCAAATATGTCATACCAAACCGCTCCAAAAGCTAATGGCATTAAACAGACCATTTAACTATGTTCAGGGATTGGGTAATTTAGAAATTTGGCAGGGCACAGTAGACATACATTGCTTCTGTCATGACACCTAAGGCTTCTTCTGAGAAGATTCTGAGACTGGGGCACGTGACTTCTGCAGGTTGCAGGCACCTAGTGTACGTGTCTGGTGGCTGATGCTGACTGTCACCCGGGACCTGGGCTGTGGGCACTGATTGGGGCACCTGCTCTGTGGTTTGGGCTTCCTCCAGCATGGCGGCCTCAAGGCAGCTGACTTTCATCCACACAGGCTCACAGCTCCAAAAGCAAGCATCTCAGCTGGCAAGGCAGAAACTCCATGGCCTTTATTTAATGACTTGACTTCAGAAAGTATGGGAGCTATGCCATCATTTCTGCTGCGTCCTATTGGTTTTAACAACATGTTCAAGGTTGGCCCAAATTCAAGGAGGAAGACCTTAGGTCCCATCTCAGGATAAGAGGAGTGCTGCAGAGTTTGTAGACATGATTTAGAATTGCCACACAGGGAATGTGATGGTGGCCAGGAAGTCAGAAAAGGTCACACTCAAAAGTCACTCAGATGCAAGTGACCAGAAAGCCATCTATACAACAATATGGGGAAGTGCTTTCTAGACACAGAACATACTGCTTACAGGAAGCAAGCATTGTGTCCAGTCCTTTGAATAGAGAGCCTACCCAGTGAATCCAACCACAACTGGGTGATTAAGCCTTTCCAAGCCTGAGGCTTAGTATACAGAAAGTCACCTTCTCCAAAATGTAAGTCATATTCTGCAATACCAGCTTTATTTTTAAAAACTCCGCCTCCATCTGACATTTTTACTTTTTAAAGTTTTATTTTTTTGGAGAGGGGGGGTGTGTGCCACGTGGCATGTGGGATCTTAGTTCCCTGACCAGGGATCCAGCCTGAGCCCCTTGCAGTGAAAGCAAAGTCTTCACCACTGGACCGCCAGGAAAGTCCCCTCCACCTGACATTTCTAAAATCTCACTTCTCAGTTGCTTCAGAACTTGGGTGGGGAGGCGGGATGATCCTTATGGGTGCCCTTCTGAAAACGTGTAGCTAGTGGAGGAGTGCTCCAGGTACCTGGAAGAACATCAAGGGATGTCACTGGCAGGTCACAGTGGCAGAGAAGTGGCAGGCGGGTGGACACAGAAATTCCGGATGCCTGTGCGGGTCCTGGGGCTTGGCTGTCTTACTGTCTCCTTCTGCATGGGTCCCCAGTGCCATGACATGGGCAGGTGGCCCTAAGCCTCCAGTGCCAGCCCTACAAGGCTTCATTCTGATACAGGCTGTGTCCATCAGTGACTAGACTTATTTGTGGAGGCAAAACAGTGAGCAAAAGTGAAGGTCTCAGCGAAGGTGCTAACCTTGGTCACAAGGCACAACCTGACTCTATGCCATGTAGACAGCTGGCGTCAGCCAAGGATGAGGGCCTGAGAAGCAAACATTATCATGGCCTCAGCAAGGAGCAGCCTCATTCAAGGCAAGATCTCCATGGGGTGGTCTCAGGTGAATGCTAAAGATTGCATGCACTTTGTTGTCGGAAAACATCCCTACATCCAAGGGACACTTGGGGAAGATACTTACGCCTAAAGTCCAGTAACAAGCCATGGGCACTGTACCAGTTTTCTACTGCTTTGTAACCAACTTGTGGATTCAAACAGCTATCTTTGATTTTTCCTGGGCTTCTGGGTGGTTCTGTTGACTTGGGCTGGGTTCAGCCCATCTCAGCAAGGCGTGCGGGTGGGCCCACTGTCTGCTAACTGGTCCGCTGGGGGCTGGCGGTTCCAGCGTGGCCCCAGCTGGGATGACTTGCCTCCACTCCAGGTGTATCTTAGATGCCTCTCCAGGGGAGTCGGACATGTTATCTCAGAGAGGAGCGAAAATGTCCCCATGCTGTACAAGTCCCTGCTGTGGCCCCCAGCGAAGGCAGACCACACGGCTGAGTGCACAGCAAGGGTGGGCACTCAGAGTGACCCAGCCGTCACCAGGGACCTGCCCTCTACAGCACCAGGACCAGTTAGCTGCAGGGCTTGGTTGTGTTAGGAGGTGGGAGAGGGGGTGACGACGGAGGAGAGATGGAGAATAGTCACTAATGGCCTCCAGCGCACCCACCAATGGACTCACTTTTCAATAAGCATTGATCCTATATTCAAAGAATAGCACAGTGAAGGAAAGACACAGTGAGCTGGCCCTCGTGCCCATGTGTCATGGTCCAGAGCTGGTTCGCTCTGCCCCAGGCCTAGCCCGTCGTGAAATCCCATGACTCAGAGAACAGCTCTCCACAGACCTGGAACCCGGTCAGTTCCTACCTACCTGACTTAGTGTCTTCAAGTTCATCTTCAAAAGGGGAGGCGGAAAGTATGCACTGGAAACTGAGTCACTCACAGCCTTTACCATCACAGTTATTCTCTGGGAAGACAAGGTAACGGAAGGGTGGGAGGGATGAGGAGAGGGTAGGGCAGAGAGATCCATTAGCAGTGGCAGGAGTTCGTGGAGCTTATTTACTGAAGGTGGGAAAGGGCTTGATGAATATTTAAGCAAACAGCTTAGTGGGATGAAGAAACGCCTCTCCCAGGAAGGAGAGGAAACACACATATCTGACTGATAACTGATTTCTTTCAGTCTGTGAAAGAAAGAGCTGATTGGTGGGTTTGGGATGGACGCATCCCCTCCCCTTTTCCAGACTCTCTGGTCACGTCTCCTGGGAGAGGCTTGAGGACAACAAGCTTCAGGGTTTGGATCCTTAGGCTGGGGACAAAAAAAGGGGTCATGATGTCTCAGACTCATGTTTTTCCTTAATAGGGAAAAGTTTGTGCTGGGAGGCTGAAAAGCCAGGGAAAGGAGACACACAGTTTCTGACATTGGATAAGACGGTGCCAACTCTATTAACAAATGATGCAGGGACCTGAGTGTAGGGATGTCATATATAGGTCTGTATACTGTACCTGAGGGAGCCATTCACATCACAGACCATGCAAACATTGCTCTCCGACGTTGTGCAGTATACAAACCACACAGCTGTACGTGACTGCCCTGCTGAGGTGGACCTTTGTAAATTATTAAGCTAATGTGAACATTCTGTAAGTTCCTTTGGTATTAGGCCTTTGAAACACTAACAGCTTTCTATCAGTGAGGGCTTAATCCAAACTTGATCGAACATTTGGAATAGTTTTTTTTTTTCCTGAGAATTTGGGCAGGTCTGAGATTGTATATGATTTCCCAGGCTCTTTTTAGAGTGTTTCCATTCCATGCTTGCCTTCCCGTCACAGTGGAGTGAAAACGACGGCCTGTGTCTTCCGAGCTGTATCACTGCTACTACTGATGTGA
Source organism: Tragelaphus eurycerus (assembly GCA_935064755.1). NCBI lineage: Eukaryota > Metazoa > Chordata > Mammalia > Artiodactyla > Bovidae > Tragelaphus > Tragelaphus eurycerus. The sequence continues at coordinate 549,705 of CAKXYN010000244.1, forward strand.
ATGCTGTATTATAAACTGCTTGCAGCTAGAGTTCAAGTCAGTCAAAAGTACGCCTTCCTAGTTTTCACTTGAACTGTTGAAGTCTGCAAATGAGTGAAGGAAAGGACTGATTCTGATTTGATCAATAGGACAACTGTTCTAGGAAGTCCTTATGTGACTTGCCTAAGGCTTCCTTCAGCAGCACGACTGGGCTTAGAAGCTTCATGCCTGGGAATCCTGTCAGAGTTCTTGGAGTTTGAAACTATTTATACATCATTTAGACAATGATGACTTACAAATATCCATTTGTTGCTTAAAGGAATGATAAATAGAGTAGACACTTGAGACTTGGGAAAATTTGTCCCAAGGTCCTTTGTAAATCTAGAAGTGTTAAAAGCTATACTTCTCAAACTAGGTGGGGGAGTTTGAGGTCAATGCCCCTAGACAATTTTGTTGGAATCACAAAGAAATTGTGTATCGTTTAAGAAAAGAATATTCAACACACCAACGGTATTTTTAATATAATCCATAGAACACAGAGGTCAACAGGATCGATGGGTGGGAAGAGAGAGAGAAAATAAGCTGAATGTCTTTCAAAGGACATAATTTAAAAGAAAAAAAAAAAAAACAGCTTGAGTAACTGTCTACTGAAACATGTAATTTTTTTCCATAAGAGACAGTAAATTATAACTGAAAATTTTAAGTGACCCGTTCAGACTCTTGAATATTCCATAAATATAGGATTAAAGTCACAGATGTGAGCTTCTGTTGAGTAAGATATTTTACTCTTTAATTTATAGGAAACTTTGACTGTCCAACTAAGAACAGTCTCCCGCATATCTCTGCATTCTTTTGATTTTCACAGATGCACTAGCAGCTGAATTTCTTGGGGGTAAGGGCAGTTTTAAGGTAGTAAAAAAAAAAAAAAAAAGAACTATTGTTCAGTTGAATTGCAGTATCATTTAGGTATCTTTTTGTTCCAAAGAGAAAACCCCAATCATACAGGCTGGCACAATATCAGAATTTACTTAATTTGGCTTAAGTATCTGTAAAGTCCAGGAGGAGAGTTGGCTTGATTCAGATGTCCACACCATCATGAGGGCTGTGGCACTTTGCTTCTGCAATTCTGATGGTTCTGTCCTTGTTTTGAGGCTGGCTTCAAGCAGCTCTTCCATCTACTTCCTTGTTGATAAAGAGAAGTGAGACAGACAGAGTGATAGTCAATCTTGATCTTGACATTTCACTCTGGCTCCAGTAGACTGATTATAAAAAGGATCCCAATTCTCCACTTCTCCCTGAAACCATGCCCCTTGCAACGTGAGCTTATAGTTCCTCCCATAATGAAGTGGAGTCTGTATCTCTATTTCTTGAATTTGGGCCAGCTTCCTGATTTGCTTTAGACAACAGAATATGGAATAAGTGACAAGGGGTTAGTTCTGAGCATAAGCCTCATGAGAAACATTTTCACTCTCATTTGGAATTCTGTTTCCACCGTAAGAACAAACTAGGGGCAATGAAAGGCCACACGGAGTAGAGGTAAGCCATCTTCATTGAGACCAACCTCAACCAAGCTACAACCAATCACCCACATACATGTGAGAGTCCGGCCAGGAGCAACAGGGCCACTCCCTGATCTGCAGTGGACTACAGACACGTAGGTAAGCCCATCTGAGGGCATAAGCACCACACCGACTTGCAGAATTATAACAAAAGCTCATCACTTAAGTTTTAGGGTGGATTGTTACATAGCAGTAGCTAAATGACATGCAGATCTTTTTAAATCACGTGGTCAACCCACAGCCAATCACTATGACTGACTCTAATCCAAGCAAGGCCACCTTGAGCTGTGATGCCAAAAAGTTCGTTTGGGTTTTTCCATAAGATGATACAAAAGCCTGAATGAACTTTTGGGCCAACCCAACAGAAGCGGGAACCAGAAAGAACATCACAGGTTATTAGAAAGGGGATAGAAGGCAGCTGGACAGTGGGGATGGCTGTGCTGTGCTGTGCTTAATCACTCAGTCCTGTCCGACTCTTTGTGACCCCATGGACTGTAGCCTGCCAAGCTCCTCTGTCCATGGGATACTCTAGGCAAGAATACTGGAGTGAGTTGCCATGCCCTCCTCCAGGGGATCTTCCCAACCCAGGTCCCCCACATCGCACGTGGATTCTTTACCAGCTGAGTCACTAGGGAAGCCTGGAGATGGCTAGGTGGTGGCAACACCCTGGCTACCACTATAGCTTCAAAAGAGCTCCCAGGTGGGCGAGGATGGAACAGGAGGATGAAGAGTGCCCCTTCCCCTTGTGGGTGGGGGGTGAGTGCCTCTTACCCAAAAGCCAGCCTCACAGTACATTCAGATATTTCATCTGCCTCCACAAAGTTACAAGTCACTAACAGCCCTGAAACTTCCAGTTGCTTGAAAACTCTTGAAACGAATATGCCAAATCCACCAATGTCAACATTTTAAGTGCAAATGGTTTCTCACACTCCATATTACAAATATATATATATATATATATATATATATATATATATAAAAAGGCCAAATTCCACGTCTTTTAAGTTCAGAAAGCCTTCAAAGAAGAGAGCTGACTGCACTAAGTAGGGCACATTTCCCCACAAGTATCTGATGCAGACTTTCAAGGCCCATAAGTCACACATCATTTTTTTCAGGAGATTTGTGAAGCTGAGGCTTCCTCCTGTAATACAGATCAATGCCACGAAACTGCCTTGTAACAACTGTTTTTGGAGTTAAATTAAAACACCATTAGATTTTGTTTAAATATGCCTTTCAAATTTTCTGTTCTAGGTGTCTTTTCTTTATGCAAGTGGAAAAAGATAAAAATTATGCTTAATATTTTTTAAAAAGGAAAAGAAAGCATATGCAATATAAGCATGCTAACTCAACAGGTATAAATGTTGCAAAAGAATCACCCAGGACAAAAATCAGCAATGGCAGTTGAACTTCAAAGGGCCAAGAGCTACCATTAAGGAAGGAGGATGGTATTTCTTTCCAACTGGGGGAAGAGATAATCATGGGGTTTCTGTGAGTCCACATCCCATGCACTGCATTTTCTCTCTTGAATCTCCCTTCTGCTTCTGGAAGAAAAAGACCTATTGCATGCATGTACTGGGAGAAGTGAGCTGCAGTCCTAAGAAAATGATTTAAAGGCATTTTAAAAATTGTATTTGTAAGCAGTCAGGCTTTTATTACTAGACAGCATATCAAAGCTTAGGGGAAGCCTCTGGCAACCGATGAAAGAAGGAATTTTGGTGTGAAAACTGGCCAAATGGACTGGAGTGGATTTAATGTTAAAAACCCTGTGGACTTTTAAGGACTGACTCATTAAAACTTATGGAAAATTGGATTAGATTAAACAGCTGTGGAAAACAGGGACATGTGAATAAGAGGCCTTTCATCTTTAAAATGTTCCTATAACGTGACATATTTAAAGCGATCTCAGTAGATTATTATGGTGCATTAACCATACTGATAGCCTCGATTCATCACAATTGCCTGTATCCATGTCCTTCAGTATCAGCGTCCCTAAACCCTGCACTTGGACATGTGATGCTCTTTGGCTAACAAAACCAGTAAACCTGACACATACAGATGCTTCAAAAGTGCTCGTGTGTTTTCTCTTTCTCTCTTTGATTCCTATCAGTCTTGTGTTTACAAGCCCAGCCTTGCCTGCTGGAGTCAGTCCATGAAGCCCACAAAGTCACCTCAGTTTCATGGGGCTTGAACCCATGAAAACACTGCACCCAGAAAATCTGGGAGAAGATACAGTCATTAAATCTTTAAAGAATCTTTTGTCTGACCTCGCATCTGCTGCCAAAACCTGTATTACTTATCACTTGAGGCATAACAAATTGCCCTGAAATGTAGGTAATTAAAAAACAATAAACATTTATTATCCCATGGAGTTGCTGTGGGTCAGAAATCTGGGTCCAGCTTAATGGGAGGCCGCTTAATGGGAGGTCCAGCTTAATGGGACTGGTCTGGCTTGGGGTTTCTAATGGAGTTGAAGCTAAGATGGGTGCAGGCAGCTGAAGACTTGACTGGAGCACCTGCTTTTGGGATGACTAACTTGCAAGACTGTTGTCAGGACACCTCAGTCCTGAACCACGTGGATCTCTCCCCGGCATGGCTTGAGGTTCCTCACAACATGGCTACTGGCCTACCCACAGTGAATGGCCTGAAACGGCAGCTCAGAATTGATGGTGTCTTCCATGGCCTGGTTGTCAGAATCCCACACCATTGTTTGTGCGATATTCTACTGGTTTCACAGATTAGTTCCATTCCATGTGTGTGGAACCTCACAGTGATTTGACTATGAGGACATCTCAGAGGCTGACTTCTGCATATGATTTTATAGATTTGATCTACAAGCCAGTGCTCAAAGAACCATATGTGTCCTTCCAGATTAGTCTCTTGTATTACCCAATGTTTTCTCACCTTACCAGCTTGCAGGATCTAGGGAATGCTACTTCAGTGGTTTACCCTGAAATCTGTAGACTCACTGGCTACCAGACGGCGAGATCTCAGTCTGTCCCTTTCCTATGTCTCTCCGGCAGCCAGCAGTGTTGGCAGATGATAGTCGTATTTGTCTCGTGTTTAATTCTTTCTAACCCCTGCTTCTGTAAACTGCAGTTGCTTCTCTTACACCACTGGTCCACATGGCCATTTCTGCATGGAGCTGTCCTCGGCAACTGTTCTCTTTGATGCTGCTGCTGTTGCTGCCGTTGCTACCTGAACTCCCATTCCCAGATGCCTCCAGATGCTCTGATGTTGAAGAGGATTCCAGTGGGTCATGTTCTCAGAGCCACCAGCCACTTTCTGAGCTCTGGTGTTCACCTCTCTGGCTGAATGGAAGGAACCTTCTTTTTCATCATGTGTGCACGTGTATGTGTGTGCTGTGTGCAGATGGGCATGGGGGCTTCCCTGGCAGTCTAACAGTAAAGAATCCTCCTGCCAACGCAGGAGGTTCGATCCTTGAATCGGGAAAATCCCATATGCTGCGGAGCAAATAAGCCCACGTGCCACAACTACTGAGCCTGCACTCTGCAACAATAATAGCCACCACCGTGAAAAGCCCGCATACTGCAACTCGAAAGTAACCCTTGCTTGAGCAACTAGAGAAAGCCCAGGTGCAGCACTGAAGACCCAGCACAGCCACAAATAAATAAATAAGTAATTTAACAAAAGAGGCCCGTGAAACGCATTTCCCTGTTTTAATTGGTCTACATTTCCCTCCTTACTATGATGCAGAAGAAAGTGGAAGAGGAAATTTTGAGATGTGTGCTTAAAGATTCAAATGAAGATGTGAGAAGGTAGCTATACATATGAGCTGGAACTCAGGTCTCAGCTGGAGATATGAATTTAGAACTCAGTATATACATCCTGCCCCCAAATAGTGGAGCTAGCTCTTGAGCTTTGCCCTGTGCCTGCTGTTGACACATTTTATCCTGTTCATAGACTCTGTGGGCCAGTACTGCAGGAGGCAGTCCTCTCTGCCCAGGTCCACTCTGCCCCTGTTATCTGGGACCTCAGCTGGAAGTGATGAAATGGCTGGGGCCAGAACAGCGGGGCTGCAGGACCCACTTCCAAGCTGGCTTCCCTCTCACATCTCATGCCTGGGTGGAAGGGCAGACTCAGCTGGGAATGTCGACCAGAATGCCAACATGTAGACTCTCCAGCATGGTGGTCTCAGGATATTTCCAATGGGACCATCCAAGGCTCTAGGAGTAAGCATTTACTTTGTTGACATAGCCTTTGAAGTCACACAGCATCACTTCTGCTGGACTCTAAGGACCACTGGAGTTCAAGAAAGTAGCCATTGACCCTATCTCACACTGAATGGAGTAACAGAGAATTTAGAGTCATGCTTAAAACTGTCACATCTTACTCATCATCTATCTCCTGGGTGGAAAGAAAGCTCTGTGATCCAGGGATTTTTGTCTCCTTTTTATAACTACTGTATCCCCAGTACCAAGAAATAGGAATATTTGTTGAGTGAATGAATAGGGATATAAAACCATGGAAACAGATGAGATCACTTAGGAAGAAAGTACTAGAGGGTTACAGAGTTCAACATTGAGCCCCTGGGGACATGCCAACATCTGGGGTCTGACAGAGGAGGAGGAAGAGACAGAGCTCTTTCCTGTGGATCCCCTTAACCCTTGAAAATCAGTCAAGGGGACATGTCTTTCTAGAACATTTGCTTCAATCTCTGGATCACATAGTATCTGGTTTTCTGGAATTCTCTGTCCTCGTGGCCTCCAGCTCACTTCTTCATAAGGACGGGACAGGCGAGGACTTGTGCACCTCTAGGCCCCAGGGTTGGCCATAGGGTAACTGGGGTTGGACTGGGATGGACGGAGTTGAATGTATGGGCTGAGACCATGCATGAGCAAGAAGGCCCCTGTTTTGTGCTGCGAGATAAACACAGGGTTCCTGAAGAAAGGATGTGGGCTATGGCCAGGAGCCCAGGAGCCAGGGACCACCTTGCCTTAACCACCACGATCCCTGGGGCCGGCCTCTCAGGGACCAAGCATTCAAAATTTGAGCCTGGCCTTACAGGCTGCTACAAAGTCATACTTGTCCAGGTAGAATACTAGAACATATTTTATTTAGTGGTTTGTTAGCTGGACTTACAACTTTTAATATTTAAACACAAAATATTCAGGTAGCCACTTGTACAACTGTCCTGGGCTGTATAACTCTTCAGGTTGGGCTTGGTTCAGTGGAGGGTCTGGGGTAGAAGGGTTGGTGGTACTACTTCCAGAAGCCAGAATATCTCAGACTCAACTCCAGTTCAGACAAACACTCACAGCACTTGCAATTAAAATTTGCTAAAATTAGATTAGGTTGCCACCCAGGGAACTGTAAGAACGCCCTAATGAAATCACGATCTAAACATCCAGGCTTCTCCCAGATTTGATTAACAAAGATCAAGAATGTAGAATGCTTTTCCCATTTAATTAAGAATTTTATGAAGTAGGAGTCTTCATTTAAGCAACTAAGCATACATGTCAATCCCTGCATTTAAGTGCATGCATATTTAGTTTTAAAATTCCAAAATCCAGCATTTATGAAAACCTTGCTGCTGCTACTGCTGCTAAGTCACTTCAGTCGTGTCCGACTCTGTGCAGCCCACCAGGCTCCCCTGTCCCTGGGATTCTCCAGGCAAGAACACTGCAGTGGGTTGCCATTTCCTTCTCAGAGCATGAAAGTGAAAAGTGAAAGTGAAGTCGCTCAGTCGTGTCTGACTCTTAGCAACCCCATGGACTGCAGCCCACCAGGCTCCTCTGTCCATGGGATTTTCCAGGCAAGAGTACTGGAGTGGGGTGCCATTGCCTTCTCTGATGAAAACCTTAGGCTGCATTATATGATACCAGAGGTGGGCTGATCAGGGACCCGTTTGCCCACGTGTCTGAAAAAGCCAGGTTTACTTTCAAACATGCTTTCAGCTGTAACTGACTGAATGGGTCCTGTCAGCCTAGCTAATTAAATTTAAGGGGGAAATGGTCTCTGCCTAGGAACTACTGTGCCATGATCCGATTCCTACCACAATTTAAAGTAATATTTTATTATGGAAATTTTCAAGTATACACAAACACAGATTGTACAGCGGAATTCATGTATGTATCTCTCACCCAGTTCAACAATTATCAACATTCTTTTCAATTTTTAGTTTGGTAGTAATTCCACACTTCCATAATTCTCAAACTGAATCCTCTTCTTGATTGAAGGCAATAAGTTTTTCTTATTTTGGAATTGCTTTTCCATTCAGTTCAGTTCAGTTGCTCAGTCGTGTCTTGACTCTTTATGACCCCATGGACTGCAGCACACCAAGCCTCCCTGACCATCACCAACTCCTGGAGTTTATTCAAACTCAAGTCCATTGAGTCAGGGATGCCATCCAACCATCTCATCCTCTGTCGTCCCCTTCTCCTCCTGCATTCAATCTTTCCCAGCATCAGGGTCTTTTCCAATGAGTCAGTTCTTCACATCAGGTGGCCAAAGTATTGGAGTTTCAGCTTCAGCATCAGTCCTTCAAATGAATATTCAGAACTGATTTCTTTTAGGATCGACTGGTTGGATCCCCTTGCTGCCCAAGGATTTCTCAAGAATCTTCTCCAACACCACAGTTCAAAAGCATCAATTCTTCAGTGCTCAGCTTTCTTTTTAGTCCAACTCTCATATCCATACATGACTACTGGAAAAACCACACCTTTGACTAGATGGACCTTTGTTGGCAAAGTAATGTCTCTACTTTTTAATATGCTGTCTAAGTTGGTCATAACTTTTCTTCCAAGGAGCAAGAGAATTTTAATTTCATGGCAGCAGTCACAATCTGCAGTGATTTAGGAGCCCCCCAAAATAAAGTCTGTCACTGTTTCCACTGTTTCCCCATTTATTTGCCATGAAGTGATGGGACCAGATGCCATGATTTTCGTTTTCTGAATGTTGAGCTTTAAGCCAACGTTTTCATTCTCCTCTTTCACTTTCACCAAGAGGCTCTTAAGTTCTTCTTCACTTTCTGCCATAAAGGTGGTGTCATCTGCGTATCTGCTGCTTCTGCTAAATCGCTTCAGTCATGTCCAACTCTGTGCGACCCCATAGATGGCAGCCCACCAGGCTCCCCCTTCCCTGGGATTTTCCAGGCAAGAGTACTGGAGTGGGTTGCCATTGCCCTCTACCCTGCATATTTGAGGTTATTGATATTTCTCCTGGCATTCATGATTCCAGCTTGTGCTTCATCCAGCCCAGCGTTTCTCATGATGTATTCTGCATATAAGTTAAATGAGCAGGATGACAATATATAGCCTTGACGTACTCCTTTTCCTATTTGGAACCAGACTGTTGTTCCATGCCCAGTTATAACTGTTGCTTCCGGACCTGCATACAGGTTTCTTAAGAGGCAAGTCAGATGGTCTGTTATTCCCATCTCTTTCAGAATGTCCTACAGTTTGTTGTGATCCACACAGTCAAATGGAGAAGGCAATGGCACCCCACTCCAGTACTCTTGCCTGGAAAATCCCATGGATGGAGGAGCCTGGTGGGCTGCAGTCCATGGGGTCGCTAAGAGTCGGACATGACTGAGCGACTTTACTTTCACTTTTCACTTTCATGCATTGGAGAAGGAAATGGCAACCCACTCCAGTGTTCTTGCCTGGAGAACCCCAGGGATGGCGGAGCCTGGTGGGCTGCCATCTCTGGGGTCGCACAGAGTTGGACACGACTGAAGCGACTTAGCAGCAGCAGCAGCAGCACACGGTCAAAGGTTTTGGCATAGTCAATAAAGCAGATGTTTTTACTTTACTTCTTTATTTTTCTTTATCTTATTACCTGTGTGATTCATCCTTCTTTGTAGCCCCAGGATGATGGGCCTGGGACCAGGGCAGAAATGAATGCCTTCATTCCAGTTAAGGGTTTTCACAGAATTCTTATTTGGCTACTAGTCTCTTCTGATTATTGTGCAAATGTTCCCATTGTTAACCAGAAAGGAAAAATGCTTCCAGGAAGAAACTGGAAAGATGACATCAATTTAACACTGCCTTTGGGGGTTAGCACAAAATGACAGGACAGCAGGAAGCAGTAGAAAAGAGTTCCCCCCCACCTCGACAAGAGAAGCTACAAGATTCTGAGAGTGGCTCCCAATCAGGCGTGGCATTGACAAGGCCTTGATAATGACCTGTGAAAGACTGCTTTCTGGTTGCATTTGGTAATTTGTTTGTCTAACCAGGGTATCTTAGCGGGAGTTTAAGAAGATGGCACAGCTCCTTGTAAATGGCAGGCACATGGCAAAGCCTGAAAACAAGCTCCTTTTATCTTTTTAGGCTGCAAGAAGCCACGTGTGCTGCCTCTCCTTTTCCACTGGCTGGTTGGAGAGCAGGGGTCTGGCCACAGCTGCCCAGGTTCCCACTTGCCCTTGTCATGGGACGGGGGGCCTGTGGCCTCTTCAGGCGGGTCTCTGCCCCTGCCTCTCCCCAACTGTTGTCAAGTGCTCTTGTGTTGTGAGAGGCTAGGGCAGGGAAGGCAATGGCACCCCACCCCAGTACTTTTGCCTGGAGAATCCCATGGACGGAGGAGCCTGGTGGGCTCCAGTCCATGGGGTCGCTGAGAGTTGGACACAACTGAGCAACTTCACTTTCACTTTTCACTTTCATACATTGGAAAAGGAAATGGCAACCCACTCCAGTGTTCTTGCCTGGAGAATCCCAGGGACAGGGGAGCCTGGTGAGCTTCTGTCTATGGGGTCGCACAGAGTCGGACACGACTGAAGCGACTTAGCAGCAGCAGGGCGGTTCTCACCCCACCACCTTTCCTGATGAATGTGGGCATGGAGTGGGGCGGGAATGGGATGGATTGCCTGAGATCAAGGGTGCGCGCTGGAAGGTGGGGAGCAAGGGGGTGCTGCCATTGAGGAGAGACACAGAAAAGAGAGGGACACGCGCAAGCCAGGAGGGTCTCAGACTTCCCAGATGAGGCTGACTTGACACCATCAGAGGCTCCAGGTATTCTGAGGCTACCCCAAGCCAGACTGGGTTCTTTCTTTCTTTTTGAATTTATTCTTATTGGAGTGTAGCTGCTTGACAGTGTTGTCCCCCATGTCCTCTGCAAAACAAAGTGAATCCGCTCTACATCTCCGTATGTCTCCTCTTTTCTGGATCTCCTTTCCATTTAGGTCAATACAGAGCACCGAGCAGAGTTCCCCGTGCATTTCAGTCGGTTCTCATTAGCTATCTATTTTATGCATACTTTGTACAGACTTGGTTCTTTCTGGTGCAGGACACATCCTTTCAGCGCCTCCAGGGCCCGAGGGCAATGCTTGACAAGGATGAGTCAAGGTGGGCCAGTTTCTTGTCTCCCCTCTCATCCTCAAATGGCTGCTGGGTCCGCCCTGCACTCTGGGCTCTATTTGGAGGCCCCAAAGCTGAAGAGCCTCTGAGCAAAAGCCCTGGGGAGGCCATTCACGGAACTCTAATGGACGGCTTGGCAAGCCTCAAAGGCTCCTTTGGGAGCATGGGAGGCGGGCCAGGGAGGCTCCCAGAGCTTCCTGGCTTGTCATGATTCAGTAGCAGTGTTTCCCTTCCTCCTCCTTCCAAAGACTTGGCCTCTAGAGGAAGCTCTGCATCAGCCTCTCCCTCCCTCCCATTCCTTTCCTGACTAATCTTGCTGCGCCTTCCTGTTTCCAGTCACTTTCCTGGTCATTTCTGAAGCCATCAGGAGTTGGAGGCCAAGGTGACGTGCAGATGGAAGATCTGGTTTTCTCCATCTGATAACTGTCTGCCTGGAAAGGAGGGAGTTTCTCTGCCATTACAGGGAAGAGCTCCGTTCATTTCCCTCCTGACTTCGGAACTTGGTCTGAATAAACACTGAAGAATGGCAATAAAACCCACCACAGACACCCGAAATCCACCCCAAGTTAAGAGTTCTCTGCACATTTGGTCAGTCTGGACATGAGAATCTTAACAGAAAGGGCTGCAGTCTACTCTTTGCTTTCTCGGGAGCTGTCTGTAGAGAGAAGAACATTGCTCCTGAGTGTGAGGAGGGGAGGAAAGGGGGATGGGAACCTTCCACCTTGTGTTGCTGGGCAGAAATTCGCCCCGGAGATGCTCATGTTCAGCCCAGGCTTCTGATTGGTGCATGGCAGCCAATCTCTGGGAAGCCCCCAGGGCCTGAGGCACCCATTCACACTGGATGCTCCCTCCAAACCAAACTGGACCTACAGTCATGGGGCTTTTCCTAAGGGGAAGACTGATTTTTCTAGAGCATGAGTTGCTTCTTTCTGGATTTTTGATAAACCCATGTGGCAAATAAATCTAACATTCAGGGAAGGCATGTAATTCTCCCCTAGATTTATAGCAACTCTTTTAGCAACTGAGGCTCTGGCTGGTAACTAACAGTAACCAAGCATAATTCCTCGGTGGGGAACACAGGGTTTAGGATACTCCACCAGTGAAAACTTTCTGTACTGCAGGAGAGGAACAGAGAGAAAGCAGGGATGCTGGTGAGGGAGGGCTTCCTCAAAGAGGAGAGGAATGGAAGCAGAATCAAGGGCATTGCTTTATTTCCCAAAAGACTAGAGAGGAAAAAGTGGACTGACAAATACACGTGTGAGGTGACAAAGCAGTGTTACAAAGGCCACACAGAACACTTGTTCACTAAGGCCACAAAAGACAAAGCAGATTAAGCAGATTCTTGCCAAATGGACCTTAGGAAAGCAGGTGATATAGCCAGCCCATCAGCTGTGGGGCTCTTCCTAAACTTTTCCACCTGCTGAGATTCTCCTGGGTGGTCCCAGGTCAGGAACTCTCTAGGAGACGTGGAAGTGAGCAGCTCCCAGGAGAGAAGTTACATGACATTTCCTGCTCACCTGAGACCCCATCCGTCCTCTCTGCTCCATTACAGGGAAAAGCGCCGTTCATTTCCTTCCTGAACCCCCCTATTTCTATCCCCCCAGGACTGGCTGAGCTGTGATATCCCAGTCCAACTCCCTCTTTCCTTCCTGACCCTCTGAGGGCCAACACTGCCGGTCTTCGTTCCTGGGTGAAGCTCTTGGACCAGCACAGGTTTCCTGTGGAACTGCTGTTAATGATGATGAAGACATTCGAAAGGGTCTTCCTTGGCGGTCTAATGGTCAGCTTCACCTTCCACTGCAGTGGGTGCAAGATCGAGCTAAGATCCCACATTTCTCGGCCAAAAAACCAAAACATATAACAGAAATAATATTGTAACAAATTCAATAAAGATCTTAAACATGGTCCACCCACATCCATATTTTTTTAAAAAACCTTAAAAAAAAAAAAAAAAAAAACAGAAGGGAAAGGCTCCTTCCCACCCACCTCCATAGCCCTTTCTTATTTTCCCAGGACCTGGCTTTTGAGTGCAACTGCACAGCAATGCCAAGGGCAGGTATACAAGAGCAGAAGGGATGCTGTTAAGTGACAAGACAAATCTGACACTGAGATGTCTACTAGCTCCAGGTGAAGATTCCAGGGTGAGGAGCTGGAGCTAGCAGGCAAGAAGTGGTCTGGGGAGAAGACACAGTTGTGCCTGGGGGACTGGGCACCTCTTGGTAGAACAACCAACTAGTTACCTGGGGAGGAGACCTGCTAAGGGAATGTTCTGGCAGTTTAAGGACACAAAGGGATTCCTTCTCCTCTCCCCTATGAAATAATCATGTTCACTAGCGCCTTTTGCTCAAGTGGAGTCTCTGTGGACAACTTCAGCAGGAACTGAGTCTGGGGCCAAGTTAGAAGGAGCACCGTGGGTACGTGTGGGCCCCTCCCACACTCCAGGGAAATGTGCTCACTGTCTGATGGCATAAATGGTCCAGTTAAATGAAACTGGGTCATTTGTAGAGACACGGCTGGACACAGAGTGTCCTGTCCTACAGAGTGAAGTAAGTTAGAAAAACAAACATCCTACACTAATGCATGTATGTGGGATCTAGAAAAATGATATAGAAGACCTTATTGGCAAAGCAGAAATACAGAAACAGATGATAAACTATGGAAACCGAGGGAGAAAGGCAGGGGGCAGAATGGGGGTTGACACACCCACTATGGATGCTCCGCCGTGCCCAACTGTGTCTGACTCTTTGTGACCCCACGGACTGTAGCCCGCCAGGCTCCCGGTCCACGGGATTTCCCAGGTGAGAATACTGGAGTGGGTTGCCATTTCCTCCCCCAGGGAATCTTCCCCACCCAGGCATCAAACTCTCATCTCCTGCACTGGCAGGCGGATTCTTTACTGCTGCACCACCTGGGAATCTAAAGCAACTACACTCGAGTAAAACTTAATTTTAAAAATTTACTAGAAATTTTTTAAAAGTAAATGTGAACATAAATAAATGGTCTGATTAGCCACCCCTACTTTCAGCCTCCGCCACGTGCCTTTGCTGCACTTCTCAGTAAAGAGATGGAGCCTAAATCCCCCCACCCCCCATATTGGGGGTCTTCTGACCTATTCTGGCTGATAGGACACAAGTGATGACCCACAAATTCTGAACCCAAGCCTCGAGAGGACCCCCGTTTCCTCCTGATTCAGGTGACTTTCCTGGCCTCGGGCATCACCACGGGACCACACTCTAGCTTGCTGGAGGATGGACAGAGCAAAGCTGCCCAGCCCAAGGCGGCCAGTCCTCACGTGTGAGGCCGTCAGTGTGCAGAGCTGCTCAGACTGCCCGCACAGCTCCAAAACTTGGGAGCACAGATGGATTTCTGTGGTATTGTAAGTACGCCATTCTGGGGGGTTGGGTCAGAGGTATGAAGAAACGAACAGAGCGCAACAGCTACAGACCAGGCTGGACAGGAGCTTCCACTAGGACCAGGGAGATCCACTGGGCCTGGAGTGGAGATCAGCCTGGGCCTGGAGGCTGGGAGAGGACATGTCAGCCCGAGTGGCCAGTACACTTCTGAAGGAGGTGGAATGTTCCAGAGACAGGGCTGAAAACTGGAGTCCCAAACATGGGCAGGCACTGACAACCAGTGAATGGTGATCTGAACTTAAACAAGTGGCATGCTCCGTGGGCCAGACACTGATGAAAGGGCTGGGTCTCTAAAGTTTGGGGTGCAGGTTAGAGGGCTGGGGTACAGGGAGATTGACACGAGTGAGCCCAACAGGCAGAGGTCAGAGTCAAGAGGAGGGAATCAGAGACTGGGCCTTCTGAAAGCCCGCATTTATTTCATCCACTAACGCTGCCGACAGTGGTTTGGGTTCACTGGGGGTGAGCTGCAGTGTCCATGGTTTCAGAACATAAGCATCAGACTGATTTCAGGGTGTGTGTGATGCTGGAGTCCCCAGCAGGGAACAGAGTGCAGAAGCTAGACGTGCACGTGTGTAAAAGTTTCAGCACAACTTGTCTACACCAGGGGTTCTCAACCTTTCACAGGCGTCAGAGTCACTCATTCATGCTGTCAGCTTTGCAAAATGACTGGCCCCTAAAAGAGAATCTCTGGGGGTGAGGCTCCTGAAGTAATATTTTGTAAAACAGAGAATACAGAATAAAGGGATCAGAAACGAACTTCCGGGAAACCAGGGCCCAGCACTGATCTTGCAGATGGGGGCTTCATGGAGTGCCACCCTCGGGGGGACACAACTCAGCTGCCAGGGCTCCTGACACACCTGTGTTTACCAGAGTAAAAACAATCAGCCATTGAAACAGTCCCTGTAATAGTCACATCACTCATAATAAAGGTCAAACCTGCTCTCAACACACAGCAAATAATGTCAAAGCTAAAACCAATTTTAATTCCCAAATATTTGAAGAAGGGGTTATATCCAAACTTGTCTAAGACTCTTAGCCAAGAAAAGAGCTTACTTTGACTCTAGCAGAACTAGGAAAGGGGCTTTTCTTTTACCTGCAAAACAGACTCCTCCTGGAAAATGTCTTCAAAAGGTCTTTCAAAAACTTACCAAGTACTCTCACACCCAGCTTTTCCAGGGTACCTTTCTGAAGAATCCTAGAAAATTTCCTAGCACAGAAGCCATTGATACACTAGAATCCATCTATCTCATTTGCCTCTCATTACCATCACAGAATTTAAATAATTATTAAAAACCCAGTTAAAATATGAGAATTTCACAACAATACAGCTCCTTGTAACTTTATATACTCCCTATTTACTGGATATTTTAAAGGATAGCAACAAAATGACTTTAATTTTCGTCACTGACAACTTCTTTAAAGTGTGTGCAAACTGGTTTTCATACAAGTGTACTTAAGAGGAAAATGCATAGGTTTCATTTGTGGTCTTTTACATTTTGTTTCACATAATACTATAATGATGCTTCCTGCTTGCCAGGTACTGTCACAAGCTCTTTAGAAATATTAATGTATTTAATCATCAACATAACTTTGTGAGGAAGCAGTTATTACTGCCTTCTTAATAGAACTGAGGCTCAGAGAGGTTAAGTAACTTGCCTGAAGACACATG
Source organism: Tragelaphus eurycerus (assembly GCA_935064755.1). Taxonomy (NCBI): domain Eukaryota; kingdom Metazoa; phylum Chordata; class Mammalia; order Artiodactyla; family Bovidae; genus Tragelaphus; species Tragelaphus eurycerus. The sequence goes on from CAKXYN010000244.1 coordinate 565,636, forward strand.
CAATTAGAGATTCAAATCCAGGTAGTCTTCCTGCAGACTGTTATGAACCAGCACCCTAAGTGGACTCTCTTGTTTTCTTCTTCCGAAAAAGTCCTGAGTGTTCACTGGAAGGACTGAAGTTGAAGCTGAAACTCCAATACTTTGTCCACCTGATGTGAAGAGCTGACTCATTGGAAAAGACCCTGATGCTGGGAAAGATTGAAGGTAGGAGAAGGGAACGGCAGAGGATGAGACAGTTGGATGGCATCACCAACTCGATGGAAATGAGTGTGAGTAAATTCCAGGAGTTGGTCATGGACAGGGAGGCCTGGCGTGCTGCAGTCCACGGGGTTGCAAAGAGTTGGACATGACTGAGCGACTGAACTGAACTGAAAAGAATCTTAGAATCAAGGATGGGTACCTATAAACCATCTACAGAGGATGGTAGAATAAAAGCTGTTTTCTTTCCCTCTCCATAAAGGTAAATATAAGACAAAAGGCTTCACTCCAGTCTCACAAGCCCGCTTCTGCCTGGATATTGCAGCCACTGGACCCTGGCTGTCTCTTTTGTTCCTCTGGAATCCTTATCCTCCTCTCCATTCTCCAACCTTCTCTGATCTTTGTGTGCGTTAATCATAGGTCCACCCTCTCCTCCTGCCTCTAACCTGATCCAGGCTGGCCTTCCTTAAGTTCAGAAAAATGGTTTTAAAACACGAAACTGCTGCCTTATCTATCTCAAATATCTTCAGTGTCACTGCTTTATTCTGCAGATAAAAGCCAATAAATAATTCAGCCAAACATATAAGTGCTCCCCATGCCTGCCCAGTTCATTATCCTGTACCACAGCTGGCACACAGGAGGCAGTCTTGTTCTCCCACAGGTACTCTTTACTTGAGTTGTATTAAGCTGTTTCCAATACCATCCCTCTGCTCTCTCTTCTGGAATTCCCTTCATCCCTGTGTGTGTGAGCTAAGTTACTTCAGAGTGTCCCACTCTGTGACCCTATGGATGGTAGCCCACTAGACTCTTCTGTCCATGGAATTCTCCAGGCAAGAATATTGGGTTGCCATTTTCTCCTCCAGGGGATCTTCCCAACCCAGGATCAAACCCGCGTCTCTTATGTCTTTTGCATTAACAGGGTTCTTTACCATCAGCGCCACATGGAAAGCCCCAATCCTTATTCCTTCCCTTCTAATTTGTGTCGTGAGTCTACACTAGATGATTCTAACACATCCTTCAAAGTCCAGCTCAGCATCGCTTTTTCTTCCACCAGAGGCTGATCTAGATGTTCCTTCTCACTGGTAACCAAGGCATTTCTCTACTGCCTCTTAGAACTACTGGTGTATTCCTGTACAAACTCCACCCTGATCATCATGATTCACTTAGGTGGGAGCTACTCAAAATGTGATCTGCAGACAAGGCTGTCAGTCAGCATCGTGTGCATGCTCCCAGGAGAGGCCGTTTCTGAGGCTCCACCCAAGAGCCACCAAATCAGCACTTTTGCGGGTGGAGGCCAGCCGTGCACAAGGCTTGGTGCTAACAGGAGGGCAGCCCAGCACTGGACCAGAAGCCACCGAAAGCACTTGTTTCCTAGCACCTTACTGCCTGGGATGAAGCCAAGGATCCACGAATGGTCAATGAATGAATGAATGTTGAGTTAATCCCCCGAATGACTCATTAAACCTATCTTTCCTGGGAAGCTGCTGCTGCTAAGTCACTTCAGTCGTGTCCGACTCTGTGCAACCCCATAGACGGCAGCCCACCAGGTTCCCCTGTTCCTGGGATTCTTCAGGCAAGAACACTGGAGTGGGTTGCCATTTCCTTCTCCAGTGCATGAAAGTGAAAAGTGAAATTGCAGTCACTCAGTTGAGTCCGACTCTTCGTGACCCCGTGAACTGCAGCCTACCAGGCTCCTCTGTCCATGGCGTTTTCCAGGCAAGAGTACTGGAGTGGGGTGCCATCGCCTTCTCCATCCTAGGAAGCAACAATACTAAAATCCCTTAGTCCACTACTGCCTCCAAATATTCTGAGAATTGAAATTTTTCTTGAGTTTTGAACTGGATAAGGCTCAGGTGTTCTGAGTGTTTGTTTCAGCACTATTGGACAAGGTGGAGAAAAAAATTTAAGTTTGGAGCTGGTTAAGGCAAGCACAAAAGTGAAAATTCTCTAACATGTAAAGAATCTCAGAAGTGTAATTTTATGGATTCTACTATATAGCAGAAGGTGGTACTCTCCATTTCAAGCTTTGAAAGATTATTTGAAGCTTCCTTAAATAGATATTATCTTCTTTTTGATTACTTTTTGAACATAATAGTCTAGGAAGGAAAATGCAAATTGTACAGACACAGTGAAGACTGCTACATATCAAAATATTATTTTGTACTTTTCTAGTTTCTTGCAAAACAGTCTTTATGCTCTATACTGGTCATGAAGATTTACTGCAGTACTTCTTGTTAAAATGAACAAGGCCTTCAATGAGGTAACACCTCAAATCAGTCAGAATGGCCAACATGCTGGAGAGGGTGTGAAGAAAAGGGAACCCTGATACACTGCTGGGGGCAACGTAAACTGGTACAGCCACTATGGAAAACAGTGTGGAATTTTCCGTAAAAAACTAAAAATAGTGTTGCCATATGATTTAGCAATCTCACCCCTGAGCAAGTATCTGGACAAAACTATAAAACTAAAAGATAAAAAAGAGATAATTCAAAAATATACTATATTCATAGCAGCAGTATTTATAATAGCAAAGACAAGGAATCAACCTAACTATCCCTCAACAGATGAGTGGATAAAGATGTGGATATCAGAAATAACTCAGCCATAAGATCAGCCGCTCAGTGACCTAGAGTCATCAGTCGAAAGTCGTGTCCGGACTCTTAAACATAAATGAACTATCCACAGAAATAGACTCACAGATAGAGCACAGACGTGGCGGGGGAGGGGGGGGGTAGGATGGAGGGAGTTGAGATGATCAGATGCAAACTGCTATAGAGAACGAATAAATAACCAGGTCCTCCTGTATAACACAGGGAATTTTCACCAGCTCCCATAGAAAAAAAGATGTATGGGTCAGCTCAGACTCGCATCCATCAAGTCAGTGATGCCATGACTGCGCGCGCCCTCTCCCAGATCAAACCATCCTCATCCTCTCTCGTCCCCCTTCTCCTCCTGCCCTCAACCTCTCCCAGCATCAGGGAGTGCTCTGTCTCCAATGGTCATTAAGTAAACAGGCAAATAGAAAACTACCAATAAGGAAATTTAAGATCGCATAAAGGTGGCACAAAATATCTGGTCTTTTCAAATGAGCCAGCTTGTCACATCAGGTGGCCAGTATTGGTTGGCATCATTCCTTCTAAATGAAATTCAGGACTGATTTCCTTCAGAATGGACTGGTTGGATCTTCTTGCAGTCCAAGGGACTCTCAAAGTCTTCTCCAACACCACAGTTCAAAAGCATCAATTCTTCGGTGCTCAGCCTTCTTCACAGTTCAGCTCTTACATCCATACATGACCACTGGAAAGACCATAGCCTTGACTAGGCGGACCTTTATTGGCAAAGTGATGTCTCTACTTTTGAATATGCTATCTAGGTTGGTCATAACTTTCCTTCCAAGGAGCAAGCGTCTTTTAATTTCCTGGCTGCAGTCACCATCTGCAGTGATTTTGGAGCCCAGAAAAACAAAGTCTGACACTGTTTCCACTGTTTCCCCATCTATTTCCCATGCAGTGATGGGACCAGATGCCATGATCTTTGTTTTCTGAATGTTGAGCTTTAAGCCAACCTTTTCACTCTCCACTTTCACTTTCATCAAGAGGCTTTTAGCCCCTCTTCACTTTCTGCCATAAGAGTCGTGTCATCTCCATATCTGAGGTTATTGATATTTCTCCCGGCAATCTTGATTCCAACTTGTGTTTCTTCCAGTCCAGCATTTCTCATGATGTACTCTGCATATAAGTTAAATAAACATGGTGACAATATGCAGCCTTGACGTACTCCTTTTCCTATTTGGAACCAGTCTGTTGTTCCATGACCAGTTCTAACTGTTGCTTCCTGACCTGCATACAAATTTCTCAAGAGGCAGATCAGGTGGTCTGGTATTCCCATCTCTTTCAGAATTTTCCATAGTTTATTGTGATCCACACAGTCAAAGGCTTTGGCATAGTCAATAAAGCAGAAATAGATGTTTTTCTGGAATTCTCTTGCTTTTTCCATGATCCAGCGGATGTTGGCAATTTGATCTCTGGTTCCTCTGCCTTTTCTAAAACCAGCTTGAACATCTGGAAGTTCACGGTTCACATATTGCTGAAGCCTGGCTTGGAGAATTTTGAGCATTACTTTACTAGCGTGTGAGATGAGTGCAATTGTTCGGTAGTTTGAGCACTCCTTGGCATTGCCTTTCTTTGGGATTGGGATGAAAACTGACCTTTTCCAATCTTGTGGCCACTGCTGAGTTTTCCAAATTTGCTGGCATATTGAGTGTAGTACTTTCACAGCATCATCATTCAGGACTTGGAATAGCTCCACTGGAATTCCATCACCTCCACTAGCTTTGTTCGTAGTGATGCTTTCTAAGGCCCATTTGACTTCACATTCCAAGATGTCTGGCTCTAGGTCAGTGATCACATCATCATGATTATCTGGGTCTTGAAGCTCTTTTTTGTACAGTTCTTCTGTGTATTCTTGCCACCTCTTCTTAATATCTTCTGCTTCTGTTAGGTCCACACCATCTCTGTCCTTTATTGTGCCCATCTTTGCATGAAATGTTCCTTTGGTATCTCTGATTTTCTTGAAGAGATCCCTAGTCTTTCCCATTCTGTTGTTTTCCTCTATTTCTTTGCATTGATCACTGAAGAAGGCTTTCTTATCTCTTCTTGCTATTCTTTGGAACTCTGCATTCAGATGTTTATATCTTTCCTTTTCTCCTTTGCTTTTCGCTTCTCTTCTTTTCACAGCTATTTGTAAGGCCTCCCCAGACAGCCATTTTGCTTTTTTGCATTTCTTTTCCATGGGGATGGTCTTGATCCCTGTCTCCTGTACAATGTCACGAACCTCATTCCATAGTTCATGTGGTATATACACAATGAAATACTACTCAGCCATAAAAAAGAATGAAATAATGCCACTTGAAGCAACACAGATGGACCTAGAGATTATCATACTAAATCAAGTCTGAAAGAGAATACCATGTGATAAAGCTTACATGTGCAATCTAAAATGTAACATAAATGAACTTATCTCTGAAACAGAAATAGACTCACAGATAGAGCACAGACTTGTGGTTGCCAAGAGGAAGGGGGTGGGGGTAGGATGGATTGGGAGCTTGAGATGATCAGATGCAAACTGCTATAGAGAACGAATAAATAACAAGGCCCTGCTGTATAACACAAGGAATTGTATTCCCCAACACTCTATAATAAGCCATAATGAAAAAAGGATGTATGTGTTCAGCTCAGTCGCTCAGTTGTGTCCAACTCTTTGTGACGCCATGGACTGCAGCACGCCAGGCCTCCCTGTCCATCACCAACTCCCAGAGTTTAATCAAACTCATGTCCTTTGAGTTGGTGATGCCATCCAACCGTCTCATCCTATCATCCCCTTCTTCTCCTGCCCTCAACCTTTCCCAACATCAGGGAACAGTAGCATCTGCTGGTATAACTGCTGTCCAATGGACATTTAAGTAAACAGGCAAATAGAAAACTACCATTATAAGGAAATTTAAGATCTGCATAAATATCTGCATAAAATATCAGGGTCTTTTCAAATGAGCCAGCTTGTCACATCAGGTGGCCAAAGTATTGGAGTTTCAGCTTCAGCATCAGTCCTTCCAATGAATATTCAGGACTGATTTCCTTTAGGATGGATTGGTTGGATCTCCTTTCTGTCCAAGGGACTCTCAAGTCTTCTCCAACACCACAGTTCAAAAGCATCAATTCTTCAGTGCTCAGCTAGCTTTATAGTTCACCTGTTACATCCATACATGACTACTGGAAAAACCATCACTTTGACTAGACAGACCTTTATTGGCAAAGTAATGTCTTTACTTTTTAATATGCTGTCTAGGTTGGTCCTAACTTTTCCTCCAAAGAGCAAGCATCTTTTAATTTCATGGCTGCAGTCACCATCTGCAGTGATTTTGGAGCCCAGAAAAATAAAGTCTGACACTGTTTCCATTGTTTCCCCATCTATTTGCCATGAAGTGATGGGACCAGATGCCATGATCTTAAGTCTCTGAATGTTGAGCTTTAAGCCAACTTTTCACTCTCTTCTTTCACTTTCATTAAGAGGCTTTTTAGTTCCTCTTCATTTTCTGCCATAAGGGTGGTATCATCTGCATATCTGAGGTTATTTATATTTCTCCCAGCAATCTTGATTCCAGCTTGTACTTCATCCAGTCCAGCATTTCTCATGATGTACTCTACGTATAAGTTAAATAAGCAGGGTGACAATATACAGCCTTGATGTACCCCTTTCCCGATTTGGAACCAGTCTGTTGTTCCATGTCCAGTTCTAACTGTTGCTTCCTGACCTGCATACAGATTTCTCAGGAGGCAGGTCAGGTGGTCTGGTATTCCCATCTCTTTAAGTACTTTCCACTTTGTTGTGAACCACACAGTCAAAGGCTTTGGCATAGTCAATAAAGGAGAAGTAGATGTTTTTCTGGAATTCTGTTGCTTTATTGATGACTCAATGGATGTTGGCAATTTGATCTCTGGTTCCTCTGCCTTTTCTAAATCCAGCTTGAACATCTAGAAATTCATGGTTCACATACTGTTGTAGCCTGGCTTGGAGAATTTTGAGCAATACTTTGCTAGCATGTGAGATGAGTGCAATCATGCAGTAGTTTGAGCATTCTTTGGCATTTGTATATTTACATATATAGGCAATGGCACCCCACTCCAGTACTCTTGCCTGGAAAATCCCATGGATGGAGGAGCCTGGTGGGGGAAAATCCCATGGACGGAGGAGCCTGGTGGGCCGCAGTCCATGGGATCGCTAAGAGTCGGACACGACTGAGCGACTTTACTTTCACTTTTCACTTTCATGCATTGGAGAAGGAAATGGCAACCCACTCCAGTGTTCTTGCCTGGAGAATCCCAGGGATGGGGGAGCCTGGTGGGCTGCCATCTATGGAGTCGCACAGAGTTGGACACGACTGAAGCAACTTGCAGCAGCAGCAGCATATATATATATACACACACACATGTGTGTGTGTGTGACTGTAGCTGTACAGCAGAAACTAATAACACTGTAGATCAACTATACTTCAATAAGTTAAAAAGTACAAAATTAAATTAACAAGCCCACTAGTGTGACTTAAAAAAATTTTCCAGGTATAGTTTCATTCTTCTAAAAATAAACTGATGTAAAAGAGATGGTCTATTAAATATAAACTGTTCATCAAACAAAAAAAATACACCTCCATTTTGAAACAATTTCTGTACTGCTGCTGCATGAAGTGAAAAAATCATCCCTGCCATCTAAAGCATAGCCCCCTCGTCTTATCACTCAGCTTGGTTGCTACTGGAGTTAGTGGGAACAAACCAATGATTCAGGGGTAGCAATTTAACAGGAAACGTTAACTATGTCCTATACACAAAGTATGGATTTGACAAAGTAAATGGTGGGTTTTCTGTTTAACTATCTCTCTTGATATTTGGCTTTTCAGATGGCCAAGTATAAAGCAGTAGCATCTGCTGGTACAGCTGCTGTCCAATGGACATCTAAGTAAACAGGCAAATAGAAAACTACCATTATAAGGACATTTAAGATCTGCATAAATAGGAATGGTACTTTCCCCACCGCCCCCACTCAAAAAGGCCTAGACAAAACAACAGAGGGGGTGCCCATGTTAGGCAAACACACCCAGGCTCTTCAGTGACCCATCTACAGATGCCAGAGTTCATAGACTGTGTGGTGTGTGTGTGACCAAGGCAACTACTGTCTTCCTCACAAGTATTTTCTTTACACTTACCAAACTGTACCTTGGTTGAGAAACTTTTCTCACCATCCCTTAGGGTAGTTATAGAAATAAACAAAGTGATTCTATTGTGGAAATTTCCCCCCAGTTTTAGTTTTGTCAGATGATCTTTTCTTTAAAAAATGGAGGATAACGTGAAGTTTTGAGCAAAGAAAGTAGCTAACCAATAAATGTAAATGGCTTAGAAAATATGCTAAAATGTATTGATTAGAAATCAAAAAATACAGCCATCCTCTACTGCAGCACCTCAAAGGCACACAAAGCCCTCTCTAATCAAGATACTGCAGGCTCTCAGAGTCATTTGCTTGTTTTGGTCTCTAAGTTTCATGCTACTTACTTCCTCAGGAGTAATTTTTCTCCTTCCTGTTCTGTTTTTTTGTTTTTTCCTTCTCAAAGTTCTTTTGTAGGGAAGTCAGAGTCATTGGGAAGAAAGTGTAATTTCAGTGAAGTGTTGATCCTGAGTGCCAAAAATAAAGGAGGATCATTTCGAATTGCCTTTGGATATTGAAAACAAACACATGTGGGCTAAGCTTAAAGAGCGCCAGAGAGGACATAACGGCTAAGACTCTGCTGGATTAAAGACCTTTGCAATTCAGGTTGTAATTAAGCTGATGAGAATGGGTATTTCCAGTTCTCTTATTCTATGGAATAATTCCAAAATTCCTTTGAGCAGGTTTGTTATAGAAACTGAACTAAGGGTAGATGAAGTAGTTAAGCAAATACACAGGGCTTTACAATAAACTCTAGTATATAAGTAACAAAGTTATAGTGAAAAAAATGCATGTATATAATTATGTGTGTATATAAATGTACTTGATATAGGGAAATATAATGGAAAACCAGTTGAAGACATAAAATTATATTCATCACTGTCATGTCACATTGATCTGTATTCCTAGATGTAAGCTATTATAACAGCAGGGATAAGCAGCACTGGCCACGCTAGCACTAGACGTGATCTGCCATCAACAGCGGTGAGCTCAGGGAGCTCTACCAGCATGTGAGCAACTAAGCCATCAGAATGCCAGCCAACTATAAAACTCCGCAACTGGAACATAAACGCGTCCACTCATTCTCTCGCATCGACTTAACACTCAGGTTTTCAACAATGCAACTGATTAACATATTCATTATTCTATTATTCTTTACTAGATTTTTACTTCTTTAGGGATCAATGATATGTGAGTAACTTAGCAAACAAATGCTCCTGAAAAAACCATCTCTGTAAACGGTTAAGTGGCACCAAAATGCCAAAATGGGTTTTTTTTTTACTACTTTAAGGAACCTACAAAAATGTTAAGGAAGACAAATATATGAACCGGTTTTATTTTATTTGCATTTAACATGATTATACACATTCATGTGTCTAACAAGATCTGCACTGTTACATTAAAAATACAGTACAATAACATTCAACATGAGGTACTTCATATTTATATATTTTTCCTTCATAAATAATGCTGTAAGCTCCTGAATTCAAGCACTCTGATGCACAACTAGCTAGTGTCTTGAATTAGCAAGCTTATTTAGACACCTTGAAAAAAAAAAAAGACAGTTCAGTGCAATAATTATGTAGAAATTAGACCATTTACTTAAATACTATACTAAGATATGCTTAAAGAATGTTACATTAGAACTGCTAGCCTAGTTCCCCTTATCCCCAGGATATAAAGGACAACAAAGACTGCCAGATACGTGGGGAAAAGCATCTACAGGGCAGTGTTTAATAAAACTGTGTTTATGCATTACAAGTTGCCTGCCTTGTCAGAACAATGGTGTCTAGTTTTGAAAGCTACAAAATTGAGATTACCAAAGAAAATAAAGCAAGCACAATAGCCTTAATTCCATGTCATTGAAAATGCAGAAGGGAGAATAGGATTTAAAAGATAACATTTTCTTATTTTAAATACAATCTTCAAATTTATACCATAGCTCTTGGCACCAGCCAATCAGATGACAGATTTTTTTTTTTTTCTTCAAGTGACAGCAATTATCATAAAACTAAGTTCTTCCATACCCAGTATATAGGATCTCATGGGGCTCTCACCCAGCAGTTTCCCAGCCTCTGGAGGGTACCTACTAATAGGAGCACTGATTGTGGGTGTTACTGAATGAACAAGGTTATCACACTCCCCTCCAGCAACAATCTAGTATGATGAAATTAGTACTAAAATGTTTCTTCTCCTCTGGCTTATAAATAAGTGCCTTCCAATCAGGTAAATCTATAGTCTACCAACTGCAAGGTAGCTATGAGTTACCGGAATGTTTAACCATAAGAAAACCCTTTGTAGAAATATTTTTTTAATTGAAAACCTACCTCCGTTTCATAGACGGTTTGCCACAACTACTACCTGTCATTTTGCTAATAAGAAATAACTGTTAGATAATTGTGGAAGCTAGTCCTGGGAGCACTCATCTGTTAATCACTGGTAGCAGCTTCTGACCCTCCATGCTAACAGACATAAGTAAGGGCAAAGACGATTAAAACATTTCTGTAATCCAGTGTTTTTCTCCATCTGGGAAGCCAGCCGAAGCAGCAGCCCACGTCTACGGGAGAGAAGTAGCCCGGAAGCACAGGCAGTCCCCCTCGGCGGGCCGGGCGGGCCCGGCAGGGGGCCCCTTCTGTCCCAGCCCCGCTGGCGGGGCAGCAGGAGACAGCTCCTGAGCCGGCGCGCACCGCATGCGCACGGGCACCCACGCACACACCCACCCCGGGACTAGCCCCCGCTCCAGCGCCAGCTTCGGGCTCAGAACAGGAGAAGGAGGTGGCCAGGGACCACACTCTGGGTGGCGGGGAAGCCATCTCAGGATCACACTGGGCAGAAAAGTTGCCCAGAAACACGTGGATACTTCAACTGGGAGCGACCACAGTGTACACCACTAGAGTCACAGGCACTAAGCCAGCACAAGCCTTTGCTGAAGGAGAATGTTTTGATGAGCTTTTCCCTCCTTTGTTTACACTATCCATAGGAAAAAAACAAAAAGGAGAAAACTGGATGTGATGCTGAGGCAGTGAACATTAAGGTATCATCGAGTTTATTACTCCAGACCACTTTTTAAAAACCCTGCAGGCATATATTGGCTCGTTCAGATAGTCACAGGCCAGAGTCTAGCAGTCCAGGAATGGGGCAGAATCATAATTAACGAAGAAAAGAGAGTGTGGTCAAAGCAGATTAAGTAAAATATATTTCAGATTAAAAATAAAAAATCAATGCATAAAGTATCTTATTACATTAACATGTGGCACTACAAAACTAACCGTTATTCTGTTCATCTGAAGAAATCATTTGGTCCTCTTTTCATGGGAATGGGGGAATAGGAATTCTATACAGTACAACTTTTGAAAACCAGCAAGTGGCAGGGATCAGAAGCTAAGCAGGGAGAAAAGAGCTTGACTTCTTCAAACTCTGGATTATAATGTGCCATCAATTAAACTATTTGTCATGTGGGACTTTTTCAGGCTTCCTTTTAAAGACTATTTTAGTTTCAATTAACAGACCTGCAATTTTTCTCTAGTTGACAATAAAGTTTTGCAATTTAGTTACTTCTAAAAGAAGCCTCTGTACTGGAATTGCAGGTCTTCTAAACTAAAAGAACACAAATCTGTAGCAAAAGTCGTGATCTAAAACTTTCAATTTCTTGTTTTACCTTCCGTTGACAGCTGCAGTTTAAAAATTTAACAAACTTATGAATTTAGGATTTAAGAAAAAGCAATGTCCAACAGCAAATGCCCAAAATATTTAAAAGGAAATAAGAAGGTAAAGATGACTACTGTCTACTTTCTAAATTATTACTTATTATCAAGCAAAATGTCTTTCAAAATTGTACACTGAGGTTTATCTGTTTGGGGAGAGGGAGAGTTTCCGTTTAAAAATAATTGCTACTGTTACTTTAGAGTATTTCTTTCTCTTTGTCAAAATAAAGCCCAAAAGGAAATCTGAGGTGATCCAAAAATCTTAAACCGGGAGGTCAGTGGGGCAGTTGGAAAAGAATGCAAAATCTCCCCCGGGTGGATAGATGCAACTCTAAGAACCACAAGCCTTGCTAAGAATTTGGCTTTCCGGCATACAGTTAAAAGCTGAGTGCTGCATTTTTGCCTGTACATAACGAAAAAGGTTGAAAGAAATCAGAACCGGCGCATAGCTCTGTTCCTTACGAACAGCCCACGCTGATGGCGGGCTGCTGCCGAGCTGAGCGCGAAGCGGGGAGCCGGCGAGCTCAGGCGTAGAAGATGAGCTCGGGGATCTGGCCGCCCTGCACGCCCGTGCCGTTGGTGCTGTCCGACGAGCACTGGAACTGCACGGTGACCTTGCCGCACTGCACTTCTGTCATGCCCTCCTGCCCAAAGTAGCTGAGCTCGTTGCCGTCCAGGATGACGCTGGCCGTGTAGAAGGTGTCTGGCTCGATCTGCACCGGGTACTCGAACCACACGGGGAACGTGCTGCTCGAGCCGTCCGAGAAGTACTTGCTGAGGTTCTGCCCCAGGACCACACCCTGCCGCTTGAGCTCAATCTTGGCGCTGTACTCGGCAGAGCCGCAGCTGGAGCCGTATAGCCCGAAGCCCGCGATGAAGACCCTCTTGTCCACGGCGAACTGGATGCTGTCGCAGCGGCCCCGGTAGCGCCACTGGTTGCTCCGGTAGGCGCAGGACTGGAAGCGGTGGCAGCGTTGCGGCACCAGCCCCTTGCGGGCCTTGCTCACGAACTGCAGCTCCGGCTTCTTGGCAGCCGTGTACCAGAGGAAGATGTCGTTGGTCTCGTTCAGAGTCAAGACGCCAGACTGTGCAGCACCGTTGGCAAAATCGTCCAGGGCCATGGTTGGGATGCGGATCAAGTAGAGCGCCTTGCCCAGCACCTTGCGCTTGTTCTCAATGCTCAAAGCCAGATCCTGTCGCTGGCATTCCACCTCAGCCCAGTTGAGAGCGGCCTCGAAGACCACAATTTCTTTGGCATTCAGAGTTTCCCTGCGGAGGATGCTTTCCAGGGTCTGGAAGTCGATGTCGCAGAACCCCTCAGACTTGAGCGCCAGCTCTGCCTGGGCGTCGATCACCTCCCAGCAGCGCTGGGTGAGGTCTGGCTCCTCGAACAAACAGCTCTGGGACAGGAGCACACAGGCGTTCTTGGCGCTTAGGCTGGTCTCCAGGAAATTGACACAGGCCCTGGCAAGGTGAGGGACGATGTACTTTTTGGCAGCATAAAGAGTGGCCAAGACCGTGTCAGCAGCCAAGTCAATTTCATCACAATAGATATATCTGCAAGAAAGAGTCCAGCGTGTAAATGGAATTTTCACCAAATGACCATGTCCAGCAAGAAAAGATGCAGCTACTTTCAAGTTATTTCCAAGAAAATCATCTTAAGTGACAGTTATTAAAAAATGATTAGACATTACAGCAACATCTGAAATACATTCATAAATCATCAACACTTCAATTTAGTACAAAGTGTGTAAAATTAAAGATATTAACTTCATGTAACCATTCTAGCCTCTATTTTAAAGCTATGTTCCCTGTCCTCTCAAAGGGGGGGGGCGGGGGGGGTGGTGGGAATTGAGGATTCAAGAACTGTTTGAGAAAGGACTGAGATCAAAGACAGTTAATATTAGGGAAAAAATAGCAAAATTATATATATATATATATACTGTATTATATTAGAAATAATCCCCATGTTTTAGGAGAAATATATGTATATAGTTTTACTTAAAAGTGTTTCTGTGCATTCAGATGGAAACAAATATCTTTAATACTATAATGTTAGCAATGACTGCATCTTGATGCTTTTAATTAAGAATGACTTGGATTTTCCTAAAGCACAAAATAAAATCTGATCTTAAAAAGATATTTGTCAAGTAGTCCCAAGTTCAGTGGATTTTTAAGTATGGGCTTTGATGCTTGATGCTATCTCACAGTTAACTTTATGTAGAATCCAATGCAGGCTTTGTATCTGCTTTTTTTTTAAAACTCTAAATTCTTTCCTCTCCTCCACACATTCCTTCCACCTTCAGAATTAAAGAATACATTATTTCTAGATATATTTAATTAAAAGACAAATTAAAAAGTCTAAATATGCACTATTTGTGTGCTTCTCTGAAATGTCTGTATTTCAGGAGATACTTTTTACTGTTTGGGGCAGTGGCAATCACCCAGGATGGTATGTCAAGGTAGAAATCATCTGCTTCTTTCATATTCTATTGTTGATCAGGAGATAAGTCAGTGAGAACTGCACACAGGTGAAAAACACATACTAATAAACATAATTTTTAAAAAATTTCTAGCTAAGGTGTTTAGCAACTTGCTATTAAGTTTTCCTTAGTAAAACAAGAAATTAGAGGGCTTCTGGAAGAAAATACAAAAAATATAAGGATGGCAATAAGTACTCCAATCACAAATGGAAGCTGCATTTTTACGCCAAGGAAGCCCGTCCTTGTCTCTGAGAGACTAAGACAGCTACTGGCAAGATGGCAAGACTGCTGGACAAAATACCCGCAGCAGTGATGCTCTGACCAGAGCATGGGGTCCGTAGGAGGACTCTGCAGCACGGTCAGCACTTTGCAGCTCTCATCCTGGAATGGGCAAGTGAGCAGTCTTCTCTTCCTTCCCGGCAACGCCCTTTCCAGGAGTACTGGTGCTTCACCCACAAGGCAGGGGTGAGGCAAGCCTGGCCACCGCTCGCCCAGGTGATCATGCAGTGCTGATCCAGCATGGCACGGCAGGAAACGGCACCTGCTATACTTCTGCTTCTCGCCGCTTTATGTGGACTGCACGTACAATTTTAAAAGCTGTGTCAAGATATATTCTAGGCAACACATTTATAAGAAAAGATGCTTGTCAAATGATGAATCAAACGGCTTTGGTGAAATGGAACTTTGTGACTAGTACTTGGGCTTTCTAATTATGTACGTATTTCTGCAGCAACAGAACATTCTACTTGACTACAGTGACGCCGAAACACCAGACTGGTGTCAGCATTCTCCTCTACAACAGAAACAATGTCAAATACACAAAGCTAACTTCACAGGGGAAAAACAGCACACAAAAATTCCTACAAGTAAGACAGGTTTCTGCAAGTAGATCTCTAAGAGATTACAAAAGTCATAAAGTCTCTGTTGGTTGAAAGTGGTGGATTAGTTTATGTTTTGGTACTTTACATGCTCATTTGCCTCTAATTTTTCAACCTCTCCCACTGTGAAAGTTCTAAAGGGTAGCAGAAGGATTTCAAAACTAGACTATAAATAAAAAATTACAACACTTTAAAGTTTAGGAATTAACTATAATACTTATTTTTCAGTAGGCAGAAAACAATATGTATTTAACATTTTAACTGTTTGTGGGATTAATGTCCAACTTGACCCAATGAATAATTTTTTTCAACATACATTGTAATGCACTCCAATGACTCAACATCCCTACAGCAGCATATAACCTTGAACTCTGATACACTTTGGTCTGCTAGAATAAGGCTCAACAAAAATCACCTAAACATCACTTAGAATAATCACTGGACTCTAATCACACACTGTAGACTATAACACTCTCCAGCATCAACCCATGTCAGAGAAGAAGATGCTATTTATCTGGTTAACATGCACTGGACTCTGAAAAAGACTCATGAGATAGAAAACTATTTTTTAAATAAATGTATACCTTATAACTGTATTTCTGAATGATCAATTAAAGTTTTTCTGAACAAATCCATATAAAACTATATAAAATTAATCAAATCTTTCAAAAATTTCTCCTTTACTACAAAATGCAAATGCTTCTTACCCTTGAGAAATGGTATGTGACTTTATGTGAGAGCATGTGTACGTACATGTGCATCAAGATCAGATAATTAATTTTATATTTGCTGATAAGAGACAATAACTCCTAGAAAACTTAAAAACCTCCTAACTGGTAGGATTTAAATAATGCATACAATTTCTGGAACTGTGACACCAAAATATAATTTATGTGTTTTTAAAGACTTCACACAGATAGAGAACATACTCTATTAAATAATCCCTAACCAGAAAGTTATTTTTAATTATAAGTCATTAAAGATGAAATCACTGTATGCCTCTTGCCCCCAGATCCCACGCCAAGGTGTGATTAGAAACGCCTGCTTCATTCCACATGCTTTCCATGGAAAGACGCACAGGAGTTTTCTTTGAAAACATTTATTAAGTAAAGCAGCACCCTCTTTCTTCACCGGCCTCTCTTTTATATTACCTGGAAGTTACACTTAACTGTGAAGCCAGCAGAGCACAAACACAGCACAAACAAACTCTTTCCAAACATACGTGTGATGCTTACTTCAGCATGGCGAGAAAAGCAGCAGGGTCGACATCTGGTATTCGGATCTCATCTTTGTCCTCGGCAAGTTCTCCGTAAAACATTGCATGGAACACAGAGCTCCCAACAGCTAAAACGTACTGTGGAGAAGGGGAAATCTTATTTCATGCACCAAACTGAAAACATTTTCAGCAAATCATTCCAGAAAAACAACTCTACAGTGATCAGCTTTAGTGAACACAGAGCACCTAATACCTGCTCTACGGACAGAGCCAAGGTCCAGAGGATCTAGCTGTGAAGGCAAAAGACAGAAGTTCATGCAAACCAGTCTCTGTGCTGCTAATTATCAAGGCTCTCACAGACTAATGCACAAGGTCCCTCATTATAAAATAAATAAAAGCATATCTAACTGATTTCTAGGAGAAGGGTCAGCATATGACTTTCCAAACCTATCACAACAACTTCCCCTGACTGGGGAGTGAAGAGGGCATGATTTTGTGGGGGATATAAAGCAGGGTAGAAGGAAACAAACAAACAAAAAATTAACCGTGGCCAGGGCCCTCTGGAGAGGTTGTGCCTGCTCTGTGATGGGGGAAACCAAGCACTGCCTGCAAGCTGCCCAGCCCCATTCTGGGATCAGGGAGAGGGTCCCTCTGTGGAGAGCTCAGGGCAAAACTGGTAATGCAGTTGTTGCTTACTTTGTGTCCTGGCAACCGCTGAGTCCCACCTGGTGGCCCAACCACAAAATGTACATCTGCCATCAGATCATTATTGAACATCACTGCATTTCTATAAACAGAGGCAATTCATTAATTCACAGCATTGTAACACCCCCTCCTTAACATAAAAAAGCCCAGGAAAGAGTCACAAGATAAACAACCGTTGAGTAACTCTGGGGTAAAACTACAAATAAAGGTTCCAACTATACAACTGCATTTGTAATCACTGCAAACACATGGAAGTAACTAAAGTTTAAAAAAAAAAAGTTATCCAAACTTTTTTTTAGACTTAAGGACAAATAAGAGGTTTCTATCTCCTATAACCCAAAGACACAACCCTGTCACTTAAATGTTACAGCTTACAAAAACATTTTTATCTAAGAGGAAAACAGCTGTACTGCTCTGGAAAAGATACAAGGCAGTTTTCCATTACCAATAAAGCTGCTGGGAAAAGAGGAAACACAGATTTATGTTAAAATACATTACAGGTTGTGTAAAAGCAGAGACTTCAACACAGGAAAACTTTTCAAGTAAATATGTTGGCCGGGCACTTACCTCTCCCTAATGGTGGGATAGAGCCCCTGCCAATTTGGGGCGGGAATAAGGTTGTTGTTACTGAGATTCTGCTGGTGGTACTGCTGGACAGTGGTGCTGCTGGAGCTGGCTGGTTTTTTGCGGGGGAATATATCAGCAGCCATCTTCTTCTTTTTAGTCTTCAAGGTAATTATTTCATAACAAACTGGAGGCAACTTGCTGCTGCTGCTGCTGCTGCTGCTGCTGCTGCTGCTGCTGCTGGGATTTGTTTTCTTCGAGCTTTTCTTGGACCTGTTCTTTACCGTCTCTGGAAGCATCAAGAAGAAGGTGAGACATTTCATGTTCCTTTCCTTGTCATCTACCATGAGTACAGTAGGTCTCTCTTTATAGCCAGATATCCCAAGTTGGTGCGAGCATCAGGGAAAAGAGGCTAGCACGAGCTGAGATGAAAAACAGAAACCAACAAGCTGAAATTTTGCTTCTTTTCTCAGGCGGGCAAGGTGACCTTTTTACTATGTTGAATGAGACACTGGTTTTAAGTTTTATCCAGTACTGGGTCTGTTAAATACATCCCCATCATGATTCCTGTTTCTCTTATTTGCTCATAAAAATAACCCAGTTTCCTAGATCCCCTGAATATGCTACACTGAGAAGAGACGACAGGCAGAGAGAGCCGTAGTGCTTGTTTTCTGAATTAGGTTATCAAGATGTGCTGGAGCTGCGTGAGTCTGTTCAGCCGGCTGAAGTTGTGTGGTGAATGGATCGGAGGAGAGTAGGTATTACAGCCCTGCAGATGGAGTCAGACAGCCAGTGCTCAGAGCCAATAGCTGAAGTCACCAACCATGATTGGACCAAGCCAAACAGTGACACCTATTGTAGTGTGCATAGTTCTGACGTTAAAGGAACAGCAGTTGCATTCTCTTGGCTACTATATGTCTGTACATTTAAATAAGATAAACACCTACGAAACATATTTGAAAACAGGAAGAGTTTATGTCCACAGAGTTCTCTTCAGCAGATGTGCATTTTTATTTCCCTGGTTAAATAAGCAGGATCAATTAAAAAAGCTTAGGGACTGATATCTATTCTATGTTTCTAGTAAAATCCTTCTCCTGGCAGCATTTAGTTTCTAGTACTTCAAACAAAGCCCTCTATTTTACCAGCTAAGAGGGATTACACATAGAGAAGTCATATTAAACACATTTATTAACGCTTAATGTAATAAAAGAATGAAATTTTTCTTTTTCCATTTTTAGTCTCTTTTAATGCAAGTTAGAGTCTAGTGCAAAACAGGAGATGAGGTCATGTGTTCATTTTACCTCCCAGGGTTTTCTAGCTCTTATAATGAACTTTGATAGGAGTCCCAGATCACAAAATACTGTTAATTAGACTAAAATGATACCAGCAGGTTTAGCTGCACTGAAACATAAAACTCATTCTGGATGTAAAAATAAGATTCAAATGAGGCCAATCTGGTAATCAGCATTTAAAGGTTACAACTCACTAAAAATATGTGAAATGGGGCCCTGTTCAGAACTTCGAAAAATCCAAACTAAGTGCTATGGTTACATTTAGCTTCATCACAATTTTAAAGAATATAATCCGCAAATTCTAACACACATTCATTAACAAGGCTATCCAAAACGATGTATGTTCTGATGCTGTGTGGTTGAGATGCAAACAGGTTTCCTCTGCTTTGAATCAGAATAATACCAACTCCTGTATGGTTTTCACAGATGTGAATCCTCCAACAGTTTCTAGCTTTGCTGAGTAAGGACAGGCCCCACATGCACAGGTACTTTCAGGGGGCCTGATGAGCCAAGCTCTGCACTCTGGCTGCTCCCAAGGGCGGCCCCATCTGCCGCCCCTGCAGGACCACAGCCCCGGGCTGCACCACTGCCATCCGAACAGCCAATGCCTGACAGCGAGGGTTCAATGAACGGGCCCTTCAGTCGCGGTTATAACCAACCATCTACTAAACAGAGCACACTGGAAACCAGACTTTAAATCCCTGGGACTCTGAATCACTAAAGTCAATCGAGGAATGCCCTCTTTACTGTCATCATTTTATTCTCAGACCTGTTTACAAAGCCTCTGCAGGACAGACTGAGCAGAGAACCATGGTCTTTAGCACAGGTTCTTCACCCCTGGTTCGTACAGACCCTGAAGCGCCGCTTTTGTGCCACGTGCACTGAAGTCACAGGGTGAACACACACATGAACGTGCGCACACGCACACACACTTCCAATTGCCTGCAAACACACTTTACCACAGAGTGTGTGTGTGAGCCAGAAGGACAGTGAGGGAGGGAGCAAAACTCATGGGGAAGGGCACGGAGAAGGACCGCGCGTGTTCCTCCACCTCCAGAGCTGCCTTCGCAGAATACAACTAGAGCCGGAGGGTCTCGCGCAGGCGCCGCGCTACTGAGCTTCCTGACCACCACCCTCCCAGGAGAGGCTCCACGCCAGGCAGCTCCTTTTGACTGCGGATAATTCTCTGCATATTTCTAACAAATCTAGTAGTTGGCTTTTTAGGTCAGAAGTAATCAATTAGAATGGAAGGGAAATGAAGGCTTTTGAGACAGACTTACCAGCAGCTGGAAGGACAAAATAGAAAAAGTATAATAGGCAGACACAAGCATGTAGTTTTGTGGGGTTTATTCATTTTTTGCATATAGCTCAACAGCCTTCACCTGTGCCTACAAAAAAACACTGCTCTTATGTGGCCAGAATAAAGGAGAAAGTGCACGTAATAATTTAAGAAAGAAAATTATATAATATTTTAGAAAATGCTCTTTATTTAGAAAGTTAAATTTTGCGGAGAAGCTTGGAAAAGTGTGTTAAACTGGAATCACCTAGAACAGTGCTGCCAAGAGGGGCCTTGCCCTTCCTCTCGGCTGTGGGGACTGAGGAGCGTGGCTGCTTTAAAGACCTGTCTTTCACTACAAAAACTAATCCACTTCTTAAAAAATAAGAAAGACATTTTAATTTTTGTAGCCAATTTGGAAAGGCATGAAAATGCTAATAAAACCATGACAAAAGCTTACCGAGAGTCCCTCTTACCACGATAAAGAGGCAGTTAATATATGGCATTTGCGCCTGCACGTGTGGTCCAGGTGCAGCAGCAGCAGCATCTCCTGGGGGTGCTGCTAGAAACCACGGCCTCGGCCAGCTTCTGCATCAGAATCTCCGTTTTCAACAAAACCCTCCAAGTCATTTCTATGACATTCAAGTCTGAGAAAACCTCATACAGATGATTAAGGGAATGTTGTAAGGTCTTCTCAAGGATTGGTATCAACATCTGGGGCCACATATCACATTCAATTTTCAAATGAATGGACAAATAATTCAAAATAACTTCATTTTGAACCTTCA
The DNA here is from genome assembly GCA_935064755.1 of Tragelaphus eurycerus. Taxonomy (NCBI): domain Eukaryota; kingdom Metazoa; phylum Chordata; class Mammalia; order Artiodactyla; family Bovidae; genus Tragelaphus; species Tragelaphus eurycerus. The sequence continues at coordinate 586,492 of CAKXYN010000244.1, forward strand.
TGTCTTGTTCTGAAATTCTGATTAGCCCCTAAGAGCCAGATTCTATGATTCAGATGTGCAGACTAAGAGGGCCAATGGGGAGGCCCCCAAATACTTTTCAATACTCAGGAAAAGAAGCTCAAGCCCAAATTATTTTAAAGGGTGATGAAAGAGACAATTCGTGGGAAAAATGAAGGATTAAAAAAAAAAAATGCCAAGTGTGGAACAGATGAATAACTTAATTTTTAAAAATAATCTACCTCACAGTTATATTTCAAAAAATTAGCACTGTGCTGCAGCACAATTAGCAATCAAATAGTCTGGTTCAGTCTTGGTTAGCCACTACAAATTAGAGCTCTGTGTGTGTTTATGTGTGCATGCGTGCTGGCAGGGAGAGTGTCTGAACAAATCATTTAGCCTTTAAAGCGCCTACACAGTGAAGAGGTTCATCCAGAGTTGATGAGTGTTTCTCAAACTTTATCCTCAATGCACAATAAGAAATCTATTTTTGTCTTCAGACCTAGTACTGACACACATAAACACAGATCTATACACAAATGAAAACACAGGTTACAAAACTAAACTTATGCTTGGCATGTTATGAAACACTATGATATTTTCTGTTTTATTCTTTTCTTTTAAATATTGGTTTTGATACAGTCACTTGAATTAAAGACCGCAGTTGAAGTAACACTGGAACACTGGTCTAGATTATTTCTAATCTAAGCTTAACATCCAGGGTTTTTTCCTACCAGGAATTTGGATTAAGAGCCACCAGATAAAGAAAAAGACAAGGCTACATCAACCTAATGGAGCCCATTAAACCCATCAAACTGCACGCAAAATTGGGAGTTTGCTTTATTTTTTTGAAAAGAGAAGCCATATCTGTCTTTTAGAAAAATTTATGATGCAGAACACCATAAAATGTTATGGAAATCTCAGGTTAATTTGAATAGTCAAAATATTCATCACATCACTTTTATTTTCTGCTTTTATTTCTATAGTTTATTTATTAAACACAAATAATGGCTTCTTTCCTTCCCTTGAAATTAACTTCAAATAGTTAAAACCCCCTCTATTGAATCTGTAACCCAGAAACACCACCCACTGGGTTGAAGAATAAAGAATACCAGCCCAGTATCTACCATCAAATTTTAACTCTAAAATTTCTTTATGTCTAGCATATCACTTGTTCCTACATGTCCTGAATTTTCAAAGCTGTTATGAGACATAGTTAATTTGCCCTAATAAAGTAAATAAATAGGTCAAGTCAAGAAGCCCATCAATTTTTAATGAAAGTATTCTCAAAATACAACATGCTGATCATGCAGTGTATTAGGTGTCGGGCATGCAAGGGTGACCATGATTAGAAGCCAAGCTTAAAAGGTTAGCTAACAGCAGTGGATTTCAGATAATTTTATAACTGCCAGAAAGTTCAGTCACTTTCATCTCTTTCCATCCAATTCTCAGTAATAATAAAACTATGAACAGGATTTAAACTCACTTAGTTCATCTTCCTTACCACTGGAAGGTTTGCCAGACACCCTACCTTCATATCCCTTGGACTGCAAGGAGCTCAAACAAATCAATCCTAAAGGAAATCAATTCTGAATATTCATTGGAGGGACTGATGCTGAAGCTGAAACTTTAAAACTTTGGTCACCTGACGTGAAGAACTGACTCACTGGAAATGATCCTGATGCTGGGAAAGATTGAGGGCAGGAGGAGAAGGGGACAACAGAGGATGAGATGGCTGGATGGCATCACTGACTCGATGGACATGAGTCTGAGCAAGCTCCAGGAGTTGGTGATGGACAGGGAAGCCTGGCGGGCTGCAGTCCATGGGGTCGCAGAGTCGGACGCAACTGAGCGACTAAACCGAACTACCTTTATACAGGAGAATCTAGTTTATTCAGTTTGGGGACTTGAGTAAGGTTTCGAACTAAAAAGATGAGAGCAATGGTTTAATGCAACTCTGTCCCAAAGATAAGGTAACCAGGGGGTCCAGAAGATGGAGGGATCTGAGAAAACTCCACAGTTAGGTTGTGGGCAATGTCTGGACTAGGGTGCAGCTTCCCTGACTGCTTTTTCAACTGTGTCTCTTCTACTCACTCTAATTTTTGCCCACAGTAATCACCCCACATCCTTATGTAAGGCTTTATCTTTGTATTTCCAATCTATTTTAAAAGAAAACTACAGGTCCAAATTTACAGCTATGAAAACCATGAACATACACATACTCTCTGCCCTGCAGGAACAAACTGCTGGACAAATGTGAAGCCCCTTTCTGGAAAGACATGGAGAGGACCTGTAACAGGAAGGAACCCAGGAGCACAGCAGTCATGGGGAAGCAGTGACAGAACAGGCTCTCCAACAAAATGAAAATTCGAAAGCCAGCCATTCAGGGTTAGCACCAACAAATCCTCTGTCAACACCTGACAGCACTGGCAGCTCTTGTTTGACTCGCTCTCACCCTGCACTCCTGCCTGGACTTGTCCTTGGTTTACTGCAAGACCTCAACAGCTACAGCAGGGAAGGCGACTGAAGTTTAAAGAAGGTAGGCTGGACATTTCCAGAACCTAACAGAGAAGAGGAATGTAATCTGATACATTATGATGGAACAGTGTTTTGGTTTTGCTTATTTTTCTCTTCAATACTGAGCAAAAGTTATGCCTGTGATTTTGGAGGGGAAAAAGTACATATATAAATGACAAAATGTTGACAGTTCCTAAAGATAGCAGCAGCTGCTGGAAAACAAGACTATATGTATGCTAAATTTGGAAATAAATATTGAGTCAAGCATTGGCAACACAGTATAGTGAAAAAAGTAAGCGCCAATGATACATGACCTTAGGGTTAGTTACTCAGAATCTGGGAGCCTCATTCTCCTAGTCTGTCAAATGGGGTGATTCCACTCAGCTCACTCCTTTCAGGATGATCCTGAAAGGCAAGATTACAGGTCCGTGAAAGCACTTTGGTAAAAGCTGAAAGCACTCTGCAAGGTAAATTTGCACTATTAGCAACAATGGTACCCACAGCAGGGAACGTCTGTGATACAATCTTCCAAAATACAAACACCCAAAGATTCGTCTGACTCCCTGCCCTCCTTATCTTCCTTCTTTACAGCATGGACATTTCATCCATCCGCTTAGCTCTGTGCGGCCCCAAGACGGAGCCCACCAGGCCCCCCCCCGGGCCCAGGCCAGCATACTGGGGGGCCCATGGACTGGGCCCCCGGGATCTCTGCTGGGATCTCCAGGCAAAAGTACTGGGGTGGGGTGCCATTGCCTTCCGAAGCTGCAGGTGAGGCTAAATCAGGATGTCTGTGGTGCACTGTGACCAGGTCCCACCCAATGCTTGACTGTGCCCCTGGAAGACACACTCCAAGCTGAGTGTCCCTGGACTTCAAGACCACCTACTGGCAGATACCCAGCTGTGCTCTCCTCCTTAGAGAGCCCAAAGCAGCAGGCAGTCCAGCTACTCAGCAATGCCCACAGTAGCAACTCAGTTTGGCCTCTCAACAATGACCCGACGTGAATTCTAGCACCAAGTATGATGAAGCTAAGACAAACCCTTGGGCAAGGCATGCCTCCGTGTGGCTGGAGGGAGGAAGCTCATGGGCTGTTTCACTGCATTTCTTTTGTGTCCTTTCCTCCTCACCAAGTCCCATTCAACCTTAAACTGTACATTTGGGTAAAGTGTCCAAAGGCAGAATGTGACAATTCTGTGAAGGCAAGAATAAGGATTCTTTTAAAATTTCATATAACAGTTAACACGATATTTGATGATTATAGCTGTGTCTGGGTGTACTTTGTTTGGACTATTAACTCATCTAAATGCCAAATCATTCTCTATCATATGTTAAATGAGGTGATCCTGAAAAAGACCATATAAAATATACAAGATACTCTAATGATAGATATTTAAAAGACTATTACTATGATCTCTTTTGTAAAGTTTAAGATACTTTAGTACACCAGGTAATCAATTGCTAATTTACATGTACTCTGGGTGATCTCATATTGTTTCCTCATGTGTAAAATTGCTGACTACATAATCCCTTATCTAGATTTCTAGAATCTATATAAAAATCTGTATAATGTTTGGCAGAAATAATGATTTATTTAATATAGTCTTCTTCATATTTTAACTTTATAATTATGATCAAAACCCACCTAAAACTCTATGTACGTATTATAATTTACTGATTGTAAGATTCCTTTTTCTCTCACCGCCCCCCCAACATTTTAACATCTCTGAAATTGGGTTGAATTTTATAATCGATGGCATTCTATAACTTTAAGCTCCTCCACATTCTTGTTGGTACATAAAGGCATACCTTACAACTGATGGCTCCTTACAGTCAGTGAAATAAAGTAAAAGATACATAATTCAAAAGGAAAAAAAAAGGGGCTCTCTTCTTTAGGTTGGCTAATTATTCTGCTAACCAGGTAAGATGACGGCTCAGAATTCTGGCTGAACTACATCAGAATAATCGAGCTTTCATCAAGTAGTCATTTGATAAAGTATTAATATATAATCGAAATTCTCAACTGACACTACTACTATTGACAGCCGATGACACGGTAAAGCTTATTTTGGATAAACTAAAGCCAGGCCTCAGGAGGTCTCTTCTGAGGAGTCCCAAGGCGGGGGCTGCTCTGACCCCAAAGGGGACGTTAATCCCATCGGAGAAGCCAAAGGGAAGGCCCTGCCCACCACAGCTTCAGCTTTCTCCAGGTTTGCTGTTGGCTTTAGTTGACAGAGGAAAAAAATAATATTTTAGTCAAAAGAAAAAAAAATTTTCCTATTTTTTTTACTTTAGCTAGTATATATATATTTTTCTGATATTTGTAAGATAATAACCAAAAATATCTCCATAATCAGATCATTAAAATTCAAAGGCCTCTTCACTTATGCACTTAACTAAAGAATGTGTGGCTTTATCAGATGAAGTCACCCTTTCCCGAAGAGCGCATGGAACAGGAAGAAGAAATCCCAACAGCCTTCAAGCCAGGTGTTCTGTATCAGTTCTGGTTGTTAACAGGGTGAGTGCACACACGCTCAGTCGTGTCTGACTCTTTGTGACCCTACGGATTGTAGCCCACCAGGGTCCTCTGGCCATGGGACCTCCCAGGCAAGAATACTGGTGTGAGTTGACATTTCCTTCTCCAGAGGGTCTTCCCCAGCCAGGGTTCACCCCTGAATTTCTTACCTCTCCTGCATTGGCAGGCGGGTTCTTTATTACTGGCACCACCCGGGAAGGCCTACTAACAGGGTAGGTGTCGCAAACCAACTTCCCCAACCTCCACAGGGTAGTGAAAATGCTCTGCAAGATAAGATTCCCACATAGTAGTCACATCACCGTGTGTGTTTGCCCTAAGTCACTCAATGACACTTAGAAATAAGCACTGCTCTGGTAGCTTAGAGGGCAAAGCGTCTACCTACAGTGCGGGAGACTGGGGTTCCATCCCTGGGTGGGGAAGATCTCCTGGAGAAGGAAATGGCAACCCACTCCAGTATTCTTGCCTGGAGAATCCCACGGACAGAGGAGCCTGGTGGGCTACAGTCCATGGGGTCGCAGAGGCAGACACAATAGAGCGACTTCACTTCACTTCTCCTCTCCCCCAGAGCTTCCCTGGTGGCTCAGCGGTAAAGAATCTGCCTGCCAATGTAGGAGATGTGGGTTCAATCCTTGGGTCAGGAAGATCCCCTGGGGAAGGAAAGAGCAACTCGGACCGGTATTCCTCCCTGGGAAATCCTGTGGCCAGAGGAGCCTGCCGAGCTACAGTTCATGGGGTGGCAAAAGAGCTGGACAGGACTGAGCAACTACACAGCAGCAGCAACTACACAGCAGCAGCAGCAGCAACACAGCTCCGCTCCCTCAACGTACTACACTGCCCACAACACCCGAAGGAGGCCATGTGTTACCTTAAATACTTGTACCACTGTACAAGCAGGAGGATGCTCTTGGTAAAGGCAAGGCCAGATTAAAAGAAAAAAATTTCATTTCCTATTGTAGCAAAGCCACACAGAAAAGACTAGTTATCAGTTTTGTGTTTTGACCATCACCACACATGTCCACAAGGGCCTCAATTAATTACTATTTAATGAAATGCCTTCCTTCATTTTTATAATGTATGTGACTAGAATAAAATATAGTTATTTTAGGCAAACAATACAAGATCTAAAAATAAGAGATGTGCTACACAGAGAGAAACCGTGCTACAGGAAAACACAAACACATCTGAAATCACCAGGCACCTTCAGGCCCAACTTTTACCCTATCTTTCTGGAGTGGAGACCACCAAATGAAAATGAAAAACGCACATGCATTTCTATACTGAGCCACAAAAATATCTTCTAACAAATAATCCAAATAGAATTAGAAGCCTGTGACAGAGGGTTATTATAGAAACCAGCTTCTGGCAAAAACTCAAAGTAAAATCTGTTTCTGCTTTAAGTCCAAATTAAAAAAATATGTTTTATGCTACTTTTAATTAGCTTTAAAGTCTACAACTCCCCCACGATGTTTTGAATGACACAATATAAAGGCACACTGACTAAATTTTTATATAACCTTAACTATATCAACACCAAGTAACATTCAGAGACAGCCAGCATTTGCTGAAGGAATAATTATTTGGCAGCACTGAAGAACCCCTTGTTGCTTTCATCTCTCACGCTGTTCTAATCAGAATTAAAGTTGAGGGGTTTCTATACTTAGTTTCAGAGAAGGCAATGGCAACCCGCTGCAGTGCTCTTGCCTGGAGAATCCCAGGGACAGGGGAGCCTGGTGGGCTGCGGTCTCTAGGGTCACACAGAGTCGGACACGACTGAAGCAACGCAGCAGCATACTTAGTTTCATTGCCTGTGTCAGAACTAAGAAAATAAGGTGTTTCAAACAAAAATTCCATTCTAATAATATATTCAGCAAGTTTTTTTTAATTAAAAGCTACTCTGTAAGTAGGTCAATACTTGAACTGCCCAGAGATACAGAATAAAATAACAGCTTGTAAAACAGCGCTCAAGTAAGCCTCACTTAGAAAGTCACGACTATTCATGAAAATACATCCTCAAATTTGGGTCTCCCCAAATTCTGCACCACATAAAAATAGGCAGAGTATTGACATGTGCACCTTAACTACAAGGAGCAAATTAAAAGCATTCAAGTCAAAATACATCTTCAAAAAGTAGCAACTTAACTGTTAGTACCTCAAATTTTTGGTTTGGGGTTTTTTTTTTTAGTTAACACTCGGAGAGGCAACCATTTCATCACAGTCAAGAGCTGCATGGACTCATACAAGAGCCACTGTTATGATGATGACTGGAACCAAACCACGGCAGAGCTGACAGTCTCTGAAAAGGGTGATCAAATTTACAAGAGCCAGGCCTCCACATAAGCACTCCACTAGCCAGCTGTAGGGACACCGCAATCCACTGAGCACTCAGTACAGGAGACCTGGCCGGGGTCAGTATTTCTTGAATGCAACACTGTTTCAAAGAATTTAAAATATGGCATAAAAAGGAAATGAAAAGTGGTATCTAAGTGGCATGTGGCTACATCTTAACCAACTGCTCTGTGCTGCCCTTCTGGCCTGTCTTCGCATCAGCATGCTAGAAGTGCACACCAAGCACCTATCCACACAACAAATAAAAGAAATCCTGCCTCACCTTTCTCGGTGAGGGGAAGCCATAGTTTGCAGCGCATTCTGGATCTCCATGACCTGCCTCCAAGGCCTGGCACCTGTCCTCTTCATTGACTGCCTTTACAAACAAGACTGTTCTCGAACTGAAATGAGCCTGCTGCTTCCTGCCACCCTCACTGTTAGAAGCCATCTGTCCTTCACACTGCAGTCCTGAGACACCTCGACAGGGAGGGTCTCCGGGCCTCCCCAAGACGCACTGCCTCATGTTTCAACTGCCTTATAGGTGTCTGAGGAGGTGAGTTCTCCGAGGGCCTCCCAGCAAGACCCAACAGCACCACTCCCACAGCGCATTCCAGCTGCTCTACAGCAGGAAAGAGCAAGTGCAGCACTTCTCAATCCACCTGGAACCCTAGACTGCCTCGGGGAGTGCAACTGGCCCTGGGCTGAAGCGGAGGGCGGTGAAGCCACAAGAGACACCAGTAAACCACCGAGACATCTGGGCAACAGTGTCCTGAGGCTTCCCGATCATGTCTGAGCACAAACACAGATTTATAACCCTGCATCCACCGAGCATCTAGTCCAACTGAAAATATTAAAGCTCGACTTAAAGCAAGTCCCCACATGCACTCAGACCAAGGCTTCGCTTCATTACCATCTAAAACTTCTGGAAGACAGATCTTCACACACTCAGAGAGAAGCGTGGGCTAATGAGGAGCAAGACTCCGTTACCGGGACAAAGCTGCCTTTATCAACTGGTCTCAGCTCATGGTCTAGCATATTTATTCATAGCACCAGTAGAGAATTTTAGTGATTTAATGAACTAGGAAGGATAATAAATTCTCAGCGACTCACATGAAAGGAGGAAAGCAGTCATATGAATAATCTTAAAGAATGGGTAATTAAAAAGACGTTTATATGTGGCTTTGAAATGTGTTTCGTTTGTATTTAATGTTGAATGGGTGAATTTCCACTACATTAGACACACCCAATCTTCAAACAAAGTAATAAAACAGGCTTGTGTGTTTAGGGCTGAATATATGAAAAGTCTGGAAACTCACTCCCATCCTGCAAACAAGCCACACAGCTAGGGACAGGCGATGTCACACTTCAGATTACTGCACAGCATAAGCACAAACAGGAAAACTCACTTCTTAACATGTGTGTGCTGCCATAGAAACACTCTACTGTAAAGAACTGGAGTGTTAAATAATCACGTGTTTGATTTTTTCCCCCAAAATAAAGAATTCTCAACTTCAGTTTACATACTATCTGACATTACTGGAGTAAGCATTAACAGAAATGATCCCATCAACAGTGGAGGAGCTGAACAGCCTAGCCATGGCTGCAGTCTCTTGCTGGTGTGTTTATTCCAGTCTTACCACCAGCAGAGATTTTTAAAATCATTAGTAGGATTAAACTGCTAAGAAGTACTGGCAAAAAATATAGCTTGAATTTCTAAATAGCAAGTTCAACTGGCTGGAAGAACACATTTTTTTCGAAGGTGGGATGAAGTAAACACATTGTTTTGCATCTGTTGGTTAAAGTGTGTGTTTTAACATATTAAGTATTTTAACCAGGTCTGAATTGCACTGGTTCAGAAGGTAATTGACATGGGTACTGAAGCCCTCTGAAACCTCCCTGTGATACTGGCGGTGGTGATGCATCACCAAAAGCCCTGCCTTCTGCCCAAACGGAAAAGGGGCTTCAAACAGATAAGGACGGGTCTACCACCAGGCTTGGGGACTCTTCTTCCTTTTCATAGCTGAAGTTGCTGGTTCCCAAACCTGGATGGTCACTCCAGTGGACCCTCAGCAGCCAGAATGAACATCACCGAAAGGCATGTCAAGTGGTCTTGAGTTCCCCATGCCTCCCCAACTTGTACTTGGGGGACTTAGTACTGTGATCCAACAGCTTGTGTGAAGGCAGATTAGCTACTGTGTGTTCTTTTGCCATAATCAATGGACTATCTCACGGGGAATCTCCGGGAGATGCAGCAGTAAAAACTTTTGATTTTATTAAATCTCAACCCTTGAGTATACATTTTCTTAACATTTTATGTGATGAAATGGAAAGTATGCTTAAAGCATTTCTGATGAAACTGAAACAGAATGGTTGGCATGGGGAAAAAAAAAACTTGTCTGAGAACTGAACCAGCCACTTAGTTCATGGAACACCAATGCACTTGAGAAAATATCCAAAATATGCTTATTCACACTTAGGTATTTAGAAGACATTTCTTAAAAATGAATGCAATGAGCTGACTATTTATTACAAATGAAAAAATGCAAACCTTCGAGCAAAAGTTGGAATTCTGGAATTCTTGATTATGCCACCATGAGCCTGACAGCCTCCCAAGACTGTCACCAACTTCTTAAAGACCATTTCTGATTAACAGTTGGTGACATTAGTTTTTTAACACTGTATAAAGAAACACGTCAACATTTTAAAGATTTGTGTAACTCAGTGAATGAATATTTTCTAATAGTCCTGCAATTACATTAAAGAATCATGCATGTTGGTAAAAGGTTCATTCAAAGTACACAGCAGACCAGTGGATTTTGGTATAAGAGGAATACAGAAAGTTCACTGATGGTTTCATCAGTTGATTCCACACAGCAATCAACTTTTAAGAAGTTATCATTCAAGTTTCAATGAGGTATCAGAGGATATCCACAACTATCTCAAAAGACTATTAAAATGCTCAGCTGCTATCTGTGTGAGGCCATATTTTCTTCATAAGCTTCAATCAAAACATTTATTTTTAAACAAATAAATATTTAAATTTTTTTCTTTGTTTTCATTTCTATTTCAGTAAATATTACATAAACAAAAGCTCTTTGGGTTTCTTGAACTATTCAAAAGTATAAGAATCCTGAAGTCAAAAAGTATTAGAACCATTGATGCCCACTTGACATAAGGAGTTTGGATTTTACTCTAAGTGTAATTGTGGTAAGCTATTAGACAGTTTTAGTGAAGATTCCTAAAAAAAGAGAAAAAAAAAAACCTTTAAGTGATCAGGGCCAGGGTTTTACACATACCTGTTTTTTGGTTCTACTCTTCCAGAAAATAATAATTAATTCCCAGAGCATAATTGTTAACTATTAGGTGGACAGAATGGAAGACACGAGAAAATGACAATCTCTATCACAAAAATTAACAGCAGTCAAGGAGCTAATATTCCATGTTTTATTACATTGCTTGGCACCTTAACTTCGTCCCGTCCTCAGAAAATTCAAATGCAAGCTGCAAGATACAGATTAAATGAGCTTTGAGTAGACTATTGTCTCCAGTAGTGTCACATACACCAGCAAGAACGAAGCAAGAAGCAAGTTTCTCTCTGATAGTTTGTTCTCTGCTAGGGGAAAATGAGAAGTAGCAACATGGTTGCCAATATTTAGGAGAATTTGTTCACATTTGCCTTTATTTAGAGATACATTAGATAGAAACTGCCTCCTCTTCCAACACACAATTTTAATTGTGGTTTATGTAGTATAAAAATATTCCTCTATATTAAATAATTGAAAACAGTGAGATGGAAATAAAGTTTAGGTTAGGAGTCTGCAGAAGTCCAAACAAAGGGAATACATCTACCAGCTGTGACTTTTCATTTAAAAACCGCCTTTCCTTAAAGAGCTGGTGTTCACTTAGAGGTTGTATCAGTACGTCTGTGATTCTCCTACCTACCTTACATTCAGTAATTAATTATTATTAAAGAAAGACTATAAAATCAAAATACAGATTAATCTGATCTCAAGAATCTGATTTTCCAATCCAATTTTGACATCTCTAACTGACACCCTCCTGGTCGAGTACATCACGATCTGGTGAGGATTTTGAGAATGTGTCAGGGGGAGCTGGGTGCTGTCCTGGAGTCCAGGCCCAACTCTGGCATTTTGAGACATCCTTCCTGGCACGGACAGAGGAAAGAGGCTAACAACATAGCTCAGAGTCTCACGTACACATGGGCTGATCCCATAGTCCCAAAGAAAGACTTGTTCAATAGTGTTACATTAACGAGAAAATCTACTCATTCACATAAAGGCCTTCTCCAGTGTTTATTAGTATGTGCTGAAATCCTCCAGCGGAGGGGTGGGGAGTCGGCACCAGAGACCCATTCCTGCAGCCAGGCCAGCTTCTAGCTCTTCAGCTCATCTCCTGAGGCTGCAGAAGGGGTGAGGGAAGAGATCGGGGTGGGGGGGCTGGGGGGAACCTGGGGTGCACACAGTGGGTGTGTTACACGGGGCTGGAGACAGGCAAGGGCTGTGCCAGAGAGGAAGCAACAGCCAGAACAGCTGCTGGGTATCTGAACCTGCAAGGGGAGCAGCTTCTCACACTTTTAATGTAGACGTTAACATTATGTTAAGAAGAGAGGCTTGTTGTAACCCTAGTCAAGAATTTTATTATTTTCTCAACTTTCTAGGAATATAGGTCATTTCCCAGGAACATATCTAGATGGGTTTGACTACTTCACTTGACTTTCCACTACACATCCCATGAACACAGGTATGAAAATAGGTAATGGTCTAGATGTAAGCCCTTGTCTTTGCAGAGGCTCACAGTATAATGGCTGATGGCCAAAACCAGCCCCTTGCTAGAGTAGGTGTGTTTGCTGGTGCTGGACAGGCAAAATCACCACTTCTAAAAAACTGTCGGATATAAGAAAAGGTGGCAATTAAAAAGAAAATCTTCACAAAGAAAACAAACATTGTACTCACCCAGGTCCCCAGCCCAGGTGTGTAACTGCAAAAAGCAAGGTGTGCTTTCCAAGTGGGCTATCCATTAACAGCCTAAACTAAGGGGGTTTTGTAATTCAACAGCAGAAAAGCAGTGTTTTCCATTCAACCTTGGCCAACAGCACTGACTGTTTAAGAGTTCAAAATAAAATAAACTGTAACAGTGATAACTCATAAAGAATGAATCTTTGTACTAACGAAACACAAATATAATGATTGGAGCTTCAAAGACAACACAAATTCATCAAGTGATGCATTCAGAACAGTGGTGCTTATGACATTTTATTTCTAATATGTACGGTAATCATGGCTAAAATGTTTACACCTTCTAAATATGGGGACCTACCCTGCTCACATCACTATTACTGAAAAATTAAGATTAAAAAAAATAAGGAACTAGATATGTTTTGTAGGAAACAATTTAGAAATTGAAGCAAATGTTCATATTTGTGTTTACCTCACTGGTACTGGGTTTATGCACTTCTAGAGGTAACACACATCATGGTTTTGGTTTATGGTCTATTCTTTGGCTGCCGACATGATCCCTAAAATCATCTTCTTCTGGCACATGAGAACACTTAATTGCACAGCAATTCCAACAGTACAAAACACACAAACATTTCGTGCCCTATAGAAAGAGAGCGAGTCTGATGTTTCTGAGATGTACTGAGATTTGAAGCACAGCAAAGAGACTTAGAGACTGTACGTAGAACTGTAAATGACTGCTCTGCTGCAGGGATGGCCACAACACACGCTTGTCGGGGAAACTGAGGGCAAAGGCCTGAACCTCTGATTTTGTGAATTTAATACCATGTTCAACTACGTGCTTCTCTGTGGCTCTGAAGGACTTCATCTTATATAAGAACTTATTTCAGCTAGAACCTTGGAGGGAAAAGGACTTAAAGATGGGGAGAGAGATGGGCTTAGAGATGGGGAGATGTCTGAACGGCAAGAAAATACAGAGAAGAGAAAACAAGTGGCTGCGTCCCATTCTAAGATGGGTTAGGGAGTAAACAGGCCGTAGATCACGGATATTCACCAGGGAGAGCAGGCTCCTTTATTCTGAGATGTTCCTCACCCTACTGGTTAAAAACTGAAAGCCAAAGAGAGCAGATTCTAGAATTTAATTCACATCATTCAGATGTGAATTAATGCAGTTGGCTAAAGCTTTCTGACAGTTAAGTGGCCTGTTCCTACACTCTGGCAGGGTTCGGCACTTTACAGACAGTACCCTATTTAATCCTCATAACCACTCTCTGTATTATTATGTCCATTATGAATTATACATGTTCTGCAACTTCTGTTTTGTTGGAGGGGACGCTAAATCACCAGTGTTGGATCCAAAGATGCAATACAACTACCTTGCTTTATGAGAAAGTCATTGGAAAAAAATGGAGTAGATTATATTCATTTATTCAAAAAAATTTTACTGACCACATTCTGTATATCAAGACACTTGAGACACATTAATGAACAGACATAAAAATACTTGGCCACATGGAACTTATTGTCTAGCAGGGACAGGGAGATTCACCAAAAATAATAAATAAATAAGTCATACAGTAATTTAGATGCTACAAAAAATGGAAACATAATGTATTCCACGAAGGACACAAGGCATAGTCTGCAGCTGCAAACAGCGGGGACATCACTGCTGAGACTGTAGTTTAGTGAAGACCTGAAGGTGCAGAGGGACACAGGCAGAGTGAACACCCTGCACAACCATCTTAAGGGGGAGTGTGCCTGCAGGGTTCCAGGGTCAGCCTGGAGGGAAGGCTGGCTGGATGGAGAGCATTCCATTCCAGGGAAAGGACTGGAGGGGAGGTCACAGTGGGGGAAAGAGAATGCACTGGGCTTTGTGAACCATCATGAGACTCTGACTTTTACTCTGAGGGACATGGAAAGCAGGTGAAGAATCTGAAGCACATCTGACCTATGTATTAAAAAGATCACTCCAGCTGTTAGGCTGATAACATACTAAAGAGAAGTCAGGACGGTGAAAGGAGAGGCCACTGAAACCACCCAGGCAGGAGGTGCTGGAGACCTGCAGGAAGGTGCTTGCAACAGAGGTGGGAAAACGGGCTGAGCTCATGGGTTTATTCTGAGGACAGGATTGTAGAAACATCTGGAAGATAAACCAGCAGGATCTGCTAACAGCCTGGATGTAGAGTGCGAGAGAAAGAGAAGAGTCAGGATGATTCCAAGATTTCTGACTTAAATAACCTGAAAAATGGAACTACCCCAACACAGAAACTGGGGCAGGTTACAGGGAGGACAGGTTTGCAGAGGAAGATCAGAAATTCTGCTTTAGTCTTTAAAAGTGAAGTATCTTTTACATATTCAAGTCAAGAAAGTAGATGGATAACAGACATCAGGAGTTTAAGAGTGCCACCCCAGCTGGAAGTATACACTGAGTCTTAAGAAGCTGCATGGTATTTTTTTAAAATCTTATAATTGTTTGTGACAGAAGTCCTACAAAAACTGAGCCCTAAGCACTCCAAATTAACAGGCTGTGTGTGTGTGTGTGTGTGGGGGGGGGGGGGGGGGGGAGAATTAAGCACATATTAAAATTTAAAAATGACTGAAAAGTCAGCGATACAGAAGGAAAAGCAGGAGACTGTGGTGTCCTCAAAATCAAATGAAGAACATCAAATTAAAATGGGAATGACCAATTATATCAAATGCTGCCAAGAGATAAAGATGAGAGATGACTGTTACAATTTGCAATATTTTCTTTCGAAAAATCCCTTGAAAAATCCCACTCAGCCCCCATCCCAGAAGACACGAATATTGTATTAAATACGTTATCTTTTTTTAAGATTTTAAAAATAATGTATTATTTTATTATAATTACATAATTTATAATTAATTTGTTTTTACTCTGGTCTCTGCTGCTGCACAGGCTTTCTCCAGCTGCAGCGAGCGAAGGGTCCTCTTGCACTGCTGCGCGTGGGCTTCTGGGTTGAGGAGCACAGGGTTCAGGGCGCGTGGGCTTCAGTAGTTGCGGCACAAAGGCTTAGGGGCTCCGCAGCATTTGGAAACCTTCCTGGACCAGAGATCGAACCCGCCCCTCTCCTGCGCTGGCAGCCGGATTCTTTACCACGGAGACACCGCAGTCCCGAATATGACGTTACCTTTTAGTTTCGTCACGAACAGAATTTATTTTTCTAAAGAACTATTCAAATGGGAAGGATTTACTCCAGTTTAATATCTGGGACTCAGGTCAGTAGATTTGTTAAGAAATACTAGTGATAAACTGTAGCTGCTAACAGTAATCTGCTAATATTCCATTCCTCAGTTCAGTTCAGTCGCTCAGTCCTGTCCAACTATCCGTGACCCCATGGACTGCAGCACGCCAGGCCTCCCTGTCCATCACCAACTCCCGGAGTTTACTCAAACTCATGCCCACTGAGTCGATGATGCCATCCAACCATCTCATCCTCGTCCCCTTCTCCTCCTGTGCTCAATCTTTCCCAGCATCAGGGTCTTTTCAAATGAGTCCTATCTCTTAAAAAAAAAAAAAAAAAAACCTCTAGGTAAATTGGAAATAAAAGGATAGATCTTCTCTGTCCTGATGAGAAATTATGATAAACAAAAGCCAATACTGTACTACTGTTTTTCCTATTAAAGAACAAAAGTTTGAACATTATTCCCATTACTATTTGATAATGTTCCACAAATATTTTATAATATTCCAGAAGGCTAACACTAGAACAGTCTGCCATAAAACCAAAATAAAAGGTATAATTATTAGAAAGAAGTAGATACAAGTGTCACTATATACAACTGATTATATAACTAGGAAACCCCAAAAAATAAACTGGAAAGCTCTTAGAATAAGAGCCAGGTATAATACAAAGAAAATCAACAACCATCTTATACCAACAATAGTCAACTTGATGAACCGTTCCCAACAGCAACAAAAACATAAATACCTAAGAGAACCCTAACAAGAAATGTTAGGACTTAATAAAGATTAAGCAAGCAAACAAAACACCTCCGCTAACAGACAGGTCTGTGTAACTTTTCACATGCCTTCAGGAAAACAGACTACTCTATGTATACACGATGGTCCTTGTCAAAGAACCAAAATCACTGGATACTTCTCAGTTCTAAGGATTCATCTGCAGAGCCTTCCAGGTTAAGATGGCATGTTTAACAAAACATCAAGCATTCAGACATCCTCTTTCTACACGCCACTCAGATGTCAGTAAAGAGATCTTTCCAGAAGACAGGCATCAAGCATATAAAGACCTGTAGTGAAAATGACAACCAAATCATGAGAGTGGAAAGCAGACAGACAGACAGCAACTCAGCAGACCCGAGAGTGAGATGCCCCACACCCGTGAGGAAGCTGAGCAGCACTCCACTTTGCTCCAAGACTGGAGGAGAAGGGGTCAAGGCGGGGTAAACTAAGCCCGACTTCCTGGGTGCTCTTCCCACCTTCTCACTGTGGAGTTCTGGCCCACAGTCCAGAGCCCTAACAGACTGGACCTGATTAAATCTTCAGACTGCGAGAGCACCAGAACCTTCCCCAAAGTGAAGAGGATGCTAAGACTCCAGCCAGAGGCCTCAGGATCACTGGCAGCTGGACCCTCTCCCCAGCACAGGGTGCCACCAGAGGACCAGCTTCTGACTAGCCCAAGAGGAAAAAGATCGTACTTGTGGCCCCAGTGAAAAACTCAAAAAACCCATCAAGAGCCTAAAGGCTGCCACTGAGGAGCCTGAGGGGATGGAGAGATGGCCACTTATTTTAAGGAAGTATTTTAGTACTCTTAGATTTAATTGCATGTATGTGCTAGTATAAAGATAATAAGATCATCTTTATCTGAAAGGACAGATGTCTATAAGTAGGATTTTTAAAAGAATAGTGTGACTTCCTCTAGCAGATATTTCCATATATTCTAAACATACAATTTAAAAGATTTAGCATTGATTAAGATTAGAGATCAATCACTGATGAGTAAGACCTAAAACAGAATCAGACCCAAAAGTTAGTCAAGATCTTAAAATATAATAAAATGCAAGACCACAACCCAGTGAAGAAAGGATGGACTAACAGATCTGCTGGTAGACAGGGCTGACTCAGGAGGAGAGGGTACTGTAAGACAGTTCACACCCATGTGCTAACAGAAAATTAAATGTGCAAACCTGTGCTGTGCTAAGTCACTTAGCCGTGTCCGACTCTGTGACCCCATGGACTGTAGCCTGCCAGGTTCCTCTGTCCATGAGGATTCTCCAGGTAAGAATATTGGAATGGGTTGCCATGCCCTCCTCAAAGGGATCTTCCCAACCCAGGGAAGATCTTCCTCATTGCAGGCGGATTCTTTACAGAGACATCAGGGAAGCCATTGTACAAATCTAATATATATTAAACAGAAATTATAAAATCATTTTTAAATGATTATATTAAATGATTTTAAAATCATTTATAAAATGATTTTATTCATCAATTAAGAATAAAATGGGCAAAGTACCTGAACAAACAACTCTCAAAAGGCAAATGAACGAATAAAAAGCAAATTACTAATTTCACTAGCTACCAAAAAAATATGAATTAAAATAAGGCCACATTTTTCCTGCAAATTAGGAAAGATTAAACACTGGAGTGCTGACACTACAGGAAGGCCATCCGGCATGTAAGGGAATCAATGTGTCCCGGTATAAGCAATTTGGCAACAGGCCTCAAGAGTTATAAAGAAGTTCACCTTTGCCCCAGGAGTTCTACTATAAATCTAGCCTGAGGCGTCATAGACAGTGAGGCTTTCAGACAAGTGCCTTTAGCCTAGCTAGACCTGTGTGTCTATTACTTTCTGAGCCTACCTCCTCTGCCAGACTCTGCTGAAGACCTTGCTCTATTTGGTTCATTCCATTGCTCCAAAACTCTATGTTGCAGGCACAATTATTACCCCCATTCTATGCATAAAGGAAGCACAATCAAATAATTAGGTAATTAAGGTCACAATCGGAAAAGGCCAAGATTTGCAACTAGAGTTTAATATCATATTCCCAAACACTAAAAATGGAATATGTCAAACAAGAGAAACCTAGTTAAATAAACTTTGACATATCCATCATTTAAAATTTTACTTTTGAGGACGATTTAAGGGCACAAGAAATGTCTGTGATATATTAGCAAAGGGGCAATATTTAAAACTACAAATGAAATTAAAGTACCAATTTTGCTTAGAAGTGTATCTATGCAGACAAATAAAATGGGACAAATGGAAGCATATCATGCCATGTACAGCTGTTTATTTCTGGATGATATTGCTGTGATTTTTATGTCCTTAAGATTAGGTGAAGAAAGCTGAGCGCCGAAGAATTGACGCTTTTGAATTGTGGTGCTGGAGAAGATTCTTGAGAGTCCCTTGGACTGCAAGGAGATCCAACCAGTCCATCCTAAAGGAGATCAGTCTTGGGTGTTCATTGGAAGGACTGATGCTGAAGCTGAAACTCCAATTCTTTGGCCACCTCATGCGAAGAGTTGACTCACTGGAAAAGACCCTGATGCTGGGAAAGATTGAAGGCAAGAGGAGAAGGATGGATGGGGAGACAGAGGATGAGATGGCTGGATGGCATCACCAACTCGATGGACATGAGTTTGAGTGAACTCCAGGAGTTGGTGATGGACAGGGAAGCCTGGCATGCTGTGATTCACGGGATCACTAAGAGTTGGACACGACTGAGTGACAGAACTGAATTGAAGATTAGGTGAGAAGTTACCGCCTTAGCTGCACAGCATTACTGCTGAACTACAAGGTCCATCAAATCAAAGGGTTTTCCACTATTTTTCTTTGCTCAGAGTAAAATGGGGAAAATCAGCCTTACAGAATTTGCCTGATAGTCCAAAAGTTAACTAGCACATAACACCAGAGTAGAGAAAACTTCTTCAATCCCTAATACATGCTGGAAATCTCTATACTACCGTAAGTATTTTGGATTGACTGATCACATTCTGATCATCTACACAGCAAAGTCTGAAAGATTTCAAAACACAAACAAGCCTGAAGACACATCTGAACTATTTTACATGAACAGTTTTAAGAGTTCCTTGCAAAATAAACTTGAAGAGTTGGGGAGGGAATAACTGTTTTGTGCATAAAAGAACGAACATTAAAAAAAAAAAAAAACACCAAAAAACCTGTCTTTGGATGTGTGTTGGGGAAGGGAAGGAGTGGGTGAATCTGTAGAAGAACTGTGCCTTTCCTTCCTTATTTTAAAGTATAACATTACAAGTGGTCTCACTTTTTGCAAAGAATCATGGCAAAGAACTTTCTAGGAATGAAACAATTTACAAGCTGACAATGGTATCTGATCACAAACTAGCAAAGGTTTTGGCAAGGATGTAGGGTTATATTTCACTTTTAAAACTTCTTAAGTATGTCTTCAGACTTTAGAAAAATGAGGCTTACCCTTCAAAGATGTGTGTGCCCCAAAGGAAAATCAAGGTTTTTTTTTTTTAAAGGTGCTTTTCATCTCTTCTAGAACTTTGTTACACAAGTTCTTAGTGCAGAGATTGGTAAAGAGAATCTCTTCAGGGGAGAACAGCAGAGCTGCTCGTATTGTCACTCCATACAACAGCATTGATAAATAACTGTATAATCACTTAAAAAGAAAAAGTGGAACTGTGTGAGCACACCTTTACCTGGGCCGAGGTCAAGAAAAGGGAGATTCAAACTCTTTAGAAAAGGAAGCGTCCTATTCAGCAAACCAAAGGTAGACCCGCCCACTTTCCCTCGAAGACTCGTTGCTATGGTAACCCGCATCACACACCCCCACCCCCACCCCACCCCAAAAGAGTCAGAACTCATTGGGGGAGGGGAGGGATCCTCCCAGAGGTTGTGGGATGGATGGCTAAAAAGGGGGAGCTGGGGAAGGAGGCTGAGAGCGAGTTGGAAGAAGCCAAAGCAGTGGTCAGAGAGGGTGGCCTTACTACTAAGAAATTCTTCGCAGTAGTTAGAACAATGCCTGGACGCCGGAGTCGTGTTTAGCCAAAGTTTGAACCTTCAGAGACGCTTCCCTCCGTCCCCTGGCGGGGAACAAGCTACTCTTTGTGAGTTCCTGCCTATGGAGAACGAAGCTAGCGTTTCATCTCAGCAGTATCAAACTGCTACTTTGCAAAACTCAAAACTTGACTTTCTTATATTAAACCGGTGCTTCCCAAACTCTGCTGCAGTGCTGGAATCACTGAGAGAACTTTACATACTTTTAATTGGTTTTAATTCGTCTGCAGTTTTGAGCCTAGAGTTTTAAAACTCCCCGGTGACGCTTTCGTGCAGCCAGTTTTGGGAACTACAGTATTCCAAGATGTGGCCGAGAGTATTTAAATCAAAGGATGAAAGAGAGAGAGAGAAGGGGGGAAAGAAAGCACAATCATCGCTCTTTGTCTTTTCACGGCTAATAATAGAAATTAGCTGGCTTTCTCCAAGCGCACACAGGACAATAGGTTTCTTGATAAATAGGAGTCCCTGGCATGCCCTAACAATACTTTCTTTGAGATAACAAGACCAGGCAATATAAATCTCTTTTTCCCAAGAGAGCAAATACCCTTTTTACCAAAACACCAAACCTGCACATCTATCTCAAGAGCGAATGGGCCGTGAATACCGCTCAGAACTTGGAGGAAGAGCTACAGGACCACAAGGAAACCGAACTCGCAGAAGCCCAGCAGCTTTCGCCTGGGCCCCGCAGCCCCCGTGGAGGCCGAGGGCGAGTGTCGGCCCCCGGGACCCCCGGCGCACCGGGACAGTCACTCCGGGGAAGTTTGCTCGCGCTCAGCCCTCGGCTCCCAGGCAGGGGGCGCGGCCGCCACCTGCCCGACGGCCCGGCGGCCCCTCCCGGACCGCGGCCGCCTCCCGGGGTCGCGCTCGCGACGGGCGCCCGAGCGGCCGGCAGGGCCCTGGAGGGGCTCGCCTCCGCCCTCCCCGGGATCCCGGGCTGCAGCGGGCCCTGCCCCGGGCCGGACACCGGGACCAGCAAGAGACCGGCGCCGTCCCGAGGAGCCCGTCCAGAAGCCGCCTCCGCGGCCCGCGCCCCCAGAGCCGGTGCCCCCGACACAGCCAGCCGCGACCCCCACGCCCCCCGCCGCGCCCACAGCCCGGCCCCCACCCACCGCGCTCGGCCCCTGCGGCCCGAGGTCGGGCGCGCGCCCCAGCTCGGCGGCCCGGCGCTGCGCACGCGCGGAGGCGCCCGTACGCCCGCGGCGCCCTCACTCACCGCGCGCCGGTCCCGTCTCCGCAGGCGGCGCCGCCGTACGCACCGCACTCCGCTCGCCGCCCGGGATGGGGGCCGCTGCTCAGGCCCCGACCAGGGCTCTCGGGGAATGCGGCGCCCGGCGGGCTCGGCGGGGACCCGCACGCAGGGTACGCTCCGCGGGGCGCGCGCGCGCGCGCCCGAGCGCCGGGGGCGGGGCCGAGGAGTGCGCGCGCCCGAGCGCCGGGGGCGGGGCCGAGCGGTTTGCGCTCTCTGAGGCGCCCCTGGACACCGGGCATGCGCACTGCCTTGCCTACCCCTGCCCTGGTGGCGGCGGGCGCTGACCCTGCACCGGTGAAACCTACGCCGGTGGACCAGCGCCAAAAGGCACCGTTCGCGGAGAGGCGAGCTCGCCCTTATCCCAAAGGCTGCAGTCTATTACTCGGTGTCATTTGTCAGTTAAGGTGTTAAATATTGAGCACCTACATTGGTAGAGCCTTCGTGCAGAACGCGGGACATACTCAGGTCATGGGGAACCTATTGCATTTGGCTTTGGGATTCCTTTTCGGACACTGGTTCCAGCCCTCTCTGACCAGATGAGAAAAGCGCATAAATAGAGGTTCAGTTCAGTTCAGTGGCTCAGTCGTGTCTGACTCTTGGCAACCCCATGAACCACAGCACGCCAGGCCTCCCTGTCCATCACCAACTCCCGAAGTCCACCCAAACCCATGTCCATTGAGTCAGTGATGCCATCCAACCATCTCATCCTCTGTCGTCCCCTTCTCCTCCTGCCCTCAGTCTTTCCCAGCATCAGGGTCTTTTCAAATGAGTCAGTTCTTCTCCTCAGGTGGCCCGAGTATTACCCAGTACCTGAACCTGCAAACTTTAACGACACTGTTAAGCAATTTGGGGAATGAGAGTTGCCGCTGGCTGGGGTCTTGAGACGGGGAAGGCAATGGCACCCCACCCCAGTACTTTTGCCTGGAAAATCCCATGGACGGAGGAGCCTGGTAGGTTCCAGTCCATGGGGTCGCTAAGAGTAGGACATGACTGAGCGACTTCACTTTCATTTTTCACTTTCATGCATTGGAGGAGGAAATGGCAACCCACTCCAGTGTTCTTGCCTGGGGAATCCCAGGGACGGAGGAGCCTGGTGAGCTTCCGGTCTATGGGGTCACACAGAGTTGGACACGACTGAAGTGACTTAGCAGCAGGGGTCTTGAGAAAACTTTGAGAAGCCTAAAGGGCAAAGAGATGGAGTCAGAAGATAAGATCACCTGAATCAATGCAAAGGCAGAAATCACACACACACATACACACAAAATCAAATAATACATGAACATTTCTTGGGGCCAAAATTGAACCTGAATGTCTTGTTCATAGTGAAGGGCAAAAATGGTGGCTAGAAAGGTAACTGATGCTCCTTTGGAAAAGACTGTTGATGCTTCACTTCAAATTTTCAGCTTTTTTCAGTAGAGGATTGATAACTACTAGAGATGTCGGGGAGAAGGGTCCGGTGGTGTGGGGGTCTGATTAATGCCGAATTTGGGAACATAAAGTGAAGACCAGACAGGAAATGCTATTGAAGTAGTAGGGTCCTGAATTCAAGTGTTGGCCTCAGGGAATGCATGGACAAGTTTTCAGAGATTGTGAAAGAGAGAATTCCCTAGTGTTTGTCACTGCTTGTTCTGTCACTGCCTAGTTTTTGTCACTGCTTGTTTGAGAAATAGCTCTCTATTTCTCATGACGATACCTACTTCATTAGACTTGATCATCAACCTTGGTAGATATTTATTAGTGGATAAATTAGACCTCTAAAATATACAGCTGCTGCTGTTGCTGCTGCTAAGTCGCTTCAGTCGTGTCCGACTCTGTGTGACCCCATAGACGGCAGCCAGCAGGACTCCCCTGTCCCTGCGATTTTCCAGGCAAGAACACTGGAGTGGGTTGCCATTTCCTTCTCCAATGCGTGAAAGTGAAGTCACTCAGTTGTGTCCGACTCCTAGCGACCCCATGGACTGTAGCCTACCAGGCTCCTTTGATTTTCCAGGCAAAAGTACTGGAGTGGGTTCCCAAAATATACAGCTACAACCCTAAATATTGGGTTGGCCAAAAAGTTCATTTGGGTTTTTCATAAGATGTGATAGAAAATCCCGAACAAGATTTTTGGCCAACCCAATACTTTTTTTAAAATGAATTTAATTTGGGAGATAGTACACAAAATGAAAAATAAATGGATTTTGGAAAACAAAAAGTTCTTTTATTAAACTCCAGATCCTCCATAGCAAACTGTTGGATGTTGCGCAATTGTTCAGTGCTTACTGTATACTTTTCTAGTGTTAGGAAGGAAGAAATTTCACTCTACTGGTCTTCTGGCTGATCTAAGAATTCAGTTGAGTTCAGTTCAGTCGCTCAGTTGTGTACGAGTCTTTGTGACCCCATGAATCATAGCACGCCAGGCCTCCCTGTCCATCACCAACTCCTGGAGTTCACTGAGACTCACATCCATCAAGTCAGTGATGCCATCCAGCCATCTCATCCTCCGTCGTCCCCTTCTCCTCCTGCCCCCAATCCCTCCCAGCATCAGTCTTTTCCAATGAGTCAACTCTTCGCATGAGGTGGCCAAAGTACTGGAGTTTCAGTTTTAGCATCATTCCTTCCAAAGAAATCTCAAGGCTGATCTCCTTCAGAATGGACTGGACTGGACTCCTTGCAGTCCAAGGGACTTGCAGAATGGACTCCTTGCAGTCCAAGGGACTCTCAAGAGTCTTCTCCAACACCACAGTTCAAAAGCATCAATTCTTTGATGCTCAGCCTTCTTCACAGTCCAGCTCTCACATCCATACATGACCACAGGAAAAACCATCGTCTTGACTAGATGCACCTTTGTTGGCAAAGTAATGTCTCTGCTTTTGAATATGCTATCTAGGTTGGTCATAACTTTCCTTCCAAGGAGTAAGTGTCTTTTAATTTCATGGCTGCAATCACCATCTGCAGTGATTTTGAAGCCCAAACAATAAAGTCTGACACTGTTTCTACTGTTTCCCCATCTATTTCCTATGAAGTGATGGGACTGGATACCATGATCTTCGTTTTCTGAATGTTGAGCTTTAAGCCAACTTTCTCACTCTCCACTTTCACTTTCATCAAGAGGCTTTTGAGTTCCTCTTCACTTTGTGCCATAAGGGTGGTGTCATCTGCATATCTGAGGTTATTGATATTTCTCCCGGTAATCTTGATTCCAGCTTGTGCTTCTTCCAGCCCAGCATTTCTCATGATGTACTCTGTATAGAAGTTAAATAAGCAGGGTGACAACATACAGCCTTGATGAACTCCTTTTCCTATTTGGAACCAATCTGTTGTTCCATGTCCAGTTCTAACTGTTGCTTCCTGACCTGCATACAGATTTCTCAAGAGGCAGATCAGGTGGTCTGGTATTCCCATCTCTTTGAGAATTTTCCACAGTTTATTGTGATTCCACAGTCAAGGGCTTTGGCATGGTCAATAAAGCAGAAATAGATGTTTTTCTGGAACTCTCTTGCTTTTTCCATAATTAGGTTGAGACAAAGTAAAGGAGCAAATCCAAACCCCTTGCATTGCAAATGTGGAGTCCTAACCACTGGACTCACCAGGAAAGTGCCTAACTGGAAAAGAAATGTTGGTAAATACAGTTTCTAGGCCCTGCAGAGACAAGAAGACACTGAGACTGATCTGTAAGCTCTATTCCCCTACCACTCTTAGCCCATATTTTGGCGGTGTCTCTGGTAATACCGCTTTATTTAAATTTAAAATTGCGTCCCCCACCCCCCCCCCCCCGCGGTTTCTTCCTGAGTCTTTTTGGGTTTGATTGTTTTCAGTTTGAAAAAAATTTGCATACCAAAGAGACATTTGGGATGGCAAGTTTTGTTCCCCTGCAGCAGCATGGAATCATAATATTTACCTTGTATGATGGTTAATTTTATGTATCTATTTTATTGGCTAGGCCACCATACGCAGATATTTGGTCAAACATTGTCTGCATGTTTATGTGAAACTGTTTTGTTCAGGTGAGATTGACATTTAAGTCAGTGGACTTTGAGTCAAGCAGATTGCATTCCATTCCATAATGTGGGTGGGCCTTATACAACAGAAAAAGACTGAACTCCCTTGGAAAAAAAAAAGAATTCTGGACTTGAACTGCAACTCTTCCCTAGGCCTCCAGCACGCCCGCTCACCCTGAAGATTTTGGACTTGTCGGCCTCCACAATCACATGAGTCAATTCCTTATAAGTCTTTCTCTTTATCTCTCTCTCTAGTTGGTTCTGCTTCTCTAAAGGACCCTGACTAATATACCTTGTGTGGTTATGAATATAACGTAAGTTATTTATCATCTGAATCTAAAAAGTGGATATTATAATCTTTAATTTATACTGTTGTGAAAAGTTAAATAAAAATGAGTAAAACACCCAGCAGATGTTAGGGTCTGAATAAATGGCAACTACTATTACTTTTAAATGAATACCAAAGGTAAAAACCAAAAGATGGAGAGAAGGTGGCTATTGAGCCTGTAAGATTTTCCTCAGTTCCCTGGGTAATATTATTACATTTTAAAAATTGATTTAAGAGATAACAAAATTTTGGTCTTCCTAGCTGTGATATACCAAAAAAGGTGATTCATGGAAAAGGTGATAACATTTTTTTCTTCTTCTTCTTTATTTTTTGTCTTGCTCCGTCTGCGCCCCCCCCTATAACTCGCCCCTTTCTCTGGGTCAGGAAAGCCCTTTCCCAAAGAATGAAAGAAAAAAGAAAAAATTTCCCCCCCCCCCCCCTCAGGGCTCCCGATAACATATGAAGATTTTAATTATTTGCAAGTAAATGCCTAATGAGTCATTAGCTAAAGATCACTGTACCAGACATGCAAAGCAAAGACATGAATTCACATCTGAGTATTTTATTTCAATTCAAGTGCCAGTTCAATTAACTCTACTGGCTACTAGGAAAGAGAAACCTTAAAAGTGTTTACAGTGGAAATACTTCCCAGTCTCAGAGTAGGTGCATGATATAGCACTCAATCAGTGTGTTTATTGAATCCCTTTTGGGACAAGCCTATAGCTATTAGGAGCATGCAAAAATGGAAAAGATATTCCATTTAATCTACAAAATTGCCATTTATTACATACTAGGCAACATTCCTGACCTCAGGGAACTGATCAAATAGCCTGTGAGTAACCATAGCTGTAATTTAAGGCAGAATGTGGCAAGAGCCTCAGGAGGAACATAGATGATTGAGCTATTTGTTACCTCATTCAGGAGGCTAATGCTGGGGGCTCCCTTTCCTCATCCTGCCTCCATTGTGAGCCCCAGTTTTGCACAGTTTGGTTTGATGCAAACCAGTGGAACAGAGGAGTATCTTTTAAAAACATTTTGAGCAAAGTGATGCATATTAAATAAAATAACCTTCTCATTCCCCTGACTTACTCACTCCGGAGCTTACAGGGTATAATAAGAAGGGTGCGGCAGGCCTCTTCAAGCCGTTCAGAGGTGAAAGCTCCTCTTTTCCTCATTGTCTTTCTTTTCATGTGAAAGCTGTTGTTTTGTTTAAAGGGGAATTTACTTTAGAGTTAAAAACAGAAAACAAAAACAAAGCTAAGGTAAATTCCCCTGACCTCATGAAGATTTATGAGGAAAATACATAAAAAAACGAACATGACAATAGCAAATGGTGGGGATTGGTGTTCCTAAAAGGACAGGGAATAATTGAGTTTGAAACTATGAACCAGGTGGCCAGACATGGCCATCATGTTTACCTGTAGCTGCTGGATGATGTGACCTCCTTTTTCCTTTTGGCTGAGAATAAAAGATTCCACAAAGGATGAGAATAAGCCAGCTGTAGGACTGACAGAAGCAAGTGATTTGGGGGAAAATACACAGCAATTTTAGTCATTTTTAAATAATCAGGATGTTAAATTTTATCATAAGAATTTGTGCATATATTCATTTCAGGAGCTTTGCCACAGTGAATGGGAAATAAATTAATCTGGGATTAAAGGAAACTCTATACTAGAAAAGGAAGAGTTTTAATAAAATCGCAAGGAATGGCCTCCAGCCATGGATGTTAATTATCATCTGATGAATAATAATGATAATAATAGGAGATGTGAAATAAGTTAAAAAATACATGCTGAGTCAATTTTTTTAATTAAAAAAAAATTTACCAACCCTGGAATGGTGCATTGCAAATTTAAGCAATGTGCTAGCATTAAATGGTTTAAAATTAGCTGAGAACACAATAGCTCTACACTACAGTTTCATATACAGCGTCTTTTTTTCATGATTTTTAAAAATTATTATTTTAAAAATATTCAACTTGATTAATATCCTGAGTGTTGCCTACTCAGTAAAGAGAACTGCAATACACTTATTTCTTGTTGTTGACGTTGTTTAGTCACTAATCGTCATGTCCAATTCTTTTGTGACCCCATGGGTTGTACCCCACCAGGCTTCTCTGTCCATGGGATTTCCCAGGCAAGAATACTAGAGTGGATTGCCACTTCCTTCTCCAGAGGATCTGACCAACCCAAGGATGGAACCCAAGTCTCCTGCATTGGTAGGCAGCTTCTTTACCACTGAGCCACCTGTGAACTTATTTCTTACTATAAGTATATTTGATTATCAAAAATCAAAATTTATTAGGATGCCCAGCAGGAACATTTGCTGTTATTTTTTCAGATCCTACAATGTCATTGATTGACACATAGCTTCTCAATATGATGAGTTTGCACATTTTAATTATACTTGTAATTTTAAATCCTAAGTAAACTTTCCATTAGGGCTTCTGTGATGGCTCAGTGGTAAAGAATCTGCCTGCCAGTGCAGAAGACGCAGAGATGCAGGTTCAATACTTGGGTCGGGAAGATCCCTTGGAGGAGGAAATGGCAACTCACTAAGTATTCTTGCCTAGGAAGTCCCTTGGACAGAGGAGCCTGGTGGGCTATGGCCAATTGGGTAACAAAGAGCTGGACATGACTTAGCAACTAGACAACAACGAATTATTTTGCATCAATCAGTCAATTCAGTTCAGTTCAGTTGCTCTTTGCGACCCCATGAATCGCAGCACGCCAGGCCTCCCTGTCCATCACCAACTCCCGGAGTTCACTCAGACTCATGTCCATCAAGCATCAGATCAGATCAGCTCAGTCATGTTCAACATTTTGCGACCCCATGAACTGCAGCACGCCAGGCCTCCCTATCCATCACCAACTCCCAGAGGTTACTCAGACTCACATCCATCGAGTCAGTGATGCCATCCAGCCATCTCATCCTCTGTCGTCCCCTTCTCCTCCTGCCCTCAGTCCCTCCCAGCATCAGAGTCTTCTCCAATGAGTCAACTCTTCGCATGAGGTGGCCAAAATACTGGAGTTTCAGCTTTAGCGTCATTCCTTCCAAAGAAATCCCAGGGCTGATCTCCTTCAGAATGGACTGGTTGGATCTCCTTGCAGTCCAAGGGACTCTCAAGAGTCTTCTCCAACACCACAGTTCAAAAGCATCAATTCTTCGATGCTCAGCCTTCTTCACAGTCCAGCTCTCACATCCATACATGACCACAGGAAAGACCATAGCCTTGACTAGGCGAATCTTTGTTAGCAAAGTAATGTCTCTGCTTTTGAATATGCTATCTAGGTTGGTCATAACTTTCCTTCCAAGGAGTAAGCGTCTTTTAATTTCATGGTTGCAGTCACCATCTGCAGTGATTTTGGAGCCCAGAAAAATAAAGTCTGACACTGTTTCCACAGTTTCTCCATCTATTTCCCATGTAGTGATGGGACCAGATGCCATGATCTTCTTTTTCTGAATGTTGAGCTTTAAGCCAACCTTTTCACTCTCCACTTTCACTTTCATCAAGAGGCTTTTGAGTTCCTATTCACTTTCTGCCATAAGGGTGGTATCATCTGCATATCTGAGGTTATTGATATTTCTCCCAGCAATCTTGATTCCAACTTGTGTTTCTTCCAGTCCAGCATTTCTCATGATGTACTCTGCATATAAGTTAAATAAACATGGTGACAATATGCAGCCTTGACGTACTCCTTTTCCTATTTGGAAGCAGTCTGTTGTTCCATGACCAGTTCTAACTGTTGCTTCCTGACCTGCATACAGATTTCTCAAGAGGCAGATCAGGTGGTCTGGTATTCCCATCTCTTTCAGAATTTTCCACAGTTGATTGTGATCTACACAGTCAAAGGCTTTGGCATAGTCAATAAAGCAGAAATAGATGTTTTTCTGGAACTCTCTTGCTTTTTCAATGATCCAGCGGATGTTGGGAATTTGATCTCTGGTTCCTCTGCCTTTTCTAAAACCAGCTTGAACATCAGGAAGTCCACGGTTCACATATTGCTAAGCCTGGCTTGGAGAATTTTGAGCATTACTTTACTAGCATGTGAGATGAGTGCAATTGTGTGGTAGTTTGAGCATTCTTTGGCATTGCCTTTCTTTGGGGTTGGGATGAAAACTGACCTTTTCTAATCTTGTGGCCACTGCTGAGTTTTCCAAATTTGCTGGCATATTGAGTGCAACACTTTCACAGCATCATCTTTCAGGATTTGGAATAGCTCCACTGGAATTCCCTCACCTCCACTAGCTTTGTTCGTAGTGATGCTTTCTAAGGCCCACTTGACTTCACATTCCAGGATGTCTGGCTCTAGGTCAGTGATCACACCATCGTGATTATCTGGGTCATGAAGCTCTTTTTTGTACAGTTCTTCTGTGTATTCTTGTCACCTCTTCTTAATATCTTCTGCTTCTGTTAGGTCCACACCATCTCTGTCCTTTATCGAGCCCATCTTTGCATGAAATGTTCCTGTGGTATCTCTGATTTTCTTGAAGTGATCCCTAGTCTTTCCCATTCTGTTGTTTTCCTCTATTTCTTTACATTGATGGCTGAAGAAGGCTTTCTTATCTCTTCTTGCTATTCTTTGGAACTCTGCATTTAGATGTTTATATCTTTCCTTTTCTCCTTTGCTTTTCACTTCTCTTCTTTTCACAGCTATTTGTAAGGCCTCCCCAGACAGCCATTTTGCTTTTTTGCATTTCTTTTCCTTGGGGATGGTCTTGATCCCTGTCTCCTGTACAATGTCAAGAACCTCATTCCATAGTTCATCAGGCACTCTATCTATCAGATCTAGGCCCTTATATCTATTTCTCACTTCCACTGTATAATCATAAGGGATTTGATTTAGGTCATACCTGAATGGTCTAGTGGTTTTCCCTACTTTCTTCAATTTAAGTCTGAATTTGGCAATAAGGAGTTCATGGTCTGAGCCACAGTCAGCTCCTGGACTTGTTTTTGCTGATTGTATAGAGCTTCTCCATCTTTGGCTGCAAAGAATATAATCGATCTGATTTCGGTGTTGACCATCTGGTGATGTCCATGTATAGAGGAAGGATGGCGGTGAGGACCGGCGCACTAAGCACGGCCGAGAGGAGCTACCCCACGACCGAGGTTGGGAAGGGCGGCAGTGAGGAGAGACCCCTCGTCCAAGGTAAAGTGCGATGGCTGTGATTTGCTGGAGCAGCCGGGAAGAGATACCCCACGCCCAAAGTAAGAGAAACCCAAGTAAGAGGGTGGGTCTTGCAAGAGGGCATCAGAGGGCAAATACACTGAAACCATACTCACAGAAAACTAGTCAGTCTAATCACACCAGGACCACAGCCTTGTCTAACTCTATGAAATTAAGCCATGCCCATGGGGCAACCCAGGATGGGCGGGTCATGGTGGAGAGATCTGACAGGGTGTGGTCCACTGGAGAAAGGAATGGCAAACCACTTCAGTATTCTTGCCTCGAGAACCCCATGAACAGTATGAAAAGGCAAAATGATAGGATACTGAAAGAGAAACTCCCCAGGTCAGTAGGGGTCCAATATGCTACTGGAGATCAGTGGAGAAATAACTCCAGAAAGAATGAAGGGATGGAGGCAAAGCAAAAAGAATACCCAGCTGTGGATGTGTCTGGTGATAGAAGCAAAGTCCGATGCTGTAAAGAGCAATATTGCATAGGAACCTGGAATGTCAGGTCCATGAATCAAGGCAAATTGGAAGTGGTCAAACAAGAGATGGCAAGAGTGAATGTTGACATTCTAGGAATTAACGAACTAAAATGGACTGGAATGGGTGAATTTAACTCAGATGACCATTATATCTACTACTGTGGGCAGGAATCCCTCAGAAGAAATGGAGTGGCCATCATGGTCAACAAAAGAGTCCGAAATGCAGTACTTGGATGCAATCTCAAAAACGACAGAATGATCTCTGTTCATTTCCAAGGCAAACCATTCAATGTCACAGTAATCCAAGTCTATGCCCCAACCAGTAACGCTGAGGAAGCTGAGCTGAACGGTTCTATGAAGACCTACAAGACCTTTTAGAACTAACACCCAAAAAAGATGCCCTTTTCATCATAGGGGACTGGAATGTAAAAGTAGGAAGTCAAGAAACACCTGGAGTAACAGGCAAATTTGGCCTTGGAATACAGAATGAAGCAGGGCAAAGACTAACAGAGTTTTGCCAAGAAAATGCACTGGTCATAGCAAATACCCTCTTTCAACAACACAAGAGAAGACTCTATACATGGACATCACCATCAAGCATAAGCAATGATAAAAAACATGTGGCAAACCCAGGACTGGGATACAGAGGATTATTCTTTAAAAATGAACTGCTTACAGAATATTATATCTAGTTTGCCAATGTAAACACGTACTTCATTAAGCAACAGTTTGTAAAGTCACATGAATATTAAAATTATTTATATTCTAGTTTAGTGGGAGAGTTGAGGTGAGCGCTGTCTAATGGAAAGACGTGTTAGCCACAAATTCGAGCTACATATGAAATTAAAAATTTTCCAGTAGCATTTTAAAGAGTAAGACTAGGTGAATTAACTTTAATAATGTCTTTTATTTAATACAGATATTCAAAATATTATCATTTCATCACGTAATAAATGTAAAAATTTACTAATGGCCTATTTTGCATTTGTTTTCATACTGCATCTTCAAAATCTGGTTCGTATTTTCCTCTTATAGCTCATCCTAATAGAAACAACAGTTTCAAATAGTCCTTGATAGTAGCTGCCTGTGACTCAGTGCCGTAGAACTGGACAGCAAAGATCTAGGACTTGGTCATTGGTTCTGAAACGTGGCTGCACAGTGGAATCACCTGAGAAAAGATGAAAAGATGTTGATACCTGTGTCATGGGCCCGTGATTCTAGTGTATTTGCTCTGGGGTGTCAGCTGGGCATTGGGAATTCAAAAACAAATTCAGGTGATTCTAACATGCAACAAAGTTTGACAATCACTAGTTTCATTTAAGGCATTATCAAAACTTTAATGTTATGAAAGCAGTGTCAATTGTCCTTGAAACCAATAGAATTTAAAAATCATGCTGAAACATACTAGTGATGTGCCATATATGGGACATGTACATCACTAGTATTTTTTAAAATTCTGTTTATTTTTGGCTGCACTGGATCTTTGTTGCTTCTTGCAGGCTTTCTCTGCTTGCAGATAGTAGGTCTGCTCTCTGGTGCCTGTGTGGGCTTCTCATTGTGATGGCTTCTCTTGTTGTGGAGCATGGGCTCTAGGGTGCGCAGGCTTCAGTAGTTCCAATGCCTGGGTTTAGTTGCGCTGTAGCACGTGGGATCTTCCCTGATCAGAGATCAATCTCATGTCCCCTGCATCGGCAGGTGGATTCTTATCCACTGTACCAGCAGGGAGGTCCACTGCTGCTGCTGCTAAGTCGCTTCAGTCGTGCTCGACTCTGTGTGACGCCATAGACAGCAGCCCACCAGGCTCCCCCATCCCTGGGATTCTCCAGGCAAGAACACTGGAGTGGGTTGCCATTTCCTTCTCCAATGCACGAAAGGGAAAAGTGAAAGTGAAGTCTCTCAGTCGAGTCCAACTCTTAGCGACCCCATGGACTGCAGCCCACCAGGCTCCTCCATCCATGGGATTTTCCAGGCAAGAGGACTGGAGTGGGGTGCCATTGCCTTCTCTGAGGGAAGTCCACTAGTATTTCTTAGTAAAATTAACAGTTGCTAATAAGATTTCAAGTTTTGGTTATCTGGCCATGAATTCAGCTGTAACGTGGACAATTCCAGTCAAGATTTAACTTCAGTTCTCATTAAGAACTGTTAAGTATGGCATTTCTGTATTTGTTCCCTGGAATTTTTAACTTCATGTTTGTTTAGCAAATCTTTTAATCGAGAAATCACCTCTGAAAATGGAATCACAAAATTTTTCCGTGATATCTGCATTTAATATGTTTAACTCTTGTGTCCAACTTCCTACTGAAAATATAAGAGCTAACCCACATTCATGACAAATATTTCCCCTCCTGGTTTCTTCTCCGTGATTGTCGATTATCTGTACTTCATATATCAGATATATTCTAATACTGCTTAGTAACAAACCACTTTAAGAGTTAGTGAATTGAAAACAACAACCTTTATTATCAATACTTCCATCAAGCCTCTGAGTCTGCTCTGCAATTCTGCTCTGGGCCAGGCTTGCCTAATCTTGCCTGAACAATCTCAAGCATCCTCATTTAGCTGGTGGGGTAGGTGTCTGGAGGCTAGTTGGTCTAGACTGGACAACTGGAATAACCCAGCACTGTTCCTTGTGGTCTCTGATCTTCCAGCAGGCTAGCTCAGTGTGTTCTCAGTGCAGTGGTGGCCTTCCAAAAATGAAAAGTATGAAGGCACATTTTAAAGCACCTAACTGCATTAAGTTGACACTGTTTCATTGGCCAAAGTAAGCCATTGGCAAGCCCAGAGGGGATACAGGCAGATGCATTCAATCTGCCATGCCTTGGTCCTATTTGATTAGTCTTATCACACTTGATTCTGTGTATTTCCAGTTGCTCTTACTCTGCAGGGTATGTTGTTGCTGTTTGTTTTTTATAAATCTGTATCAATTGGTTATATGGTTGAGCTGTGTTTTTAAGAAATATAAGCAAGTACATTTCCTTCTCTGGGTTTACTTGGCATCTGTGGAGGTTCAGAGTCCTATAGAAACCTTTATCTTTTTGCTCCTTAAACAGGCATTGTAAATTGTTTGTTACTAGACTATAACCTTACAAGAGTAAATTACAGTTCATGGAGCTGTGAATTACTATGCAACATTCTGTGCCCACATGAGTAATGACAAAAAATAGATGAAGAAAACACCACCTACTTGTACTGCTCTGTTTGCCATTCTCAAAAGGGTTATTACTGTGCAGCTCCCTATAAAGCTGGAAAAGGTATTATTGCTGATCAAATAACGTGGAATAGAAGCCCTGAGGAGTCTCATTCTTCCAAGATTAGCTTTGTAAGTTGGGAATATTCTGGAATGTGATAGCAAGAAGTTGTATCCTATTGGACAGTCTTGGATTGATTTTCTTCAGAAACTAAGCCCTCCAAACAGAATTTAAGTGTAGGTAGTGTTGTTGGAGGTGGTCCAAGGAAACACTGATGATGACGTGAAACACAGGGAAGTGAAACACTGAATGGGAACTCGGTGCTGTGGGCGGGGGAAGGGGAATCATTATGCACCGATTCTCCTCTAGACCATAAAGAATGAGGTTCTGCTCCCAGTTCAGTTCAGTTCAGTCACTCAGTCGTGTCTGACTCTTTGCAGTCCCATGAATTGCAGACCACCAGACTTCCCTGTCCATCACCAACACCCGGAGCTTGCTCAAACTCATGTCCATCAAGTCAGTGACACCATCCAGCCATCTCATCCTCTGTCATCCTCTTCTCCTCCTGCCCCTAATCCCTCCCAGCATCAGGGTCATTTCCAATGTATCGGCTCTTTACATGAGGTGGCCAAAGTATTGGAGTTTCAGCTTCAGCATCAGTCCTTCCAATGAAAATCCAAGACTGATTTCCTTTAAGATTGACTGGTTGATCTCCTTGCAGTCCAAGGAACTCTGAAGAGTCTTCTCCAACACCACAGTTCAAAAGCATCAATTCTGGAAAAACTGGCTTTGACTAGACAGACCTTTGTCGGTGAAGTACTGTCTCTGCCTTTTAATATGCTGTCTATGTTTTTCACAGCTTTTCTTCCAAGGAGCAAGCATCTTTCAATTTCATGGCTGCAGTCACCATATGCAGTGATTTTGGAGCCCAAGAAAATAAAATCTGACACTGCTTCCATTATTTCCCCATCTATTTGCCATGAAGTGATGGGGCTGGATGTCATAATCTTCATATTTTGAGTGTGGAGTTTTAAGCCAGGCTTTTCCCTCTCCTCTTTCACTTTCATCAAGAGGTTCTTCTGTTCCTCTTTGCTTTCTGCCATAAAGGTGGTGTCATCTGCTTGTCTGAGGTTATTGATATTTCTCCCGGCAATCTTGATTCCAGCTTGTGGCTCATCTAGCCCAACGTTTCTCATGATGTACTCTGCATATAATTAAATAAGCAGGGTGACAATATATAGCCTTAATGTACTCCTTTTCCTATTTGGAACCAGTCTGTTGTTCCATGTCCTGTTCTGTTGCTTCTTGACCTGCATACAGGTTTCTCAAGAGGCAGGTCAGGTGGCCATTGCTGAGTTTTCCAAATTTGCTGGCATATTTAATGAAACATTTTAACAGCATCATCTTTTAGGACTTGAAATAGCTCAACTGGAATTCCATCACCTCTGCTAGCTTTATTTGTCATGATGCTTCCTAAGGCCCACTTGGCTTCATATTCTAGGATGTGTGGCTCTAGGTGAGTGATCACACCATCATGGTTAACTGGATCATGAAGATCTTTTTTTTTTTTTTTTAAATAGTTCTTCTGTGTATTCTTGCCACCTCTTAATATCTTCTGCTTCTGTTAGGTCCATACTGTTTCTGTCCTTTTTTGGGCCCATCTTCACATGAAATGTTCCCTTAGTATCTCTAATTTTCTTGAAGAGGTCTCTAGTCTTTCCTATTCTATTGTTTTCCTGTATTTTTTGCATTGATCACTGAGGAAGGCTTTCTTATCTCTCCTTTCTGTTCTTTGGAACTCTGCATTCAGATGGGTATATCTTTCCTTTTCTCCTTTGCCTTTAGCTTCTCTTCTTTACTCAGCTATTTGTAAGGCCTCCCCCAAACAAGCATTTTGCCTTTTTGCATTTCTTTTTTTTGTGGATGGTCTTGATCATTACCTCCTGTACAATGTCACGAACCTCTGCCCATAGTTCTTCAGGCACTCTATCAGATCTAATCCCTTGAATCTGTTTGTCACTTCCACTGTATAATCATAAGGGATTTGATTTAGATCATACCTGAATGGGCTAGTGGTTTTCCCTACTTTCTTCAATATCAGTCTGAATTTGGCAATGAGGAGTTCATGATCTGAGCTCTCAGGAAAACTGATTTCTCTGCACTTCCATTCAACTCTTGCTTGTGAGTTAAAGGTGGTTCAGTGACCAGAAAAAAAGGCAAAGAATCTCAATTGCTGGCAACTGGAGGCCAGGTATCTTGCACCAGTAAGTGTGAGGGGATGTGAGCAGGGCAGCTCCACGTGCGTCAGGTATACATGGACACAGAGGGGCATCATCAGGCCCATCCCAGGGGCCTGGGAGGCTAAATATTGTTTTAATTTCCCTCAGTGATAGTCTCTTGTCCCTTGAGTTCTTCTCTGATCCTCTCTGATCTCCTCAACCTCTCAGTAGAGGTATGCCCTAAAGATATGCATAGCAGATAGTGACCCACTATTCCTTGATTGCTCAGATAGTAAAGAATTGTCTGCAATGTGGGAGACCTGGGTTTGATTCCTGGGTGGGACAATCCCCCAGAGAAGAGAATGGCTATCCACTCCAGTATTCTTGCCTGGAGAAGTCTGTAGACAGAGGCGCCTGGCAGGCTATGGTCTGTGGAGTCACAAAGAGTGGAACATGATTGAGTGACTGATACTTCATGCCCAGGACAACATGGGTTTGCCAAATGACCCGATTACTTGTTACTTGCACACCTGAGCAGGGCTCCTTACATCCAAACTGTTTCCAGAAAGTTTGGGAAAATTGTACCAAGGTAATTTTGATCAACACCTTGGAGAAGATGATCTGAAGAAAGGGCATTAAGCAATTTCCATCCAGGGCAGTTGTTCTCACCTGGAGGAAATTTTAATCCTCTCTTCCTTCCTAAAGATGTTTGGCACTGGCTGGAGACCTTTTTGCTTGTCTCATCATGGGGGGAGGATGGTTAGTAGTCAAGGCTGCTGCTGAACATCTTACAATGCACTGGATAGCAGTTCCCATGCCACAAAGAAGTAGCCATCCTAAAAGTTCAGTTGTGATAGCCTTCAGGGACTCTGATCCAGAGAAAAAACATCAGTGAGAAAGGAAGAAGCTACAGGTCGTTCATTCCAATTTCGTCTCCTAATCTTTACTCCCAATTTTTGCTCTAACAAAGTTTCCATTGATTTCTAAAGGTGTTTCTAAGCATGTTGGGAGGCTCATTATGTCTGTGAAACTTGAGTAAATTGAATAAAGGAGTAGCATTCTGACCTTTTAAAATGTTTTCAGATGCTGGGCACTGAATTGAAATGTTAAATCCAAAGAACCAACTAATGCCGATTAGTAGTGATATGGCAAAAAGGGCAGTTTTCTTTTGACAAACCAAGTCACGAAGGACAGAGAGAGACTGACATTCAGTGATTAATTTCTGGAAATGTGGCTGAACGAATCAAATTATGGATCATTTGATGCCATTAAATTTGAGTTCCTGCATTATATGTGGACCTTTTGCTTTTCAGGCATTCTCAGTGTGTGAAATTGAATGTGCCATTTACAAGCTATCATGTAATTTTCTGTTTTCTGAAACAAAAGCAACAATCTGGGTACATTAAAGACCATTATATAATTGACAAACCTGCTTTTTAAAACTTGATCTAAAACACAGTTACTGTCATATGCCAAAGAGAGTTATCCATAACAGTGAAAAATCATTTAAAAATTAAAATTAAAACCCTCTTTGCTTCATTCCAACAAGAATGTCTTCCTTGTGTATGCATATTCACAGTTTACAGAGTTTCTTTTTTTCATACCTGTTAACTCACTTGATATTCACATTAGCCCTGTGAATAGACAGAGTAGATGTCATTTTTCCCATTTTTAAAATTAGGAAGCTAAAATTCAGAGAACATAGTTTACTGAAATAAAAATTTGGTTGTCAGGAACTCACTGGCAGTCCAGAGGTTAGGACTTGACTTCCAGTGCTGAGTGTGCAGGTTCAACCTTATTTGGGAAATAAGATCCTACAAGTCAAGCAGCCACCAAAAAGAAAAAAAAAATTGGTTGTCTTACAAATAGCGAACACTAAGAGCTTCCCCGCTGGCTCAGATGGTAAAGACTTCTCCTGCAATGCAGGAGACTTCGGTTTGATCCCTGGGTTGAGAAGATCCCCTGGTGAAGGGAATAACTACCCACTCCAGTATTCTTGCCTGGAGAATTTCATGGTTAGAGGAACCGGGTGGGCTACAGTCCATGGTGTCACAAGGAGTCAGACACGACTGAGCAACTAACACTTTCTCTTTTATCAAAACCATACGGTGTTGCTATTTGTAAGACAAGCAAATTTTTATCACATCATATCAAATCATATTTCTTTGACAGTGTTTAATATCAAATTTAAAAAATGTTATCAAAGTATAACATACACGTGGAAAAGTATGCAGATCATAATTGTGCAAATCAATTAATTTTCGCAGCCTAGAAGCATCCATGTAACTAGCACTCAGACCAAGAAGCAGAGCATGGCCGTCATCCCAAAAGCCCACCTCATACCCATTTTGAGCACCACTGCACAATTCCCCAGGGTAACACCTTACTTGCTTCTGACAGTATTGGTTCATTTTGCCTGTTTTTTAGATTTTCTGTAAATGTAATCATACACTGTATATCTTTTCTGTCTTTCTTTGCTCAGTATTAAGTTTCTGAACTCCATTCAGATTTTGGGTTTGGTTGTAGGTCATTCGGATTATTCATCCCATGTGTGACTATTTCAAAATTTCATCATCCAGTGTGATCATTAATGACCATGGTGGCTATCTTCCAGCCACAGTGGTGTACATGTACATGTCCTTGGTGAACCACAGGGACATATTTCCATGGGACTTAAGCCTAGAAGGGCAACCCATTCCAGTATTCTTGCTTGGAGAATCCTGTGGAGAGAGGATCCTGGCCGGCTACAGTCCAGGGTTTGCAAAAACTCGAACGCAACTGAGCAACTAACACATATATACCTAGAAAGAGGATTGCAGAGTCAGAGGATTTGTGTATAAGACAGCTTAGTAGACATCACTCAACAAATTTGTTGTACAAATTTACAATTCCAACAGCCATTGGGTGAGAGTTGTTTCTTATCCTTGCCAACACTTCATCTTATCTGTCATTTTTTATCTTATTCCTTCTGCTAGGTGTGGTATCACATCATAAAGATACTGCATTTTGTTTTAATTTAGTCTAATTTTTTAAAGTGTCTTTTATTTAGTCTAATTTTTTAAAAGCAGAATGTCTTTTATTTGAATACTCTGTTGGTACAGAGCGTGCAGAGGATGAAAACTTTTTAAGAAAAAAATACCACTGGCAGCAATACGATTAAAATGGGAAAAAACATAATTTCAAATATAACACAAATGACAGATACATTAGCATTCTCTGAAGCCCACTTAGAGCGGGCCATCATCTGATAAGTTGTAGTTTAATTTAAACACACTTAAGACATGAATATTTGGACTGTCAGAAAAAATACCACAGTTAGGAAAGATGACCCAGCAAATCAAAGAGTGTATCATGATTAATTAAATATCTTTATTGGAGCTAGCATATGAAAATTAGAAAACAGTGAAACCATTTGCTTAATAAAACACCTCAAACAAGGTGTTTTTTATGAAGTGAAAGTGAAAGTGAGTTGCTCAGTCGTGTCTGACTCTTTGCGACCTCATGGACCATACATTCCATGGAATTCTCCAGGTGAGAATACTGGAGTGAGTAACCTTTCCCCTCTCCAGGGTATCTTCCCAACCCAGGGATAAAACCCAGGTCTCCTGCATTGCAGGTAGATTCTTTACCAGCTGAGCCACAAGGGAAGCCCAAGAATTCCAGAGTGGATAGTCTATCCCTTCTTTAGCGGATCTTCCCTACCTGGAATCAAACTGGGGTCTCCTGCATTGCAGGTGGATACTTAACCAACTGAGCTATTAGTCTGTGCCATAAGTAAGACTGTGTTGGACATTCCATGTTGAAATTTATCTTTCTAATACAAAGAATAGGCTCTGCCTATTACAGCTGCTGCTGCTGCTGCTGAGTCTCTTCAGTCGTGTCGGACTCTTAGTGACCCCATGGACTGAAGTCTACCAGGCGCCTCCGTCCATGGGATTTTCCAGGCAGGAGTACTGGAGTGGGGTGCCATCGCCTATTACAGCAGGATGACACAAATTTAGTTTTCAGTTTCTCTAGATTCCCAGAGTGAAACAAGAGCAGCAATGAAACAAGTCTCAGGATCATCTGAGACTTCAATGAGCAACCAGCACAGCTGGTGTGATTTTCTCAGATCTCCTTAGACATCACGCCCATGACAGTGGTCAAGAACAAAGCTGTTAAAGTGATAGTTTACGGTCTCACTTTTCATTGCAGACACAGTAAGCTCTATTGTTATTGTTTGGTTCCTCTGTCATGTCCCACTCACTCGTTGTGACCCCATGGCCTGCAGCACACTAGGCTCCCCTGTCTTTCATCATCTCCTGGAGTTTGCTCAAACTCATGTGCATTGAGTCAGTGATGCCATCCAATCATCTCATCCTCTGTAGCCCCCTTCTCCTCCTGTATTCAGTCTTTCCCAGCATCAGGGTTTTTTCTAATGAGTCGGCTCTTCACATCAGGTGGCCAGAGTATTGGAGCTTCAGCTTCAGCATCAGTCCTTCCAATGAATATTCATTGTTGTTTTCCTTTAGGATTGACTGGTTTGATCTCCTTACTGTCCAAAGGACTCTCAAAAGTCTTCTCCAGGATGACAGTTGGAAAGCATCAATTCTTCAGCACTCAGCTTTCTTTATGGTCCAACTCACATCCATGCATGACTAGTGGAAAAACCTTGGCTTTGACTAGACGGACATTTGTCAGTAAAATAATGTCTCTGCTTTTTACTACAGTGTCTAGGTTTGTCATAGCTTTTCTTCCAAGGAGCAAGCGTCTTTTAATTTCATGGTTGCAGTCACCATCTGCAGTGATTTTGGAGCCCCTAAAAATAAAGTCTTTCGCTGTTTCCATCGTTTCCCCATCTATTTGCCACGAAGTGATGGGATCAGATGCTATGATCTTAGTTTTCTGAATGTTGAGTTCTAAGCCAGCTTTTTCACTCTCCTCTTTCATTTTCATCAAGAGACTCTTTCGTTCCTCTTCACTTTATGCCATAAGGGTGGTGTCATCTGCGGATCTGAGGTTATTGATATTTCTCCTGGCAACCTTGGTTCCAGCTTGAGTTTTATCCAGCCCAGTATTTCCCATTATGTACTCTGCATATAAATTAAATAAGCAGGGTGACAATATACAGCCTTGACGTACTCCTCCTTTCCCGATTTGGAACTGGTCTGTTGTTCCATGTCCAGTTCTAACTGTTGCTTCCTGACCAGCATACTGGTTTCTCAGCAGGCAGGGAAGATAGATGGTCTGGTATTCCATCTCTGGAAGAACTTTCCACAGTGATGTTGTGATCCATACAGTCAAAGGCTTTAGGGTAGTTAATAAAGCAGAAGTAGATTATTTTTCAGGAATTCTCTTGCTTTTTTGATGATGCAAGGACTGTTGGCAATTTGATCTCTGGTTCCTCTTCCTTTTCTAAATCGAACTTGAACATCTGGAATTTCTCGACTAATGGACTGTTGAAGCCAAGCTTGAAGGATTTTGAACATTACCTTGCTAACATGTGAAATGAGTGTAATTGTGCCATAGTTTGAACAGTTTGACATTGCCCTTCTTTGAGATTGGAATGAAAACTGACCTTTTCCAGTCCTGTGGCCACTGCTGAGTTTTCCAAATTTGCTGGCATATTGAGTGGAGCACTTTCACACTATCATCTTTTAGGATTTGAAATAGCTCAGCTGGAATTTTATCACTTGACTAGCTTTGTTCATAGAGAGGCTTCCTAAGGCCCACTTGACTTCGCATTCCAGGATATCTGGCTCTAGGTGA
This sequence comes from Tragelaphus eurycerus, assembly GCA_935064755.1. Taxonomy (NCBI): domain Eukaryota; kingdom Metazoa; phylum Chordata; class Mammalia; order Artiodactyla; family Bovidae; genus Tragelaphus; species Tragelaphus eurycerus. The sequence goes on from CAKXYN010000244.1 coordinate 629,226, forward strand.
GTAATCACACCATCGTGATTATCTGGGATCATTAAGATCTTGTTTGTATAGTTCTTATGTATTCTTGCCACCTCTTCTAAATATCTTCTGTTAGGTTCATACCATTTCTGTCCCTTATTATGCCCATCTTTGCATGAAATGTTCCCTTGGTATCTTTAATTTTCTCAAAAGGATCTCTGCTGCTGCTGCTGCTAAGTCACTTCAGTTGTGTCCAACTCTGTGTGACCCCATAGATGGCAGCCCACCAGGCTCCCCCATCCCTGGGATTCTCCAGGCAAGAACACTGGAGTGGGTTGCTATTTTCTTCTCCAATGCATGAAAGTGAAAAGTGAAGGGGAACTCGCTCAATCATGTCCGACTCTTCATGACTCCATTGACTGCAGCCCACCAGGCTCTTCCATCCATGGGATTCTCCAGGCAAGAGTTCTGGAGTGGGATGTTTTTCGCCTTCTCTGGAAAAGATCTCTAGTGCTTCCCATTCTATTGCTTTCCTCTGTTTCTTTGCCTTGTTTACTTAAGAAGGCTTTCTAATCTCTCCTTGCTATTCTTTGGAACTTTGCATTCAGATGCATATATCTTTCCTTTTCTCCTTTGCCTTTCACTTCTCTTCTTTTCTCAGCTATTTGTAAGGCTTCCTCAGGCAAGCATTTTGCCTTTTTGCATTTCTTTTCCTTAAGTATGTTCTTGATCTCTGCCTCCTGTACTATGTTATGAACCTCCATCCATAGTTTTTCAGGCTCTCTGTCTATCAGATCTAATCCCTTGAATCCATTTGTCTTCCACTGTGTAATCGTAAGGGGTTTGATTTAGGTCATACCTGAATGGTTTAGTGGTTTCCCTACTTTCTTCAATTTAAGGCTGAATTTGGCAATAAGGAAATCATGATCTGAGCCACAGTCAGCTCCCGGTCTTGTTTTTGCTGACTGTACAGAGCTTCTCCATCTTTGGTTGCAAAGAATATAATCACTCTGATTTTGGTATTGACCATCTGGTGATGTCCATGTGTCCATTTCTCTTCTGTTGTTGGAAAAGTGTGTTTGCTATGACCGGTGTGTTCTCTTGGCAAAACTCTGTTCCACTTTGCCCTCCTTCATTCTGTACTCTAAGGCCAAATTGCTTGTTGTCCCAGATATCTCTTGACTTCCTACTTTTGCATTTCCAGTCTCCTATGATGAAAAGGACATCTTTTTGGTGTTAGTTCTAGAAGTTCTTGGAGGTCTTCACAGAACTGCCCAACCTGGGGATCTGGCAAAAAGACTGGGAATCCACAGGTAATCTGACTGTGAAGGCCTGTGGGATTTGATTACAGGACTTCCACAGAATGAGGGGAAACAGAGACCTCTCCTCTTAGAGGGCACAAGCAAAATCTTGTGAGTGCCAAGACCCCAGGGAAAGGCATAGTGACCCTATAGGAGACTGAACCAAACCTACCTGCTAGTGTTGGAGGGTCTCTTGTGGAGGTATGGATCTGTTCTGGCTCACTGTGGGGACAGAGGCACTGGCAGCAGCAGTCCTGGAAGGACTGGGGCGGGGGTTGAGGGGGCTGGGGGTGGGGCGCTGGATGTAAGTCCTCTTGGAGGTTGCCATTAACCTTGCCATGAAGCCTATAGGCCTCAGGGCCATGTTGCCTCAGGCCAAACAACTAACAGGGAGTGCAGCTCCACACTCAGAGGATTATTGGATTAAAGCTATACCGATGGTGGCCTTGCCCCCCAGAACAAGACTCAGTTTTCCCTACTACCAACCCCTCCTATCAGGAAGCTTACACAAGACTTTGAGCCTCCTCCACTATAGAGCAGACAGAAAAAGCAAGAAGAACCACAATCCCACAGCAGCTAGAAACAAAACTGCATCACAGAAAGTTAACCAGGATGACAAAGCAGAGGGTTTTGTCCAGATGAAGGGCCAAGATCAGATCAGATCAGATGAGTTGCTCAGTCGTGTCCAACTCTTTGCGACCCCATGAACTGCAGCATGCCAGGCCTCCCTGTCCATCACCAACTCCCAGAGGTCACTCAGACTCACATCCATCGAGTCAGTGATGCCATCAAGACATCTCATCCTCTGCTGTCCCCTTCTCCTCCTGCCCTCAATCCCTCCCAGCATTAGAGTCTTCTCCAATGAGTCAACTCTTTGCATGAGGTGGCCAAAATACTGGAGTTTCAGCTTTAGCATTATTCCTTCCAAAGAAATCCCAGGGCTGATCTCCTTCAGAATGGACTGGTTGGATCTCCTTGCAGTCCAAGGGACTCTCAAGAGTCTTCTCCAACACCACAGTTCAAAAGCATCAATTCTTCGGTGCTCAGCCTTCTTCACAGTCCAGCTCTCACATCCATACATGACCACAGGAAAGACCATAGCCTTGACTAGGCGAACCTTGTTGGCAAAGTGATGTCTCTGTTTTTGAATATGCTATCTAGGTTGGTCATAACTTTCCTTCCAAGGAGTAAGCGTCTTTTAATTTCGTGGCTGCAGTCACCATCTGCAGTGATTTTGGAGCCCAGAAAAAGAAAGTCTGACACTGTTTCCACTGTTTCTCCATCTATTTCCCATGTAGTGATGGGACCAGATGCCATGATCTTCGTTTTCTGAATGTTGAGCTTTAAGCCAACCTTTTCACTCTCCACTTTCACTTTCATCAAGAGGCTTTTGAGTTCCTCTTCACTTTCTGCCATAAGGGTGGTATCATCTGCATATCTGAGGTTATTGATATTTCTCCCAGCAATCTTGATTCCAGCTTGTGTTTCTTCCAGTCCAGCATTTCTTATGATGTACTCTGCATATAAGTTAAATAAACATGGTGACAATATACAGCCTTGACGTACTCCTTTTCCTATTTGGAACCAGTCTGTTGTTCCATGACCAGTTCTAACTGTTGCTTCCTGACCTGCATACAAATTTCTCAAGAGGCAGATCAGGTGGTCTGGTATTCCCTTCTCTTTCAGAATTTTCCACAGTTGATTGTGATCTACACAGTCAAAGGCTTTGGCATAGTCAATAAAGCAGAAATAGATGTTTTTCTGGAACTCTCTTGCTTTTTCCATGATCCAGCAGATGTTGGCAATTTGATCTCTGGTTCCTCTGCCTTTTCTAAAACCAGCTTGAACATCAGGAAGTTCACGGTTCACATATTGCTGAAGCCTGGCTTGGAGAATTTTGAGCATTACTTTACTAGCGTGTGAGATGAGTGCAATTGTGTGGTAGTTTGAGCATTCTTTGGCATTGCCTTTCTTTGGGATTGGGATGAAAACTGACCTTTTCCAATCTTGTGGCCACTGCTGAGTTTTCCAAATTTGCTGGCATATTGAGTGCAGCACTTTCACAGCATCATCTTTCAGGATTTGGAATAGCTCCATTGGAATTCCATCACCTCCACTAGCTTTGTTCGTAGTGATGCTTTCTAAGGCCCACTTGACTTCACATTCCAAGATGTCTGGCTCTAGGTAAAATCCCAGAAAAACAATAAAGTAGAGATAGGCAACCTTCTGGAAAAAGAATTCAGAATAATGATAGTGAAGATGATCCAGGATCTTGGAAAAAGAATGGAGGGAAAAACAGAGGAGGTGCAAGAAATGTGTACTAAAGACCTAGAATAATTAAAGAACAAACAATCAGAGATGAACAATAAACTAGAAGAAATCAATAGCAGAATAACTGAGGCAGAAGAACAGATAAGTGACCTGGAGGCAAGAATGGTAGATATCACTGCCACATAACAGAATATAGAAAAAAAAGAATGAAAAAATGAAAATAAAAGAAGGTGGCCTAAGAGACTTCTGGGACAACATTAAACACAGCAACATTCGCATTATGGGGGTCCCAGAAAGGAGAAGAGAGAGAGAAAGGACCCAGAAAAATATTTGAAGAAGTAATAGCTGAAAAGTTCCCTAACATGGGAATGAAATAGTCAACCAAGTCCAGGAAGTGCAGAGAGTTCCAGGCAGTATAAACCCAAGGTGAAACACACCAAGACATATAATAATCAAAAATTATGAAAATTAAAGCCAAAGGTAAAATAAAAACAACAAGGCAAGAAGAATGAGAAATAATGTACAAAGGAAACTCTCATCAGGCTATTAGCTGATTTCTCAATAGATACTGTACAACCCAGAAGGGGAATAGCATGACATATTCTAAGTGATGAAAGGGAAGAACCTACAAGCAAAAATACTCTACCCATCATGGCTCTCCTTCAAATTTGATAGAGAAATCAAAAGCTCTCCTGACATGTAGACTGGCTGGGTGGACAAGAAAATGTGCATGTATGCACTTCCACTTAGCAGATCACTCTAATTAACTCCCCAAATTATGTTTAATTATTTCATAATTTTAGGTTAATCATGTTTCTAGTATGGCTTGCAACTGTAATTATCTTCTGTTTTTTTGGCTGTTTATTGATTGTGAAAACTGATAAATATCTTTTAATTTGTGATTATGTAACTATTATTTCAATGCAAAGAATTTTCTTACTTAGTCTATAATTTGAAAACAACAGAATGGGAAAGACTAGAGGTCTCTTCAAGAAAATCAGAGATACCAAGGGAACATTTCAGACAAAGATGGGCTCGATAAAGGACAGAAATGGTATGGACCTAACAGAAGCAGAAGATATTAAGAAGAGGTGGCAAGAATACACAGAAGAACTGTACAAAAAAGATCTTCATGTTCCAGATAATCACGATGGTGTGATCACTGACCTAGAGCCAGACATCCTGAAATGTGAAGTCAAGTGGGCCTTAGAAAGCATCACTATGAACAAAGCTAGTGGAGGTGAGGGAATTCCAGTGGAGCTATTCCAAATCCTGAAAGATGATGCTGTGAAAGTGTGGCACTCAATATGCCAGCAAATTTGGAAAACTCAGCAGTGGCCACAGGACTGGAAAAGGTCACTTTTCATTCCAATCCCAAAGAAAGGCAATGCCAAAGAATGCTCAAATTATCACACAATCTTACTCATCTCACACGCTAGTAAAATAATGCTCAAAATTCTCCAAGCCAGGCTTCAGCAATATGTGAACTGTGAACTTCCTGATTTTCAAGCTGGATTTAGAAAAGGCAGAGGAACCAGAGATCAAATTGCCAACATCCTCTGGATCATAGAAAAAGCAAGAGAGTTTCAGAAAAACATCTATTTCTGCTTTATTGACTATGCCAAAGCATTTGACTGTGTGGATCACGATGAACTGTGGAAAATTCTGAAAGAGATGGGAATCCCAGACCACCTGACCTGCCTCTTGAGAAATCTGTATGCAGGTCAGGAAACAACAGTTAGAACTGATCATGGGACAACAGACTGGTTCCAAATAGGAAAAGGAGTACATTAAGGCTGTATATTGACGCCCTGCTTATTTAGCTTCTATGGAGAGTACATCATGAGAAACGCTGGACTGGAAGAACCACAAGCTGGAATCAAGATTGCCGGGAGAAATATCAATAACCTCAGATATGCAGATGACACCACCCTTATGGCAGAAAGTGAAGAGGAACTAAAAAGCCTCTTGATGAAAGTGAAAGTGGAGAGTGAAAAAGTTGGCTTAAAGCTCAACATTCAGAAAACGAAGATCGTGGCATCTGGCTCTATCACTTCATGGGAAATAGATGGGGAAACAGTGGAGACAGTATGAGACCTTATTTTTGGGGGCTCCAAAATCACTGCAGATGGTGACTGCAGCCATGAAATTAAAAGATGCTTACTCCTTGGAAAAAAAGTTATGTCCAACCTACATAGCATATTGAAAAGCAGAGACATTACTTTGCCAACAAAGGTCTGTCTAGTCAAGGCTATGGTTTTTCCAGTGGTCATGTATGGATGTGAGAGTTGGACTGTGAAGAAAGCTGAGTGCCGAAGAATTGATGCTTTTGAACTGTGGTGTTGGAGAAGACTCTTGAGAGTCCCTTGGACTGCAAGGAGATCCAACCAGTCCATTCTGAAGGAGATCAGCCCTGGGATTTCTTTGGAGGGAATGATGGTAAAGCTGAAACTCCAGTACTTTGGCCACCTCATGTGAAGTGTTGACTCATTGGAGAAGACTCTGATGCTGGGAGGGATTGGTGGCAGGTGGAGAAGGGGACAGCAGAGGATGAGATGGCTGGATGGCATCACTGACTCAATGGACAAAAGTTTGGGTGAACTCTGGGACTTGGTGATGGACAGGAAGGCCTGGCGTGCTACGACTCATGGGGTCACTAAGAGTCAGACGCAACTGAGCAACTGAACTGAACTGAACTGAACTAGTAATTGCTTAATACCATTGTATCATGATTGGTCAACAGAAAATAATAGAATTCTATTTCACTAAAACTAGCATTTAATAGAAAAACCTGTAATCAATTTTTAAAATCTAGATGCATACCAGATTTATCTTGGAATTTTTTGAAAACTACAAATGCCCAGGAATTTCTCTTCTTCTACAAGGTCCAGTTGTGCTTCTAATGAGCAGCCATGTTTAAAAACAACTGGATAATATGATGATCTTTTATTTTTATCTAGTTTGTTTCGCTTTTTCTTTTATCTATTTCATACTCAGTGTTCCCACTTAATTTAGGTTTATGTTTTCCAGTTTTTCCATTTCTTTTTGTTGTTGTTATTTCTTAAGCCTTTATCAAGCATTGTAGAAAAGCTTTTGTATACATATATATGGGACTTCCCTGGTGACTTAGTAGTAAAGAATCCACCTGAATCCATCCATCTAGAAGGCGAGGGTTCAATCCCTGGGTTGGGAAGATCCCCTGGAGAAGGAAATGACATCCCACTCCTGTATTCTTTCCTGGAAAATCCCATGGACAGAGGAGCCTGGCGGGGTACAGTCCATGGGATCACAAAAAGTTGGACAGGACCTACCAACTAAACAGTAATGTATATACATACATATACATATGTATCGGGGAAGGCAATGGCACCCCACCCCAGTACTTTTGCCTGAAAATCCCATGGACAGAGGATCCTGTGGGCTCCAGTCCATGGGGTCGCTGAAGTCGGACATGACTGAGTGACTTCACTTTCACTTTTCACTTTCATGCATTGGAGAAGGAAATGGCAACCCACTCCAGTATTCTGCCTGGAGAATCCCAGGGACGGGGGAGCCTGGGAGCTTCTGTCTGTGGGGCGCACACGGAGCGACGCAGCAGCAGCAGCAGCATACATATGTATGTATAGCATATATATATTTTAGATTTTATGAATTTTTGCTAGTTAAAAACTTATAACCCTTTGATTCTACTTGTTTGCTTAGTATGAATAGAATACTTGATTTCTAATTTATATTCACTCAAAATTAGGATATAGTTTCATGTATTTTGTCATCTAATATTACTGCTAAAAGTCTACAAAGTTCATTATCTTAGTGATTAAAAAAATTTTGACTAAGACTTGAATCATCTAATCCAGTTCTAGAAGTAATAGAAATACTATGTTGTAAGAAAAAAACCAAACAAACAGGAAGTTAACAAGTGATACAGTATTATTAACTAAAATATAGATTTTGTTCCAATTTCACAAAATTTTATTCTAGTGACCACTATTTGTTTTCATACATTATTCAAGACTCCATATTGTATTTAATTGCATTGAAAGGGATAGGCTACCCCCTCCAGTATTCTTTGGCTTCCCTGATGGCTCAGTCAGTAAAGAATCCATGCAATGCAGGAGACCTGGGTTTGATCCCTGGATTGGGAAGATTCCCTGGAGGAGGGCATGGCAACACACTTCAGTATTCTTGCCTGGAGAATCCCCATGGACAGAAGAGCCTGATGGGCTATAGTCCATGGAGTCACAAAGAGTCGGACATGACTGAATGACTAAGCACAGCACAGCACAGCTTTAGCTGTGTGCAACAAATCCTGGTAAATTCTCTTTACATTTTTATTCTATTACAAATATGTCCTAATTTTCCATGTTATGGCTTCTTAGATATACCCAACATTTAAAAATGAACATTTAATTTCTAAATACATGGGATTTTGTTTGAAGTACCTTTAATATTAATTTCTCTTAGTTCAGTTCAGTCACTCAGTTATGTCCGACTCTGTGACCCCATGAACCACAGCACGCCAGGCTTCCTTATCCATCACCAGTACTCAGAGCTTGCTCAGACTTATGCCCATCAAGTCAGTGATGCCATCCAACCATCTCATCCTCTGTTGTCTCCTTCTCCTCTTGCTTTCAGTCTTTCGCAGCATCAGGGCCTTTCCTAACAAGTCATTTCTTTGCATCAGGTGGCCAAAGTATTGGAGCTTCAGCTTCAGCATTAGTCCTTCCAATGAATATTCAAGACTAATTTCCTTTAAGATTGAATGATTTGATTTCCTTTCTGTCCAAGGGACTCTCAAGAGTCTTCTAAAACACCACAGTTCAAAATCATCAATTCTTTGGCACTCAGCTTTCTTTATCTTCCAACTCTCACATTCATACATGACTACTGGAAAAACCATGGCTTTCTGTATACGGACCTTTGTCGGTAAAATAATCTCTCTGCTTTTTCATAAGCTGTGTAGGTGTGTCATAGCTTTTCATCTAAGGAGCAAGGGTCTTTTAATTTCATGACGGCAGTCACCATCTGCAGTGATTTTGGAGCCCCCAAAATAAAATCTTTCACTGTTTCCATTGTTTGCCCATCTATTTGCCATGAAGTGATGGGACGAGATGCCGTAATCTTAGTCTTCTGAATGTTGAGTTTTAAGCCAACTTTTTCACTCTCCTCTTTCACTTTCATCAAGAGGCTTTTTAGTTCCTCTTCACTTTCTGCCATAAGGGTGGTGTCATCTGCATATCTGAGGTTATTGATATTTCTCCTGGCAATCTTGATTCCAGCTTGTGTTTCTTCCAGTCCAGCGTTTCTCATGATGTACTCTGCATATAAGTTAAATAAGCAGGGTGACAACATATAGCCTTGACGTACTCATTTCTCAATTTGGAACCAGTCCATTGTTCCGTGTCTGGTTCTAACTGTTGCTTCTTGACCTGCATATAGGTATCTCAGGAGGCAGGTAAGGTGCTCTGGTAGTCCCATCTCTTTAAGAATTTTCCACAGTTTATTGTGATCCACACAGTCAAAGTCTTTAGCATAGCCAATGAAACAGAACTAAATGTTTTTCTGGAAGTGTCTTGCTTTTTTGATGATCGAACAGATGTTGGCAATTTGATCCTGGTTCCTCTGCCTTTTCTAAATCTGCCTTGAACATCTGGAAGTTGTCAGCTCGTGGACTTTTGAAGCCTAGCTTGGAGAATTTTGAGCATTACTCTACTAGCATGTGAGATGAGTGCAATTGTGCAGTAGTTTGAGCATTCTTTGGCATTGCCTTTCTTTGGGATTGGAATGAAAACTGACCTTTTCCAGTTTTGTGGCCACTACTGAGTTTTCCAAATGTGCTGGCATATTGAGTGCAACACTTTCACAGCATCATCTTTTGGGACTTGAAAGAGTTCAACTGGAATTCCATCACCTCCACCAGCTTTGTAGTGATGCTTCCTAAGGAACCGCTTGACTTCATACTCCAGAATATCTGACTCTAGGTGAGTGATCACACCACTGTGATTATCTTGATCATGAATATCTTTTTTGTACAGTTCTTCTGTGTATTCTTGCCACCTCTCCTCAGTATCTTCTGCTTCTGTTAGGTCCATACCATTTCTGTCCTTTATTGTGCCCATCTTTTCATGAAATGTGCCCTTGGTATCTCTGATTTTCTTGAAGAGATCTCTAGTCTTTCCCATTCTATTGTTTCCCTCTATTTCTTTGCACTGATCACTTAGGAAGACTTTTTTTTTTTTTTATCTCTTCTTGCTATTCTCTGGAACTCTGCATTCAGATGCTTATATCTTTCTTTTTCTCCTTTGCCTTTCACTTCTCTTGTTTTTCTCAGCTGTTCATAAGGCCTCCTCAAACAACCATTTTGCCTTTTTGCATTTCTTTTTCTTGGGGATGGTTTTGTATCACTGCCTCCTGTACAGTGGTACAAACGTCTGTCCATAGATCTTCAAGCAGTCTGTCTATCAGGTCTAATCCCTAAAATCGATTTGTCACTTCCACTGTATAATCATAAGCGATTTGATTTAGGTCATTCCTGAATTGTCTTTTTGATACTAATTTCTCATTTAAATGCTTTCTTTGCAATCACCCCTTGTGTTTTTTTACAGTCTAATTTATTGGAGGCTTTCCATGGCTAAGTCAAAGATCTATCTTGGTAAATGTTGCATTGACTCAAAAATATGTGAGTTATTTTCAAATATCTTCTCATATTGATTTCTAAAGTAATTCCACAATAATAAGAGAGCAGACTCTGTGTGATTTCAGTACCTTTAAATCATGACATGTGTGCACCTTGTATTTTGTCCGTGGATGTGTTCCTGTTGATTCTAGTTTACAGTCTGTGGGAACTTGAGTAGAATTTGTATCCTACTGTTGTGTTAAAACTGTATAATTCTTGATTACGTTGAAATGGTTAACAGTTCTTTTTAGGTCAACTATATCCTTCTGCTTCTCTGTATATTCATTCTATTACTCTCTGAGAGTTTGATATTGAAACTCCAACTAAAAACCTTAATGTAAAAGAATGATCGTATTATATAGTGGAACTGTATGTAACCTAGTTGTGTGTTTTCCAAGTCTCCTGTAAATGTGCTATCATGCTCTCATAATTTAAAAAAATTAAAAAAGAGTAGAAGAGCCTAATCCTTCTCAGAGGACACTGAAATAGATAGAAGTAACTCCACACAGATAGATAGAAAATATTGAGGATGACTTCAGACAGATTATGCACTTTTCTGATGGAAAAGTGGACTAGGATTGGTGGGGATAATACATGAAAAGACTAGGTTTCTCAGCTACAATGCAGATCACACTGGCATCCAGTGTCATAAGTGCTTCCACCTGGACCATGGAAAATTCGGTGGAAACCTGTGTATTCCCTACATGGTGTGTTAACTCACAGTGTTTAGGCATTAGGTCCTGGGTTTGGGCAGCTAGTCATAAAGAACTTAATGGAACAATATTAAAGAAAAAAATCATTTCCCTGAAATAAAATGTGTAAAAAAATGATAAATTTATCTGCTATCCCTTTCAAGTATAATTGATATGCTCTTCAGAGTCCATAATAAGTTTTCATTTCTTTCCCCTAGTAATGTAGATTTGTAAGGAAATTCAAGACTGATTTACTCTCTTGAGCAAAAGGTAGGCAGGGAATATAAATGAAAAGATAAAGTGAGCCAGAAACAATGGACCTTGCCCTTTGTAAAGGAAGCAGCTCTGTTTCCAGCCCCTATCTATAGGTGCTACATGGTAATGAGAGGCTTATGTTATCAGACCTTCTGAGGACTCAATAAAACATGGAAATTTGAATACTTCTAATATTAAAATTTTGTCAATTATTTTTTTTAAAAACTACTACTCTGCTAGCCAAACCTCATAAATTATAAGGACATGGTTTCACAACAGAATAAACTATGAAATTATTGCTTAATTTTGAAGTTATTATATTGAGGTTTATAATTAACCTTACGATATTGAAGTAAATTTGATTTATTGCTTAGTTTTAACTTACATCTATTTTTTTCCTCAGCCCTTTGCAGTCTCAGTGTTATATTTAAAGTCCTGATATAAAACCAATCCCTTAATCAATATCTGTTAATCTCTGCTCTCTTTTCTGGGGGTTCCAATGTTAGAAGGATCTTTGCTGCTGCTGCTGCTGCTAAGTCACTTCAGTCGTGTCCGACTCTGTGTGACCCCATAGATGGCAGCCCACCAGGCTCCCCCATCCCTGGGATTCTCCAGGCAAGAACACTGGAGTGGGTTGCCATTTCCTTCTCCAATGCATGCAAGTGAAAAATGAAAGTGAAGTTGCTCAGTCATGTCCAACTCTTAGCGACCCCATGGACTGGAGCCTACCAGGATCCTCTGTCCATGGGATTTTCCAGGCAAAAGTCCTGGGGTGGGGTGCCATTGCCTTCCCCAAGAAGGATTTTAGTGTATGTAATTGTCCATATGGACTGCTATGACCATCTAAATATCTGTAGTCAATAGGAAAGTGAAAAAAACAATAAATAAAATTTAAAACTTGCATTCTGTTCCTGTGTAACCTCTGTTTCCTTGTCCATGAAGACAGAAGTATTATTAGTTGCTATATAACTCTACACATGGACATCAGCAGATGGTCAACACTGAAATCAGATTGATTATATTCTTTGCAACCAAAGATGGAGAAGCTCTATACAATCCACAAAAACAAGACCAGGAGCTGACTGTGGCTCAGACCATGAACTCCTTATTGGCAAATTCAGACTTAAATTGAAGAAAGTAGGGAAAACCACTAGACCATTCAGGTATGACCTAAATCAAATCCCTTATGATTATACAGTGGAAATGAGAAATAGATTTAAGGGCCTAGATCTGATAGATAGAGTGCCTGATGAACTATGGAATGAGGTTCATGACACTGTACAGGAGACAGGGATCAAGACCATCTCTAAGGAAAAGAAATGCAAAAAAGCAAAATGGATGTCTGGGGAGGCCTTACAAATAGCTGTGAAAAGAAGAGAAGCAAAAGCAAAGGAAAAAAGGAAAGATATAAGCATCTGAATGCAGAGTTCCAAAGAATAGCAAGAAGAGATAAGAAAGCCTTCTTCAGCAATCAATGCAAAAAAATAGAGGAAAACAACAGAATGGGAAAGACTAGAGATCCCTTCAAGAAAATTAGAGATACCAAGGGAACATTTCAGGCAAAGATGGGCTCAATAAAGGACAGAAATGGTATGGACCTAACAGAAGCAGAAGATATTAAGGAGAGGTGGCAAGAATACACAGAAGAACTGTACAAAAAAGATCTTCATGACCCAGATAATCACGATGGTGTGATCACTGACCTAGAGCCAGACATCCTGGAATGTGAAGTCAAGTGGGCCTTAGAAAGCATCACTATGAACAAAGCTAGTGGAGGTGAGGGAATTCCAGTGGAGCTATTCCAAATCTTGAAAGATGATGCTGTGAAAGTGTTATACTCAATATGCCAGCAAATTTGGAAAACTCAGCAGTGGCCACAAGACTGGAAAAGGTCAGTTTTCATCCCAATCCCAAAGAAAGGCAATGCCAAAGAACGCTCAATGCTATGCTATGCTAAGTCACTTCAGTCGTGTCCGACTCTGTGTGACCCCATAGACGGCAGCCCACCAGGCTCACCCATCCCTGGGATTCTCCAGGCAAGAACACTGGTGTGGGTTGCCATTTCCTTCTCCAATGCATGAAAGTGAAAAGAGAAAGTGAAGTCGCTCAGTCATGTCTGACTCTTAGTGACCCCATGGACTGCAGCCTACCAGGCTCCTCTGTCCATGGGATTTTCCGCTCAAACTACCGCACAATTGCACTCATCTCACACGCTAGTAAAGAAATGCTCAAAATTCTCCAAGCCAGGCTTCAGCAATACATGAACCGTGAACTTCCTGATGTTCAAGCTGGATTTAGAAAAGGCAGAAGAACCAGAGATCAAATTGCCAACATCTGCTGGATCATGGAAAAAGCAAGAGAGTTCCAGAAAAACATCTATTTCTGCTTTATTGACTATGGCAAAGCCTTTGACTGTGGATCACAATAAACTGGAAAATTCTGAAAGAGATGGGAATTCCAGATCACCTGACCTGCCTCTTGTGAAATCTGTATGCAGGTCAGGAAGCAACAGTTAGAACTGGACATGGAACAACAGACTGGTTCCAAATAGGAAAAGGAGTACATCAAAGCTGTATATTGTCACCCTATTTATTTAACTTCTATTCAGAGTACGTAATGAGAAATGCTGGACTGGAAGAAGCACAAGCTGGACTCAAGATTGCCAGGAGAAAAATCAATAACCTCAGATATGCAGATGACACCACCCTCATGGCAGAAAGTGAAGAGGAACTAAAAAGCCTCTTGATGAAAGTGAAAGAGGAGAGTGAAAAAGCTGGCTCTAAGCTCAACATTCAGGAAACGAAGATCATGGCATCCAGTCCCATTACTTCATGGGAAATAGATGGGGAAACAGTGGAAACAGTGTTAGACTTTATTTTTGGGGCTCCAAAATCGCTGCAGATGTTGACTGCAGTCATGAAATTAAAAGACGTTTACTCCTTGGAAGGAAAGTTATGACCAACCTAGATAGCATATTCAAAAGCAGAGACATTACTTTGCCAACAAATGTCTGTCTAGTCAAGGCTATGGTTTTTCCAGTGGTCATGTATGGATGTGAGAGCTGGACTGTGAAGAAGGCTGAATGCCGAAGAATTGATGCTTTTGAACTGTGGTGTTGGAGAAGACTGTTGAGAGTCCCTTGGACTGCAAGGAGATCCAACCAGTCCATTCTGAAGGAGATCAGCCCTGGGATTTCTTTGGAAGGAATGATGCTAAAGCTGAAACTCCAGTACTTTGGCCACCTCATGCGAAGAGTTGACTCATTGGAGAAGACTCTGATGCTGGGAGGGATTGGGGGCAGGAGGAGAAGGGGACGACAGAGGATAAGATGTCTGGATGGCATCACTGACTCAATGGATGTGAGTCTCAGTGAACTCCAGGAGTTGGTGATGGACAGGGAGGCCTGGCGTGCTGCAATTCATGGGGTCGCAAAGAGTCAGACAGGACTGAGCGACTGAACTGAACTGAACACTTAAAGGCTTTGTAGAATTACAAAAAGACTTCTTTGAGTGTTGTTGTTCAGTTGGTGAGTCGTGTCTCACTCTTTACAACCCCATGGACTTCAGCACGCCAGGCTCCTCTGTCCTCTACTATCTCCTAGAGTTTGCTCAAATTCATGTCCATGGAGTCAGTTATGCTAACCATCTCACCCTCTGCTGCCCCTTTCGCCTCTCGCCTTCAAGTTTTCTCAGCATCAGAGTCTTTTCCAGTGAGTTGGCTCTTCATATCAGGTGACCAAAGTATTGGAGCTTCAGCTTTAGCAACAGCAATCTCTAAACTATGTGACCTAAACATTTATACTTCCTAATATAAAATAGAAATTTTTTGAGGTCCCTTATTTTGCTTGAATACAAATATAGTTCAGTCCCACAATTTGAAAAAAAAAATGAAAAGTAGTATTTTACTGCTTGGGATAGCAAATATTAGAAAAATTACTAATAGTAACTTTTGATGTGAATTCCTTTTGATCCGCGTCTTGAGTTCTCTTTCACTTCAGAAAGAAGTGTAAATTGGCATAACTTTTCAGAAACTCAGTTCAGTGTTGTGCTGTCTAATGAAAAACTGTTCACAGTTACTCTTTGATTTAGCAATTCTACTTTTAGGAAGCACATTATAGCACTGTTCATAATCATAAAGCAAAAGCAGCAATTCAAATGTTGTCTTAATAAGAAAAACATTGTATAAATGTTGACACAGCCAGTGGTATATTTGCATTCACTGTTGATTTAAATTTGTTGACATGGAAATAGTATATATGAAGCAAAAAAAGTAGGATTCACAACATTTCTATTATGATACCATTTTTATTACAGTGGCATGTGCTGATCTGACATACAGAAGAGAAAAGAGAATGAGAGAGAACAAGCAGCTTTTGCTTTGCACGGTAGTGTGGCCTATAGAATGGACTGTGAAAACTGTTCCTTGCCACCTGTTTTAATTATATAAAGAAGTGAAAAAAAATATAAAATTTATATCTGTCTGGGTGTGTGTTAGTCACTCAGTCATGTCTCACTCCTTGTGGTCCCATGGACTGTAGCCTGCCAGGCCGCTTTGTCTGTGGAATCCTCTGGGCGGGAATACTGGAGTGGGTGGCCATTTCTTCTGCCATGTCTCTACCCAGGGATTGAACCCAGGTCTCCTGCATCATGAGCAGATTCTTTACCATCTGAGCCACCTTAGATGCATTAAGGATTGAAGTGTTTCATGTCTTTAAAAAGTTATCAGGTGCGGTTTGAATAGTGCCTGTCTTCTTTTCTGTCACATAATTTACAATGTGGAACAGCCATCTTTGCTGTGTTGGGAATTGTCATTCTCCTTTGAAAGTCTGGGTCATCTTCCAACATTTTATTCTTTGCACCTAATCATGACCTATGTTTGAGAGTTTCCTTACTGGCATCACTCTGGGACAGCTTCTTCCTACAACTACATTTCTCCTTTGTGTCTATAAACGTCCCTTCATTTAGTTCCTCTTCTGTGGTAGCAGTGTCAGCATTCCAATGGGCAGCTGTTTCTCCGATGTGTGTGTGATCAGTCGCTCAGTCATGTCCAGTTCAGTTCAGTTCAGTCACTCAGTCATGTCCGACTCTGTGACCCCATGAATTGCAGCACACCAGGCCTCCCTGTCCATCACAAGCTCCTGGAGGTCACTCAGACTCGCATCCATCGAGTCAGTGATGCCATTCAGCCATCTCATCCTCTGTCGTCCCCTTCTCCTCTTGCCCCCAATCCCTCCCAGCATCACAGTCTTTTCCAATGAGTCAACTCTTCACATGAGGTGGCCAAAGTACTGGAGTTTCAGCTGTAGCATCATTCCTTCCAAAGAAATCCCAGGGCTGATCTCCTTCAGGATGGACTGGTTGGATCTCCTTGCAGTCCAGGGGACTCTCAAGAGCCTTCTCCAACACCACAGTTTAACAGCATCAATTCTTCAGTGCTCAGCTTTCTTCACAGTCCAACTCTCACATCCATACATGACCACTGGAAAAACCATAGCCTTGACTAGACAGACCTTTGTTGTCATGTCCAACTCTTCTGCAATCACATGGACTATAGCCCACCAGGCTCCCCTGTCCATGGAATTTTCCAGGGAAGAATACTGGAGCAGGTTGCCATTTCCTTCTCCAGGGAATCTTTCTGACCCAGTGGTTGAACTCACATCTGTTGCGTCTCCTGCATTGGCAGGCGAATTCTTTACTACTGCACCCCCTGGGAAGCCCATTTCTTCCATAGTCCATTTGCATTCTATTCTTACTTCACTTCTAACATTATTCCTGGTGGCCCAGTGGGTAAGTCTCCGAGCTCCCAATGCAGAGGGCACAAGTTCAATCCCTATAGGAGTACAGGTCAGGGAACTAAGATCCCAAGAAAAAAAATTATTATTATTTTTTTGCTTAACTTGCACTTTGTTGGGCAATTTCAAAAATGGCTGTCTGAAGAGAAGTGAAAAGCAAAGGAGAAAATGAAAGATATAAACATCTGAATGCGGAGTTCCAAAGAAGAGCAAGAAGAGGTAAGAAAGCCTTCTTCAGCGATCAATGCAAAGGAATAGAGGAAAACAGCAGAATGGGAAAGACTAGAGATCTCTTCAAGAAAATCGGAGATACCAAGGGAACATTTCATGAAAAGATGGGCTGGATAAAGGACAGAAATGGTATGGACCTAACAGAAGCAGAAGATATTAAGAAGAGATGGCAAGAATACACAGAAGAACTGTACAAAAAAGATCTTCATGACCCAGATAATCACGATGGTGTGATCACTGACCTAGAGCCAGACATCCTGGAATGTGAAGTCAAGTGGGCCTTAGAAAGCATCACTCTGAACAAAGCTAGTGGAGGTGATGGAATTCCAGTTGAGCTATTCCAAATCCTGAAAGATGATGCTGTGAAAGTGTTGCACTCAATATGCCAGCAAGTTTGGAAAACTCAGCAGGGGCCACAGGACTGGAAAAGGTCACTTTTCATTCCAATCCCAAAGAAAGGCCATGCCAAGGAATGCTCAAACTACCACACAATTGCACTCATCTCACACGCTAGTAAAGTAATGCTCAAAATCCTCCAAGCCAGGCTTCAGCAATACATGAACCGTGAACTTCCTGATGTTCAAGCTGGATTTAGAAAAGGCAGAGGAACCAGAGATCAAATTGCCAACATCTGCTGGATCATGGAAAAAGCAAGAGAGTTCCAGAAAAACATCTATTTCTGCTTTATTGACTATGCCAAAGCCTTTGACTGTGTGGATCACAATAAACTGTGGAAAATTCTGAAAGAGATGGGAATACCAGATCACCTGACCTGCCTCTTGAGAAATCTGTATGCAGGTCAGGAAGCAACAGTTAGAACTGGACATGGAACAACAGACTGGTTCCAAATAGGAAAAGGAGTACGTGAAGGCTGTATATTGTCACCCTGTTTATTTAACTTATATACAGAGGTTTTGGTACATCATGAGAAATGCTGGACTGGAAGAAACACAAGTTGCAATCTAGATTGCCAGGAGAAATATCAATAACCTCAGAAATGCAGATGACAGCACCCTTATGGCAGAAAGTGAAGAGGAACTCAAAAAGCCTCTTGATGAAAGTTAAAGTGGAGAGGGAAAAAGTTGACTTAAAGCTTAACATTCAGAAAACGAACATCATGGCATCCGGTCCCATCACTTCATGGGAAATAGATGGGGAAACAGTGGAAACAGTGTCAGACGTTATTTTTCTGGGCTCCAAAATCACTGCAGATGGTGACTGTAGCTATGAAATTAAAAGATGGTTATTCCTTGGAAGGAAAGTTATGACCAACCTAGACAGCATATTGAAAAGCAGAGACATTCCTTTGCCAACAAAGGTTTGTCTAGTCAAGGCTATGGTTTTTCCTGTGGTCATGTATGGCTGTGAGAGTTGGACTGTAAAGAAAGCTGAGCGCCGAAGAATTGGTGCTTTTGAACTGTGGTGTTGGAGAAGACTCTTGAGAGTCCCTTGGACTGCGAGGAGATCCAACCAGTCCATTCTGAAGGAGATCAGCCCTGGGATTTCTTTGGAAGGAGTGATGCTAAAGCTGAAACTCCAGTACTTTGGCCACCTCATGCGAAGAGTTGACTCATTGGAGAAGACTCTGATGCTGGGAGGGATTGGGGGCAGGAGGAGAAGGGGACAATGGCGAATGACATGGCTGGATGGCATCACTGACTCGATGGATGTGAGTCTGAGTGACCTCTGGGAGTTGGTGATGGACATGTAGGCCTGGCGTGCTGAAATTCATGGGGTCTCAAAGAGTCAGACACGACTGAGAGGTGAAAACTGAACTGAACTGAATGTGGCTGCAATTTTTTTCTTAAAAGTTAGTCACGCTCTTTCTGGAAGGAGGCTGGCGGAGAGTTAAGGAGGCCCAAAGGGAGAGTATGAAATCCTTGTCACTAAGGACAGAGAAACTTACACCATTTAGGGGAACACTGAGGAGGTCCTTTTGAAGTTGACACCAGCGCCTTTATGGGGAAGCCATTGGGTAAACTGTTAAGCAGCTCTCTCTCCCCAGCCATGCTTGGTTCAGGCAGAGATCTACAGAAGCATAAAGGAAGGTTTAGCTAAAAGAAGACTCAAATTTCTTTATATCCCTATGCATTTGTTCCCAATTTTATCTCTACTTGTTTATGCATTATCTCATTTTTCTTGAGTGCACATGACCAAAGTTTATCTCTTTTATTGATATGTTCAAATAATATTGTTTTTTTCTTTTTATCTCTAATATATTGTTTTCTATTGATTAATTTAATTCTCATTTATGTTTGTTCATTTCAATGATTTTTTTCCCTCAGTTACCTATCCATGAATACATATTTTATTTATTTTTTTCCTGCTTAATAATGAAAAGCATTTATTACTGTACATTTTTCTAAAGATAAATTTGGATGCATGCAGTTGATTTTATATATACTATTCTTCAATTTGTAAAATGTTATAATTTATTATAATCTTCCACTTTCTCCTTTCTTAGCAAGAGTTATTGAAATAGAATTTTTAGATTTTCAAAGGGTTAGAATCAATTTTGATTCCAATGGCTTAGAGTCAATTATTAGATATTTGGTTTTATTACATTATGGTGAAAGAATGTGGGTGATATAACTTATCCTATTACCAACGGAAGCAGAAGATATTAAGAAGAGGTGGCAAGAATACACAGAAGAACTGTACAAAAAAGAGTCATGACCCAGATAATCATGATGGTGTGATCACTGACCTAGAGCCAGACATCCTGGAATGTGAAGTCAAGTGGGCCTTAGAAAGCATCACTAGGAACAAAGCTAGTGGAGGTGATGGAATTCCAGTGGAGCTATTCCAAATCCTGAAAGATGATGCTGTGAAAGTGCTGCACTCAATATGCCAGCAAATTTGGAAAACTCAGCAGTGGCCACAAGATTGGAAAATGTCAGTTTTCATCCCGATCCCAAAGAAAGGCAATGCCAAAGAGTGCTCAAACTACCGCACAATTGCACTCATCTCACACGCTAGTAAAGTAATGCTCAAAATTCTCCAAGCCAGGCTTCAGCAATATGTGAACCGTGAACTTCCTGATGTTCAAGCTGGATTTAGAAAAGGCAGAGGAACCAGAGATCAAATTGCCAACATCCGCTGGATTATCGAAAAAGCAAAAGAGTTCCAGAAAAATATCTATTTCTGCTTTATTGACTATGCCAAAGCCTTTGACTGTGTAGATCACAATAAACTGTGGAAAATTCTGAGAGAGATGGGAATACCAGACCACCTGATCTGCCTCTTGAGAAATCTGTATGCAGGTCAGGAAGCAACAGTTAGAACTGGTCATGGAACAACAGACTGGTTCCAATAGGAAAAAGAGAACGTCAAATTGCTGTATATCCTGTCACCATGTTTTATTTATCTCTACTATGCAGAGTACATTATGTGAAATTCTTGACTGGAGATGACCAAAGTTGGAATCTCTTTTATTGATATTTCAATAATATTTTTGACACCACCCTTTTTATCTCTAATATGTTGATGAAAGTGAAAGTGGAATTTAACTCTCATTTATGTTTGTTCATTTCAATGATCTGTCCCATCAGTACATGGGAAATAGCTGGAGATACAGTGAAAACAGTGTTTTATTTATTTTTCTTCCAAAATCACTGCAGATGTGACTGCAGCCAAATAAATGATACCCTTGGAAGGAAATTTATTACACTGTACATATTCAAAAGCAGATAAATTTGGATGCATGCAGTTGATTTTATATATACTATGGTCTTCAATTTTTAAAGTGTTTGAGAATTTAATTGACTGCAAGGAATCTTCCATCCTTTCTGAAGGAGATCAGCCCTGGGATTTCTTTGGAAGGAGTTATGCTGAAACTAGTACTGTTTAGATTTTCATGCGAAGAGTTGACTCATTGGAGATGACTCTGATGCTGGGAGGGATTGAGGGCAGGAGGAGGGGGCTTAGAAGAGGATGAGATGGCTGATGGCATCACTACTCGATGATTGTGGTTTGAGTTACCTCCGAGAGCTGGTGATGGATAGGGAATCGGGTGCTGCGGTTCATGGGGATCGCAAAGAGTCGGATCGACTGAGTGACTGATCTGATCTGATCTAATCTGATGTGTATGTTCTGGTTGTGTGCTGTGTGCTCAGTTGTGTTAGACCCTTTGCAACCCTATGGACTCTCACTCACCAGGCTCCTCTGTCCATGGGATTTTCCAGGCAAGAATACTGGAGTGGGTTACCATTTGCTTCTCCATGGGATATTCCAGACAAAGGGATCGAACCTACATATCTTGTGTCTCTTATGTCTGAATTGGCATGTGGATTCTTTACTGCTGAGCCACCTGGGAAGCCATATTTATACCCTTCAGTTCAGTTCAGTCGCTCAGTCGTGTCCAACTTTTTGCAATCCCATGGACTATAGCACACCAGGCTTCCCTATCCCATCACCAACTCCCAGAGCTTGTTGAAACTAATGGCCATTGAATCGGTGATGGCATCCAACCATATCACCCTCTGTCATTCCCTTCTCCTCCTGCCTTCTATCTTGCCCAGCATCAGAGTCTTTTCTAATGAGTCAGTTCTTCGCATCAGGTGGCCAAAGTGTTGGAATTTCAGCTTCAGAATCAGTCCTTCCAATAAATATTCAAGACTGATTTGCTTTAGGATTGACTGGTTTGATCGCCTTTCTATCCAAGGGACTCTCAAGAGTCCTCTCCAAAACCACAGTTCAAAAGCATCAATTCTTTGGTGCTCAGCTTTCTTTATGATCCAACTCTTACATCCATACATACTACTGGAAAAACCATGGCTTTGATTAGATGGACCTTTATTGGCAAAGTAATGTCTCTGTGTTTTAATATACTGTCCAGGTTGGCCATAGCTTTTCTTCCAAGGAGCAAGCATCTTTTAATTTCATGGCTACAGTCATCATCTGCAGTGATTTTGGAGCCCCCCAAAATAAAGGCTGTCACTATTTCTACTGTTTACCCATCTATTTCTCATGAAGTGATGGGACCAGATACCATGATCTTAGTTTTCTGCATGTTGAGTTTTACGCCAACTTTTTCACTCTCTTCTTTCACTTTCAACAAGAAGCTCTTTAGTTCTTCTTCGCTTTCTGCCACAAAAGTGGTATCATCTGCATATCTGAGGTTATTGATATTTCTCCTGGAAATCTTGATTCCAGCTTGTCTTTCATCCAGCCTGGTATTTCACATGATGTACTCTGCATATAAGTTAAATGAGCTGGGTGACAATACACAGCCTTGACATACTCCTTTCCCGATTTGAAATCAGTCTGTTGTTCTATGTCTAGTTTTAACTGTTGCTTCTTGACCTTCATACAGATTTCTCACGAGCCAGGTAAGGTGGTTTCATGAATCCCATCTCTTTCAGAATTTTCCCCAGTTTTTTGTGATCCACACAGTCAAAGGCTTTAGTGTAGTCAATAAAGCAGAAATAGATATTTTTCTGGAACTCTTGTGCTTTCTCGATGATCCAATGGCTTGTTGGCAATTTGATCTCTGGTTCCTTTGCCTTTTCTAAAACTAGCTTGAACATCTGGAAGTTCATGGTTCACATATTGTTGAAGCTTAGCTTGGAGAATTTTAAGCATTACTTTACTAGCATGTGAGATGAGTGCAATTGTGCGGTAGTTTGAACATTCTTTGACATTGCCTTTCTTAGGGATTGGAATGACAACTGACCTTTTCCAGTCCCGTGGCCACTGCTGAGTTTTTCAAATTTGCTGGCATATTGAGTGCAGCACTTTCACACTATCATCTTTTAGGATTTGAAATAGCTCAGCTGGAATTCCATCACCTCCACTATTTTTGTTCATAGTGATGCTTCTGAAGGCCCACTTGAGTTCTCACACCAGGATGTCTAGCTTTAGTGATCACACCATCATGGTTATCAGGGTCATGAAGATCTTTTTTGTATAGTTCCTCTGTGTGTTCTTGCCACCTCTTCTTAACATCTTATGCTTCTGTTAGGTCCATACAGTTTCTGTCCTTTATTGAGCCCATCTTTGCCTGAAATGTTCCCTTGGTACCTCTAATTTTATTGAAGACATCTCTAGTCTTTCCTATTGTATTGTTTATCTGTATTTTTTTGCCTTGATCACTGAGGAAGGCTTTCTTATCTCTCCTTGCTATTCTTTAGAAGTCTGCACTCAGATGCTTATATATATTTGTGTTCTTATATGTTATCAAATTTTCATCATTCCACAGACACTTGGAAATTATATATATATATTTTCTAGGCTTAGAATATTTGATAACCATTCCTCAGTACAACTGTTCCTTGTTGAATTTCTAATATGTGCAAGGAATGATGGTAGGTACTGGGAATATAGGGAGAACGAGACAATAGCCTTGTGTCGATGGAACTTACATTCTAGTGCAAGAGACAGTGGGGGGCACATAGCAAATAACATGTTTGTAAGATGCTGTGAGTTCTATGAAAAAAGCAAGGAAAGGAGTTGAGGCAGAGATAGCAGGCTGCACTCTGTTTGCATTAGTGTGATCAGGAAAGGTCTCCAGAGGAACTTATACTCAGGAAGAATAGTAGAGGATCATAGCCTACTGGCCAGGTAAAGGTTTGGAGGGAGAGCTTTCCCTGGAGAGAGTGTGGAAGAGAAAGAGGGAGCTGGGGGTACTTGCAAGGGAATGATTACAGTGAAAGGTCATACTCTTGGGATTAGACAGATAAAGGAGGAAGAAATACAGAGTCAGAAAATTATGGGGCCAGTATTTCGGCAATCTCCAAAGAACTGAAGAACTTTGTCTCTGAGGGTTTGTGACTTAACGAAGTAGGTAGAGCAAGTGTGGTGGACAGAGTTGGGTGTTTGAACTTAAGATTTTAGAGACAGTGCCATTTTCAGCAATGATATTATTTAAGATGTGATGAGAGGTGGTGACTTAGTGGGACTTGAGAATACATTGGTGGTGAAAGGATAAGGTCTAGGGATCTGGAGTGTTGGAAAGTTCATCTTTACAGATATCATTTAGGACTTTGGGCAGAGAGGAAAACTAGACACCAAAATAAGTTTCAGTTCAGTTCAATTCAGTTCAGTCGCTCAGTCGTGTCTAACTCTTTGAGACCCCATGAATCGTAGCACGCCAGGCCTCCCTATCCATCACCAACTCCCAGAGTTCACCCAGACTCATGTCCATCGAGTCAGTGATGCCATCCAGCCATCTCATCCTCTGTAGTCCCCCTCTCCTCCTGCCCCCAGTCCCTCCCAGCATCAGAGTCTTCCCCAATGAGTCAACTCTTTGCATGAGGTGGCCAAAGTACTAGAGTTTCAGCTTTAGCATCATTCCTTCCAAAGAAATGCCAGGGCTGATCTCCTTCAGAATGGACTGGTTGGATCTCCTCACAGTCCAAGGGACTCTCAACAGTCTTCTTCAATACCACAGTTCAAAAGCATCAATTTTTTGGCGCTCAGCCTTCTTCACAATCCAACTCTCACATCCATACATGATCACAGGAAAAACCACAGCCTTGACTAGATGGACCTTTGTTGGCAAAGTAATGTCTCTGCTTTTCAATATGCTGTCTAGGTTGGTCATAACTTTCCTTTCAAGGAGTAAGAGTCTTTTAATTTCATGGCTGCAGTCACCTTCTGTAGTGATTTTGGAGCCCAGAAAAATAAAGTCTGACACTGTTTCCACAGTTTCCCCATCTATTTCCCTTGTAGTGATGGGACCAGATGCCACGATCTTCGTTTTCTGAATGTTGAGCTTTAAGTCAACCTTTTCACTCTCCACTTTCACTTTCATCAAGAGGCTTTTTAGCCCCTCTTCACTTTCTGCCATAAGAGTGGTGTCATCTGCATATCTGAGGTTATTGATATTTCTCCCAGCAATCTTGATTCCAGCTTGTGCTTCTTCCAGTCCAGCATTTCTTATGATGTACTCTGCATATAAGTTAAATAAACATGGTGACAATATACAGCCTTGACGTACTCCTTTTCCTATTTGGAACCAGTCTGTTGTTCCATGACCAGTTCTAACTATTGCTTCCTGACCTGCATACAGATTTCTCAAGAGGCATGTTCAGGTGGTCTGGTATTCCCATCTCTTTCAGAATTTTCCACAGTTTATTGTGATCCACATAGTCAAAGGCTTTGGCATAGTCAATAAAGCAGAAATAGATGTTTTTCTGGAACTCTCTTGCTTTTTCCATGATCCAGCAGATGTTGGCAATTTGATCTCTGGTTCCTCTGCCTTTTCTAAATCCAGCTTGAACATCAGGAAGTTCACGGTTCATGTATTGCTGAAACCTGGCTTGGAGAATTTTGAGCATTACTTTACTAGCGTGTGAGATGAGTGCAATTGTGCGGTAGTTTGAGCATTCTTTGGCATTGCCTTTCTTTGGGATTGGAATGAAAAGTGACCTTTTCCAGTCCTGTGGCCACTGCTGAGTTTTCCAAATTTGCTGGCATATTGAGTGCAGCACTTTCACAGCATCATCTTTCAGGATTTGAAATAATTCAACTGGAATTCCATCACCTCCACTAGCTTTGTTCATAGTGATGCTTTCTAAGGCCCACTTGACTTCACATTCCAGGATGCCTGGCTCTAGGTCAATGATCACACCATCATGATTATCTGGGTCATGAAGCTCTTTTTTGTACAGTTATTCTGTGTATTCTTGCCACCTCTTCTTAATATCTTCTACTTCTGTTAGGTTCATACCATTTCTGTCCTTCATGGAGCCCATCTTTGCCTGAAATGTTCCCTTTGTATTTCTAATTTTCTTGAAGGGATCTCTAGTCTTTCCCATTCTGTTGTTTTCCTCTATTTCTTTGCACTGATCGCTGAAGAAGGCTTTCTTATCTCTTCTTGCTATTCTTTGGAACTCTGCATTCAGATGCTTATATCTTTCCTTTTCTCCTTTGCTTTTTGCTTCTCCTCTTTTCACAGCTATTTGCAAGGCCTCCCCAGGCAGCCATTTTGCTTTTTTGCATTTTTTTTCCATGGGGATGGTCTTGATCCCTGTCTCCTGTACAATGTCACGAACCTCATTCCATAGTTCATCAGGCACTCTATCTATCAGATCTAGGCCCTTAAATCTATTTCTCACTTCGACTGTATAATCATAAGGGATTTGATTTAGGTCATGCCTGAATGATGTAGTGGTTTTCCCTACTTTCTTCAATTTCAGTCTGAATTTGGCAATAAGGAGTTCATGATATGAGCCACAGTTTCAGCTCCTGGTCTTCTTTTTGTTGACTGTATAGAGCTTCTCCATCTTTGGCTGCAAAGAATATAATCAATCTGATTTTGGTGTTGACCATCTGGTGATGTCCATGTGTAGAGTCTTCTCTTAACTTTATTGTTATATTCTCCATATTTTATATAGATTTAATCTATATGATTTGTTGACTTCTCAGCTTTCTGTTAAATCTTCCTGCTAGGTGATTATGATTTTTTGTTTTGTATGTTTGATTCTTGTTATTTGTATTACTTACATTTTAAAAGTCCCTGGAAAACTGAATTTACAAATACTGCCATTGTTCCCAGGGGAAATTTTAAGTCAGTTTCCTGCAAGCCTCTGATCACATTTTTGTCCATTGATCAATATATAATCTTATTTTATATATGTTTCTGTTCAAAGACATCTTATTTAATATGCATTTTGGTTCATTAACATTGAACTCATGGCCAACAGCATCATAACTTATGCCTGAATGAAGTGCATCTAACACCTATTTCATCCATAAGGCACATTCAGCCTGCTTGTGCTTAGAGAGGTTACTGGCACTTGAGCTTTTTGCTTAGAGCCATTTTAAACAGTGAAATCACCAACAAAAGCATGGAGATGTGAAAAACATAGCAGTATATAGACCATGAAAAGGACACTGGTTTATAGTCTGAGAGCTGAAACAGGGAAGCAGAGCAGAACCCGCTTGACTTCAGCAGATAATTGCACATTGGGAGACCCAGTTTTTAATGCCACTCTGTACACATTTGTGAATGACTGCAAAAGTGCCACAAATATAGATCTACGGTTTATAAATACATTTTTTCAAGGAGGAAAATTCACAAATATGGACTCTGTGGACAATAAGGAGCAGCTGTACACTGTGAGATTATTAATTGGCTGGTTGCTGACTCTAATCTTTTCAATGAAGTTTTTATAATTTTGGAAAATTAAATGAATCCCTTTGCCCAAATTAAAACTTCCTGTCTCAAAAGCTTAATTTTGGATAGTACTTGCTATGCTATATTATATATATTGTAATAACTATAATATTGTTATTCTTTTTTTGTTCCATTTGTATTTTCCTGGAATATACTTCTACATATAGTTAAATTTTGTTTTGAAAAGAGTCTGAGAATCATTGCCATATAATAAGCAATTTAATGATCATAAGTTTTTATAGTTGTTTTGGCTAATTTTGTTTGTAAAACCTTCTATTTTGACTTTAGGATTTCCAAGTTTTGAGGGGGATTTCTTCTTCCATCCCTGTGCTACATGATCAAAACTATTTGTTCCTGTTTTTCTTTCTGTGGTCACTTCAAAGTTATACATTGTGATTTTCTACTACTAGCGATAACTTTAGCATTGATTGCTGTTTTTTCATCAAAGATTGAGTAGATACAATAAATATGGTATAAAGCATATGAGGATATGAAGAGTAATAATGCAGCAAAACCCTAGTACCATTGATGCAGTCTGATAGACAGGACATTTCCATTGGAATTGAAGTGCCCCACTCCCCATGCTGATCCCATACCTCCCATTTCCCTCAGAGGTAACTAGTTTGAATGATGTGCTGTAGCATTCTTCTGTCGTTTCCTTTACCACGTCTGCTTATATGTTGTTTTCATATTGCATGTTTTTAACTTTATATCAAGGGACTCAACCTGCATGTATTTCACTGTGACTTGCTTTTTGGGGCTTATTATTGTGTTTTTGAGAGTCATCTAGATCTGTACATTTAGCTATTCAATTGAATAACAAAACTTACTAAGTTTACTGATATTGGAAAATGGCATTTTTTGTTTGTTTTTGTTTTGTATTGGCAGTGTCATAAGCATTCTTGTATAAATCTCCTGAAGCATGGGAATAATGATTTCTCCAGGGTATATTCTAAAGAATGAAGTTGCTGGGTCATAAGATAATAGCATCTTTAACTTTCCTGTTCCACTGTATTCTCAGTCCTGTCCAACTCTTTGCAACCCCATGGGCTATAGCCAGCAAGGCTTCTGTGTCCATGGAATTTTCCAGGTAAGAATACTACAGTGGGTTGCCATTTCCTCCTCCAGGGCATCTTCTTGACCCAGGGATCGAACACACGTGTTCCTTGGGTCCTGCATTTGTGGGCAGATTCTTTACCACTGAGCCACCTGGGAAGCCCTTAACTTTCCGAAGTATTGACAAATTATCCTCAAAGTTTCCTTGTTTTCTTCTTTGGGCAGTAATTTTGGAGCCCCCACTCCCCACCCCAAATAAAGTCTGCTACTGTTTCCAATGTTTCTCCATCTATTTGCCATGAAGTGATGGGACCAGATGCCACGATCTTACTTTTCTGAATGTTCAGCTTTAAGCGAACTTTTTCATTCTTCTCTTTCACTTTCATCAAGAGACTCTTCAGTTCTTCTTCACTTTCTGCCATAAGGGTGGTGTCATCTGCATGTCTGGGGTTATTGATATTTCTTCTGGCAACCTTGATTCCAGCTTGTGCTTCATCCAGCCCAGCATTTCTCATGATGCAGTCTGCATATAAGTTAAATAAACAGGGTGACAATATATACTCTTGACATACTCCTTTCCCAGTTTAGAACCAGTCTGTTCCATGTCCAGTTCTAACTGTTGCTTCTTGACCTGCATACAGATTTCTCAACAGGCAGGTCGGGTCATCTAGTATTCCCATCTCTTTCAGAATTTTCCACAGTTTATGGTGATCCACACAGTCAAAGGATTTGGCATGGTCAATAAAGTACAAACAGATGTTTTTCTGGAACTCTCTTGCTTTTTCAGTGATGCAAAGGATGTTGGCATTTTGATCTCTGGTTCCTCTTCCTTTTCTAAATCCAGCTTGAACATCTGGAAGCTCATGGTTCACGTATTGTTGAAGCCTGGCTTGAAGAATTTTGAGCATCACTTTACTAGCGTGTGCTGCTGCTGCTAAATCGCTTCAGTCGTGTCTGACTCTGCAACCCCATGGACAGCAGCCCACCAGGCTCCCCCGTCCCTGGGATTCTCCAGGCAAGAACACTGGAGTGGGTTGCCATTTCCTTCTCCAATGCATGAAAGTGAAAAGTGAAAGTGAAGTCGCTCAGTCGTGTCCAACTCTGTGCGACCCCATAGACAGCAGCCCACCAGGCTCCTCTGTCCATGGGATTTTCCAGGCAAGAGTACTGGAGTGGGGTGCCATTGCCTTCTCCATACTAGCGTGTGAGATGAGTGCAATTGTGTGCTAGGTTGAACATTCTTTGGCATTGCCTTTCTTAAGGATTGGGATGAAAACACCTTTTCCAGGCCTGTGGCCACTGCTGAGTTTTCCAAATGTGCTGGCATATTGAGTGCTGCACTTTCACAGCATCATCTTTTAGGATTTGAAATAGCTCAACTGAAATTTCATCACCTCCACTAGCTTTGTTTGATAGTGATGCTTCCTAAGGCCCACTTGACTTCACATTCCAGGATGTCTGGCTCTAGGTGAGTGACACCATCATGGTTATCTGGGTCATGAAGATCTTTTTTTAAATAGTTCTTCTGTGTATTCGTGCCACCTCTCATTAATATCTTCTGCTTCTCTTAGGTCCATACAATTTCTGTCCTTTATTGTGCCAATCTTTGCATGAAATATTCCCTTGGTATCTCTAATTTTCTTGAAGAGATCTCTAGTCTTTCCCATTCTGTTGTTTTCCTCTATTTCTTTGCATTGATCGCTGAGCAAGGCTTTCTTATCTCTCCTTACTATTCTTTGGAAGTCTGCATTCAGATGCTTATATCTTTCCTTTTCTCCTTTGCTTTTTGCGTCTCTTCTTTTCACAGCTATTTGCAAGGCCTCCTCAGACAGCCATTTTGCTTCTTTGCATTTCTTTTCCATGGGGATGGTCTTGATCCCTATCTCTTATACAGTGTCATGAACCTCATTCCATAGTTCATTAGGCACTATCAGATCTAGGCTCTTAAATCTATTTCTCACTTCCACTGTATAATCATAAGGGATTTGATTTAGGTCATACCTGAATGGTCTAGTGGTTTTCCCTACTTCCTTCAGCTTAAGTCTGAATTTGGCAATAAGGAGTTCATGATCAGATCCACAGTCAGCTCCCGGTCTTGTTTTTGCTGACTGTATAGAGCTTCTCCATCTTTGGTTGCAAAGAACATGATCAATCTGATTTTGGTATTGACCATCTGGTGATGTCCATGTGTAGAGTCTTCTCTTGTGTTGTTGGAAGAAGGTGATTGCTATGACCAGTGCGTTCTTTTGGCAAAACTCTATTAGTCTTTGCCCTACTTCATTCCGTATTCCAAGGCCAAATTTGCCTGTCACTCCAGGTGTTTCTTGACTTCCTACTTTTGCATTCTAGTCCCCTATAATGAAAAGGACATCTTTTTTTGGGTGTTAGTTCTAAAAGGTCTCGTAGGTCTTCATAGAACCGTTCAACTTCAGCTTCTTCAGCATTACTGTTTGGGGCATAGATTTGTATTACCGTGTTGTTGAATGGTTTGTCTTGGAAACAAACAGAGATCATTCTGTCGTTTTGGAGATTGCATCCAAGTACTCCTTTTCAGACTCTTCTGTTGACTATGAGGGCTACTCCATTTCTTCTAAGGGATTCCTGCCCGCAGTAGTAGATATAATGGTCATCTGAGTTAAATTCACCCATTCCAGTCCATTTTAGTTTGCTGAGTCCTAAAATATCGATGTTTACTCTTGACATCTCCTGTTTGATCACTCCAATTTGCCTTGATTCATGGGCCTAATATTCTAGATTCCGAACTTCCTGATGTTCAAGCTGGTTTTAGAAAAGGCAGAGGAACCAGAGATCAAATTGCCAACGTCTGCTGGATCATGGAAAAAGCAAGAGAGTTCCAGAAAAACATCTATTTCTGCTTTATTGACTATGCCAAAGCCTTTGACTCTGTGGATCACAATGAACTGTGGAAAATTCTGAAAGAGATGGAAATACCAGACCACCTGACATGCCTCTTGAGAAACCTATATGCAGGTCAGGAAGCAACAGTTAGAACTGGACATGGAACAACAGACTGGTTCCAAATAGGAAAAGGAGTACGTCAAGGCTGTATATTGTCACCCTGTTTATTTAACTTCTATGCAGAGTACATCATGAGAAACGCTGGATTGGAAGAAACACAAACTGGAACCAAGGTTGCTGGGAGAAATATCAATAACCTCAGATATGCAGATGACACCACCCTTATGGCAGGAAGTGAAGAGGAATGAAAAAGCCTCTTGATGAAAGTGAAAGTGGAGAGTGAAAAGGTTGACTTAAAGCTCAACATTCAGAAAACGAAGATCGTGGCATCTGGTCCCATCACTTCATGAGAAATAAATGGGGAAACAGTGGAAACAGTGTCAGATTTTCTTTTTTGGGTCCAAAATCACTGCAGATGGTGACTGCAGTCATGAAATTAAAAGACTCTTACTCCTTGGAAGGAAAGTTATGACCAACCTAGACAGCATATTCAAAAGCAGAGACATTCTTTTGCCAACAAAGGTTCGTCTAGTCAAGGCTATGGTTTTTCCTGTGGTCATGTATGGATGTGAGAGCTGGACTGTGAAGAAGGCTGAGTGCCGAAGAATTGATGCTTTTGAAGTGTGGTGTTGGAGAAGACTCTTGAGAGTCCCTTGGACTGCAAGGAGATCCAACCAGTCCATTCTGAATGAGATCAGCCCTGGGATTTCTTTGGAAGGACTGATGCTAAAGCTGAAACTCCAGTACTTTGGCCACCTCAGTGAAGAGTTGACTCATTGGAAAAGACTGTGATGCTGGGAGGGATTGGGGGCAGGAGGAGAGGGGGAACAACAGAGGATGAGATGGGTGGATGGCATCACTGACTCAATGGATGTGAGTCTGGGTGAACTCCGGGAGTTGGTGATGGACAAGGAGGCCTGGCGTGCTGCGATTCATGGGGTGGCAAAGAGTCGGACACGACTGAGCAACTGAACTGAACTGAACGGATGCAATATTGCTCTTTACAGCATCCGATCTTGCTGCCATCACCAATCACATCCACAACTGGGTGTTGTTTTTGCTTTGGCTTCATCTCTTCATTTTTTCTGGAGTTATTTCTCCAGTGACCTCCAGTAGCATTTTGGGCACCTACCAACCTGGGGAATTCACCTTTCAATGTTCTATCTTTTTGCCTTTTCATACTGTTCATGGGGTTTTCAAGGCAAGAATACTGAAGTGGTTTGCCATTCTCATCTCCATTCCCTTCTCAATTTGACTGAAATAAGTGTCAAATTTTGTTCCTTCACTTCCCAATTTTCCTCAGTGGACACCCATTTCTAGAGTAAACTTGAGAGGTAATACATAGCTTAGTGTTTGACAGTATGGACCTCTTCAGAGTGCCTGGGCTCACACCTGGTTCCACTAGTTACTACATTGTGATATTAGGCAAGTAGTCCATGCCTGCCTTAATTTATCTTTCTGTAAAATGGAAATATAGGAAGCACCCTATCTCATTGGATTTTTTGAGGTTCAGATGAATTAAACTTAGTGAAAAGTTCATGGAAAATAATGTTAATCATCATTATAATCATTTTGGTTATTTTAGGTGATTATAGAACAGGGTGCTATTCATTTAATCCTCTTTTCTTCTGATTCTGACTCCTGGAACATTAATATTTCTGTTCTTTTTATAGTGCAAACAGAGTTTGTTTTGATGAATGATCCAGCCTTCTGGGATCACCTCCCAAATAAATACTTGTTGTTGAATCCTTGTCTCAGAGTCTGCTTCTGGGAGATCTCAGACTGAGACATAGATTTAATGCTGAGAATGCTAAATTGAAGGAAACATGGATAAACCTAAAATTCATAACAGGCTACCCAGGAAATAGGACAGAGCTTGGTGGAGTGGAACAAACATTACTTAACTATGAAAAGCAGGGCTTGAAGGCAAGAATGGACTTGTCCAGTAAGTTCCTGTGTGCAGGGAAAGTTGGTGGTAGTGCTGATTTTGATGTGACTAGTGTTTCTGGGATGTAAACTAGCCATCAGAGATCAAAGTGAGTAGAAATACCACCAAGACATTTCTTGGAGTACATTTGGTACTATTGTCCAATTTAAAAAGAAATCAGGGGGTATGAATAGGAAATTCATACCAGCAGAATGAGATGAGTTCATCTGTAGAAGTCATGAGAAACACTTAAATTTATCATAGATTTTAAATGCCTCTGCAAACAAATGTCTGATTATTTTTATGGCAGTATTGCAATTTACAGAACAAGACTGACCCTCTGAGTGAAAACAATTTAAAATGCTAACTAAAATATAAATAACCTATTTTTAAATGCAAGCATGAGTGAGTGAGGAAGTGTGGAATTCTCAGAGGCCAGACGCTGATTGGGAACAGCAATCCAGACAGGCCCGCAGAGTCAAGGCCAGCTTCAGGCTGAGGGCATTTGGAAGTTCAAGGGAATTTGAGAGCTGGTGGCTTCCACAGCCTGAATTGGGGGTAGAGTCGGCTGGGATCAGGAGACAAGGCCAGCACTCACCCACATAAAGTGAAGTCCTCAGAGTAAAGATAAATGGAGAAATAAATTGTCCTCATTGTTTACCTTTTCCAAACCCTCTCAAGCTTCACACCACACGGATCAGTAAGGCCAGCAGATCATCTCAGACCATGGCATTCAGTGGAAAGGGCAAAATACCCTCTGAGAGATTAGAGTCACAGGATACTCCTCTCCCAGGTTTGCAATCCAATTCCTATAACCTGTATGGTCTGAAAAACTTCAAGCTGTGAATTGAGCTTCAAGTTCTACTTTTAGGGTAAGATTAGCTGCTTTAATAAATCCTGTAATATTAGTGGATTAACATAACCCTTGTTGATTTCTTGCTTAAACACATCTGGTTCTCAGAGAACAGGACCTGGGGTTGGGAAGCTCTCTAACAGAGGCCCCTCTTTTTATCACGGAGTTCATAAGGCTCCCTGAGCACCTGCATCTATCCGTGGGGGGACAAGCAGAGGGTGCTATGTGGGGGCATTCATGGGTGATGTGGCAGAATATGAAAAATGGCCCCAAGGAATCATGCCTTTGTGTGCCCCTGCTCATTGTGATTTTGAAGCTTCTCCCATAAATGGTGGGAATCTACTTCCCCACGTCTTGAATTTGAGCTAGACATGAAATGTGTGTTGGCCAACAGAAATGTAGGGGACACAACTTCTTGGGGATTCTGAGCTCAAGCCTCAGAAGGGGGTTGGCAGCATCCACATTTTCCCTCTTGGAGCCCAATCACCATGTAGAAAGGATGTCCAGGTCCCACTGGAGAGAAAGGCCACACAGAGGCCATGAGGGATGGGGCCATCAAGTGGAGAGACAGGCTACTAAGGGGAGAGTCATGGTGGCCCAGCTTACCGTGAGTAATGGGCCCCTGATGCGGGAGAGAGACGATCTTGGACTTCCCAGCCCACATTAACTTACAGACTAACGTAGTTGCATAACTGAGCCCAGGTAAAATAGCAAAACACTGCCTAGTCAACTGACAGGCTCATAAGAAATAATAGAATAGTTGCTGTCTTAAGGCACCAGGTTGTGGGAGTTGTTTGTCACACGTCAATAGGAAGCTGAAACGTGTTCATTCATTGGCAGCGTTTCTATGGGACACGTTTAGAAACTGGTGCATCTAAACAGGTTTAGAAATATGGTGAAATACTGTACACATATTTCACTGACAAGAATTCAGGCCCAAGACCATCCTCAACTTGAAGGATGCCTGGGAAACAGTCTCATTATATACCTAGGATGAGGAAGAACATGTTTTGGTGGACAACTAGCTTGTTTCTAAAACAGAAATGAGCCCTGTCCCATAGCTTCCAAGCACTTAGCATAGGTAGAAACAAACAGTGCCTAAAGAAATCCACCTATACTTCAGACTTCAGAGAGTCAGAACACAGTTTGGAATAAGCCTAAAGATGAAGGAGACATAACTTTGGCTATTATAGCTATTTAAAAAAGAACACAAAAAGTTACAATGCCAAAAAAAATTAAACATAAACCAATTTCCCAAAATATGATGTATCAACAATGACTCAAGAGTAACAGGAAATTTGAGTGGCCCTATAACCGTGAAAGAAAAGGAATAAGCACTTAAAAGCTTCTCCACAAAGAAAATCCAAGGTCCTGACAGATTTCTAGGCAAGCTGTAACAAACATTCAAAGAAAGAATAATTTAAATATTACTCATGCTTTTCTAAAGAACAGTAAGAGAAAAGACTGTTCCCTAACATTTTATGAGGTTAGTATAATCATGTCACAAAAACCAAACAAGAAGCTCAGGGAATGGAAATTTACAGGATATTCTCACTCATGAACATATTTCTAAAAATCTGAAAGAAAATTTTAGCAAACTGAATTGAGCAGAGTATAGAAAAGCTAACACATCATAACCAAGTTAGATTCATTCTAGGAATAGGATGTTGGTTCAAAAATATATACAGTTAAATTATATTTATATAACAAATTATAGATACAATACAGTTCAGTTCAGTTCAGTCACTCAGTCGTGTCCGATTCTTTGCGACCCCATGAATCGCAGCACACCAGGCCTCCCTGTCCATCACCAACTCCCGGAGTTCACTCAGACTCACGTCCATGGAGTTGGTGATGCCATCCAGCCATCTCATCCTCTGTCATCCCCTTCTCCTCTTGCCCCCAATCCCTCCCAGCATCAGAGTCTTCTCCTAGAAGTCTTCTCCTATCTTCTCCTACAATTATAGATATATTAATAAAATTCACTATATTTACACATCAAAAAACTCTGGTTTCCAGTCAGGCACATAAGGAGATTGGAAGTTGTTACTCTGCTCTAACAACTAAAATATTGAAGAAACTGAAAATCAGCAACTCTTCTTAGATCCATCAGAGAATTGGCCCACCAGCAGGGCAAACTGCTGACCTAAATATCGGTGACACAGTCAAGAAGGCACAGGGAATCACTTTGCAGGAACAGAAACCTCTGTAAGAATCAGTTTGCTGCTGCTGCTGCTGCAAGTCGCCAGTCGTGCCGACCTGTGTGACCCCAGAGACGACAGCCCACCAGGCTCCCCGCCGGGACCCAGGCAAGAAACGGAGGGGTGCCATTCCTCCCAGGAAAGGAAAAGGAAGGAAGGCGACCCCATGGACTGGAGCCCCAGGCTCCTCCGTCCAGGGTCGAGACGGGGGGGTGCAGCCTTCCCCAAAGAATCAGTTTAGTGGGAGGAAAATCTCCACCTGCAATTGAATTTTTGAAGACTCAGTGTGGATAAGTCTGAGGGTGAACAACTCCATGGGGATGCAGTCTTGGCGGGGGAGGGGGAAGCCACACTTCTGTGAGTTTTACCTCCTGGAGCTCCATCATGTTTTCACAGAGAAGACAGGGAAAGATTTCCCTTCCTGCTTCCAATGAGGGCAAAGGGGGAAAGCAGCCATGTTGAAATATGCCAGATCATTCTGTTCTTAGCAAGGCCTGCCCTCAGAGCAAACTATTTAACCTGAGCCTAAACTACTGGGATTTTATCAGAGTCTAGCTGACCTAGAGGAAATAAAACACACCCATCTTCATCCCTTTTAATCATTCTGCCCCATCTAAGTTGGAGGAGAATCAAGAGGCCCCTGTGAAGTCCACAGTCCAAAGGCATAGGCTCATTAAAAAACTAAGACCTATCAGAACCACAGGACATTTCCTCTCCCCAACCTCTCACCACCACATTACAAAGGCCTATTTACTGCATTTCCTTTTATCTAGTATATCATGATATCATGACCAATTTCAACAAAAATGACAAAGCATACTAAAAGCAAGAAAAAGAAAAAACACCAGAAAAACAAAACAAAACAAAACACAGAACAAGTATCAGAACCAGAGTCAGATATGGGAGGAAAGTTGTAACAACCAGATTAGCAATTTAAAATCACCATGATTAACATACTAACAGTTTTAATGGGAAAACTAGATAACATGGGGGGCCGGGGGGGGGGGAGATAACATGCAAGAAAACGCATACAAAGGGATATTCTAAGAAAGAATCAAAAAGAAATGCTAGAAACTAAAACACTAACATAAATGAAGAATGTCTTTGGTAGGCTGGTTAGTAGAAGGAATATGGCTGAGGAAAGAATCTCTGAGCTTGAGGACATGTGAACAGAAACTAAAAAGCTGAGAGAAAAAAGACTGGGGAAAAAAAAAGGAACAGACTATTCAACCACTATGGGGCAATTACAGAAAGTATAACGTGCCTATGATGGAACATCAGACAGAGAAGAGAGAAAAGAACAAGATAAATATTTGAACGGCTAATGGTTTAGAATTTTGCAAATGTCTGATACCAGACCACGATTCAGAAGCTCCAAGAAGAACAAACTGGAAAATTGTGAACAAAATAAAACAAAAAACTACAGCTGAATGTATCTTTTCAAAGTGAAAAAAAAATCAAAGATAAAGACAAAAAATTTGAATGAAGTCAAAGGAAAACACCTTCTCTGTGGCAGAACAAAGATAAGAATTACATCTGATTTCTCAGAAACCATTCAAGCAGGAAGAGTGCAGTGAAATATTTTAAGTGTTGAGAGGAAAACCCCACCAAACTAGAATTCTGTATTCTACAAAGTTATACTTCGAAAGTGAAGGAGAAACTAAACATTTCTCAATTGAGGAAACTTGTTGCCTATAGGACTACCTTGCAAGAAATGTTGAAAGAAGTTGTTAGAGAGGAGGAAAATGATATAGGTCAGAAACTCAGATCTTCATAAAGCAAGGAAGAGCATTAGGGAAGGAATAAGTAAAGGTTAAAGAAATAACAGGTTAAAAGAGAAAATATACTAAAATCTCAATAGAGTTAGGAAGGAAGTTTCATGAAATAAAGCTTATATTTATTATATGTATTTAAGAAAGACTTCTGAACAAATTAGGAATAGAAAGAAATTGTGTTAGTTTGATAACTATCTTACGAGGAAAGAAGGAAGGACTGACAAGTATCTAATTTTATGTGAAAATTCTAATGAGTTTAAGAATAAAGAAGACAGGAAAAAAGCTTGCTGTCACTGCATCTATTGGATATTATCAAGTGAAATAGGTCAAGAATTATAAAACATAGGATTGGAAGGAAAGATATAAAGCTGTCATAATTCAAAGCTACTATGACTGTCCAGTAAAAAAAAAAAAAAAAAAAAAAATCCCTCCAAAAAGCTACAGACATATTATTATAATAGACAAGAGAATTTAGCAAGTTTTCTGGAATAACATCAATATAGAGAATTTAATTTTATTTCTGTAAACCATCAATAGTAGAGAAATCATGATTAGCCAAAAACCAATTTAAAATGAAATTGAGTACTAGCCTATGACTTTCCACAAAATCATGAGTTGAAATATTGATTGATGTCATTTTGATTCTATATATCTGTTTTGATTAGAATTGACATCTTAACAATATGGAGTCCTCTGATCCTTAAAAATGGTTTACATCTCCTTTTATTTAAGTCTTCTCTATTTCCCTCAGCAGTGTTTTGGAGATTTCATTGTACAGGACTATTACTTATTAATATTATTTTGTACAAGTTATCATTAGGTATTTCAGGCTTTTGTGCTATTGTAAGTAGTATATTTTTTTCATTTCATTTTCAAATGCTTCATCATTTATTAGAAATAATAAATAAATAAAAATATAAAATAAATCAAAACTAAATTAAAACTAATTAGAAATAAAATTAAAAACTCCTAGAAGTAAATTTTACCCAGTGGTAAAGAATCTGCTTGCAATTCAGGAGATACAGGTTCAATCCCTGGGTTGGGAAGATCCTCTGAAGAGGAAATGGCAACCCATTCCAATATTCTTGCCTGGGAAATCCCAAGGAAAGAGGAGCCTGACGGGCTAAGTCCATGGGGTCGGCCAGAGTAGGACACGATTCAACACGCATGCACATCACCTGAGAGAGATCAATATTTTAACAACTGTTTATCCTCATGGGAAAACAAATAAAATTGGATCCTTTAATCACACACAGTTTCCATTGGATAAAAAATTTTAGTTTAAAAGGCAAAAGTATAAGACTCTCAGGAGACAATCCAATCATATTTATGATATTCAGATAAAGAAGGATTTCTTAAATAAAATAAATAAAATTCAGTTGATGAAGGACAAGGTTAATGAATCTAGATATATTAAAAATAGAATTCTGTGCACAGAGAAAATAGAATTTTTCAGTGCACAGAGAAGCAGCACTGTACAGGAGTTGGGACCACACACTTGAGAGACCTGGATTTAAATCCTGGCTCAGCCACTTCCTACCTTACACTTGGGCAGATCATTGACACTCCCTGCCTGTCTTTTCTGGAGTAAGATAAGGTTGATAACAGTTCCTACATCATAGAGTTGATTTGAGGATTGAGTTATAATTGGATAGTAAATGTTATATTGTTATATAAATGTATTATAAGATAAAATTTTAAATAAGACATCAATGAGAATGAAAAGTCAAGTTAAAAACTGGGAGAAGACATTTACAGCACTGAACAACTGACCCAAGGTGTTAGAATATTTATCTATCTCCATCCATCCATTCCTTTTCATGCTGTTCCTGGGGTTCTCAAGGCAAGAATACTGAAATGGTTTACCATTCCCTTCTCCATGGACCACGTTTTCACACACGAGAGTGAGAGAGTCAGAACTCTCCACCATGATCGGTCCCTCTTGGGTGGCCCTACTTGGCATGGTTCATAGTTTCATTGAGTTAGACAAGGCTGTGTGTGGTCCATGTGATCAGATTGGTTAGTTTTCTGTGATTGTGGTTTTCAGTCTGTGTGCCCTCTGATTGGGAGAGACTGACTGAAAAGGAAACTGGGTCTTGTTCTGATGGGCAGGGCCATGCTCAGTAAATCTTTAATCCAATTTTCTGTTGATGAGTGGGGCTCTGTTTCCTCCCTGCTATTTACCTGGGGCCAAACTATGGTGACAGGTCAGGTGGTCTGGTATTCCCATCACTTTCAGAATTTTCCACAGTTTATTGTGATTCACACAGTCAAAGGCTTTGGCATAGTCAATAAAGCACAAATAGATGTTTTTCTGAAACTCTCTTCCTTTTTTGATGATCCAGCGTATGTTGGCAATTTGATCTCTGGTTCCCCTGCCTTTTCTAAATCCAGCTTGAACATTTGGAAATTCACAGTTCATGTATTGCTGAAGCCTGGCTTGGAGAATTTTGAGCATTACTCTACTAGCGTGTGAAATGAGTGCAATTGTGTGGTAGTTTGAGGATTCTTTGGCATTGCCTTTCTTTGGGATTGGAATGAAAACTGACCTTTTCCAGGCCTGTGGCCACTGCTGAGTTTTCCAAATTTGCTGGCATATTGAGTGTAGCACTTTCACAGCATCTTTGAGGATTTGAAATAATTCAACTGGAATTCCATCACCTCCACTAGCTTTGTTCATAGTGATGCTTCCTAAGGCTCACTTGACTTCACATTCCAGGATATCTGGCTCTAGGTCAGCGATCACACCATCATGATTATCCTGGTTTGAGGATCTTTTTTTGTACAGTTCTTCTGTGTATTCCTACCACCTCTTTCTAGTATCTTCTGTTTCTGTTAGGTCCATACCATTTCTATCTGTTATTGAGCCCATCTTTGCCTGAAATATTCCCTTGGTATCTCTAATTTTCTTGAAGAGATCTCTAGTCTTTCCTATTCTGTTGTTTTCCTCTATGTCTTTGCATTGATCACTGAGCAAGGCTTTCTTATCTCTCTTTGCTATTCTTTGGAACTCTGTATTCAGATGCTTATATCTTTCCTTTTCTCCTTTGCTTTTCACATCTCTTCTTTTCACAGCTATTTGTAAGGCCTCCCCAGGCAGCCATTTTGCTTTTTTGCATTTCTTTTCCATGGGGATGGTTTTGATCCCTGTCTCCTGTACAATGTCATGAACCTCCATCCATGGTTCATCAGGCACTCTATCAAATCTAGTCCCTTAAATCTATTTCTCACTTCCACTGTATAATCATAAGGAATTTGATTTAGGTCATACCTGAATTTTCCAATAAACTGTGGAAAAAATTCTGACAGAGATGGGAATACCAGATCACCTGACATGCCTCTTGAGAAACCTATATGCAGGTCAGGAAGCAACAGTTAGAACTGGTCATGGAACAACAGACTGGTTCCAAATAGGAAAAGGAGTACATCAAGGCTGTATATTGTCACCCTGCTTATTTAACTTATACGCAGAGTACATCATGAGAAATGCTGGGCTGGAAGAAGCACAAGCTGGAATCAAGATTGCTGGGAGAAATAGCAATAACCTCAGATATGCAGATGACACCACCCTTATGGCAGAAAGTGAAGAGGAACTAAAATGCCTCTTGATGAAAGTGAAAGAGGGAGAGTGAAAAAGTTGGCTTAAAGCTCAACATTCAGAAAACGAAGATCATGGCATCCAGTCCCATCACTTTGTGGGAAATAGATGGGGAAACAGTGGAAACAGTGTCAGACTTTATTTTTCTGGGCTCCAAAATCACTGCAGATGGTGATTGCAGCCATGAAATTAAAAGACACTTACTCCTTAGAAGGAAAGTTATGACCAACCTAGACAGCATATTGAAAAGCAGAGACATTCCTTTGCCAACAAAGGTCCATCTAGTCAAGGCTATGGTTTTTCCAGTGGTCATGTATGGATGTGAGAGTTGGAGTGTGAAGAAAGCTGAGCGCTGAAGAATTGATGCTTTTGAACTGTGGTGTTGGAGAAGACTCTTGAGAGTCCCTTGGACTGCAAGGAGATCCAACCAGTCCATTCGGAAGGAGATCAGCCCTGGGATTTCTTTGGAAGGAATGATGCTAAAGCTGAAACTCCAGTACTTTGGCCACCTCATGAGAAGAATTGACTCATTGGAGAAGACTCTGATGCTGGGAGGGATTAGGGGCAGGAGGAGAAGGGGACGACAGAGGATGAGATGGCTGGATGGCATCATCAACTCAATGGACAAGAGTTTGGGTGAACTCCGGGAGTTCGTGATGGACAGGGAGGCCTGGCGTGCTGCAATTCATGGGGTGACAAAGAGTTGGACACGACTGAGTGACTGAACTGAACTGAAACTATGGTGGAGATAATGAAGATAATGGTGACCTCCCTCAAAAGCTCCCAGGCATGCACTACTACACTCAGTGCCCCCAACCCTGCAGCAGGCCACCACCGACACAGGCAAGTCCAGGACAGTCTCCTGTGGGGTTACCTCTTCTTTCTCCTGGGTCTTGGTGCACAAGGTTCTGTTGTGCCCTCCAAGAGTCTGTTTCCCAGACTGTGTAAGTTATGGCAGCTCTATGGTGAGGTTAATGGTGACCTCCTTTATTTTGGGGGCTCCAAAATCACTGCAGATGGTGACTGCAGCCATGATATTAAAAAATGCTTGCTCCTATATATGACCAACCTAGATAGCATATTCAAAAGCAGAGATTTTACTTTGCCAACAAAGGTCCGTCTAGTCAAGGCTGTGGTTTTTCCAGTAGTCATATATAGATGTGAGAGTTGGACTATAAAGAAAGCTGAGCACCGAAGAATTGATGCTTTTGAACTGTGGTGTTGGAGAAGACTGTTGAGAGTTCCTTAGACTGCAGGGAGATCCAATCAGTCCATCCTAAAGGAGATCAGCCCCGAGTGTTCATTGGAAGGACTGATGTTGAAGCTGAAACTCCAGTACTTTGGCCACTCGATGTGAAGAGCTGACTCATTTGAAAAGACTCTGATGCTGGGAAAGATTTAAGGTGGGAGAAGGGGATGACAGAGTATGAAATGATTGGATAGCATCACTGACTCAATGGACATGAGTTTGTGTAAACTGTGGGATTTGGTGATGGGCAGGGAGGCCTGGCGTGCTGCACTCTATGGGGTTGCATAGAGTTGGAGATGACTGAGGAGCTGAACTGAACTCAGTCAGACTGGAACTTGTAAAGTTTATAATGCAAGAATTTTCTATCTATTTTAAAAATGAAAGAGCTAATACATTAGGAAAGTTAGTCAAGGGACTGCAGCTAAAGAAAAAAGAGGGAAGAGAAGGAGGAGGAAGAAAGTAGGAGGTAGAACCAGGACACACACCAGTTTTTTCTCCATCCAAAGCCCTTCTTTTTTCTAATACTGTAGTTGGCTTGCGGATTTATTTCAGGAAGACATCATGAGATGAAAGGACAATTCTGTTAGAGTGCGTGGGTGCATGTTTAGTCGTAAGACTTAATAAATCTTTGAATCTGCACATGGGGTTGTGGTATTTTGGTTTCAGGTCTCCCCTCTAAGGGCTCACATCACAGAAACTAGCATTTACTTTTAACTTTATGCCTTTGGGCTGGACACAGAAGTGACTGTAAACTCTTCCACAGACCCTTTTAAGGGCCTCTTGCTCTTTGAAGCTTATTCCATATATAAAATGGACTCAAAATAGTATTGGGTCATTTTCCTACTAATACAGTGGTATGATCTAAATGATCAAGGTAAAATGAATGTACATTATGCTATTTTAAAAGAAAATAATTTGCTTTTTTTTTAAAAAATTTTAAGCACTGCAGTAAGATGGATAGAAGAAAGAAATCATTGAAGGAAATTAAACTAGGGATCAAGGAAGGACAGGCTAATAACAACCAGCTTAATTATAATAATTTATAAAGGCTCATTATAGGAGGGTTTTCAAATATCATTCATTGGATCACAATAGATCTGACCTAGTGTATCTTAAGTAAGTCGCTTCATTAGTAATCAGTCTGAAATCTTGAGGACTGCCAGACAAGCATCTGCAATCTGCTATTAGTGGAGAAAAATATAAATTATTTTGAGCCGTGGAGTATGTGGTTATTACTTAATGCACCATTATTAGATATTTTAGAGAGAATTGGACAAATGGCACAATTAGGA
Source organism: Tragelaphus eurycerus (assembly GCA_935064755.1). Lineage (NCBI taxonomy): Eukaryota > Metazoa > Chordata > Mammalia > Artiodactyla > Bovidae > Tragelaphus > Tragelaphus eurycerus. The sequence continues at coordinate 673,451 of CAKXYN010000244.1, forward strand.
GGAGCCAAACCTTCTAATTTAAGAAAACCTTGAGATGGCATTTTCATTTTATGCACAGGCTAATAATTAGAGCCTGCTTTACATTCTTATTTTGTCTTTGTGTTATGACTTCCGACTTTGGCTGGTGGTTACTGTCGCTGGCCTAGATTAACTTTTTACTTCTGTGAATGAACATGAATTACCCATAAAGAACCTTGTACTTAAAATGGCTTACAGTTTGTTAATTGCTCCATTCCTTCTGCTTTTTGAGCTTTTTCACAAAGTGGCTTCTGTTTGTCTGGGTTTTCAGTGTGCTAATACCTCACCATTTAAAAACTAGGGATTTAGCACAATTAAGTTACTGCAGATGGTTAGTGTAGCGCCACTTAAAGCGTGGTTCCCAAACTGGCAGCATCAATATCACTTGGATGCTTGTTAGAAATGCGGCTTCTCAGGTCTCACCCAGACGTACTGATTCAGAGTCTCTGGCTGGCAGGACGCAAAAAATCTGTGTTTTAAATAGATTTCCAGGTGCTTTTTATGTACAACAAAAACTTGAGGTGTAGCAGTTTATTGCTGGGATCAGTAAGCTTTTTCTCTAACAGGCCAGCCAGATCATAATAAGTATTTTAGGCTTTGTCGGGCTGTATGTGGGGATGTAACTACTCATCTCTGTCACTATATATAAAGCAGAAGTAAGCATAAACATAGGTATGGCTGTGTTCAAATAACATTTTGTTCATAAAATGCAAAATGGGCCCGATTTGGCTCAGGAGCTAGTTCACTGAGTGCTATTAGTATGTCTGGATGTTGGGAAACAGAAAGAAAGAATGTGAAGCTTATAAATGCCTGCTGTGTACTGGGTTGGCCAGAAAGTGCATTTGCTTTCCCTGTGAGCTGGCTCTAGCAGCACTTAGTTGTCTTTAACTTCATTTGAAACAATTTTGTGAAATTGTAATTGTGAAAGCTATCCTATCCACACGCACTGAAAAAAAAAAACTTACCAAAATTGGTGAATTTTTGTGTAGCCATTTTAATATTAGAGATGAAAGAAAAAAAAGAAAAATGTTGGGCTTATTATGCTTTATTATTTCAAGAAAGGTTAAAAAAAGCAACTGAAATGCAGTAAAAAGTTTATGCAGTGTATTGAGAAGGTACTGTGACGGATCCTGTCAAAGGTGGTTTGTAAAGTTTCATGCTGGAAATTTCTCACTGGACCACGCTCCATGGTCAGATACACAAGTTGAAGTTGATAGTGATCAAATCAAGACACTGATTAAGAACAGTTAACATTATACCACGTGAGAGATAGCTGGCACACTCAAAATATCCAAATCAAGTGCTGAAAATCATTTGCACCAGCTTGGTTATGTTCATCATTTTGATGTTTGGGTTCCACATAAGTGGAAAAAACCTTCTTGACTCTATTTCCACATGCGATTCTCTACTTATATGTAACAAAAATGTTGTTTTTTAAAAGACAAGTTGGGATAGATGATAAAAAGTGGACACTGTACAGTAATGTGGAATGGAGGAGATCATGGGGCAAGTGAGATCAACCACTGCCAAGCCCATCAAAAGCCCATCTTCATCCAAAGAAGGTGATGCTGTGTCTGTAGTGGGATTGGAAGGGAGTCCTCTATCATGAGCTCCTTGTAGAAAATCAAGTGATTAATTCCAACAAGTGCTGCTCCCAGTTAGACCAACTGAAAGTAGCACTTGGCGAAAAGAGTCTAGTATTAGTCACCTGAACACACATAATCTTCCATCAGGATAATGCAAGATTGCATATTTCTTTGATAACCAGGCAAAAACCATTAGAAGGGAACTGCTGGGAAGTTCTGATTCATTCTCCACATCCACCAGACATCACCCTTTCAGACTTCCATTTATTTAGGTCTTTATAAAATTCTCTTAATGGAAAAAAATTTAATTCCCTGGCAGACTGCAAAAGGCTCATGGGACAATTCTTTGCTCACAAAGATAAAAAGTTCTGGGAAGATGTAAATTCAAGTTGCCTGAAAAATAGCAGAAGGTAGTAGAACAAAATGGTGAATACGTTGCTCAATGACATTTTTGATGAAAGTGAAGACTGTATCTTTTATTTTTACTTAAAATCGAAGGAACATTTATGTCAACACAATACAAAGCATCTCTTGTTTACCCCCCAAACATAGGCCTGCTGTATCTAGCCGATGAGAGAACCTGATGTGCTGAAGAACAACAGTTGGTGACATTTGGATTTGTATACACAACCTGGACAGTTTTATGTGGGGGTGCTAGGTTTGCATCATCATCAGCTTACAGATAAAATAACTTGCCCAGAGATACACTGCCAGCTGGTGTCAGAAGCAGGATTAATCATGGGTCTGTCTGACTGTGGAAACTGCTCTGCCCATTGATTCTGCTGAAAAATAGGTAACATAGCTGACTCGAGCTGTAGGCTGTATATATTCCCCTTTTAAAAAGCATGAAGGCAAAACTGGCCACGGACATGATAAAGATGAGAAAGAAAGAGATTGTGTGTATCGATGAGAGACTCAAGAAAATACTGTTGTAATAAATTAAAAACAGCAGCTTCTGAACAATTACTTTAGGACAGCATAGATATTAATGTTATGGCAGGTTGGTGATAAGTTTCCTATTAGTTAGCTACAGACACATAACAAACCACCCCAAAACTGAAAATAAGAGTTTATGATTGTACCTGTGGTCTTGGCTCAGCTCACTCATATGTCTGTGGTTCACTGTGGGTTGGGCAGCTACTCTGCTGGCCTTTGCTGCCCTATCCTTCATGTGTGAGAGCTGGCAGAGGGTAGACTAGTCTAGGATGATTTTAGCAAGGACCACTGGACTCTGCTCCACGTGGTTAACCTCTCCCTTTGGTTAACACAGGCTTTTGGTCAAGGTAGGGCTTCCCTGGTAGCTCAGATGGTAAAGCGTCTGCCTATAATGCGGGAGACTGGGTTCGATCCCTGGGTCGGGAAGATCCCCCGGAGAAGGAACTGGCAATCCACTCCAGTATTCATGCCTGGAAAATCCCATGGACCAAGAGCCTGGTGGGCTACAGTCCATGGGGTCACAAAGAGTCGGACACGACTGAGTGAGTTCACTTCACTTGCTCGACATAAGTTCTCAAGGAAGAGAGTGAGAGAGGCTTCCCCAGTAGTCCAAGGGTTAAGACTCCACGCTTCCAGGGCAGGCATTTTATCCCTGGTTGGGGAACTAAGAGCCCATATGCCTAATGACTAAGATGGGGTCATTTCCCCACTTCTTGAGTTTTGTCTGTCCTCGTGATTTGCTTTGGCCGATAGATTGCAGCAGAAGTGATGGTGAACTATTATTGCAAGCATAGCCTTCCATGGTCTTGGGCCTGCCCATTACCCATGTCCAGCCTAACCTGCGGGAGGGGAGGTTTCATACTGCACAGACACAAGCTCTCTTAGGCTAGCAGCCCCTGCCCACCTGTAGCTGACCAGAGATGAGTGGCGGAGCCTAGTGAGTCCAGAAGAACCACTCCCCTGAGCCCAGCTGAAACCCTGGGCCCACAGAGAGCTGAGCTAACCACAAAGTGGTTTTTTATGGCACAAGAACTAACAGTAGATATCATACAAGCAAAATGACCACCACTCTGTATCCTTTTCTATGGATGAGGTGGGTGGTATTTACCCTTTCACTCTAATTTGAACTTCATCTAAATACCAGTGTGGATCTCCTGACCTGTCTGCGGTTACCATCAATTCAACCAGCATCTTTGGAGGTATGCTGAGAAGTCTTCAGTTCATAATTATTACCTGCATGAAATTCATAGTCCTGTGGGGAAGGCAGCTCTGTAAGTAGATCCATGACAGTGCCATATGATACATGCTGACGTAGAGCTTTGGAAGCACAAGGCTGTCAAAGAAGAGAGTGTGATTTACTCTGCTTAAAGAGTGGCTTTCCAGAACTATTTCCTGTGCAGAGGGAGTGAAATTCCAGCATCAATGACATGCACAAAGGAATTCAGTTCAGTTCGGTTCAGTCGCTCAGTCGTGTCCGACTCTTGCCACCCTATGAATAGCAGCATGCCAGACCTCCCTGTCCATCACCAACTCCCGGAGTTTACCTAGACTTATGTCCATCGAGTCAGTGATGCCATCCAGCCATCTCATCCTCTGTTGTCCCCCTTTCCTCCTGCCCCCAATCCCTCCCAGCATCAGAGTCTTCTCCAATGAGTCAACTCTTCGCATGAGGTGGCCAAAGTACTGGAGTTTCAGCTTTAGCATCATTCCTTCCAAAGAAATCCCAGGGCTGATCTCATTCAGAATGGACTGGTTGGATCTCCTTGAAGTCCAAGGGACTCTCAAGAGTCTTCTCCAACACCACAGTTCAAAGACATCAATTCTTCGGCACTCAGCCTTCTTCACAGTCCAACTCTCACATCCATACATGACCACTGGAAAAACCTTAGCCTTGACTAGACGAACCTTTGTTGGCAAAGTAATGTCTCTGCTTTTCAATATGCTATCCAGGTTGGAAATAACTTTTCTTCCAAGGAGTAAGCATCTTTTAATTTCATGGCTGCAGTCACCATCTGCAGTGATTTTGGAGCCCAGAAAAATAAAGTCTGACACTGTTTCCACTGTTTCCCCATCTATTTCCCATGAAGTGATAGAACCAGATGCCACGATCTTCGTTTTCTGAATGTTGAGCTTTAAGCCAACTTTTTCACTCTCCACTTTCACTTTCATCAAGAGGCTTTTTAGTTCCTCTTCACTTTCTGCCATAAGGGTGGTGTCAGCTGCATATCTGAGGTTATTGATATTTCTCCCAGCAATCTTGACTCCAGCTTGTGCTTCTCCAGCCCAGTGTTTCTGATGATGTACTCTGCATAGAAGTTAAATAAACAGGGTGACAATATACAGCCTTGACGTACTCCTTTTCCTATTTGGAACCACTCTGTTGTTCCATGTCCAGTTCTAACTGTTGTTTCCTGACCTGTATACAAATTTCTCAAGAGGCAGGTCAGGTGGTATTCCCATCTCTTTCAGAATTTTCCACAGTTTATTGTGATCCACACAGTCAAAGGCTTTGGCATAGTCAATAAAGCAGAAATAGATGTTTTTCTGGAACTCTCTTGCTTTTTCCATGATCCAGCGGATGTTGGCAATTTGATCTCTGGTTCCTCTGCCTTTTCTAAAACTGGCTTGAACATCTGAAATTTCACGGTTCACGTACTGCTGAAGCCTGGCTTGGAGAATTTTGAGCATTACTTTACTAGCGTGTGAGATGAGTGCAATTGTGTGGTAGTTTGAGCATTCTTTGACATTGCCTTTCTTTGGGATTGGAATGAACAGTGACCTCTTCCAGTCCTGTGGCCACTGCTGAGTTTTCCAAATGTGCTGGCATATTGGGTACAGCACTTTCACAGCATCATCTTTCAGGATTTGAAATAGCTCCACTGACAGAATGTGGTCCACTGGAGTGCAAAGGAGAGTAGATTCCAAAGAACACAATAGATTCACAGAATAATAACTCTGGAATCTAGGACATTTAGGAGCCTCTTCAAGCTCCAGGTTCTAGGGTCCCCACTTTCTCCTCTGTTTAGCTTGGCCTTTAGGGGAGAAACTGTAGTCACTGTATCTTTCACATATTCATGATCTTAATTAACCCTAAAACTGACAATGGTGTTGAAGTCGCTAATATCCGATTTTATCTCCAAGCCTCCTTTTACGCCCTGAGTAAAAAAGTTCCCTTTGTTAAATCCTCTCTGACAATACTTAGTGTGCATTCTTGCTTCCTAACCAGAGCATGACTCATCCAGTTCTTCAGGGAAATGATTCTGAGGTTGACAGGATAATACGGAGGATAATTTTGAAGAGGATTGAGTGGGGAGGATGGGAGACAGGGAAAAAAAAACATTTCGAGATCAAGACAGGACTTCAGTTTCTTCCAGGCTAAAGTTATGAGGTACCTTAACTAAGGCAGGGGCCATGGGAGAGAGAACGTTTGCTCAGATCAGATCAGATCAGATCAGTCGCTCAGTCACGTCCGACTCTTTGCGACCCCATGAACCGCAGCACGCCAGGCCTCCCTGTCCATCACCAGCTCCCGGAGGTCACCCAGACTCATACCTATCGAGTCAGTGATGCCATCCAGCCATCTCATCCTCTGTCGTCCCCTTCTCCTCCTGCCCTCAATCCCTCCCAGCATCAGAGTCTTCTCCAATGAGTCAACTCTTCGCATGAGGTGGCCAAAATACTGGAGTTTCAGCTTTAGCATCATTCCTTCTAAAGAAATTCCAGGATTGATCTCCTTCAGAATGGACTGGTTGGATCTTCTTGCAGTCCAAGGGACTCTCAAGAGTCTTCTCCAACACCACAGTTCAAAAGCATCAATTCTTCGGCGCTCAGCCTTCTTCACAGTCCAGCTCTCACATCCATACATGACCACAGGAAAGACCATAGCCTTGACTAGGTGAACCTTTGTTGGTAAAGTAATGTCTCTGCTTTTGAATATGCTATCTAGGTTGGTCATAACTTTCCTTCCAAGGAGTAAGCGTCTTTTAATTTCCTGGCTGCAGTCACCATCTGCAGTGATTTTGGAGCCCAGAAAAACAAAGTCTGACACTGTTTCCACTGTTTCCCCATCTATTTCCCATGCAGTGATGGGACCAGATGCCATGATCTTCGTTTTCTGAATGTTGAGCTTTAAGCCAACCTTTTCACTCTCCACTTTCACTCTCATCAAGAGGCTTTTTAGCCCCTCTTCACTTTCTGCCATAAGAGTCGAGTCATCTGCATATCTGAGGTTATTGATATTTCTCCCGGCAATCTTGATTCCAACTTGTGTTTCTTCCAGTCCAGCATTTCTCATGATGTATTCTGCATATAAGTTAAATAAACATGGTGACAATATGCAGCCTTGACGTACTCCTTTTCCTATTTGGAACCAGTCTGTTGATCCATGACCAGTTCTAACTGTTGCTTCCTGACCTGCATACAGATTTCTCAAGAGGCAGATCAGGTGGTCTGGTATTCCCATCTCTTTCAGAATTTTCCAGTTTATTGTGATCTACACAGTCAAAGGCTTTGGCATAGTCAATAAAGCAGAAATAGATGTTTTTCTGGAACTCTCTTGCTTTTTCCATGATCCAGTGGATGTGGGCAATTTGATCTCTGGTTCCTCTGCCTTTTCTAAAACCAGCTTGAACGTTTCACATATTGCTGAAGGATGGCTTGGAGAATTTTGAGCATTACTTTACTAGCGTGTGAGATGAGTGCAATTGTGCGGTAGTTTGAGCACTCTTTGGCATTGCCTTTCTTTGGGATTGGGATGAAAACTGACCTTTTCCAGTCCTGTGGCCACTGCTGAGTTTTCCAAATTTGCTGGCATATTGAGTGCAGCACTTTCACAGCATCATCTTTCAGGACTTGGAATAGCTCCACTGGAATTCCATCACCTCCACTAGCTTTGTTCGTACTGATGCTTTCTAAGGCCCATTTGACTTCACATTCCAAGATGTCTGGCTCTAGGTCAGTGATCACATCATCATGATTATCTGGGTCATGAAGTTCTTTTTTGTTCAGTTCTTCTGTGTATTCTTGCCAACTCTTTTTAATATCTTCTGCTTCTGTTAGGTCCACACCATCTCTGTCCTTTATCGTGCCCATCTTTGCATGAAATGTTCCTTTGGTATCTCTGATTTTCTTTAAGAGATCCCTAGTCTTTCCCATTCTGTTGTTTTCCTCTATTTCTTTGCATTGATCACTGAAGAAGGCTTTCTTATCTCTTCTTGCTATTCTTTGGAACTTTGCATTTAGATGTTTATATCTTTCCTTTTCTCCTTTGCTTTTCGCTTTTCTTCTTTTCACAGCTATTTGTAAGGCCTCCCCAGACAGCCATTTTGCTTTTTTGCATTTCTTTTCCATGGGGATGGTCTTGATCCCTGTCTCCTGTACAATGTCACGAACCTCATTCCATAGTTCATCAGGCACTCTATCTATCAGATCTAGGCCCTTAAATCTATTTCTCACTTCCACTGTATAATCATAAGGGATTTGATTTAGGCCATACCTGAATGGTCTAGTAGTTTTCCCTACTTTCTTCAATTTCAGTCTGAATTTGGCAATAAGGAGTTCATGGTCTGAGCCACAGTCAGCACCTGGTCTTGTTTTTGCTGATTGTATAGAGCTTCTCCATCTTTGGCTGCAAAGAATATAATCGATCTGATTTCGGTGTTGACCATCTGGTGATGTCCATGTATGGAGTCTTCTCTTGTGTTGTTGGAAGAGGGTATTTGCTATGACCAGTGCATTTTCTTGGCAAAACTCTATTAGTCTTTGCCCTGCTTCATTCCGTGTTCCAAGGCCAAATTTGCCTGTTACTCCAGGTGTTTCTTGACTTCCTACTTTTGCATTCCAGTCCCCTATAATGAAAAGGACATCTTTTTTGGGTGTTAGTTCTAAAAGGTCTTGTAGGTCTTCATAGAACTGTTCAACTTCAGCTTCTTCGGGGTTACTGGTTGGGGCGTAGATTTGCATTACTGTGACATTGAATGGTTTGCCTTGGAAACGAACAGAGATCATTCTGTCATTTTTAGGATTGCATCCAAGTACTGCATTTCGGACTCTTTTGTTGACCATGATGGCCACTCCATTTCTTCTGAGGGATTCCTGCCCACAGTAGTAGATATAATGGTCATCTGAGTTAAGTTCACCCATTCCAGTCCATTTTAGTTCGCTAATTCCTAGAATTTCGACATTCACTCTTGCCATCTCTTGTTTGACCACTTCCAATTTGCCTTGATTCATGGACCTGACATTCCAGGTTCCTATGCAGTATTGCTCTTTACGTTTGCTCAGCCCAAGACAAAAGAGCCATCCTTGATTCTCCTTTCTCTGTCTACATCCTCAGCCCCCATCCCGACACCCGCACAGACAGCAATTCCATTAGCGAGCACACCCAGTTCCCCAAGCAGGAATGTTCTGAGCCTGGCAATGCTTCGCTACATCTGCTGCAGAAATTCTAGTCGAAGCTGATGCCTTTCCTGCCTCGATGATGAAGATAGCCTCCGACTTTTTCCTTTTCCCACTCTGATTTCCCAGATAAGGCAAATCCAGAGAAGCAGAGAGTAGACTAGTATTAGCTAGAGAGCAGCCAGCGTCCTTCTGGAACAACCATAACCCAGACCGCATTGCTCCCGGCTTGAAGCCCTGTTCTAGCAGACTCCGCTGGTGGCTGGGAGTGGAAGGCTCTCCAGGAGCGGCCCCGCCCTTCTGTCTCGTGTCACGTCCCCTATTTCCCCCTGGGGCGCTGCCCTGTGTCCTGCATTCGCACTGCTTCCCTGAGCCCTGAGCCCGCAGCCCGGCTCTGAGCTCCGCCCTGCCGCACCCGCACCCGGGGCCGGGGTTGGGGGGCGGGGGGCTCTCTCCTGCCTCCTGCCGGCCGCCCGCAGCTGCCTTTTCTCATCCTTCGGCTCTCATTTCAGAGGTCGTCTCTTCAGAGACACCTTTCTTCTCTTTTCTTTCCCATCCAGAGCTTACCTTGGCTCATGTTCATCACATCCTTGTTTCCTTCTTTTCACATTTATCTGAGCGCATTTCACCTCTTTTAATTCCTCCCCCTCTCCCTCCCCTTCCCCCTTCCCTTTCTTCCTTTTTTTTTCCTATTTTCTGGCTTCTCTCATTACAGTGCAATTATACAAAAACACAAGGCCAAGGGCCTAGTACACATTAAGGAATTTTAGAGCGTTAAGTAAGGAATTTAAAGAAAACGTTCTGTTGGTCAGTTCTGCGGGCTGTGATGATTGTTTAAGCATGGGAGAAAGGGTAAAGGAGGGAGTGGAGAAAAGCACTTAAATTTCTTGTTATATCAGGCTTCTGGGTGATGCCAGCACTATCAACCAGATCAGGGCTATCCTTGGAAGAGTACATTTTGGAGAGGAAATGATGGAATTGATTTGGGGCTGTGAGAGTCTTGCATGCTATAGAATACTTGCGGAGAGGTCTTTGTGGTTGTCAGTTGCCAAGTCGTGTCTGACCCTTCTTGACCCAGAGGACTGCAGCATGCCGGGCTTCCCCGTCCCGCACCATCTCCTGGAGTTTGCCCAAGGAGGAGAGGTCTACTGCACAGTAAAAATTTGGGCCTGGAACTTGGGGGTGAGGGGCGGGTGCTGGAGGGCAGAGCATTCATCATCATGACTATAGATAAACATTTATGCAAATATTTATAATTTGGCAACCCAAGTTGTAGCATATATCCCTATTAACATTTAAAAGAAAAATATATTCACAGATTTGAAGAATAATATATACATTTATAAGTACAAAATTTAATATTTAAATATATTGATAGGTATGAAGATAAACTCATATGCAAACATCTGCTTAAATGTAAATTTTAAAAGGCTTTATTCACATTCTAGGATGTTAATAAGTAGATGTAGGGCATGGATGGAATGAAAGGTGGGATTTATAAATTTTAGAGGCTCTAGAATCATTTAGGAGCATTTTAGCACCATATTGCTTTGAGGCCACACCAGAATGTATTTATGCTAGACTTCCGGCATTTGGTATTGTAATAAGCAAACAGTTTGTATTTTTGTTTCTTTGTTTCTTTTATTTTTAAGTTCATTTCTTGCTCCTGCTGAGAATCTGTCATCTTAAGCTGGGGGAATTACAGTGGGATTGTTTATTTCAGTCATCCCACTCTTTTCTGCTGGTTTTCCTGCCTAGCAGACATCACCAGATTATGTAAACTGATGAAAAATCTAAAGTGAAATGGGTATAATTATGCTATTTGAACACTCTTATTGGGAAGACCAAAGGGTTTCCTTTATATTATGACCTTTAATGTGAGAGAAAGTGACCTTCTTTATTTCACTGCTTGGAGAGGACACAGAACTTGTAAAATCACCACATTTATCATTAGGCAAAACACTCTTTCACAAGTCGCTACTATATTTTGATATTTCCAATGTAACCTAAGTTTCTTCCTGATAAACTTGTTACAAGGAAGTACCACCTGGCAGGTGTAAGCAAACAGGTAAGAGCCCTTTAGCTTTCACCTTTAAGCACGATCTGTGTCAGTAGGATGCTCTCTATCTGCAAGTGAGTCTTTTTTTTTCAAATATTGATACACGGACTATTTTCTCTGAAATTATTTTATGTAACTAATTTGTTTAGAAAATGCCACTTTTTAAAAAAAGTTTTAATTGGAGGATAATTGATTTACAGTACTGTGTTGGTTTTTGCCATACAGCAATGTCAACCAGCCATAGATATATTCCCTACCTCCCGCCTCCCACCACAGGCCACCCCTCTACACTGTCACTGAGCACCGGGTTTGAATTCTGTGCGTCATACAACGAATGCCTACTGGCTGTCTGTTTTACATCTAGTAATGTGTATGTTTCAGTGTACTCAGAAAAGTCCATCTTCTACATTTAGCCCGGCAAGTATCTGTTGCCTGTATATTAAACAGCGCATAAGTGTGGGAAGAGGGGGAAAAGGAGTGAGCAGACTCCAGCCTCCCAGACTCGGAAGTATCTGAGCCACCACCACAGTGTAAGGTGTGCTATGAACATCACACTTTCGTTATCTCCCTAAAGATTGGGCTCATCCAGTAATCCCAGAGGTATTCTTCAGGAAAAGAAGAGGGAAGGCATGACATTTCCATTAAGGGCACAGACTCCAGTGCCAGTCTTCCTATGCTTGAAAACTGGTGTATTCATCAAAGGAAGTAGTACTAGCTGCTGTAACAAAGGTCCCCAAAATCCCAGTGACATAAGCCCAGGGCGTGACCTAACTCACACGCCACTGCCCTGGCAAGAGGACCTCCTGGCCCCCTCATCCTGTAAGCAGTGACTCAGAGGCCCAGGCTCATGGTGTGGCTCTGCTATCATGGGGTCATTTGCTTCTATCCAGAGAGAAAGAGAAAACACATAGAAAACTGTGACATGTATTTGAGGGGCAAAGCTAGAAAAGTGGCCGTCAGCCCTTCTTCCACTTTCCAGTGGCCAGAACCGGTCACGCAACCCCACCTTGATGCAGGGGCAGTTGGAAGTGAAGTCCTCCTGTAGAGCTGGAAGGACAGTTAGTTGGGCACCCACATAGCATCAGCTCTGCCATTCCTGGTTCTACCGTTTGTCAATTTTATAAGTCTCCTTATGTCTCTGTTTCCTCCTCCATGAAATGGGGATAGTAATAGTCCTGACCTCAAAGTGCTGTCACAAAGATTCAGTGGGTCCAAATGTGTAAAGTGCTTGGAAGAGTGCCTGTAAGCACAACTGAAGTGTTAGAATTCCTACTTTATATTGTGAGGAAAAATTGCTATAAGGAAGATAGGAAGGAAAATAGGATTTCAGAGTGGGAAGAGACCATTTTTATGGGGGTGGGGAATGTGACTAGCAGACTCGCCCCAATAAAGATGCTCACACTGTCAACTGTGGAACCTGTGAATGTGTTAGGTTACCTGGTGAAAGGGACTCTGCAGATGTGATTAAGGTTATGGACCGTGAGATGGGGAGGGGGAGATTGTCTTGGATTATCTGGGTGGCTCAGTCTAACCACATGATCTATTAGGAGCAGAGAACTTTCTCGATTGAAGGCAGAAGGGATATGACAGAAGCGGATGTCAAATAGAACCTAAGTTTGACAGGGACTGGCTTTCTCAACCGAGGGGCCACGACTTCACTACTACAACCCGAAGTAATAGAATTCTGCTAACAACCCAAAGGAGTTGTAAAATAGATCCCCCCCACCTCCCCCAAAAATAAAATAAAACCTCAAGGTAAGAGCCCAACTGGTCCACACATCGACCTCCTCATTGGGAATCTTTAATAAAGGGCTGAGGTAAGCCTGCCTGGATTTCTTACCAACAGAACTGAAAGATAATCAGTGTGTTTTAAGCCATTAAATCTGTGGTGTAACTTCTTATGACAGCAAGAGGAAACTAATAAAAACAAGGGATCAGATCAGATAAGTCGCTCAGTCATGTCCAACTCTTTGTGACCCCATGAATCGCAGCTCGCCAGGCCTCCCTGTCCATCATCAACTCCCAGAGTTCACTCAGAGCTGGAGTTGCTCTCAGCATAAACCAGTGAGGAGGAGGGAAGCAAGTCAGAGAAGAAGAGACAGGCCAGGGGGAGCTCTCAGTGAAGCTCCTGCCCCAGGCTTGCCCCGAAGGGTTCTCTGGAGCATCAGCAGCGCCTCAGAGTTCGTTTCGTTTGGCAGTATGGAGCTGGGCTTTCCTCCTGCTTCCCTGGTCACCCCTTTGTGGTGGGCCAGCCTAGGGTGATATAAACCCCCAGGCACCAGGAGTAAAGAGTTCCTGTAGTCTCAGGGCGCTTTCTGAAGCAGACCTCAGGTACAGACCACTGGAAGCAAAGTGGCACAGCCTGCTAGGTGGACACGCTGAGCTGGTGGAAGGGGCTCCACATGTCTAGGGGCTCACTGACAGCCGCAGCTACAGATAGGGTGATGCTTGAGGATAGAGTCACTGATGGGATGTGACGGTGGGCCAGTGGAAGGGAACTGAGGGGCCACAGACCCCATGGCCCTTTGCCCTGGGAGAATGAAGGTGCCTGTGCTGGGGATAGAAACATCAGGAGGGAAAATCAGGCCGAACGAAGTGGGGCAGGGAAGATGGTGGCATCTATTTGGGATACCATACAAAACTCTCTTTTCTGTAAACACGTTATCCAGAAAAGTCACTCAGTCGTGTCCAACTCTTTGCAACCTCATGGACTATACAGTCCGTGGGATTCTCCAGGCCAGAATACTAGAGTGGGTTGCTGTTCCTTTCTCCAGGGGATCTTCCCAACCCAGGGATCAAACCCAGGCCTCCCGCATTGCAGATGGATTCTTTACTAACTAGTAAAGTAATGCTCAAAATTCTCCAAGCCAGGCTTCAGCAATATGTGAACCGTGAACTTCCTGATGTTCAAGCTGGTTTTAGAAAAGGCAGAGGAACCAGAGATCAAATTGCCAACATCCGCTGGATCATGGAAAAAGCAAGAGAGTTCCAGAAAAACATCTATTTCTGCTTTATTGACTATGCCAAAGCCTTTGACTGTGTGGATCACAATAAACTATGGAAAATTCTGAAAGAGATGGGAATACCAGACCACCTGATCTGCCTCTTAAGAAATCTGTATGCAGGTCAGGAAGCAACAGTTAGAACTGGTCATGGAACAACAGACTGGTTCCAAATAGGAAAAGGAGTACGTCAAGGCTGCATATTGTCACCATGTTTATTTAACTTATATGCAGAATACATCATGAGAAATGCTGGACTGGAAGAAACACAAGTTGGAATCAAGATTGCTGGGAGAAATATCAATAACCTCAGATATGCAGATGACACTACTCTTATGGCAGAAAGTGAAGAGGGGCTAAAAAGCCTCTTGATGAAAGTGAAAGTGGAGAGTGAAAAGGTTGGCTTAAAGCTCAACATTCAGAAAACGAAGATCATGGCATCTGGTCCCATCACTGCATGGGAAATAGATGGGGAAACAGTGGAAACAGTGTTAGACTTTGTTTTTCTGGGCTCCAAAATCACTGCAGATGGTGACTGCAGCCATGAAATTAAAAGATGCTTGCTCCTTGGAAGGAAAGTTATGACCAACCTAGATAGCATATTCAAAAGCAGAGACATCACTTTACCAACAAAGGTTCGCCTAGTCAAGGCTATGGTCTTTCCTGTGGTCATGTATGGATGTGAGAGCTGGACTGTGAAGAAGGCTGAGCGCCGAAGAATTGATGCTTTTGAACTGTGGTGTTGGAGAAGACTCTTGAGAGTCCCTTGGACTGCAAGAAGATCCAACCAGTCCATTCTGAAGGAGATCAATCCTGGAATTTCTTTGGAAGGAATGATGCTAAAGCTGAAACTCCAGTATTTTGGCCACCTCATGCGAAGAACTGACTCATTGGAGAAGACTCTGATGCTGGGAGGGATTGAGGGCAGGAGGAGAAGGGGACGACAGAGGATGAGATGGCTGGATGGCATCACTGACTCGATGGATGCGAGTCTGAGTGACCTCCGGGAGCTGGTGATGGACAGGGAGCCCTGGCGTGCTGCGGTTCATGGGGTCGCAAAGAGTCGGACACGACTGAGCGACTGATCTGATCTGATCTTTACTAACTGAGCCACCAGGGAAGCCTAAGAATACTGGAGTGGATAGCCTATCTCTTCTCCAGAGGCTCTTACCAACCAGGAATTGAACCAGGGTCTCCTTCATTGTAGGCAGATTCTTTACCAGCTGAGCTACCAAGGAAACCCAGAATACCAGAGGCTCAGCTCAATTTCCAAGTGATGCAAAGGCCCTACAACTTTCCGAGTTGTATGAATTCCAAGCTTCTGTGATGGTAGGGTTCCATTTCCCACATCAGTGTTTTGATTTCTTTCCATTTTCCAAAAATATCCACCTATTTTTTTGGCTCCAAAATCACTGTAGATGGTGAGATGGTGATTGCAGCCATGAAATTAAAAGACGCTTACTCCTTGGAAGGAAAGTTATGACCAATGTAGATAGCATATTCAAAAGCAGAGACATTACTTTGCCAACAAAGTTCCGTCTAGTCAAGGTTATGATTTTTCCAGTGGTCATGTATGGATGTGAGAGTTGGACTGTGAAGAAAGCTGAGCACTGAAGAATTGATGCTTTTGAACTGTGGTGTTGGAGAAGACTGTTGAGAGTCCCTTGGACTGCAGGAAGATCCAACCACTCCATTCTAAAGGAGATCAGCCCTGGGTGTTCTTTGGAAGGACTGATGCTGAAGCTGAAACTCCAATACTTTGGCCACCTCATGCAAAGAGTTGACTCATTGGAAAAGACTCTGATGCTGGAAGGGATTGGGGGCAGGAAGAGAAGGGGATGACAGAAGATGAGATGAATAGATGACATCACTGACTCAATGGACGTGAGTTTGGGTGAACTCCGGGAGTTGGTGATGGGCAAGGAGGCCTGGTGTGCTGTGATTAATGGGGTCACAAAGAGTCGGACACGGCTGAGTGACTGAACTGAACTGAACTGAACTTTCATACAGGAGGGTGAATAGGATGGAGTGTGATTGAATGCTCTCACTTCCTCTGAATAAACACATCAGTTCAGTTCAAAAATTAAAGGACATTCTCTAGATAGGAATCACTAAAAGGGTGTATAAATTCGAACCCAAAACAACAAAGTAAGTCTATCTTATTAATAATTACTTTAAACGTTAATGGGCTGAATGCCCTAATCAACAGACAAAGACTGGCCAAATTGATACAAAAACAAGACCCCTACATACCTTGTCTACAAGAGATAACCAAAAGATTAAAACGGGTCAAATGGATACAAAAACTAGACCCCTATATATGTTGTCTACTAGAGAACCACCTTAAAATAGGGGATATATATAGTGACTGAAAATGAAGGGCTGGAAAAAGATTTTCTATGCAAATACGGACCAAAAGAAAACAGGAGTAGCAATACTCATATTAGATAAAATTGACTTTAAAATAAAGGTCCTGAAAAGGAGACAATGAAGGTTACACATAATGACTTAAAGGAACAATCCAAAAAGAAGTTATAACAATTATATATGTACCCAACATTGGAGCATTGATATATCTAAGATAAACCCTAATTAGTATGATAGAAGAAATATACAACACCACAATAATAGTGGGAGACTTTAATACTCCACTCATACAATCTGACTGTAATAGACAAAGTAAAGAGGAAATCATATTCACTTATAAGCTTCAAAAAATTCAATTCATTCATGAGAGTTTAAAAAAAATTAAGAAAAATTGACTTATTTGTTCATTCTGTAAATGTTTATTGACTATTTTATGGGTCTGGTACCACTTTGGGTATTAGGGAGGAAGAAGTGACAAATGTGATCCTGTCCTAAATCATATATTGTTGTAAAGATAGATCTACCAATACAAAATACCAAGATGTGCCTAAGATGAGGACACCCAAACTGGACTTTTAGTTTCATGAACTTTTCATTTCCAGATCAAACCTCCTAATATAAGATGAATTTAATATGACTTTTAAAAATGTTCTTTGTGATTAAAAACAGAAAGCCATTAGTTAAGAAATTACATATACTCCTCCCCACCATCACTCCCCTTCTTCCTTCCCATTTCCCTCCCACCCTCATTGATCCTCTCCTTTGTCCATTTTCCCCTGCAAAAAAAAAAAACAAAAACAATAATAATAATAAAGTTAGCTCTAAGACCTCAGGCAAGCACTTAACTTCAACATCTCTGAAAAGGGAATGATACTAGCCAGCTTATCCTGGAATTTTCCTGAGGATGTACAGGGATTTTTAGCATGATTTCTGAGATCATGATTCCTAATAATATTCAGTTCAGTTAAGTTCAGTTGCTCAGTCATGTCCATCTCTTTGCGATCTCATGGACTGCAGCACCAGAGAAGGCAGTGGCAACCCACTCCAGTACTCTTGCCTGGAAAATCCCATGGATGGAGGAGCCTGGTGGGCTGCAGTCCATGGGGTTACGAAGAATCGGACACGACTGAGCGACTTCACTTTCACTTTTCACTTTCATGCATTGGAGAAGGAAATGGCAACCCACTCAGTGTTCTTGCCTGGAGAATCCCAGGGACGGTGAGTCTGGTGGGCTGCTGTGTATGGGGTCACACAGAGTCGGATATGACTGAAGAGACTTAGCAGCAGCAGCAGCAACAGGACTGCAACACGCCAGGCCTCCCTGTCCATCAACAACTCTCAGAGATTACTAAAACTCATGTCCATTGAGTCTGTGATGCCATCCAACTATCTTATCCTTTGTCATCCCCTTCTCCTCCTGCCTTCAATTTTCCCCAGCATCAGGGTCTTTTCAAATGAGACACTTCTTCCTATCAGGTGGCCAAAGTATTGGAGTTTCAGCTTTAGCATCAGTCCTTCGAATGAATATTCAGGACTGATTTCCTTTAGGATGTACTGGTTGGATCTCCTTGCAATCCAAGGGACTCTCAACAGTCTTCTCCAACACCACAGTTCAAAAGCATAAATTCTTCGGTGCTAAGCTTTCTTTATAGTCTAACTCTCACATCCATACACGACCACTGGAAAAACCATAGCCTTGACTAGACAGACCTTTGTTGGCAAAGTGACGTCTCTGCTTTTGAATATGCTATCTACGTTGGTTGTA
This sequence comes from Tragelaphus eurycerus, assembly GCA_935064755.1. NCBI lineage: Eukaryota > Metazoa > Chordata > Mammalia > Artiodactyla > Bovidae > Tragelaphus > Tragelaphus eurycerus. The sequence continues at coordinate 691,580 of CAKXYN010000244.1, forward strand.
ACTTTTCTTCCAAGAAGCAAGCGTCTTAATTAATTTCATGGCTGCAGCCACCATCTGCAGTGATTTTGGAGCCCCGAAAATAAAGTCAGCCACTGTTTCCCCATCTATTCACCATGAAGTGATGGGACCAGAAGCCATAATCTTAGTTTCCTGATGTTGAGTTTTAAGCCAACTTTTTCACTTTCTTTTTCACTTTCAACAAGAAACTCTTTAGTTCTTCTTCCCTTTCTGTCATAAGGGTGGTGTCATCTGCATATTTGAGGTTACTGGTATTTCTTTTGGCAGTCTTGATTCCAGCTTCTGCTTCATCCAGCCTGGCATTTCATATGATGTACTCTGCATATAAGTTAAATAAGCAAGGTGACAATGTACAGCCTTGATGTACTCCTTCCCAATTTGGAACCAGTCTGTTTTTCAGTGTCCAGATCTAACTGTTGCTTCCTGACCTGCATACAGATTTCTCTCAAGGCAGGTAAAGTGGTCTGGTATTCCCACCTCTAAGAATTTTCCACATTTTGTTGTGATCCACACAGTCCAAGGTTTTGGCCTAGTCAATAAAGCAGAACTAGATGTTTTTCTGGAACCCTCTTGCTTTTTCGATAATCCAACAGATGTTGGCAATTTGATCTCTGGTTCCTCTGCCTTTTCTAAATCCAGCTTGAACATCTGAAAGTTCATGGTTCACATACTGGTGAGGCCTGGCTTGGAGAATTTTAAACATTTCTAGAGTCTGAGATGAGTGCAATTGTGTGGTAGTTTGAACATTCTTTGGCATTGCCTTTCTTAGGGATTGGAACGAAAACTGACCTTTTCCAGTCCTGTGGCCACTGCTGAGTTTACCAAATTTGCTGGCATATTGAGTGTAGCACTTCACAGCATCATTTTTTAGGATTTGAAATAGCTCAAGTGAAATTCCATCAACTCCACTAGCTTTGTTCATAGTGATGCTTCCTAAGGCCCATTTGACTTCGCCTTCCAGGATGTCATTACATTAATGCTGTTTATAATTCTCACTAAACACAGCCTATGATGTAGAGCTATATGCAGACCCAAGGGCCATGCTTATCTTTGGCCGTGCTTCTCAAGGGACATGGCTTATCTTTGGGGAGACAGTCAGAAGATTAGGGAGAGATCCAATTCATTTGTCTTGAGTCCTCCTACTTGGATCTGAGAATTGACTGGTCAGTCCATTTTTATCCAGTTGAGAGTTTGATGACTACCAAGTTAATATGGGGAAAAAATCATAAATTCTCTGTGAGATATTCATGAGCAGGATGATAGAAATATCATACTATAAAGCTATGAGGTCCATTGGGGAAATCAGGCTTTTTCTCTTTTCTGTCCATCTCCCCTTCCCTCCCTTCCTTATTGTCTTTTAAATATATATATATATATGTGTGTGTGTGTATACATACACACCTATATATAATGAGAGTCCACTATGTACCAGGCATTGTGCTGGACATGTGGTTCATTGGTAAACAAAATGAGACACAGTCTCTAAATAAAACCTGCATAGACCCTTGTGATGTTATAGAAACATAGACCTCTTTATTTACCTGAAAATGTTTATTTAATATTTACTATGTTCCAAGCACTATTCTTGTCATGTGCAAGATTCACACAAATGAATGTAAAATTTTAACTGAAACAAATACAAAGAAGAGAGGTCCATAATGCTAGGAGACTTTATAATAGGGATAGTTGGGAAAATGATGGGATATAACCAAGAGAAAACAAGATTGACGTAATTTGGTTTGGTTTTTTTCTTGTCTTTTTCCCCCCCTCAAGTCTGCTGCTGCTGCTGCTGCTGCTAAGTTGCTTCAGTCGTGTCTGACTCTGTGCGACCCCATAGACGGCAGCCCACCAGGCACCCCCGTCCCCGGGATTCTCCAGGCAAGAGCACTGGAGTGGGTTGCCATTTCCTTCTCCAATGCATGAAAGTGAAAAGAGAAAGTGAAATTGCTCAGTCGTGTCCAACTCTTTGCGACCCCATGGACTGCAGCCTACCAGGCTCCTCTGTCCATGGGATTTTCCAGGCAAGAGTACTGTAGTGGGGTGCCATTGCCTTCTTTGCTCCTTAAGTCTAGTGAAGGGTAATATGAGTAAGAGGAATGTGTAAAGCATAAGACGACAACTTGCAGAACTTTGACACGTGAACCCATGCATGTCATCAGTGCCCAGATCAGGAATCAGAACACTGCCAGCCCCAGATGCTCTCCTCCTGCCCACCTCCAAGTCACCGCCCCCTGAAAGTGACAAATATCCCAACTTCAAAACTACTGAACTTTAGTTTTGCTTATGTTTAAACTTCATGAAAATGAACTCATACAGTATAAACTTCTTTGCACCTGAGGTTTTTTCCTCCTCAACATTACATCTGTGAAGTAGATTTATGATGCTTTGTGTATAGTCAGAGATTGTTCATGTTCACTGCTAGGTAATATTCTGTGGGTATACCACAATTATTTTTTCCATTATGCTTCTGTTGGGAGTTTGGATAGTTTTGAATTAGGGACTATTATGAATAATGCCGCTATAAATATTCTGCTGTATATCTTTTGGTACAAAGATATATGCTTTCTATTGCATATATACCCAGAAATAAGATTGCTGAATCATAGAAGGTGCAAATGTTGCACTTCGACAGATATGTTGGTTTTTCTAAGTGATTGGACCAGTTTTCAGTCCCATTGGCAGTGCGTGGGATCTCCAGTCAGCAGTGATTTCTAACCAGGTACATCCCTATGTTTGACCTTGTCCTTCTCCTAAGCATAGTGGCTCTCTAGTAACCTTGCATCTAATATCCCTCCTAAGAATAGAAAGTTGTGGTCAGGGAACTGAGAAGATGATAGACCCTTTTCTCTAGCTAGTGGGAACAGTGTTTGATCAAATTTGACCTTCCAAAAAGCAATTATGATACTCTACATTAATCAGTATAGTGGATTGGCAATTTCTTTTAAAACTTCCTGTGTCTGCTACTCTTCATTGACTGAATGTCTAAGCGTGTTCTGGATGGTATAAATAAAGAATCTTATATACTGTTCTGATGGCACATGTATTTCCCTAGAAAAGATGAACAGACTGTTTCAAATTTTGCTCAGTAGCAATTTTCCAGCTACTTGGAAACTAGAATAAAAGTCATGCTTTGTTGGTTGTTTGACACTATACCTTAAATGCTTTTGTGAATCAAAATGAAAGTAAGTGAATTCTAAAGGTAACGTACAGATGGCCCCCAAAGTATGACCTTGGCCTTGGTCTTGCAAAGTCTTATCACTAAAGAAAGTGAATAAATTTCCGATTTGGTAAAACCCAGTCTTGTGGTCCAGGGATCCTGGAAAAGAGATGAATGTTAAGGTCTAAAGTCAGGAAAAGTTGAGGATGAATAACAAGAGGGCTTCCCAGGTGGCACTGGATGGGTTTCCCCAGGCAAACCTGCCTGCCAACTGAGGAGATATAAGAGAGGTGGGTTTGATCTCTGGATCGTGAAGATTCCCTGGAGGAGGGCATGGCAACGCACTACAGTATTCTTGCCTGGAGACTCCCATAGTCAGAGGAGCCTGGCAGATTATGGCCCGTAGGGTCGCAAAGAGTCAGACACGACTGAAGTGACTTAGAATGCACGCATGCATGGAACAATGTGAGAAGCAGCTGGACAGCAGTATCATAAGGAATTTATACTGGAGTGGGTTGCCATTTCTTTCTCCTTATGCAAACCCAGTTTCTATGAAATAGAAACCAAATAGGAAGAAAAAAATAAATCAGAAGTAGAGAAAGCTTGGTTAGGAAGATTGATTGATGTATCAGTCAGCATGGGCTAGACTATTCTGGGTAACAGTCCCATATCTCAGTGACTTACAATTAAACAAGGTTAGTTTCTTGTTGAGAGTTCATGCTATTTGCATGCTCTCTATAGCTTTGTTCTGTGTCTTCTGCACCTTGAGGTGCAGGCTGACTAACCTGTGTACTAGTTATCTCTGGACACGTTAATGTGGCAATTTCAGACTTCTACAAATCTTTAGCAGTATTCAGGAATAAGCATCTATGCTTTTTGCTGTTACCTGCCTGCTGGACAAGTCTGCTGATCTGGGTGAGGCTCAGTTGATCTCAGCTTGGCTCCCTCACATGTATGGTGGTTGACTTGCAATGGACTGGTCCAAAATCATCTCAGATGAGACATCTCATCTGTGGTCCCTCATTCTTCATCCTCACTCTTCAACAGGCTAAACCAGGCTTGTTCATGTGACAGTATCTGGGTTCCTGCCAATTAGGTTATGAAATAGCACATCATGGCTTCTTCCACATTCTATTGGCCAACCAAGTCATGGGCCAGCCCAGATTCCAGGAAAGAGGAACTCCACCCTCGATGGAAGTTGCTACTAAACACATTATGTAGGGAGCGGTGAAGAGTTGGAATCATTTTTGCCATCAGTGTTCTAAAATCTAGAGCATTGCTGGTCAAAAAAGTACTGAACATAGGAAATATTTTCTTACAAGTGACACACATCGCTTCCCCCATGTTTCTTTGTCAGAGTAGGTCATGCAGCCATTGTGTTTTCCTGATGCCAACGCAATAGGGAAATAGAATACTCTATCACAGAAGGGCAGTGAATATTTGTAAAAATAATAGTCTTCCAAATAGAGAGGGAAAAATACAGGTTTATTCAAGTGTATCGGTGCCTCACAGACTTTGTCCTGGCATGAGAATGTTTCCCAGACATTAGACATGACACGAAAATGTTAATAATACCCTTTTATGTTTCCAGAGGATTGTCCCTTGAAAGTCCCTGGAGCATTTAGGGACTCCCGCTGTCATAATCTCTAGTTCAATCAATACAGCCTATTATCAACTGACCCTTGGAAGCAGCAGGCGTACGCTTTGTACCTGATATGGCAAATTGTACAACAAACCCAAAAAAGAACCTGAAAGTAGGTATGTTTTCAGAAGTTGATTTTCCCATCCAGTCAAAGTGCAGCAGGTAGTAATCCAAGTTCACAAACTTGAGTGTGTAAGAAAGTCAGCTCTTTTTATATCCTGTAACTCTAGTTAATTTCTGTTATGAGCCTCTATGCCACAGATCAGATCAGATCAGATCAGTCGCTCAGTCGTGTCTGACTCTTTGCGACCCCATGAACCGCAGCACACCAGGCCTCCCTGTCCATCACCAGCTCCCGGAGGTCACCCAGACTCGCATCCATCGAGTCAGTGATGCCATCCAGCCATCTCATCCTTTGTCGTCCCCTTCTCCTCCTGCCCTCAATCCCTCCCAGCATCAGAGTCTTCTCCAATGAGTCAACTCTTCGCATGAGGTGGCCAAAATACTGAAGTTTCAGCTTTAGCATCATTCCTTCTAAAGAAATTCCAGGATTGATCTCCTTCAGAATGGACTGGTTGGATCTTCTTGCAGTCCAAGGGACTCTCAAGAGTCTTCTCCAACACCACAGTTCAAAAGCATCAATTCTTCGGCGCTCAGCCTTCTTCACAGTCCAGCTCTCACACCCATACATGACCACAGGAAAGACCATAGCCTTGACTAGGCGAACCTTTGTTGGTAAAGTAATGTCTCTGCTTTTGAATATGGTATCTAGGTTGGTCATAACTTTCCTTCCAAGGAGCAAGCGTCTTTTAATTTCATGGCTGCAGTCACCATCTGCAGTGATTTTGGAGCCCAGAAAAACAAAGTCTGACACTGTTTCCACTTTTTCCCCATCTATTTCCCATGCAGTGATGGGGCCAGATGCCATGATCTTCGTTTTCTGAATGTTGAGCTTTAAGCCAACCTTTTCACTCTCCACTTTCACTTTCATCAAGAGGCTTTTTAGCCCCTCTTCACTTTCTGCCATAAGAGTCGTGTCATCTGCATATCTGAGGTTATTGATATTTCTCCCGGCAATCTTGATTCCAACTTGTGTTTCTTCCAGTCCAGCATTTCTCATGATGTATTCTGCATATAAGTTAAATAAACATGGTGACAATATGCAGCCTTGACGTACTCCTTTTCCTATTTGGAACCAGTCTGTTGTTCCATGACCAGTTCTAACTGTTGCTTTCTGACCTGCATACAGATTTCTTAAGAGGCAGATCAGGTGGTCTGGTATTCCGATCTCTTTCAGAATTTTCCATAGTTTATTGTGATCCACACAGTCAAAGGCTTTGGCATCGTCAATAAAGCAGAAATAGATGTTTTTCTGGAACTCTCTTGCTTTTTCCATGATCCAGTGGATGTTGGCAATTTGATCTCTGGTTCCTCTGCCTTTTCTAAAACCAGCTTGAACATCAGGAAGTTCATGGTTCACATATTGCTGAAGCCTGGCTTGGAGAATTTTGAGCATTACTTTACTAGCGTGTGAGATGAGTGCAATTGTTCGGTAGTTTGAGCACTCCCTTGGCATTGCCTTTCTTTGGGATTGGGATGAAAACTGACCTTTTCCAGTCCTGTGGCCACTGCTGAGTTTTCCAAATTTGCTGGCATATTGAGTGCAGCACTTTCACAGCATCATCATTCAGGACTTGGAATATTTCCACTGGAATTCCATCACCTCCACTAGCTTTGTTCGTAGTGATGCTTTCTAAGGCCCATTTGACTTCACATTCCAAGATGTCTGGCTCTAGGTCAGTGATCACATCATCATGATTGTCTAGGTCTTGAAGCTCTTTTTTGTTCAGTTCTTCAGTGTATTCTTGCCAACTCTTCTTAATATCTTCTGCTTCTGTTAGGTCCACACCATCTCTGTCCTTTATCGTGCCCATCTTTGCATGAAATGTTCCTTTGGTATCTCTGAATTTCTTGAAGAGATCCCTAGTCTTTCCCATTTTGTTGTTTTCCTCTATTTCTTTGCATTGATCATTGAAGAAGGCTTTCTTATCTCTTCTTGCTATTCTTTGGAACTCTGCATTTAGATGTTTATATCTTTCCTTTTCTCCTTTGCTTTTCGCTTCTCTTCTTTTCACAGCTATTTGTAAGGCCTCCCCAGACAGCCATTTTGCTTTTTTGCATTTCTTTTCCATGGGGATGATCTTGATCCCTGTCTCCTGTACAATGTCACGAACCTCATTCCATAGTTCATCAGGCACTCTATCTATCAGATCTAGGCCCTTAAATCTATTTCTCACTTCCACTGTATAATCATAAGGGATTTGATTTAGGCCATACCTGAATGGTCTAGTAGTTTTCCCTACTTTCTTCAATTTCAGTCTGAATTTGGCAATAAGGAGTTCATGGTCTGAGCCACAGTCAGCTCCTGGTCTTGTTTTTGCTGATTGTATAGCGCTTCTCCATCTTTGGCTGCAAAGAATATAATCGATCTGATTTCGGTGTTGACCATCTGGTGATGTCCATGTATAGAGTCTTCTCTTGTGTTGTTGGAAGAAGGTGATTGCTATGACCAGTGCATTTTCTTGGCAAAACTCTATTAGTCTTTGCCCTGCTTCATTCCGTGTTCCAAGGCCAAATTTGCCTGTTACTCCAGGTGTTTCTTGACTTCCTACTTTTGCATTCCAGTCCCCTATAATGAAAAGGACATCTTTTTTAGGTGTTAATTCTAAAAGGTCTTGTAGGTCTTCATAGAACCTTTCAACTTCAGCTTCTTCGGCGTTATTGGTTGGGGCATAGACTTGGATTACTGTGACATTGAATGGTTTGCCTTGGAAATGAACAGAGATCATTCTGCCACAATGAAGTACAAATTTGTTTTTAATTAATTCAGGATTTCCCTGTGCTTTCTTGGGACTGGATGTCAGCCCCAGGGCTTTCACTGTGCCATGGCTTGAGTGGTGTGGAACCAGGGATACGGAGTCCTCTGACGTGTCTGCATCTGTTGAGCCATCCTTCCCCCTGTTTCTCATCTGTGGTTCCATAGACTACTGCTGCACAGTCCTAAGATCTGTCTGTTAAGATCGCAGAGGGGACGTTCTCTCCCCCACCTCAGGCCTGCTGGGCCACAGCAGGGGGCAGCCTGGGGGGTCTATGTGAATCCTTTCACTATTGTCATGCCATCCTGGGTCTTCAGGAGGCATTCTACAGAGACCCAGCCATGACAGTGTTGAAGGCAGGGCTGTTGTGACATCAATCAGGGTCAGTTGTCCAGACAATCTGCTTCCTTTTCCATCTCAAGCTCTTACTGAACACCTAGGATTTTACCAAAGGAGATCTAGCTCCTTTGCTTCTCTCCTCCAAATCTATCTTGGTGTTATTGTTTATGAATCTACTCCCAAGAAATTGAGCATAACATTTCATGGTTTTTCTCTCTCAGGCAATCATCTGCATGCTCCTCCCTACTCTCAAGTCCCTTACTTGGTTTGAGGGGTGGGTAAGCTGGTAAACTTTGCTTTTGCACATCTTGTTGTTTTTGCTGTTTAGTCATTAAATTGTGTCTGACTTTTTATGACTCATGGACTGTAGCCCAGCAGGCTCCTCTGTCTATGGGATTTCCCAGGCAAGAATACTGGAGTGGGTTGCCATTTTCTTCTCCAGGGAACATTCTCTACCCGGGGATCAAAGCCACATATCCAGCATTGATAGGCAGATTCTTTACCACTGAGCCACCAGGGAAACCCATTTTGCACATCTTACCGTGTCCCAGATCTGTTTTATTATCTGTGTGTATGATCATCCTTTTTCCCCCCAACAGGACCTAAGCTTTTAAAACTCAAAAACCCAGAAAGCAATTGTTGTTTGTCCCCTTTTATCCTTCTTCAAGACAATGAACTTAAACATGATGCTGCTGGAATAAGGGTGAGGGGAGGAGATGGAGTTAACAGTAATTAGCAGGAGTGAAAATAACAAAAGGAAAAATGATTGGTTGTTGGTGTACCGATAAGTGCTAAACAACCCGTTCTACACACACACACACACACACACACACACACACACACACACACAGAGGCAGAGCCTGGATTTGTAGTGTTTTGGTGGCCATAGCATAAATAGCCCTACTGTGACTGATTTCAAGTTACCACTGTAGCATTACTGAATATAGAATTGGGAACAGATGGGCGTTGCTGTACCATTATGTAGCATGTTTGCCTTAAAAATCAAAAAGACAATCTCAAGATCAGAGCAAATGCAGTAAGCTATTTACAAAGTGATGAATCATAAGTGCTTATTTTCTTTGTTTTTTAAAAGTATAATTTATTTAATTGTAAGTTTATATAATTTAATTTTTAATAGAAGTTTCATTTAACCAGCAAACAAAATTCCTGAAAATTTCACAACAGGCTCCCATCACACCACAGTTGTTAATATTTGAATACCACTGTTAATATTTTATAGCCACATTCCTGACACAGAGACAAGTAGCCATTTATTGCTCAGAGTGTCGAGTGCGTCAGTCATCACTATGAAGTGTTTTGGGTGCGTCCGAGCCCTACCTCATAGTTTCAGATCCACTTGGGATGCGACACCAAGCTCATGCTTGTTTTGTCTTTTGATTTATGCTCAGCACCTTTTTTTTTTTTTTGGTACTAATGTGAAAGGCCCGATGTGGGGATAGTCCACATACGCTGGAGCAACCCTTGACTCATGGATAAAGAAGGTGATAGATCATCACGTCTCTAAATCCATCCTCCTTTGCAGCAAGCCCCAATTCCCCATGGCTACAGTAACTCCATAATGGACAGTTGGACTGAATATTCCCCGTCCTTCTTATATTCTCTGTTACCATCACTCCTGGCCCCTGAGCAAACTTCCTAACAAACTACCTATTCATAACCCCATGTCACAGGCTTTGTTTTCAAGAGGACTCTCAACTCAGTCACTCACTTCATGTCACACTGTTATTTTATCTATAGAAGAGCTTATGCGATTTGAGGGTATCTACAGGAATTTAAACCATGCACATGTACTTTTCAAACAGAAAAACTGTGCTATTTGGACCAGCAACTCAGATTTTGTAGAAACAAAACAGACCAAAGAGCAGTGGTTTAGGCACTCTCTGGTACAGAGACAGACAAATTTCTCTCTCTATAGGCCTTGGGACTTCAGGTGGCCTAGGGCTAGGCCTTAACTTTCTGGGAAACAGCCTTATAAGACCGTCTGTGATCATCTTGCCTTACAGATATGTCAGAAGTGACAGGTTGTAGTTTTCAAGATGACTGTGATAAGAGCTCTCATCCCACGTGTTGTTCTTACAGCGGGAGTCTGACACACTTGCCATCAAAAAGTGGGGTCTGTGTTTCCTCCCCTTAATCTGGACAGGTTTGAGATTATATCAAGAGGAATTGATGTGGATTTCCAAGGCTGTTTAATAAGTGCTCATGTAGCTTCCACTTGGTTCCCTTAGGACAGTTTCTTAGAATTCTGAGTCACATGTAGGCAGTCCAGCTCCCTTGAGGCCAGCATGTTGTGAGGAGGCCCAATCTAGCCCATGTGGAAAGGCCACAGAACAATCCCTGAAACAGCTTTGAGAGAAAGAGGCCCATCTAACCCCCAGCTGCTTCAGTCTCTTGCTGTTTCCAAGGCCCCCAAGTCAGAAATACCCAGATAAGTCTTTTCTGGGGGCTTTCCCGTTGGCTCGGTGGTGAAGAATCCTCCGAGCAGGACACGCAGGTTTGAGCCCTGGGTCAGGACGATTCCCTGGAGAAGGAAAGGGAAATCCACCCAAGTATTTTTGCCTAGGAAATCCCATGATCAAAGGAGCCTGTCAGGCTACAGTCCCTGGGGCTGCAAAGAGTTGGACACAACTGAGTGTCTAAAACCACCACCCCTGCCACCGAGTCCTTCATGAATCCCTGTCCACAGAAACCATGAGAGAGAATAAATGGATTGTTGTTTTATAATTACTAAATTTTCAACATCATAAACAACAGTAACTAGAACGAAAGAGTCACCCAGTTCGTGTACTTGCCTTCACTTTGGTGGATGACCAGGCTTATCTCCTACTGTGACAATAGGGATGGGCTTGCTGCTCAGCTGAGGAACAGTTAATCACTATAAATATATATGTTTTAAGTGTGGCGATAGTAATCACAGCTCTTGATGACTGAAACAACTAAGGATAATGCTAAAGGCCTCTTGAGTTACATGTTTTTAAGAAGAGATATTCTTTTTTTTTTTAACTTTATGATTTTTATATAATTACAAGTTGACAGAAAGTTATAAAAATAGTACAAATAAGTCCCATATACCCTTTATCCAAATTTACCAATTATTTTGCCACATTTGCTTTATCATTCCCTCTTTCTCTTCCATTGCACATACACAAATACTCACACATACTATTTTTCCCCTGAACTACTAAGAATAAGTTACAGAAGCTATGCCCATTTACCTCTAAATTGTAAATGTGGATCTTCTAAAAACAAGGGTATTTACTTCAATAAACAAAGCACATTGTCAAATTCAGGAAATTTAATATTGATAGAATACTAATATATAACCAATAGTTATTATCTAAAGTTTTGAAGTCAAATCAATAATGTCCATTTTACTTTTTCTACCTCTGGTCCAGGATTCAATTCTCATTCACACATTGCGTTTAATTTCTGTGTTTCCTCATTATCAAAAAAGAAGTTCCTCTGTTCTTCAGCTTTCTGGAGAATATGTCGCTTTCTTTGTCTTCACTGTTTGAGAGCTTTACTGTTAACTATTAAGGCTCATCTGGCCTTCTTCTGCTTTCGTAAGGCTGTTTTGGAGACTGCTGTCTGAAATGGTCTCCATCTCTGGCTTTACAAAGTGAGAACAGAAGAGCCTTTGCACAGCCCTGGAAGGTGCAGCTGTCCAGGTCAACCCAGAGTGTCAGTGGAAGTCAAAGCTGTCTGCAACCTGACTCTGATGCATGAAGCAGAGCACCCAAAGCTGGTGCTCTGGGACAACCCAGAGGGATGGGGAAGGAAAGGGGTTTCAGGATGGTGGGAACATGTACACCCATGGCTGATTCATGTCAATGTATCACAAAAACCACCACAATATTGTAATTAGCCTCCAATTAAAATAAATCAATTTTTAAAAAAGAAGCTAAAGAGTAAGTCAGAAGCTTAAGGATTTGTGTTTCCTATCAATAAGTAAGTGATTTGTAATTACTACTGCTCCTTGAAATTGGAAATACTTGTATGGCTCTGAGACGGCTGTGTGATGTACTTGGGATTGAAAACATGGAAGGTCCATCATCCTCTCTCCATCCATCTGACTCTTTGAGGCCCCAGCCTGTTTTCTTTCTGACTTCTGGATTGTAAGTGGTGTAATGTCTCTGGTTTCTTTTTTAACTCCATTGAGGAATAATTGATAAATATAATTGTATATATTTAAAGTGTACAGCATGATGGTTTGATGTACATTGTGTGATGATTACCAAGATCAAGATGATTCATGCATACATTACTTAATAACTTTTCATTTTTGAGGTGAGAATGCTTAAGATTTACTCTCAGCAGCTTTCAAGTGTACAGTAACATATTATTAACTGGAGTCATCATGCTGTACATTAGAATGTCAGAACTTCTTTTTCATATAACTGAAAATTTGTACCCTTTGACTTACGTCACCCGTTTCTCCTCTCCCCTGCCCCAGCAACCATCATTCTATTCCATATTTCTCTAAAGCTACTTTTTTCTTTTTTTAAGATTCTGTATGTAAATGAAGCAATACAGTATTTGTCTTTCTTTGTCTTCCTTATTTCACTTAGCATTATTTTTATTTTCACCCTCCCAGCTTATCCACACTGTTGCTAATAGTAGATTTTCTTTCTTTTTTTTTAAATAATAAAATACATATTACATTTTTTTATTCACTCATTGATCAAAGCACATTTAGGTCATTTTATGGCTTGCATGTTTGTAAGGCCACCTCAGACAACTATTTTGCCTTTCTGCATTTCTTATTCTTGGGGATGGTCTTGATCCCTGTCTCCTGTACAATGTCACGAACCTCCACCAATAGTTCTTTAGACACTCTATCAGATCTAATCTCTTTATTCTATTTGCCACTTTCACTGTATAATCATTTGGGGTTTCATGTAGGCCATACCTGAATGGCCTAGTGGTTTTTCCTACTTTCTTCAATTTGGCAATAAGGAGTTCATGATCTGAGCCACAGTCAGCTCCTGGTCTTGGTTTTGCAAAAAGGTAAAATGGCTGTCTAAGGAAGCCTTACAAACAGCTATGAAAAGAAGAGAAGCAAAAGGGAAAGGAAAAAAGGAAAGATATACTCATTTGAATCCAGAGTTCCAAAGAATATCAAGGATAGATAAGAAAGCCTTCCTCAGTGATCGGTGCAAAGAAACAGAGGAAAACAACAGAATGGGAAAGTCTAGAGATCTCTTCAAGAAAATTAGAGATACCAAGAGAACTTTTCATGTAAAGATAGGCACAATAAAGGACAGAAATGGTATGGACCTAACAGAAGCAGAAGATATTAAGAAGAGGTGGCAATAAAACACAGAAGTACTATACAAAAAAGATCTTCATGACCCAGATAATGACGATGGTGTGATAACTCACCTAAAGCCAGACATCCTGGAATGTGAAGTCAAGTGGACCTTAGGAACCATCACTACGAACAAGGCTGGTGGAGGTGATGGAATTCCAGTTGAGCTATTTCAAATCCTGAAAGATGATGCTGTGAAAGTGTTGCACTCAATATGCCAGCAAATTTGGAAAACTCAGCAGTGGCCACAGGACTGGAAAATGTCAGTTTTCATTCCAATCCCAAAGAAAGGCAATGCCAAAGAATGCTCAAACTACCATACAATTGCACTCATCTCACATACTAGTAAAGTAATACTCAAAATTCTCCAAAGCCAGGCTTCAACAGTATGTGAACTGTGAACTTCCAGATATTCAAGCTGGTTTTAGAAAAAGCAGAGGAACTGGAGATCAAATTTCCAACATCCGTTGGATCATCAAAAAAGCAAGAGAGTTCCAGAAAAACATCTATTTGTGCTTTATTGACTATGCCAAAGTCTGACTGTGTGGATAAGAACAAACTGTGGAAAATTCTGAAAGAGATTGGAATACCAGACCACCTGATCTGCCTCCTGAGAAATCTGTATGCAGGTCAGGAAACAACAGTTAGAACTGGGCATCGAAAAACAGACTGATTCCCAATCGGGAAAGGAGTATGTCAAGGCTGTTTATTGTCACCCTGCTTATTTAGCTTATAGGCAGAGGACATTATGAGAAATGCCAGGCTGGATGAAGCACAAGCTGGAATCCAGATTGCTGGGAGAAATATCAATAACCTCAGATATGCAGATGATTCGCTTAAAGCACAACATGAGAAAACTAAGATGATAACATCTGGTCCCATCACTTTATGGGAAATAGATGGGGAAACAGTGGAAACAGTGAAAGACTTCATTTTTCTGGGCTCCAAAATCACTGCAGATGGTGACTGCAGCCATGAAATTAAAAGATGCTTGCTCCTTGGATGAAAAGTTATGGCCAACCTAGACAGCTTATTAAAAAGCAGAGACATTACTTTGCCAACAAAGGTCCATCGAGTCAAAGGTATGGTTTTTCCAATAGTCATGTATAGATGTGAGAGTTGGACTATAAACAAAGCTGAGCATCAAAGAATTGATGCTTTTGAACTGTGGTGTTGGAGAAGACTCTTGAGAGTCCCTTGGACTGCAAGGAGATCCAACCAGTCCATCCCAAAGGAGATCAATCCTGAATATTCATTGGAAGGACTGATGCTAAAGCTGCATCTCCAACACTTTGGCCACCTGATGCAAGGAACTAACTCTTTTTAAAAGACCCTGATGCTGGGAAGGATTGAAGGTAGGAGGAGAAGCAGATGACAGAGGATAAGATGGTTGGATGGCATCACCGACTCAATGGACATGAGTTTGAGAAAACTGCGGGAGTTGGTGTTGGACAAGGAGTCCTAGCGTGCTACAGTCCATGGGGGTGCAAAGAGTGGGACACAACTGAGTGACTGAGCTGAACCGATGGCTTGTCTATTTTGAATAATGCTTCAACACATATGAGGGTGCAGGTATTTATTTGAGATACTGATTTCAGTTCCTTTGTGTATATGATCAGAAGTTGGACTTGGAAGTGAGAAGCGTCATTTGGAAGTGAGGCAGGAGATAGATGGGCTCTAGGTTAGACATTTACAACTGCCTCCTGTTTGAGCTTCATGAAGCACAAAGAAGTGGGCTTCAGGCTGGACACTGTTAGCATGTTCTGAGACAAGAGATAGATGGGCTCCAGTTAAGGCATTTGCAATCAGTCTCCTATTTGCCCTCTGAAATGGAGGGGCAAACAGAGGAAATAGCCAGGTTTTTTCTCTTGTAAACACCTTAAGGTGATAGTCATGGCAATAGTCAAGGCAATAATCATGGCAAGGGCAAAGAGGGGCAAAACCCTGTTTGAGTAAAGGATTAAGGGATCTCTGCTCCTCCCTTTTTCGGTTAAGGGAGACACTACAAATGCTAGAAAGGCTCCTTGGGGGTGAAAAGTCAGGGGATAATGCGAGGTCATAATGAGTCTTGTTCCTCCCAGAAGCCTTCCTTTCAAGATCCTTCTTGGCTCAGGGGTGCATGCACACCCAGGGGAGGGTCCCAGGGTAGGCTAGATGTGGAAAAATCAACCAGATAATTGGCTTGGAAGGAAGACAGAGACTCAGAAGAACGACCTACATCAATGAAATGACCACCTCTTTACTGCGCTCCTCCTTGATGAGGCAATCTGAGCTCGGGTTGTAAAAGTATTTCCAGACACAGAGCATTTCAGAAGAGTGAGTTTATTAAGAACAAAGAGCAGAGATAATGTGGGCACTGCGAGTGCAGTGGGCTGACCTCCGGACAGACCAGGGAGAGGCGACAGTTTCCGTGGGTTAGCAGCCAGTTTTTAAAGACTCAAGACAAAATTCCTGCTGGTGTTAGGAATTTGGCTACCTGGCTATTTACTCTGCCCCTCCATTTCAGAGGGCAAACAGGAGACTGATTGTAAATGCATTAACTGGAGCCCATCTATCTCTTATCTCAGAACATGCTAAGTGTCCAGCCTGAAGCCCACTTCTTTGTGCTTCCTGAAGCTCAAACAGGAGGCAGTTGTAAATGTCTAAGGGTGGTGTTAGGTGATGGTTACAGCATAAAGGATGAACACCTGGGTGGGCATTTTTGCCCAGTATGAGTCCAGCAGCCTGCTGGTGATAATCATGGGGGGCTTTGGGCAACGGTTGCCAGGGGCCCAGTCAGTTCCCGAGGTAGTCCTGATTCTGGGCTCTGCCTCTGTGGCCTTGGTTGCAAGGCTTTACTCCTGTGTCTATGGGGCAGAACTCAACACTCCTCACTCAGGGGATTTGCACACCCTTTCTTTCTGCCTTGCTTCTACCTTAACCATTTCCCTCTGTACTCTCCCACTTGTTATGTTGTGTCTCTAATAATACACTTTGAACCTGCATTTACAGTTTCTGCCTCCATGATAAATGTATTTTTCACTGGGGGCAGAGATTCATGGGAAAATAGCTTCTAGCCTCTAGCCCTTGCTGGTCTGGTGGCTAGGATGCCTGGTTTTCATCCAGGCTACTCAGGTTCAGTTCCTGGGCAGGGAATTAAGATCTTGCTTCAGGCCGCCGCTCAGGGCTGTCTCATTGAGATCAGAAGTTCTATTTTTAATCACCTGTTTCTTCTTAACCTGGTGGCTCCCCATATTTCTAATGTGTCTATGTCTATGGTAACACATCAGAGTCATACATTGGGATGGATTATAGACAAAATGGGAAAAGTTGACCACGTTTGCAGAAGTTGAGTACCTGAGTACCACAAAGATTACTTGGAAAATGAATAAACAGTAGCACTTGCACGTTAGACTTCAAAATTATGCTTTTGTGATTAGTAAAACACAGATTATTTTGTTAATGAATTGGATAATATATTTTTTCATCTATTTTTTCAATCAATAAATGTTAAAGTGTAACAGTATCATGTACAAAGCAATCCACTGATTTTTATTTAAAAGTAGGGTCTATTGCATCAAGAATTTGGGGCATTATTAAGTAGTTAATGAGCTATCTCCATTAAAAGAGTCACAGTCAATATTCCATTTACTTCCCACCACTTCACCAAAAGGCAGCATATTCCTTGAGTTGAAACACTCTAAGGGACCCTCTTGCACTGTTGGTGGGAATGAAACTGGTACAGCCACTATGGAGAACAGTATGGAGATTCCCAAAAAATTGGGAATAGAACTCCCTATGATCCAGCAATCCCACTGCTGGGAAACACGAGAAAAGAAGAAAGAGACACGTGTACCCCAATGTTCAAGCAGCACTGTTTGCAAGCAGAACTGGAAGCCTCCACCACAGATGATGATAAGCGTACAATACACAATGGAGTAACCAGCCAAAAGAAAGAAGTGAGAACGAGAAGAGACAAAAAAACAGAAGAGGAGAGAAGAGACATGAAGATGGAAAGGAGAGGGAAGGGAAAGTTGTCAACAATCACTTCATTACAATTTTTGATTTTATGCTGATAATCAATAAAGAGATTGATACCTAAAAAAAAAAATAAAAAGAAAAAAAGTAATTAAAAAAATTTGAAAACCTTTAAAAAAAGAAGGTTTGGGCGATGAAGTTAGTAAAGAAATATGTATGCTTAAAAAAAAGTGTAGATTATGAAACACCTTTAAATGTTATGAACACTGTGATAGTGTTAAAAAAAAAAAAAAAAAAGGCAGAGGCATAGAATCTTGGCTTTAGTTCAGGTTCATATATTATGTACTGTCCTAACATAACCTTCAAGAGAAAGACTGCAAATTGAGTGCCACACAAATAGTCATAAGAATGTTTGTAGGATCTTGTCAGAAATAAGATAAAGCTGTATATACCATTTAAAAGTAGAAGAGCTGTTTTAAACTCAGTTCAGTGTCACAGAGCTCAAGACTTCGATTTCTTACATGTCACTAAATGGAACATTTCAATACTCTAGAGCA
Source organism: Tragelaphus eurycerus (assembly GCA_935064755.1). Classification (NCBI taxonomy): domain Eukaryota; kingdom Metazoa; phylum Chordata; class Mammalia; order Artiodactyla; family Bovidae; genus Tragelaphus; species Tragelaphus eurycerus. The sequence goes on from CAKXYN010000244.1 coordinate 709,455, forward strand.
AAATGCAGGGGAGAGGGAAGGGAAAGTTGAAAAGTTATGAAAACATTAATAATGCTTTCAAGAAATCTGTAAATGCAGTAGTTTTGTGGAAAGCTCAGTAGCCTTTCAGGGCTGTGCGGAAGGATTTTGGCTTTCTGCTTTGTGTACAAGAAGAGGCACCGCTGGATCCAACTGTTTTTATTGTGTTTCTTTTGTTCTCATCGCTCTGCATAAGAAAGAGAAAATGTCCTTAAGTACTATAAATAAACTCTAAGACCTAGTGGATTAAAATAAAGCTCTTGAAACCATAAAATTTGAGATGGAGCCCTGAAACCTTACTCTGACATTATCTTAAAAAGTACAGTAGTTTTTCCCTGAGGGACTATTTCATACACATAAATTATTTCTCTCTGTCTCACTGTCACATACACATACACGCTTTTTAGTGATGGTTAGGTTAACAAAATTTTTTTTTCCTTCAAATGCTTATAAAAATGCAAACCTTTGGGAAGGTAATTTGAATTTATATTTTAAACAAACACTTAATGGAACTAACATATCTGCCAAACATGTTGTGACGTGCACTAACTGAATCCAAAATGAGACTCAAACATATTTAACTGGGCTGAAAACATTGGAACAAAGTATATGTTCTCCAAACCTACTGAACAGAAAGAAAATTGAGCTATCAGTATCTTTTTTGATCCAAAAGTGATTCATTTGGAATTTCTATCCCAGCTTCAATTGAAAATTTATCCTAAAAGTGTTCTGGATTTTATGTGACTGTTGGCCAGGTCACTTACTCCTTACAGGGAACCCTGGTCTTTCTTGGAGCTCTGTGGTAGACAAACAGCTGTGAAGACCCTGGAGAAGAGATGGCATATTTTTTTCACAAAGAAATGATTAAGCATAATTGGCCATAAATAATAATAATCCCCACTGCTTTCTCAATTATTCCTAGGTTTTATCTGTTGGAGAAACTTTTGAACAAATATCCATCCCCTGTACAATCATTTTAATTGGAATTTAGGAGATGGTTAACATCCACAATAATACATCCAGGTAGAATCGATGGTCTTAAAAAGCCAACTTGTTTTTGCCACTGCTCCAATTAAAGTGTAGCAGTAAAGAGTGAAACTGACATTGATTTTCTTTTAGCTTTTTTTGAAAATAGATTTTTTCCTTAATAAGCAATGAAAAAAAAAAAAACATCCTGCAACACTGTTTTTCTTTGTTCTATAAGGTTGCTCCTAATGTACTCTCAGTTATCTACTGGATAATGGGCAGAGTTTAGTACCAATTAATCCACTGCTATGGTATTTCCTTTTGCTGGTTTTCATCTAACTCATTTCCTCATGCCAAGGAGGAAAATAAGGAAAAAAGCAAAGACAGGCAGTTAGGCTTGTGAACTACACTGAATATGTCACTCAAAGGCAGATTATCAACAGCAGTTTTTCACACAGTGGGTGTGGGGGGAGGCGGGCAGAAAAATTATATTCAAGAAAATAAATGAAATACACTAAGCTACTAAGGGTTTGAAAAGAGGCTGTAAACTGCAGAAGGGAAAAACAAATTATTTTATGTGAATATATCATACCAAACTGAAAATGTAGTCAGAATGGAAGTTTGACTTTGGAATACTCCCTTTCAGCACTGTCATTCACAACTGTGTCTATTTATAAAGTGAATGCTGAGGGGTGGGGGTGGGCAGGGGGCAGGGAGAGGAAATGAATCAGCAAAGATGTTTTGATTTCATGTCTAAGGTTCAACTGGAAGCTTGTCTCCCTGATTCACCCTACTATACCATATGGGTGTACACCTTGAGTTACAGTTTCCTGTTATTCTTTATTCCTGTAAAACAAATGCCACCTCAAGGTGAAAAAGAGCTATAGAGGGTATGAAATGTCTCTCTCACTAGAGGCCAAAAAAGCCATCCAGACCTCCATCCTGTTTTAATAATATCTATTTCCATGCATCAAGGAAACACAAGGTTTTTTGTGAAAACCTCCAATATACTTGGAAATGTTTTATGGTCGTAAAGTCACTCCTTTCCTAATTTAATATTAGCTCCAAGGAAAAAGATCTCTTATGCTGAATGGCAACAGCCTTCAAGGCAATAAGGATCCTTGGAGGGTCTTTTATCTCCAAATGAGTTATGCCTGGACCTAGTGAAGGCTGATGGGGACAGCTAACCAAGGGTGTCTACAACCATGGGTTGTTGAGTCAGAAAAGAGACCACACCACTAACCTACAATTTCCTTTGAGAAGAGATACACAAAACATTCCCTCCTGTCAAGCTGGTAAGCTTCTATTAGTTCTCATTTCTTAAGGAGGAATTATGCCTCCTGCATCTAGAATATATGCATTACCAAGATGAGCTTCAAATTGAATCTTGTTCAGGCAATCAAACCAAAGGTGGTGATTCACTTCCTATCACTGAGCTAAAAAAGTTAAGGCACAAATAACCACACTTCACACATAATTATCTCAACATGCAGTATTTCACTGATTTGAAAGCCATTTCTAGAACTCAGCTTCACAAAATTCCCTCCTCCACCATCCCACAGTGACCTGACCCCACATCCACCTTCCCTACTGCTCTCCTACCTATGTGGGTGGCATGTAGGATGCATTTGATGTGCATTGGGGGGTGCACATTGACTTTCATATCATTAAGTGTAATTGAATGCTCAGTGTTGGAAGTAGGCATCTTGCCTCTTTTAATAAGATGTGGGTTTGGGATGAGGAGGAAGATTAATTGTGTTATGCAAAAATATAAACACTATATTGAAAAGAAATGGGATCCTCAAAAAAATATAAATTGATCCATTTATACAAAATACAAAAATAGTCATATCTTGTCTGTGCTGTTATTAATAAAAGTAAGGACAGTGGTAACCCTGGTGGGGATTGTTACAGGAAGGGAAGAGATAACCTTTTGGTTTTGGTCAAGGTACAAAAACATGGAGCAAGCTCTGAACTCCACATGTGAATTTTTGGGAGCTTCCTTTCCATTGAGTCAGTGATGGCAGACAACCATCTCATCCTCTGCCGACCACTTCTCCTCCTGCATTCAATCTTTCCCAGTATCAAGGTCTTTTCCAAGGAGTCAGTTGTTCGCATCAGGTGGCCAAAGATTGGAGCTTCAACTTCAGCATCAGTCCTTCCAATGAATATTGATTTCCTTTAGGTTTGACTGGTATGATTTCCTTGCAGTCCAAGGGAATCTCAAGAGTCTTCACCAACACTACAGTTCAAAAACATCAATTTTTTTGCACTCAGCCTTCCTTATGGTCCAGTTCTCACATCCATACATGACTACTGGAAAAAACTATAGCTTTGACTAGACAGACCTTTGTCAGCAAAGTAATATCTCTGCTTTTTAGTATGTTGTCTAGGTTTCTCATAGCTTTTCTTCCAAGGAGCAAGCATCTTTTAATTTCATGGCTGCAGGCACCATCTGCAGTGATTTTGGAGCCCAAGAAAATAAAATCTGACACTGTTTCCATTGTTTCCCCATCTATTTACCATGAAGTGATGGGACTGGATACCATGATCTTCATTTTTTGAATGTTGAATTTTTGGTCTGCTTTTTCACCCTCTTTAAATTCATAAAGCTCTTCAGTTCTTCTTTGCTTTCTGCCATAAGGGTGGTGTCATGTGCATATCTGAAGATATTGATATTTGTCCCGGCAGTCTTGATTCCAGCTTGTACTTCATCCAGCCTGGAATTTCACATGATGTACTCTTTCTATAAGTTAAATAAGCAAGGGGACAATAAACAGCCTTGACATACTCATTTCCCAATTTGGAACCAATCTGTTGTTCCATGTCCAGTTGTAACTGTTGCTTCTTGACCTGCATACTGATTTCTCGGGAGGGAGGTAGGTTGGTCTGGTATTCTCTTCTCTTTAAGAATTTTCCATTTTGTTGTGATCCACACAGTCAAAGGCTACAGTGTGGTCAATGAATCAGAAGTAGATTTATTTCTGAAATTCTCTTGCTTTGTCTGCTATCCAGCGGATGCTGGAAATTTGATCTTTGGTTCCTCTGCCTTTTCTAAATGCAGCTTGAACATTTGGAAGTTCTTAGTTCAGCCTCACTTGGAGAAATTTTGAGCATTACTTTACTAGCATGTGAGATGAGTCCAATTGTGCAGTAGTTTGCGCATTCTTTGGCATTGCCTTTCTTTGGGATTGGAATGAAAATGGACCTTATCCAGTCCTTGGCCAGTGCTGAGTTTTCCAAATTTGCTGGCATAATGAGTTCAGCACTTTCAAAGCACCATCTTTTAGGATTTGAAATAGCTCAACTGGAATTGCATCACCTCCACTAGCTTTGTCCATAGTGATGCTTCCTAAGGCCCACATGACTTCACATTCCAGGATGTCTGGCTCTAGGTCAGTGATCACACCATTGTGGTTATCTGGGTCATAAAGATCTTTTTTGTATCATTCTTCTGTGTATTCTTGCCACATCTTCTTAATCTCTTCTGCTTCTGTTAGGTCTATACCATTGCTGTCCTTTATTGAGCTGAGCTTTGCATGAAATGTTCTCTTGGTATCTCTGATTTTCTTGAAGAGATCTATAGACTTTCCCATTCTGTTGTTTTCCTCTATTTCTTTGCACTGATCACTGAGGAAGGCTTTTTTATCTCTTCTTGCTATTTTTTGGAGCTCTGCATTCAAATGGGTGTATCTTTCCTTTTCTCCTTTAATTTTCATGTCTCTTCACAGCTATTTTTAAGACCTCCTCAGACAACCATTTTACTTTTTTGCATTTCTTTTTTGGGGGATGGTCTTTTTCCCTGTCTCCTGTACAATGTCACGAACCTCCATCCATAGTTCATCAGGTGCTCTGTCTATCACGCAACCTAGCAATTGAATTCCTGGGCATTTATTCCAAAGAAATTAAGATTTTTGTCTGAAAAAAAAAACCTACACATGAGAGTTCATCACAGCTTTATTTAATATAAAACCGGAAACAACCAAGATATCTCTCAATGAGTTGTTGTTCAGTAGCTCAGTCATGTACAACTCTTTGTAATTCCATGAACTACAGCATTCCAGGCTTCCTTGTACTTCAATATCTACTGGAGTTTGCTCAAACTCATGTCCATTGAGTCAGTGATACCATCCAATCATCTCATCCTCTGTCGCCCCTTTCTTGTCATGTCCTCAATCTTTCCCAGCATAAGGGCCTTTTCCCATAAGTTGGCTCCTTGAATCCAGTGGCCAAAGCTGACGCTGGAGCTTCAGCATCAGTTCTTCCAATTAACTGTTGTTGTTCAGTCACTTAGTCATGTCTGACTATTTGTGATCCCATGGACTGCAGCATGCCAAGATTCCCTATCCTTCACCATCTCCTGGAGTTTGCACAAACTCATGTCCATTGAATCAATGATGCCATCCAGCCATCTGGTCCTCTGTCATCCCCTTCTCATCCTCCCTTCAGTCTTTCCCAGCATCACTGTCTTTTCTAATGAGTCAGCTCTTTGCATCAGGTGGCCAAAGTATTGGAGCTCCAGCTTCAGTATCAGTCCTTTCGATGAATATTCAGGTTTTATCTCCTTGCTGTCCAAGGGACTCTCAAGAGTCTTCTCCAACACCACACTTTGAAAGCATCAATTATCTTTAAAGTGCTCTTTAGCAGTCGGCCTTCTTTGTGGTCCAGCTCTCACATGCGTACATGACTACTGGAAAAACCATAGCTTTGACTAGATGGAACTTTGTCAGTGAAGCGATGTCTTTGCCTTTTAATACACTGTCTAGGAAGGTCATTATTGCAAAATTCAGACTTAAAGAAAGTAGGGAAAAATCACTAACCATTCAGGTATGACCTAAATCAAATCCCTATGATTATACAGTGGAAGTGACTAATAGATTCAACGGATTAGATCTGATAGACACAGTGCCTGACACATGTACCCCAATGTTCATAGCAGCACGTTGCAAAGCCAGACGGGAAGCAACCTAGATGTCCATCAAGATGAATGGAAAGCAAGCTGGAAAACACAATGGAGAACTCAGCCAAAAAAGAAACATGAATCAGAAGGAGTGGAGGAACGGAGCCAAAGAGAAGAAGCAGAAACAAAAAAAAGGCAAAAGGAGAAAGAGGAACAAAAGAAGAGACACGAAAGGAGAGGCGGGGGGAGGTGGGATGAGGGGAGATAGAGAAAATAACAAAATGAAATGCAAACTAATCACTGTATGACAATGTCATATAGATGTTGGTAATGTTTCTGATAATCAATAAAAGAGGGATCGAAAAAAAAAAAAAAAATGACATTGTACAGGAGACAGGGATCAAGACCATCCCCAAGAAAAAGAAATGCGAAAAGGCAAAATGGTTGTCTGAGGATGCCTTACAAATAGCTGTGAAAAGAAGAGAAGCGAAAAGCAAAGGAGAAAAGGAAAGATATAAACATCTGAATGCAGAGTTCCAAAGAATAGCAAGAAGAGATAAGAAAGCCTTCTTCAGCGATCAATGCAAAGAAATAGAGGAAAACAACAGAATGGGAAAGACTAGGGATCTCTTCAAGAAAATCAGAGATACCAAGGGAACATTTCATGCAAAATGGGCTCTATAAAGGACAGAAATGCTATGGACCTAACAGAAGAGGAAGATATTAAGGAGAGGTGGTGAGAATACACAGAAGAATGATACAAAAAAGATCTTTATGACCCAGATAACCATGATGGTGTGATCACTCACCTAGAGCCAGACTTCCTGGAGTGAGAAGGCAAGTGGGCCTTAGGAAGCATTACTACAAACAAAGCTAGTAGGGGTGATGGAATTCCAGCTGAGCTGCTTCAATTCCTAAAAGATGATGGTGTGAAAGTGCTGCACTCAATATGCCAGCAAATTTGGAAAACTCAGCAGTGGCCACAGGACTGGAAAAGGTCACTTTTCATTCCAACCCCAAAGAAAGGCAATGCCAAAGAATGCTCAAACTACCGCACAATTGCACTCATCTCACACGCTAGTAAGTAATGCTCAAAATTCTCCAAGCCAGGCTTTAGCAATACGTGAACCGTGAACTTCCAGATGTTCAAGCTAGATTTAGAAAAGGCAGAGGAACCAGAGATCAAATTGCCAACATCTGTTGGATTATTGAAAAAGCAAGAGAGTTCCAGAAAAACACTATTTTCTCCTTCATTGACTATGCCAAAGCCTTTGACTGTGTGGATCCCAACAAACTGTGGAAAATTCTGAAAGAGATGGGAGTTCCAGACCAACTGACCTGCCTCCTGAGAAATCTGTATGCAAGTCAGGAAACAGCAGTTAGAACTGGACATGGAACAACAGACTGGTTCCAAATAGGAAAAGGAGTATGTCAAGGCTGTATATTGTCACCCTGCTTATTTAACTTGTTTGCACAACACATCATGGGAAATGCTGGGCCGAATGAATTGCAAGCTGGAATCAAGATCGTCGGGAGAAATATCAATAACCTGATACGCAGATGACACCTCCCTTATGGCAGAAAGTGAAGAAGAAATAAAGAGTCTCTTGATGAAAGGGAAAGAGAAGAGTGAAAAAGTGGGCTTAAAGCTCAGCATTCAGATAATGAATATCATGGTATCTGGTCCCATCACTTCATGGCAAATAGGTGGGGAAACAATGGAAACAGTGTCGGATTTTATTTACTTGGACTCAAAAATCACTGCAGATGGTGACCACAACCATGAAATTAAAAGACAGTTACTTCTTGGAAGGAAAGTTATGACCAACCTAGACAGCCTATTAAAAAGCTGGAATATTACTTTGCTGACAAAGGTTCATCTAGTCGAGGGTATGGTTTTTCCAATAGTCACGTATGGATGTGAGAGTTAGACTATAAGGAAAGCTGAGCACCAAAGAATTGTTGCTTTTGAACTGTGCTGTTGGATAAGACTTTTGAGAGTCCCTTGGACTGCATGGAGATTCAACCAGTCGATTATAAAGGAAATCACTCCTGAGTATTCACTGGAAGGCTGAAACTCCAGTACTTTGGCCACCTGATGTGAAGAACTGACTCATTTGAAAAGACTCTGATGCTGAAAGATTGAGGGCAAGACAAGAAGGGGACATCAGAGGATGAGATGGTTGGATGGCATCACCAACTCGATGGTCATGGGTTTGGGTAAACTCTGGGAGTTGGTGATGGACAGGGAGGCCTGGCATGCTCTGGTTCATGGGGTCGCAAAGAGTCAGACACGACTGAGTGACTAAACTGAACTGATGATAGATATATATTCTTTTTCAAAGTTATTGACACAGTTTTCCAGAGTGGCTATATCACTTTATATTCCCACTAGCAGCTTGTGGGAGATACAGTTTCTCCCCATTCTTACTCACGTTTATATTATTAACTTTAATTTTAGCTTTTCTAACAGGTGTGTTCATCAGGCACTCTATCTATCAGATCTAGTCCCTTAAATATATTTCTCATTTCCACTGTATAATCATAAGGGATTTGATTTAGGTCATACATGAATGGTCTAGTGGTTTTCCCTACTTTCTTCAATTTCAGTCTGAATTTGGTGATAAGGAGTTCATGATCTGAGCCACAGTCAGTTCCTGGTCTTGTTTTTGCTGACTATATAGAGCTTCTCCATCTTTGGCTGCAAAGAAGATAAATCTGATTTTGGTGTTGACCATCTGGTGATGTCCATGTGTAGAGTCTTCTTGTGTTGTTGGAAGAGGGTGTTTGCTATGACCAGTGTATTTTCTTGGCAAAACTCTATTAGTATTTGCTCTGCTTCATTCCGTATTCTAGTGCCAAATTTGCCTGTTACTCCAGGTGTTTCTTGACTTCCTACTTTTGCATTCCAGTCCCCTATAATGAAAAGGACATCTTTTTGGGTGTTATTTCTAAAAGGTAGATAAAGTGACTGATGAACTATGGACAGAGGTTCCTGACATTGTACAGGAGACAGGGATCAAGACCATCCCCATGGAAAAGAAATGTAAAAGAGCAAAATGGCTGTCTGGGGAGGCATTACAAATAGCTGTGAAAAGAAAAGAAGTAAAAAGCAAAGGAGAAAAGGAAAGATATAAGCATCTGAATGCAGAGTTCCAAAGAATAGCAAGAAGAGATAAGAAAGCCTTCCTCAGTGATCAGTGCAAAGAAATAGAGGAAAACAACATAATGGGAAAGACTAGAGATCTCTTCAAGAAAATTAGAGATACTAAGGGAACATTTTATGCAAAGATGGGCTCGATAAAGGACAGAAATGGTTTGGACATAACAGAAGCAGAAGATATTAAGAAGAGGTGGCAAGAATACACAGAAGAACTATACAAAAAAGATCTTCACGACCCAGAAGATGGTGTGATCCCTCACCTAGAGCCAGACATCCTGAAATGTGAAGTCAAGTGGGCCTTAGAAAGTATCACTATGAACAAAGCTAGTGGAGGTGATAGAATTCCAGTTGAGCTATTTTAAATCCTGAAAGATGATGCTGTGAAAGTGCTTCACTGAATATGCCAGCAAATTTGGAAAACTCAGCAGTGGCCACAGGACTGGAAAAGGTCACTTTTCATTCCAATCCCAAAGAAAGGCAATGCCAAAGAATGCTCAAACTACCGCACAATTGGACTCATCTCACACGCTAGTAAAGTAATGCTCAAAATTCTCCAAGCCAGGTTTCAGCAATACATGAACCGTGAACTTCCTGATGTTCAAGCTGGATTTAGAAAAGGCAGAGGAACCAGAGATCAAATTGCCCACATCCGCTGGATCATGGAAAAAGCAAGAGAGTTCCAGAAGAACATCTATTTCTGCTTTATTGACTATGCCAAAGCCTTTGACTGTGTGGATCACAATAAACTATGGAAGATTCTGAAAGAGATGGGAATACCAGACTACCTGATCTGCCTCCTGAGAAATACGTATGCAGGTCCGGAAGCATCATTTAGAACTGTACATGGAACAACAGACTGGTTCCAAATAGGAAAAGGAGTACGTCAAGGCTGTATATTGTCACCCTGTTTATTTAAATTATATGCAGAGTACATCATGAGAAACGCTGGGCTGGAAGAAGCACAAGCTGGAGTCAGGATTGCCCGGAGAAATATCAATAACCTCAGATATTGACACCACCCTTATGGCAGAAAGTGAAGAGGGGCTAAAAAGCCTCTTGATGAAAGTGAAAGTGGAGAGTGAAAAGGTTGACTTAAAGCTCAACATTCAGAAAACGAAGATCATGGCATGTGGTTCCATCACTTCATGGGAAATAGATGGGGAAACAGAGGAAACAGTGTCAGACTTTATTTTTCTGGGCTCCAAAATCACTACAGATGGTGACTGCAGCCATGAAATTAAAAGACACTTACTCCTTGGAAGGAAAGTTATGACCAACCTAGATAGCATATTCAAAAGCAGAGACATTACTTTGCCAACAAAGGTTCGCCTAGTCAAGGCTATGGTCTTTCTTGTGGTCATGTATGGATGTGAGAGCTGGACTGTGAAGAAGGCTGAGCACCGAAGAATTGATGCTTTTGAACTGTGGTGTTGGAGAAGACTCTTGAGAGTCCCTTGGAGTGCAAGGAGACCCAACCAGTCCATTCTGAAGGAGATCAGCCCTGGGATTTCTTTGGAGGGAATGATGCTAAAGCTGAAACTCCAGTATTTTGGCCACCTCATGCAAAGAGTTGACTCATTGGAGAAGACTCTGATGCTGGGAGGGATTGGGGGCAGGAGGAGAAGGGGACGACAGAGGATGAGATGGCTGGATGGCATCACTGACTCAATGGACATGAGTCTGAGTGAACTCTGGGAGTTGGTGATGGACAGGGAGGCCTGGCATGCTGCAGTTCATGGAGTTGCAAAGAGTCGAACATGACTGAGCAACTGAACTGAACTGAATGAATAGGTGTGTTGTGATGATCATCGTGGTCATCATTTTTATTTCTCTAGAGAATCCCAGGGATGGGGGTGCCTGGTGGGCTGCCATCTATGTGGTCTCACAGAGTCGGACACGACTGAAGTGACTTAGCAGCAGTAGTTAGTGATGTGAAACTATTTGTCATATGCTTATTTGCCTTTCCTGTGTCCTCTTCAGTGAAACGTCTCATCATATTTTTCACCTTTAGTTTGTTTTCTTTACTTTCACTTTTGCCCAGTTAATTGCCTCAATATTTTTCAGTTCAGTTCAGTTCAGTCACTCAGTCTTGTCCGACTCTTTGTGAAACCATGAATAGCAGCATGCCAGGCCTCTCTGTCCAACATCAACTCCCGGAGTTCACTGAGATTCATGTCCATCGAGTCAGTGATGCCATCCAGCCATCTCATCCTCTGTCGTCCCCCCTCCTCCTGCCCCCAATCCCTCCCAGCATCAGAGTCTTTTCCAATGAGTCAAGTCTTCGCATGAGGTGGCCAAAGTACTGGAGTTTCAGCTTTAGCATCATTCCTTCCAAAGAAATCCCAGGGCTGATCTCCTTCAGGATGGACTGGTTGGATCTCCTTGCAATCCAAGGGACTCTCAAGAGTCTTGTCCAACACCACAGTTCAAAAGCATCAATTCTTTAGCGCTCAGCCTTCTTCACAGTCCAACTCTCACATCCATACATGACCACAGGAAAAACCATAGCCTTGATTTGACGGACCTTTGTTGGCAAAGTAATGTGTCTGCTTTACAATATATGCTATCTAGGTTGGTCATGACTTTCCTTCCAAGGAGTAAGCGTCTTTTAATTTCATGGCTGCAGTCACCATCTGCAGTGAACTTGGAGCCCCCCAAATAAAGTCTAACACTGTTTCCTCTGTTTCACCATCTATTTCCCATGAAGTGATGGGACCAGATGCCATGATCTTCATTTTCTGAATGTTGAGCTTTAAGCCAACTTGTTTACTTTCCACTTTCACTTTCATCAAGAGCTTTTTAGATCCTCTTCACTTTCTGCCATAAGGGTGGTATCATCTGCATATCTGAGGTTATTGATATTTCTCTCACCAATCTTGATTCCAGCTTGTGTTTCTTCCAGCCCAGCGTTTCTCATGATTTACTTGCTCTGCATATAAGTTAAATAAGCAGGGTGAAAATATATAGCCTTGACGTACTCCTTTTCCTATTTGGAACCAGTCTGTTGTTCCATGTCCAGTTCTAACTGTTGCTTCCTGACCTGCATACAGATTTCTCAAGAGGCAGTTCAGGTGGTCTGGTATTCCCATCTCTTTCAGAATCTTTCACAGTTTATTGTGATCCACACAGTCAAAGGCTTTGGCATAGTCAATAGAGCAGAAATAGATGTTCTTCTGGAACTCTCTTGCTTTTTCCATGATCCAGCGGATGTGGGCAATTTGATCTCTGGTTCCTCTGCCTTTTCGAAAACCAGCTTGAACATCAGGAAGTTCACGGTTCATGTATTGCTGAAGCCTGGCTTGGAGAATTTTGAGCATTACTTTACTAGCGTGTGAGATGAGTGCAATTGTGTGGTAGTTTGAGCATTCTTTGGCATTGCCTTTCTTTGGGATTGGAATGAAAAGTGACCTTTTCCAGTCCTGTGGCCACTGCTGAATTTTCCAAATTTGCTGGCATATTGAGTGAAGCACTTTCACAGCATCATCTTTTAAAAGAGATTAAAATAGTTTTTCCACTCCAGTATCTACAGGCTGCGATTTCTGCTAGTGATGCCCAAATGTCTCCAGAGTGCATCTGGTTTCATATCCCCTTAAGGTATTCACCTTCTTTATTCTGTCTGAAAAGCCACATTCTAGACTCTCTGCCTCCTTTGTTTTTGATGGAATCTCAAAACCCTCGTGGACTCAGATCAAATGGCAGCTCTTTCAGGAACCGTTGAATTTTCCTACCAAATGAACATAAGCATGCATCCCTTTAACTTGCCTAATACTTGAAAAAATATTACCAGGGGGCACTTTGGCAAATACTGTTGGCATCACAGCCATACAGCACTTGGCCTTTTTTTCCACTCTGACTTCTGTGACAGCAGTGACTGTCCCCTGTCTTTCTCTGCCCAGAGGCTTTCTCTGGCTTCCAGAAGCTACTGTGCCTGAGCAGACTTTCTGAGAGTCATCTGCAATCAGTGGGAAATAAACACCCCAGCTTTTTCACTTTTGACTTGAGATTACCCAGAGTCCTCAAGTGGCATTAAGTCCCCATTGCCCACGGTGGTAACTGGCTTGAAAACACATCTATTATTGACTGCCTTTTCTGTCTCTTTCCTAATGATATTTTCTGAGGTCCCTTTCTGCATAAACTCAAATATATTGTCTCCAGTTCTGCTTTGGGGGAGCCACTAAGTAGGCAGCATGTGTTACTTTTTGCTGCCTCACTCTTGGTCTTTCCTACTTAACTGACAGGAAGGAAACTAGAAAGAGAGAGAGTAAATAAGAGGATATCATGGTAGAGAGAATAGCAAGTTAAAAGGCCATGATGTCAACATACTCTTGGTGGGTTCAAGGAAGAACAAGGTATCAGTCTGGCTTCATTAAAGGGACCAAGGATAAACGCGGCTGGAGTAGGAGATGAGCTCCGGTAGCAAAGGTCTGACTTTCCCTTTCTTCAGAGAAGGAATGAGAGAAAAGATAAGGACAAGCGGCTGAGCAGAGTTTTATGGACGAATGGCTTTGGAAATGTAATATTTCTCATTAATATCATCAGTGTCTACATCTTTAATATATCATCAGTGCACACAGGCTATTTCTCCTGGTACAGGCTATTTCTCCTGGTATTTTTAAGTTATTAATACACATAATAAAACTAATTAGAAAACAGGATATTCTTGTTAAATGGAAAATTGGATATGCGAACAAGGTTCCAGGTTATATATTTGTTCATTAAATGGATGTGAAGACAGCACACATTGTTGGGTTAGGTATGATGGTGCAGTTTAACGGACAGTCTGTGAATTGGGCAGGGACACTAGCCGTTTTCAAACCGGGATATACTGGCCATTGAATTTTGGTTAGCTATTTATGCTACATTCTCAGGTTATTAATCTCAAAAATGAAACCACCTGAATCTTGACATACATGCTTCCCAAACCAGGGGATAACAGGATTAACACCAACCAGCTGTATCTGTGACTGGAAGCCATGAACCTTTCCCACAGAGCTGAAAAATAGATTTCATTCTTGACCTGAGACACTACCATTTATCTAAGAATTGATCAAAGTCTGTAAGAATCAGTGACTTTGGGGAGGAGAACGTTCCCTGGAGACCAAGCTGGGAGGTATCCAGATCCATTTCATTTATGTTTGAAGGTAGACTTTCAGGTTTTAAGTTTTACAATGAACATGAAAAGATGCCTCACATCACTAATCACTGAGGCACATGCAAATCAAATGAGATACCACCTCACACATGTAAGAATGGCTGTTATCAAAAGGATAACAAATCTTATGAGGAGGTGGAGAACAGGGAACCATGGTTGGCATAGTTGGTGGAAATGTAGATTGGTGCAGCCACTATAGAAAACAGTATGGAAGTCTTTCAAACAATTAAAAATAAAACTACCATATGATCCAGCTATTCCTCTTCTGGATATATATATTTAAAGAAATGATGTCAAGCCTCAAAGAGACATCTGCACTCCGATTTTCACTGCAGAGTGACTTACCATAATCAAGACTTGTATACAGCTAGACTGTCTATTGATAGATGAACGGATCTGTCTTTTTATTTATCTGGATCCATGTGTATAATGGAATATTACTTAGCCCAGAGAGAAGGAAATCCTTCCATGGTAATAAGATAGGGGAAGCCTGAGGTCATTATCCTGTGTGAAATAAGTCATAGAAAGACAAGTATTATATGATGTCACTTTTATGGGGAATCTTAAAACACTGAACTCACAGAAACAGAAGAGAATGGTGGTTGCCAGAGACTAGAGGCTAAAGAAATGGGGAGATGTTGGTCAGAGACTAAACACTTTTAGTTATAAGTTCTAAGGATCTAAAGCACAATGGCTTTAGATGACTGAATAGTATCATAAAGTATATGGTGATTATAGTTAACAGTTTTTGTTGTTTAGTCAGTAATATGATTTCAACATTTTTGCAACCCCATGGACTATAACCCACCAGGCTTTACTGTCCATGGTATTTCCCAAGCAAGGACTGGGTGGCATTTCCTTCTCTTCAGTGCAGCTTGTTCACTCAGTCATGTCTGAATATTTGTGACTCCGTGGACTGCAGCACGCTAAGTTTCGCTGTCTTTCACCAAACCCAGAGCTTGCTCAAACTCATGTCCATCAAGTCAGTGATGCCATCTAACCATCTCATTCTCTGTTATCCCTTTCTCCTCCTTCATTCAGTCTTTCCCAGAATCAGGGGCTTTTCCAATGAGTCATATTTTCACATCGTGTGCCAAAGTATTGGAGCCCCGTTAGCATCAGTCCTTCCAACTATTCAGGACTGATTTCCTTTAGGATTGACTGGTTTGATCTCCTTGCAGTCCAAGGGAATCTCAAGAGTCTTCTCCAACAAAACAGTTTGAAAGCATCAATTCTTCAGCACTCAGCCTTCTTTATGGTCCAACTCTCACATCCATACATGACTACTGGAAAAACCATAGCTTTGACTAGACAGACCTTTGTCAGCAAAGTAATGTCTCTGTTTTTTAATATGATGTCTAGGATTGTCATATCTCTTCTTCCAAGGAGCAAGCATATTTTAATTTCATGACTGTAATCATCATGTGCAGTGATTTTGGAGCCCAAAAAAATTAAGTCTGTCACTGTTTCAATTGTTTCCTCATTTATTTGCCATGAAGTGATGGAACCAGATGCCATGATCTTCATTTTTTGAATGTTGAGTTTTAAGCCCACTTTTTCATTCTCTCTTCATTTTCTGCCATAAGGGTTGTGTCATTTGCATATCTGAGGTTACTGATATTTCTCCTGGCAATCTTGATTCCAGCTTGTGCTTCATCCAACCTGGCATTTTGCATGACGTACTCTGCCTATAAGTTAAATAAGCAAGGTGACAATATATAGCCTTGACGTACTCATTTCCCAATTTGGAACCAGTCTCTTGTTTCATATGTGGTTCTAACTGCTGTTTCTTGACCTACATACTGATTTCTCAGGAGGGAGGTAAGGTGGTCTGGTATTCCCATCTCTGTAAGAATTTTCCATAGTTGTTTTGTGATCCACACAGTCAAAGGCTTTAACGTAGTCAATAAAGCAAAAGTAGATGTTTCTCTGGAATTATCTTGCTTTTTCTATGATTCAGTGGATGTTGGCAACTTGATCTCTGGTTTCCTCTGCCCTTGCTAAATCCAGCTTGAACATCTGCAAGTTCTCTGTTTGTGTACTGTTGAAGTCTAGCTTCAGGAATTTTGAGCACTACTTTCCTAGCACGTGAGATGAGTGCAATTGTGCAGTAATTTGAACATTCTTTGGCATTGGCTTTCTTTGGGATTGGAATGAAAAGTGATCTTTTCCAGTCCTTGGCCAATGCTGAGTTCTCCAAATTTGTTGGCATATTGAGTGCAGCACTTTCACAACATCATCTTAGAATTTGAAAGAGCTCATCTGGAATTCCATCACCTCCACTAGCTTTGTTGTGATGCTTCCTAAGGCCCTCTTCTCATTCCAGGGTGTCTGGCTCTAGATGAGTGATCACACCATCATGATTATCTGGATCATGAAGATCTTTTATGTATAGTTCTTCTGTGTAGTCTTACCACCTGTTCTTAGTGTCTTCTGCTTCTGTTAGGCCCATACCATTTCTGTCCTTTATTGTGCCCATATTTTTATGAAATGTGCCCTTGGTATCTCTAATTTTCTTGAGATCTCTAGCCTTTCCCATTCTATTGTTTTCCTCTCTTTCTTTGCATTGATCACTTAGGAAGGCTTTCTTATCTTTCCTTGCTATTCTTTGGAACTCTGCATTCAGAATGGGTATATCTTTCCTCTTCTCCTTTGCCTTCCAGTTCTTTTCTCGGCTATTTGTAAGGCCTCCTCAGACAACCATTCTGCCTTTTTGAATTTTTTTTTCTTGCAGGTGGTTTTGATCACTGTGTCCTGTACAATGTTGTGTCCATAGTTCTTCAGGGACTCGGTCTATCAGATCTAATCCCTAGAATTCATTTGTCACTTCCATTGTATACTTGTAAGGGATTTGATTTAGGTTCTACCTGAATGTTCTAGAAATTTTCCATACTTTCTTCAATTTACATCTGAATTTTGCAATAAGGAGTTCATGATCTGAACCACAGTCAACTCCCAGTCTTGTTTGTGCTGACTGTGTAGAGTAGAGCTTCTCCATCTTCGGGTGCAAAGAATATAATCAATCTGATTTCCATCAACCATCTGGTGATATGCATGTATAGAGTCTTCTCTTGTGTTGTTGGAAGAATGTGTTTGCTATGACCAGTGCCTTTTTTTGGCAAAACTCTGTTAGCCTTTGCCCTGCTTCATTTTTTCACTTCAAGGCCAAGCTTGCCTGTTACTCTAGGTACCTCTTGACTTCCTCTTGACTGAAATCTTTTGAATTCCAGTCCCCTGTTTTGAAAAGGATATCTTTTTTGATGTAAGGTCTAGAAGGTTTTATAGATCTTCATATAACTGTTCAACTCCAGCTTCTTCAGCATTACTGGTTGGGGCATAGACTTGAATTACTGTGATATTAAATGGTTTGTCTTGAAAACAAACAGAGATCATTCTGTCATTTCTGAATTTGCACCCAAGTACTGTATTTCAGACTCTTGTGGACTATGATGGCTAACTCCATTTCTTTGAAGGGATTCTTGCCTGATGTAGTAGACATAATAGTCATCTGAATTACGTTTGCCCATTGCAGTCCATTTTAGTTCACTGATTCCTAAAATGTTGATGTTCACTGTTGCCATCTCCTGTTTGACCACTTCCAATTTATGGTGATTCATGAACCTAACATTTCAGGTTTCTATGCAGTATTGTTCCTTATAGCATCAGACTTTTTACTTCCATCACCATTAATATCCAGAACAGGGAGCTATTTTCACTTTGGCTCAGCTTCTTCATTCTTTCTGGAGCTATTTCTCTGCTCTCTTCTCCAGTAGCATATTAGGGGTACCTACTGACGATCTCTGGAGTTCATCTTTCAGTGTCATATCTTTTTTTGCCTTTTCATAGTGTGGTTATGGGGTTCTCAAGGCAAGAATTAGGCTGAAATTCTTTGCCATTCCTTTCTTCAGTGGACCACGTTTTGTCAGAACTATCCACCATGACCTTTCCATCTTGGGTGGCCCTACATTGTCATGGCTCATAATATCATTGAGTTAGACAAGATGGTGATCCAAGTGATCAATTTGGTCAGTTTTCTGTGATTATATTTTTCATTCTTTCTGTCCTCTGATGGATAAGAATAAAAGGCTTGTGGAAGCTTCCTGATGGAAGGGACTGGTTATGGGGGAATCTGGATCTTGCTCTGATGGATAGGGCCATGACTAGCAAATCTTTAATCCAATTTTCTGTTGATGAATGGGGCCATGTCCCCTCCTTGTAGTTTGGCCTGAGGTGAAACTATGGTAGAGGTAATGGCAGAAATGGCAACCTCCTTCTAAAGGACTTATGCCAGCACACTGCAGTGGCTCCCAGGATTGTTGTGTTCAGTGCCCCTGACCCTGCAGCAGGCCACTGTTGACCCACAGCCCGACCGGACACTCACAGGCAAGTCTAGCTCAGCCTCCTGCAGAGTCACTGCTCCTCTCTCCTGGGCCCTGGTGCACACAGGTTTTGTTTGTGCCCTCCAGGAGTCTGTCTCCCCAGTTTTGTGGAAGTTCCAAAATCAAATCCCACTGGCCTCCAAAGTTAAATTCCCTGGGGTTCTTACTCCCTTTGCCAGATCCAAAGGTTGGGGACTCTGTTGTGGGCCCTACAAGTTTTGTAACAGTGTGAGAACTTCTTTGCTTCTCCTTCTCTAATAGTTAACAATACTATACAATATACTTGAAAGTTGCTATAAGAGTAGAGCTTTAATGGTCAGGAAGCAACAGTTAGAACTGGTCATGGAACAACAGACTGGTTTCAAATAGGAAAAGGAGTACGTCAAGGCTGTATATTGTCACCATGTTTATTTAACTTATATGCAGAGTACATCATGAGAAATGTTGGACTGGAAGAAACACAAGTTGATATCAAGATTGCTGGGAGAAATATCAGTCACCTCAGATATGCAGATGACACCACCCTTATGGCAGAAAGTGAAGAGGAACTAAAAAGTCTCTTGGTGAAAGTGAAAGTGGAGAGTGAAAAGGTTGGCTTAAAGCTCAACATTCAGAAAACGAAGATCATGGCATCTGGTCCCTGTTCACTACATGGGAAATAGATCGAGAAACAGTGGAAACAGTGTCAGACTTTATTTTTCTTGGCTCCAAAATCACTGCAGATGGTGACTGCAGCCATGAAATTAAAAGACATTTACTCCTTGGAAGGAAAGTTATGACCAACCTAGATAGCATATTCAAAAGCAGAGACATCACTTTGCCAACAAAGATTCACCTAGTCAAGGCTATGGTCTTTCCTGTGGTCATGTATGGATGTGAGAGCTGGACTGTGAAGAAGGCTGAGCACCGAAGAATTGATACTTTTGAACGGTGGTGTTGGAGAAGACTCTTGAGAGTCCCTTGGACTGCAAGGAGATCCAACCAGTCCATTCTGAAGGAGATCAGCCCTGGAATTTCTTTGGAAGGAATGATGCTAAAGCTGAAACTCCAGTACTTTGGCCACCTCATGTGAAGAGCTGACTCATTGGAGAAGACTCTGATGCTGGGGGGATTGGAGGCAGGAGGAGAAGGGGACGACAGAGGATGAGATGGCTGGATGGCATCACTGACTCGATGGATGTGGGTCTGGGTGACCTCCGGGAGTTGGTGATGGACAGGGAGGCCTGGCGTGCTGCGGTTCATGGGGTCGCAGAGAGTCGGACACGACTGAGCGACTGATCTGATCTGATCTGATAACAACAACAAAATAGTAAATTATGTGAAGGGTGTGTTAACTGACCTTATTATAGTAAACATTTCACAATATATAAAAGTATCAAATTATCACATTGTATACCTTAAACTTATGCAACGTTATATTTTTATATGAATCACATCTAATAAAGCCAGGGCAGAGAAAAGTTATGCCATGAACAGGGGAAAAGAAATATAAATACCCATTTTGGCATCTTCCTCATATGCGTTTTCAGGGATAAAATATTTTAGGAGAGATAATTATTTACATTATAGTAACTTTCTCTTAGTTATGTACCTTTGTTTGGTAATCCTGTTATCGTTCTACAAATTACCCCCCAAATGTAGTGGTTTAAGACAACAGAAGAATTTATTTGGGGCAGAGCTCAATAGAGAATAGCTGTCTCTGCCTCATTTGGTTTGTGCTGTAAATGGGTCTGGATGCTGGAATCATCTTGAATTCCACTCCCACCTGTGTTTTGCTGAGAAGCTGAAACAGTTGGGGCTGGTAAGATCAGGGCTCCTGGGGCAGGGCTATCTCTTTCAGTGGGAGATGTCCACATGGTCTTCCCTATGCTGTAGCCTCAGTGTGGTTGAACTTCTTACATATTGGCACAGTGTTCTCAGAGCACACACCCCAAAGGATTGCATCAGACAAAGCCAATACGGCCTTTACTACCTAGTCTCAGAAATCACACATCACACATGTACTGCAGTCTATTGACCAAGACACTTAGAAGGTTTGCTCAAGTTTGAGGGAGGAGACACAGCTGGAGGAGTGTCGTGCCACGTTGTAGGAAGACTCTCCATCTTTGGGAAACAGTGTCAGAGTATCTTGCCTTTCCTGACATGTGCTGAACTGCAGACCTGTGAGTTCTCTCCCTAACAGGTAAATAACTCACACCCTTCAAGATCTGCATCTGGCTCCTGAACAGAAGAACTGGAAACAATACAGGGATGAAGAAAACACTCATATTACGTACCATGCCCTGCATTTTTATACCTGAAATCAGACAGAACTGAGTCTGTATCTCAGCTCTGCTCTTTTCAACTCAGATTTCTTCATTTGCTGAAGTGTATAGAATTCCTGCCTCAGGGTAGTTACGGTGATTAAAAGAGATAGTTCAAGTAAACCCTGGACAGAATGCCTGCTTGTATACTTACAGGTTTTATCAGATCAGATCAGATCAGATCAGTCACTCAGTTGTGTCCGACTCTTTGCCACCCCATGAACCGCAGCACGCCAGGCCTCCCTGTCCGTCACCAACTCCCGGAGGTCACTCTGAGACTCACATCCATCGAGTCAGTGATGCCATCCAGCCATCTCATCCTCTGTCATCCCCTTCTCCTCTTGCCCCCAATCCCTCCCAGCATCAAAGTCTTCTCCAATGAGTCAACTCTTCACATGAGGTGGCCAAAGTACTGGAGTTTCAGCTTTAGCATCATTCCTTCCAAAGAAATCCCAGGGCTGATCTCCTTCAGGATGGACTGATTGGATCTCCTTGCAGTCCAAGGGACTCTCAAGAGTCTTCTCCAACACCACAGTTCAAAAGCATCAATTCTTCAGCGCTCAGCCTTCTTCACAGTCCAGCTCTCACATCCATACATGACCACAGGAAAGACCATAGCCTAGACTAGACGGACCTTTGATGGCAAAGTAATGTCTCTGCTTTTGAATATGCTATCTAGGTTGGTCATAACTTTCCTTCCAAGAAGTAAGTGTCTTTTAATTTCATGGCTGCAGTCACCATCTGTAGTGATTTTGGAGCCCAGAAAAATTAAGTCTGACACTGTTTCCACTGTTTCCCCATCTATTTACCATGAAGTGATGGGACCAGATGCCATGATCTTCATTTTCTGAACGTTGAGCTTTAAGCCAACTTTTTCACTCTCCACTTTCACTTTCATCAAGAGGCTTTTTAGTTCCTCTTCACTTTCTGCCATAAGGGTGGTGTCATCTGCATTTCTGAGGTTCTTGATTTTTCTCTGGCAATCTTGATTCCAACTTGTGTTTTTTCCAGTCCAGCATTTCTCATGATGTACTCTGCGTATAAGTTAAATAAACAGGGTGACAATATACAGCCTTGACATACTCCTTTTCCTATTTGGAACCAGTCTGTTGTTCCATGTCCAGTTCTAACTGTTGCTTCCTGACCTGCATACAGGTTTCTCAAGAGGCAGGTCAGGTGGTCTGGTATTCCCATCTCTTTCAGAATTTTCCACAGTTTATTGTGATCTACACAGTCAAAGGCTGTGGCATAGTCAATAAAGCAGAAATAGATGTTTTTCTGGAACTCTCTTGCTTTTTCCATGATCCAGCGGATGTTGGCAATTTGATCTCTGGTTCCTCTGCCTTTTCTAAAACCAGCTTGAACATCAGCAAGTTCATGGTTCACATATTGCTGAAGCCTGGCTTGGAGAATTTGAGCATTACTTTACTAGCGTGTGAGATGAGTGCAATTGTGTGGTAGTTTGAGCATTCTTTGGCATTGCCTTTCTTTGGGATTGGAATGAAAACTGATCTTTTCCAGGGGAGTGTTAATGATGGATGGAGATAGAAATTAATAGTAGTAAAAGCAGTGAAGTATTTTTTAAATTGTCTGTTTTGAATCGTCTCTATAGATTTCCTTCTGTGTGGTTCCCCTAAATTGCACAATAAGTGAGCTTCCTTTAGTTTTATGCCATTCAAGTTGAAGAACATTACTGGTGAGTATTAGTGTATATATTTGAAGAATGCACATGGATTTTAATTAAGCAGAACCAAATCAAGTGCCCTCTTAAAAGGTACCTCAGTTCTGTTCTTGGTTCACCCCCTAAATCACTATGGAACTTGGTGCTTGTATACCTTGTGTTTGGGACAATGATTACATTGCTTTAGGGTTGGCCCTTTCTACTGCAGAAGATCTATGAGTTAGGATTTGGAGTGAAACCTACAAATACTGAGTGGGAGGCAACTGCCTTCAGAAGGGAGGCTGCTGCCCTTCAGGAAACCTCTGAGCTGACTGGGTGTTCCCAGGCTCCCTCCTTCCATCAAGGCCCCAGACTTCCCTCTTCCATCAGGGCCCCAGACTCCTCTCTTCCATCAGGGCCTCAGACTCTCTCCCTCCATGAAGGCCCCAGACTCTCCTCTTCCATCAGGTCTCCAGGCTTCCTCCTTCCATCAGTGCCCCAGGCTCCTCCTTTCCATCAGGGCCCCAGGCTCCCTGCTCCCATCAGGGTCCCAGCTTCTCTCCATCCACAGAATCCTCCACATCACTTGCTTTCCAGGTTCCTCATTTATCATGGAACTGCAAGCTCTCCCGCAGCCTCTTTACAGTTCTCTTCAACTATTCATTTGGTCTTCCTCTTTTGCTCTGCAGTTCATTGAAACCTTGTAGATTCTCCGAGGGCAAGTAATGTGTGCTTTACTTCAGTGATTCTTACATCACTTCATATACTTCTAACCCCCACCACTGCCTAGACACTGTTCTCGGTCTGAAGAGGCACCCTGAGCCCCAGAAGCGCTCTGTTTCAGGCTGGCTCCCCCACAAGCATACCTAGAGGCCTGGATTCATGTGCATGGAGTGTGTTTCAGAGACACACCAGTACATGAGTGGGAAACTGGGGCTGCAAAGAGAGGAGCCACCAGGAGGGACATTTTCCAACAGGTTCTACCCTATGGACAAGTGGAGCTTGATCCTGTTGGGGAGCCCTGGGAAACAGTGCAGGGTGCATTCCCCAGAGTGATCCCACCCAAGGAGGTAAAGGCCTGGCCTGTCTACCCTCCCATCAGCTCCTATCAGTTCCTGGGCCCCTCTGCAATAGTTAGTCCCACAGCTAGGGAAAGCTCTCAGGCAAATAATTGTGTGTGATACAAGGTGCTCCATCATGGACTGAAGTAATGGGGCAAAGGGATGTATATCTTTTGTAGGGCTACTGTAACAAAATATCACAAACTGGGTGGCTTAGACAAAGAGAAATGAATCGTCTCACCATTCTGGAGGCGGGAAGTCCTAAATCAAGGTGTAGTCCACCTCTGAAACTGGGGAGGCATCCATCCTCGCCTCTTTCTGCTTCCAGGGGGCTGCTGGCAATCGTCGACTTTCCTCAGCTTGCAGGTGCCCCACTCCAGGCCTGTGTCCACACCTGTCTTCTCCATGTCCACCTGTTCACACCATGTCTTCATTCTATCTTCTCTCTGTGCACATCTCCCCTTTTTATGAGGACACCCTTTGGATTAGGGTCCACTCCAATGACTTCATTTTTCCTTGATCATCTTGATAAAGCGCCTACTTCCAAAGAAGGGTACATTCTGAAGTACCAGGGGTTAGGATGTCAACAAATCTTTTGGGGGAGACAGACGAAGGACAAGGGACAAAAGCTCAGTGCTAGCATCATTTGATGCAGTGTCTGCAAGTGCAGTGGAGAAAAATACAGAAAGGAAATAGGATATTCCTTTGCGATTCCTAAAGCCTTAGCACAGTTCTACACACAGAGTTGGAGTTAAATAAATGTTTTTGTCATGGCTAAATATATAAATGGAGAGAACATAACTATTCACATTGTTCTTCTCTGGACATGTAATATCTATCAGTGATTGTCCAGCCAGTGCACTTGATCTTTGTGGGTCTTTTGTGTTTCTTGTTATTATAATGGTTTATTTACTCACTAATGATGTTTAGCATCTCCATATGTTGGAATGTTGAGATCAGTAAAATGATCAAGCAGAAGTAGATTGTAATTTACTTTTGTAATTACAAAATTGTAATTTTAATTGTAATTTTGAGAATTATTTTGAAGAAGAAGGGTTAACACTTTGATATCTTTGTTGATAAAAGTGCCTCCAAAAAAAACAAAAAGCAATTTTGTTAGCCTGAAACTGAAGTCAACATGGAAATATCTCCTAGCTTACCTGAAATGGTCACAGGGATACAGGGAATTTTGCATGAGGCTCTCATTTGGTGTATTTTACTATTATTTTTAATGCATTTCCTTAGCGACTCAGAAATGGACAGTCTAAACACTGAAGGTATAATTGTATAAAAATACACTGGCTTTGTTTCAGTTTCAAGGAGGTAGAAATTATAGCGATACAGGCCTTATTCTGTATATTATGGGGAAATGACATTAATGCGAAATAATGGGTGATGACTGAGAGGTGTTGTTAAGCAGTACAGTGACAGAAAATCCCCTGAATAATTACCAGGTATAAAAAAGGGAACGGGTCAGTGCTATAATCCCTCTCTGTTATCAATTGGAAAAGGGACGGTTTTCATCATATTTTGACAGTCTTTACCTAAACTATTAACAGTTTCTCAACTCTGCATTGCTAGGTTAAGTCACCAGTTGCACCTGCTGATGCCCGAGCATCCTCTCCCTGCTCTTTGCAGTCTTGCTCCTTGGGGTTCCATCCCCTGAGACCCATGGGCTCCATTAAGTACTGTTCTTAAAAGACACAGTTTTGTTCTGTTTTCCCCTGAAAGCTACTAAATACAGTTTGAATGCCAGTGCTTTCAATTAAGCTTCCTAGGTTTTGTACTGGTGTTAAATAGGCCATCACCAAGGTTGGTTGCTTCCAGTAAATGCAGAACTAAGAGAGACTGTAGGGCGTAGAGACAGATGATCTTTTTAAACATTATAATGGAGATAAAAGGTTGAGCAAACTGCTCTTTTTCTGGCTTGAGTTAGAATAGAAACATTGAAAATGATACTCTTAAACAATTGAGCCACCGTAAATATATCCACTGACGGAGGAAAAAGAAAGAAAGTAAAGGACATTTATTTAACTGTGTTAGTTATTGGCAATGTGTATATTAAAACTGAAAAGTCGAGCGATCCGGTGTTCAGGGTTGATTTTGTTGAAGATTGCATAGTAAGGAGACAGTTAAATGACGGTCCTTCCTGCCTTGTCCTTCTTGACATCTTTCTGTGGCCTGAGTGGAGGACTGGGTCAATCTCCCCTGACTGCCCTGCACACTGGCCCCCAGGAGGACAGTCATGAAGCCTGTGTCTCCTGGCCCCCTCCTCCTCTGGGCACCGACCGCTCCTCACTGTGAGCACCTCTGACTGTCTTCCTGAGCACCCTCTCTGTCAGTGGAAACCAGGCTCTGCCATTCACGGAGCAGGTCAGAGGTAGACTGAAGTCCCTGTCCATGTGGGCAGGTCTCAGCCTGCCCCCTTCAGGTGAGACCACTCTGGATGGGGTGCAACCCACCCTCATCCCAGACGTCCCCAGTTGGATGGAGCTCTGGTTGCTCACAGAGGTCATCTGCCTGTGATGTACCTAGTGTTGGCTTCCTTATTGCCTTCTCTCGTTTCCTGGAATCTCCCCAACCCCCAGCCCCAAACTACCAGCACTCACATCTTTGTGTTATTAAGATGTTTGTGTTTTAGACATAAAAAAGCCCTTTGGCCTTTCTAATTGCCCTTTTCTTCTAATCTCAAAGTGATATTTGTAGCCAGCCCAGATTTTTGCAGAAACCTGTTAATACTGCTGCTACTGCTACTAAGTCACTTCAATCGTGTCCGACTCTGTGCGACCCCATAGACGGCAGCCCACCAGGCTACCTCGTCCTTGGGATTCTCCAGGCGAGAGCACTGGAGTGGGTTGCCATTTCCTTCTCCAGTGCATGAAAGTGAAACGTGAAAGTGAAAGTGAAAGTGAAGTCGCTCAGTCGTGTCCGACCCTTAGAGACCCCATGGACTGCAGCCTACCAGGCTCCTCCGTCCATGGGATTTTCCAGGCAAGAGTACTGGAGTGGGGTGCCATTGACATTTTAATATTGCTTTTTTTTTTTTTAAACACCAGGTCAAATCGATTATGTGAGCATGATTATATCTTCTAACTCTATTTGGTCTTCTCAAGCTCTTCCTTCTAGAGAGTTACTTAAAGCACTTGCTTCTCAATCCAGAGGTTAAGTAAAGTAACCTGGGTCATACAGATTGGATTCAAGTTCAAGATGTCCTGAGGAAAACTTCCTGCCTGACTCCCAGTACACAGCGTCTCCCAGTAGTTCAGAGTGCCAAGTAGCACAGTGGTAACTTGTTAGGTTGGAGGTTGCCAGGTTCTTCTTTTCCCTTAAACAGCACAAGAAAAAAACAGAAACCAGAGCCAGGGTCCAGGCTGTTCCCTGAGACCACTGTGCCTGAGCTCTTGTAGGCCAGATAGGTTGTTCCACTGCTTGTGTGTGGTTAATGATCTTTCTGCAGGCCTTCCTCAAAGGAGAGGAATAGTGCTTAAAATTACACCTTAGTAACTTAAAGGAGGAGTCTCCTCTATATGGTTTCCTAACTCTTAAAAGATGATGATGTCACATCTTCTAGAAATTTAGTAAGTTATCTATGGTCTAAAATATCCAGGATTTTGATATGTACATATTATGGTTAAATAAATATGTGAACAATTTTTTTAAAAATTGGTCTGTGAACAGTACTAGTAATAGTGGTTTCCTTTTTTGCCTCAGGGAAATAATTATTGAGATCTACTGTGTACATGTTTAAAAATTTTTTTTTTTAATATTTATGTGTTTGGCTGTACCAGGTCTTATTGCAGGATGAAGAATCTGTTTTAGTTGCAGTGTGTGGGATCTAGTTCTCAGACCAGGGATGGAACCCAAGGTCCCTGCATTGGGAGCACAAAGTCTTAGCCACTGAACCATCAGGTTCAGTGTGTACATGTTTTAAAAACTGGTCCCTTATGCATGATGTTGTTGTTGTTCAGTCCCTCAGTTGTGTCTTATTCTTTGTGACCCCACGGACGGCAGCAGACCAGGCTTCCCTCTCCTTCATTATCTCCTGGAGTCTGCTCAGACTCATGTCCATTGAGTCAGTGATGCCATCCAACCATCTCATCCTCTGTTGCCCCCTTCTTCTCATGCTCTCAATCTTTCCCAGCATCGGGGTGTTTTCCAATGAGACAGCCACCAGTACTTCAGGTGTCCAAAATATTAGAGCTTCAGCCTTAGCATCAGTCTTTCCAATGAATATTCAGGGTTGATTTCCTTTAGGATTGACTGGTTTGATCTCCTTGCTGTTCAAGGGACTCTCAAGAGTCTTCTCCAGCACCACAGTTTGAAAGCATCAGTTCTTTGGTGTTCAGTCTTCTTTATGGTCCAACTCTCACATCCGTACATGACTACTGGAAAAACCATAGTTTTGACTATATGGACCTTTGTTGACAAAGTGATCTCTCTGCTTTATAATAGACTATCTAGGTTGGTCATAGCTTTTCTTCCAAGGAGCAAACATCTTTTCATTTCATGGCAGCAGTCATTGTCCACATTGATTTTGGAGCCCAAGGAAATAAATTCTGTCACTGTTTCCATTGTCTCCCCATCTATTTGCCATGAAGTGATGGGTCCAGATACCATGAACTTAGTTTTTTGAATGTTGAGTTTTAAGCCAGTTTTTTCACTCTCCTCTTTCACCTTGATCAAGAGGTTCTTTTATTTGAGGTTATGCATGATGGTTCCTCACCAAAACTCAGGGCTGGCAGTGGTTATGCATCCTAGAAAATTCTGTTCCCTTCTGCTCTAAGTTTTCTTGCATTGTAGACATTGAAGAAGTGAGTGTATCATACCCAAATAAAAGAAGCATGCAGGATGAAGGGGAGAATTAATAGGAAGGCTAAGCTCTTAAATAAATGCAATTCATATTTATTTCTCATCTTATGGCCAGGCTCCCAAGCAAGTTTACCCAAGAAGCACTCCAAAATGGGTTTTGGTGATTATCTATCATATAGAAAAATAAGAAAGATGATTGATCTGTTCTTTGTAGAAATGCTTCAACAATAGGGTGATGGTGGTTTAATCGCTAAGTTGGGTCCAACTCTTGCAACCCCATGGACTGTAGCCTGTCAGGTTCCTCTGTCCATGGGATTCTCCAGGCAAGAATACTGGAGTGGGTTGCCATTCCCTTCTCCAGGGAATCTTCCCAATCGAGGAATCGAACCTGGGTCTCCTGCACTGCAGGCAGACTCTTTACCGACTGAGCTACAAAGGAGGCTCAGGGACAATAGGATGAGGGCCACATAATCTAAATATTAGTTTCTTTCCTCCATCTACCAACCTATCAGGATCCACCAAGGCCACAGAGGTGGAATTGTTAACTTGGACTTCCTTGGTGGTCCAGTGGTTAAGAATCTGCCTTCCAATGCAGGGATATGGGGTTCACATCTCTGATCTGGGAAGATGCCCATGCCTCTGGGCAACTAAGCTTATGTACCCCAGCTAAAGAGAAGCCCAATCCCACATTCTGCAATGAAGATCCCACATGCCACAACTAAGGGACCCAGTGCAGCCAGAAACAAATGAATAAATAAGTAAATATTTTTAAAAAAAGATAGGCCCTGACAGAAGTCATTTCTCTAATTTGTTCCTTCAGGAATGTTTTATATGTTATTTAAAAAAAATACACAAGTAGATAGTGGCCAATACCAAAGCAGCATATTTCCCAAGATAGGGAAGGCCTGAAAGTAGATAGACATGTGATATTACCAGGGCAGAAACATAGGAACAGAACTGTCATATAGGAAGTGTCCTATAGAACTATATAGGCAGCTGGAATATAGAATTACTTCAAGAAGTAACAGATAAACCTCTAAAGCATTTGGGTCAAAGTGCACACCCAGTATCATTAGAGGACCTGAGTCCCTCCAGAAATCTACTGAATCATGGGAAGGGATGTGGGAGGGGGTTCAGGATGGGGAACACATGTACACCTGTGGCGGATGCATGTTGATGTATGGCAAAACCAATACAATATTGTAAAGTAAAAAAAAAATAATAAAAAAATTTAAGAAGACACTCTGTACAGCCTAAAGTTTGAGAAGCACTGCCTTAGAGCCTAGACTTATACTGTTCAATATGGTAGCCGCTAGCCACGTGTGGTTATTGAGCATGTGAAATGTAACTAGCCTAAATAGAAATACAATGTAACTGAAAATATGCACCCAATTTCTAAGATGTGTAGTACAAGAAAAATAATGTAATAAATATATTTCAATAATCTTTATATTGATTACATATTGACATGATAATATGCTGAATGTATCAGGTCAAATGAAATATATTTTATATAAATCATTTTACCTGTTTATTATTATCTGTTTAATGTGGTTATTCAAGGATTTGTAAGTACATATGTTGGCTGATCAAGATGTATATACTTACTATAGCCTCTCTCTCCTACTGATTACAATTAAAAATTCTGGATAGAATATGAAAAAAAAGTTACTTGAGATCTTTGCAAAGGATCAATATCAAATGGGTTAGGGATTGGATTCAAATCTAATTCCAAAGAAAGGCAATGCCAAAGAATGTTCAAACTACCACACAATTGCACTCATTTCACGTGCCAGCAAAGTAATGCTCAAAATTCTCCCAGCTAGGCTTAAACAGTACGTGAAATGAAAACTTCCAGACATTCAAGCTGGATTTAGAAAAGGAAGAGGAACCAGAGATTGAATTGCCAACTTCCTTTGGATCACAGAAAAAGCAAGAGAATTCCCATTAAACATCTAATTCTGCCTCAGTAACTACGCTAAAGCCTTTGACCGTGTACATCACAACAATC
Organism: Tragelaphus eurycerus; assembly: GCA_935064755.1. NCBI lineage: Eukaryota > Metazoa > Chordata > Mammalia > Artiodactyla > Bovidae > Tragelaphus > Tragelaphus eurycerus. The sequence continues at coordinate 739,877 of CAKXYN010000244.1, forward strand.
TTGGAAAATTCTTACAGAGATGGGAATATGAGACCATCTTACCTGCCTCCTAAGAAACCTGTATGCAGGTGAAGAAGCAACAGTTAGAACCAGACACGGAACAACCAACTGGTTCCAAATTGGGAAAGGAGTACGTTAAGGCTGTATATTGTCACCCTGCTTACTTAACATATATGCAGAGTACATCATGTGAAATGCTGGGCTTGGATGAAGCACAAGCTGGAATCAAGATTGCAGGGGAAAGTATCAATGACCTCGGATATGCAGATGACACCACCCTTATGGCAGAAAGTGAAGAGGAACTAAAGAGCCTCCTGATGAAAGGGAAAGAGGAGAGTTTAAAAACTGGCTTAAAACTCAACATTCAAAAAACTAAGATCATGACATTTGATCCCATCACTTCATGGGAAATAGATGGGGAAACAGTGGAAACAGTGTCAGACTTTATTTTGGGGGGCTCCAAAATCACTTCAGATGGTGATTGTAGCCATGAAATTAAAAGACGCTTGCTCCTTGGAAGAAAAGGTATGACAAACCTGGACAGTATATTAAAAAGCAGAGACATTACTTTGCCAACAAAGGCCTGTAAAGTAAAAGCTATGGTTTTTCCAGTAGTCATGTACAGATTTGAGAGTTGGACTACAAAGAAGGGTGAGTGCCAAAGAATTGATGCTTTTGAGCTGTGGTGTTGGAGAAGACTCTTGAGAGTCCCTTGGGCTGCAAGGAGATCAAAGGAGTCAATCCTAAAGGAAAAGAATCCTGAATATTCATTGGAAGGACTGACGCTGAAGCTCTAACGCTTTGGCCACCTGATGCAAAGAACTGACTCATTAGAAAAGACCTTGATGCTGGAAACATTGAAAGCAGGAGGAGAAGGAGATGATAGAGGATGAGATGGTTGGATGGCATCACAGACTTGATGGACATGAGTTTGAGCAAGCTCCAAGAGATGCTGAAGGACAGGGAAGCCTGCCTGCTGCAGTCCATGGGGTTGAAGAGAGTCAGACACGACTGAGCAACTGAATACAACAACAATGGATAATGATCCATATGGACATTAGAGCTGAGGTTTAGGATGTGGGAGGTGAGTTCATGTTTTTTTTTCTCCCCTTTGCTGCCCAGCTTTGCTGCAAGGAACAGAACACTGAATCCTGGAATTGCACAGCACAGACTGAGAAAAGAAAGTTAGAGGAAATTCTCTCTTTTTGACCATAGGACTAGAGAAAAGTGATGCCTGAGAAAAGGGATGTGGTGGGGAGAAATCCTTGTATCTTCTTTTTTTCTTGCTTTTCTGTCCATTCTAGTCACTAAACTGTGAATATGTGGTTGGTGGTACAGGGACCCCAACCTTGAGAGAAGCATTGTCTTTGAGCTAGAAGAACCAGAAAAGGACCAAAAAACCTTAAAACCCTGTTGTCTAAAAGGTGTGTACAATCCATGCTGTTTCTCTGTTTACTTTTGCCACTTAACCTCGGAGCAGCCCCACTTACACAGCGCTGCACAACATCGTGGGAGGAGACTGGGGAGACTCTGTCTTGCTGACTAGAGGAACCAGAATGAGGAGGGTCTGGGAATGAGAGTGTAGGAGGAGACTCAGAGGACAGCTGGAAAACTGGGTTTCCAAATACTGGATATGTGATGATACAACTTCTAGAATCTCCCCCTGAGCTGGGTGTGTGGGGATAGTTCTACCAAAGCATAGCAAAGGCTGTGAGGATGAACTGCAATGATAAAGAAAGAAAGTGAAGTCACTCAGTCATGTCTGACTCTTTGCGACCCCATGGACTGTAGCCCACCAGGCTCCCCCATCCATGGAGTTTTCTAGGCAAGAGTACTGGAGTGGGTTGCCATTTCCTTCTCCAGGGGATCTTCCTAACCCAAAGATCGAACCTGGCTCTCCCGCATTGTGGGCAGACCCTTTGCCATCTGAGCCACCAGGGAATCCATGACCCAAATCTCAGACTATCCTCCAAGCATAACATGCAACCAAGCACCCCAAAGTCACATAGTACATTCTGAAAAGAGAACTGACTTTGAGACCATCACCACTGAAGGTGAAACTTCTTGGCAGTCTCAGACTTATCATGTTGATTACCAGTTTAAAAAGGAAATCAGCATTCCTCAGAGGATTTTAAAAGGACCCAGAAACTTGCAAGAAAAAAATCTGCTGGATGCAATCCAGAATTATGTGACATCAGGCTAAGAATCACAAAAATCTGGCAAATACTCAAGGGAAATGACCATAAATAAATGAAAAACACAAGATGACTTAACTCTTGGAATTGCCAGGTAGAGACTTAAAAGCAGCCATTATAACTATACTCAGTGAGGTAAAGTTAACACTCTTTAAATTATCAGTAGAGAAATAGAAATAATTTTTATAAGTACCAAGTAGAAATTTGAGAACTGAAAAATGCCATATCTGAAATAAAGAAGTACACTGAACAGGCTTCCACAGGATGGAAGTAAGAGCAAAGAGTCCAGTGGAAATAAAACAATCTGAAGAACATAAAAAAGATAAAAAGAAAATGAACAGAGCCTTAGTATCTCATGAGACAATATTAACAGGTCATGTCATTGAGTCCCAGAGAAAAGGAAAAAGAGTTTGATGCAGGAAAAAAAATTTTTTTTAGAAATAATGAATGAAAATTTCCCACATTTGTCTAAAGTCATATATTTATAAATTTAAGAGGCTCAATGAATAATTAAAAAAAGATAAACTCAAAGAAAGCCATCTCATACATATAATAATAAAACTACTGAAAATCAAAATAAAGAAGAAAAATAACTTGAAAGTAGCCAGAGAAAAGCAAGACATATTATAGGTAACAACAATTCAAATGACTACAGATTTCTTATCAAAAACCATGGATGCCAGTAAACTGGAATAACATTTTGCTTGAAAGAATAAAAAAATAATAATAAACAGCCCACCTAGAACCTTCATCCACAGAAAATATCCTTCAGGAATGAAGACAAAAGAGACACATTTTCTAGTGAAAGAAGACTAAGATGGTTTGTCACCAGTAGACTTAACAATAAAAGGAATGCTGACAGGAGTTCTTCAGGTTGAAGTGAAACAATACCAGAAAGGAACTGGAAACATCAGGAATAAAAGAAGAGGAAAAATAAATGGAAATACTTGAGTAAAAATAAAAGACTATTTTTTTTCCTCTCAAAACTCTTAAAAAATATGACTATTTAAGAGATATAGTCAAAAAGTTCAATAGATGAATTTATATAAGTATTAAAACTGTGCAAATAATCCAAAAACAGCAAGAAAAAGGGAATTAAAAATAAAAAAGGGAGGGAGCAAAGAGAAAACAGATGGCTAAATGGTAAACCTAATCCATTTATCAGATCAAATAAAAAATTAATACCCAATTAGATACATTAATAAAATGGTATAGCTAGGCTAAAAGAATAGAAAAAGATATACCATACAAACCCATTTAAAAGAGAACTGGAAGAGTTATGGAAGATTACCATAAATAAGCAGATGTCTTCATCAAGAAGACACAAGAAGAATCCTAAATGTGATCCTAATCTAGCAAAAAAGGGCCAAAATACATGAAGCAAAAAATGATAAAGCTGAAAAAAGAAATAGACAAATTCACAATGGTTCTTGCTAACTATAAACTTAATTCTCAGGATTTGATAGAACATTTAAACAAAAACTCAGCAAAGATAAATTGAAAAATTCTATCCATCAACATCATCCTTCACTGACACATACAGAACCCTCCAGCTGACCACGTAAGAGTGCACATTCTTTCTATATACTTTTGAAACATTCACCAAGGTAAATTCTGGACCATAAAACAAATCTTAACAATTTTTTAAAAAGTAAAATAATGTGTAATAGTATTATCTCACTGTTCAGAATTAAATTAGAAATCAATATAAAAGAGCTATCAGAGAACTCTGAAACATTTTAAAATTAAAGCATATATTTCTCCACCTATTTGTGTCATCTTTGATTTCTTTCATCAGTGTTTTATAGTTTTCTATATATAGGTCTTTTGTTTATTTAGGTAGATTGATTCCTAAGTATTTTATTCTTTTACTGCAATGGTGAATGAAAGTGAGTATACTACCCAAAGCAACCTATAGATCAGATCGGATCAGATCAGTCACTCAGTCGTGTCCGACTCTTTGAGACCCCATGAACTGCAGCACGCCAGGCCTCCCTGTCCATCACCAACTCCCAGAGGTCACTCAAACTCACATCCATCGAGTCAGTGATGCCATTCAGCCATCTCATCCTCTGTTGTCCCCTTCTCCTCCTGCCCCCAATCCCTCCCAGCATCAGAGTCTACTCCAATGAGTCAACTCTTCGCATGAGGTGGCCAAAATACTGGAGTTTCAGCTTTAGCATCATTCCTTTCAAAGAAATCCCAGGGCTGATCTCCTTCAGAATGGACTGGTTGGATCTCCTTGCAATCCAAGGGACTCTCAAGAGTCTTCTCCAACACCACCGTTCAAAAGCATCAGTCCTTCGGCGCTCAGCCTTCTTCACAGTCCAGCTCTCACATCCATACATACATGACCACACGAAAGACCATAGCCTTGACTAGGCGAACCTTTGCTGGCAAAGTGATGTCTCTGCTTTTGAATATGCTATCTAGGTTGGTCATAACTTTCCTTCCAAGGAGTAAGCGTCTTTTAATTTCTTGGCTGCAGTCACCATCTGCAGTGATTTTGGAGCCCAGAAAAATAAAGTCTGACACTGTTTCTCCATCTATTTCCCATGTAGTGATGGGACCAGATGCCATGATCTTCGTTTTCTGAATGTTGAGCTTTAAGCCAACCTTTTCACTCTCCACTTTCACTTTCATCAAGAGGCTTTTGAGTTCCTCTTCACTTTCTGCCATAAGGGTGGTGTCATCTGCATATCTGAGGTTCTTGATATTTCTCCCAGCAATCTTGATTCCAACTTGTGTTTCTTCCAGTCCAGCATTTCTCATGATGTACTCTGCATATAAGTTAAATAAACATGGTGACAATATACAGCCTTGATGTACTCCTTTTCCTCTTTGGAACCAGTCTGTTGTTCCATGTCCAGTTCTAACTGTTGCTTCCTGACCTGCATATAGATTTCTCAAGAGGCAGATCAAGTGGTCTGGTATTCCCATCTCTTTCAGAATTTTCCACAGTTTATTGTGATCCACACAGTCAAAGGTTTTGGCATAGTGAATAAAGCAGAAATAGATGTTTTTCTGGAACTCTCTTGCTTTTTCCATGATCCAGCGGATGTTGGCAATTTGATCTCTGGTTCCTCTACCTTTTCTAAAACCAGCTTGAAGATCAGGAAGTTCACGGTTCACATATTGCTGAAGCCTGGCTTGGAGAATTTTGAATCAATGCAATCCCTATCAAGCTACCAACGGTATTTTTCAGAGAACTAGAACAAATAATTTCATAATTTGTATGGAAATACAAAAAACTACAAATAGCCAAAGCAATCTTGAGAAAGAAGAATGGACCTGGAGGAATCAACCTGCTTGACTTCAGGCTCTACTACAAAGCCACAGTTAGCAACACAGTATGGTACTGGCACAAAGACAGAAACACACATCAATGGAACAAACTAGAAAGCCCAGAGATAAATCCACACACCTATGGACACCTTATCTTTGACAAAGGAGGCAAGAATATACAATGGAGAAAAGACAATCACTTGTTAAAGAGATTTAACAAATGTTGGGAAAACTGGTCAACCACCTATAAAAGAATGAAACTAGAACATTTTCTAATACCATACACAGAAATAAGCTCAAAATGTATTAAAGATCTAAACATAAGACCAGAAACTATTAAACTCCTAGAGGAAAACATAGGCAAAACACTCTCTGACGTAAATCATAGAAGGATCCTCTATTACCCACCTCAAGAGTAATGGAAATAAAAGCTAGAATAAACAAATGGGACCTAATTAAACTTTAAAGCTTTTGCACAATGAAGGAAACTATAAGCAAGGTGAAAACACAGCCTTCAGAATGCGAGAAAATAATAGCAAATGAAACAACTGACAAAGAATTAATCTCAAAAATATACAAGCAACTCCTGCAGCTCAATTCCAGAAAAATAAGTGACCCAATCAAAAAATGAGCCAAAGAACTAAACAGACATTTCTCCAAAGAAGACATACAGATGGCTAACAAACACATGAAAAGATGCTCAACATCACTGATTATCAGAGAAATGCAAATCAAAACCACAATAAGGTACCATCTCACGCCAATAGAATGGCTGCTATCCAAAAGTCTACAAGCAATAAATGCTGGAGAGGGTGTGGAGAAAAGGGAACCCTCTTACACTATTGGTGGGAATGCAAACTATTACAGCCACTATGGAGAACAGATGTCTTAAAAAATTGGAAATAGAACTGCCATACGACCCAGCAATCCCACTGCTGGGCATACACAACGAGGAAACCAGAATTGAGAGATACATGTACCCCAATGTTCATTGCAGCACTGTTTACAATAGCCAAGACATGGAAGCAACCTAGATGTCCATCGTCAGATGAATGGATAAGAAAGCTGTGGTAAATATATACAATGGTATATTACTCAGCTATTAAAAAGAATGCATTTGAATCAGATCTAATGAGGTGGATGAAACTGGAACCTATCATACAGAGCGAAGTAAGTCAGAAAGAAAAACACCAATATAGTAAATTAATGCATATATATGGAATTTAGAAAGATGGTAATGATGATCCTATATGTGAGACAGGAAAAGAGACACAGAGATTAAGAACAGACTTTTTTTCTAATTAATTAATTTATTTTAATCGGAGGTTAATTACTTTACAGTATTGTAGTGGTTTTTGCCATACATTGACATGAAACAGCCATGGGTGCACATGTGTTCCTCATCCAGAACCCCCTCCCACCTCCCTCCCCAAGGAACAGACTGTTGGACTCTGTGGGAGAAGGCAAGGTTGGGATGATCTGAGAGAATAGCACTGAAACAATATCACCATATGTGAAACAGATAGCCAGTCCAGGTTTGATGCATGAAACAGGGTGCTTGGGGCTGGTGCACTGGGATGACGCAGAGGGATGAGATGGGGAGGGAGGTGGGAAGGGGGTTCAAGAAGGGGAACACATGTGCACCCATGGCTGATTCATGCCAATTTATGGCAAAAACCACTACAATATTGTAAAGTAATTAGCCACCAATTAAAATAAATAAATTTTAAAAAATTAAAATAAATTTTAAAAAATTTTTAAAAAAAGCATTTATTTAAAAACCCATAGGCTATTGGCAGAAAAATGGGAAAAACATATAAAGATCTAATGGGATAATTAGCAAAACAACTTACAAAGTGATAAACTTAATTATTACCAATAATTATACTGAATGTGGGAGAAGGCAATGGCAGCCCACTCCAGTACTCTTGCCTGGCAAATCCTATGGATGGAGGAGCCTGGTAGGCTGCAGTCCATGGGGTCGCTAGGAGTCAGACACGACTGAGCAACTTCACTTTCATTTTTCACTTTCATGCATTGGAGAAGGAAATGGCAACCCACTCCAGTGTTCTTGCCTGGAGAATCCCAGGGACTGGCGAGCCTGGTGGGCTGCCGTCTGTGGGGTCACACAGAGTCGGACACGACTGAAGTGACTTAGCAGCAGCATACTGAATGTAGGTGGTATAATGGAGAAGGCAATGGCAACCCACTCCAGTACTGTTGCCTGGAAAATCCCATGGACAGAGGAGCCTGGTAGGCTGCAGTCCATGGGGTTGTGAAAAGTCGGACATGACTGAGCGACTTCACTTTCACTTTTCACTTTCATGCATTGGAGATGGAAATGGCAACCCACTCCAGTGCTCTTGCCTGGAGAATCCCAGGGACGGGGGAGCCTGGTGGGCTGCCGTCTGTGGGGTTGCACAGAAATTGGACACGACTGAAGTGACTTAGTAGTAGTAGTAGTAGGTGGTATAATCCCCCTACCCCACTTCCATTAAAAGGCATATATTTTCAGATTGGTGAAAAAAATAATGACCCAATTATATGCTGCCTACGTGAAACCCATTTTAAATACAAAGATTCAAAGTAGAATAAAGTCAAATTTGGTAAATGATGTATTATGATAATAGTAAGCAAAAAAAGATTAAGTGGGTGTATTAATATCAGACAGTGTATTTATAGACAAATACTTTAGAGCAAATATCATCAGAGATAGAGAAGGCTACTCTATAGTGATAAAGGGATAATTTCCTCAAGAGGACATAATAATCATAAAAGATTTACTTATCTAATAACATAACTTCAACATAAATAAAGGAAAAAATAATGGTAGAAATGAAAGAACAAGTTGGCATATTCACAATTATAGTTAGAAATTTCAGTGCCTCTATCTCAATAATTGATAGGTGAGGTAGGCCAAAAATCAGTAAGTATAAAGAAACATGCTTTGTAATATTTAAAACATTCTTTTCATGTGAACATGGAACATTCCCAAGACAGACTATATTCTGGGTTATAATGAAAGCATTTATAAATTTAATAGGATTAAAGTCATATTAAGAATGTTTGGGCTTCCCTGGCTCAGATGATAAAGAATCCGCCTGCAATGCAGGAGTCCTGGGGTCCATCCTTGGGTCAAGAAGACCCTCTGAAGGAGGGGATGGTGACCCACTCCAGTATTCTTGCCTAGAGAATCCCACGGACAGAGAAGCCTGGCAAGATTGAGTCCTTTGGGTCACAAAGAGTCAGACACAACTGAGTGACTAACACACACACACACAAGAATGTTTATCACAATGGAATTAAAATAGAAATCAATAGCAGAAAGATCTCTGGAAAATTTTGGCATGTTTGTAAACCAAATAACACACATCTAAATAAAGAAGGATGAACACTGAAGAATGGATGCTTTTGAACACTCTTGAGAGTCCCTTGAACAGCAAGCAGATTAAACCAGACAATCCTAAAGGAAATCAACCTTGAATACTCATTGGAAAGACTGATACTGAAGCTGAAGCTCCAATACTTTGGCCACATGAAGTATTGGTGACCGACTCATTGGAAAAGACCCTGATGCTGAGAAAGATTGAAGGCAAAAGGAGAAGGAGGTGGCAGAGTATGATAAGATGGTTAACATCACTGACTCGAGGACATGAATCTGATCAAACTCCAGGAGATGGTAAAGGACAGGCCTGGCGTGCTGAAGTTCATGTGGTCACAAAGAGATGGACACAACTTAATGACTGAACAACAATGGAAAATTATGAATGAGTTTTTAAAATAATTTTAAATTAATTAATTTTTGGCTATGCTGGGTCTTCACTGCTGCATGGGCTTTTCTCTAGTTGCAGCAAGTGGGAGTTAATCTTTAGTTGAGGTATGTGGGCTTCTTATTTTGGTGGCTTCTCTTGTTGCAATGGGTTCTAGGGCCAGAGGGCTCAGTAGTTGTGGCTTCTAGGCTCTAGAGCTCAGGCTCCATAGTTCTTCACATGGGCTTAGTTGCTCCTCGGCATGTGGGATGTTCCCAGATCATGAATCGCACCCATGTCTGCTGCATTGAGAGGTGGATTCTTTACTCCTGAGCCACCAGGGAAGCCCCATGAAAACTTTTATGCCAGTAAGTTTGACAACCTAGATGAAATAGGCAAGTTCCTTGAAAGCCCCAAATTACCAAGGCTGAACCAAGAAGAAATAGATAAACTGAACACCCCTAAATTATATCCTGAACTGAATTTTATATCTAGCCTGAATTGAATTATATCCCATAATTAAGATATATAATTATTTTACCATGATAATTTAAAGGATTGAATTAGTGGTTAAAAAAAAAAAAAAACTTCTTCTAAAGGTAAATCCAGACCCAGATGGCTTCACTGGTGAATTCTGTCAAACACTTAAGAAAAAAATAATACCAATTTTAGGCAAAGTCTTCCAAAAAATTGAAGAGGAAGCAATACTTTTGGACCCTTTCTCTGAAGCAACCAAAACCCTGATATCAAAATGAGACAAAGATATTATATGAAAAAGAAAGGACAGACCAATATCTCTACCTCGGGAACACAGGCACAAAAATTCCAAACAAAATTTTAGCAATTCTAATCCAACAATTAAAAAATGAGATAATCCCTCATGACCATGTGAAGTGAAGTATATTTCAAGAAAACAAGATTTATTTAACAATCAAGAGATAGTTTAACTCACCATATTAAAAAGCAAATAAGAAAAGAGCTCTCAGATACATCAACAAAGACCAAGTGTTAGTTGCCCAGTCATGTCTGACTCTTTGCAACCCCATGGACTGTAGCCCACCAGCCTCTTCTGTCCATGGGATTCTCTGGGTAAGAATACTGGAGTGGGTTGCCATTTCCTTCTCCAGGGGATCTTCCCAACCCAGGGATAGAACCTGGGTCTCCTGCATTGCAGGCAGATTCCATACAGTCTGAGCCACCAGCGAAGTCCACATCACCAGAAGCACATTCTATAAAAGAAAAATTGACAAATACTTTTTCTATATTAAAACTTCTGGTCTTCAAAAAACTTATAGAGTGAAGAATTACAGACTAGGAGAAACTGTTTGCAAACTGAGTATCTCACAAAGAACATTTATCCAAAGTATATGAAGAACACTCAAAACTCATTAAGAAAACAAACAGCACAATAATAAAATATGCAAAATATTTGAACATACTTTACTAAAGAAGATACATGAATGATAAATACATACATGAAAAGATATCTAACATCATTAACAATTACAATATGCAAATTAAAGCCTCAGATGTGCAGATGACACCACCCTCATGGCAGAAAGTGAAGAGGAACTAAAGAGCTTCTTGAAAGTGAAAGAGGAGAGTGAAAAAGTTGGCTTAAAGCTCAACATTCAGAAAACTAAGATCATGGCATCCGGTCCCATCACTTCATGGGAAATAGATGGGGAAAGAGTGGAAACAGTGGCTGACTTAATTTTTCTGGGCTCAAAAATCACTGGAAATGGTGATTGCAGCCACGAAATTAAGACGCTTACTCCTTGGAAAGAAAGCTATGACCAACCTAGACAGCATATTCAAAAGTAGAGACGTTACTTTGCCAACAAAGATCTGTCTAGTCAAAGCTGTGATTTTTCCCATGGTAATGTATGGCTGTGAGAGTTGAACTATAAAGAAAGCTGAGTGCCGAAGAATTGATGTTTTTGAACTGTGGTGTTGGAGAAGACTCTTGAGAGTCCCTTGGACTGCAAGGAGATCCAACCAGTCCATCCTAAATGAAATCAGTCCTGAATATTCATTGGAAGGACTGATGCTGAAGCTGAAACTTCAGTACTTTGGCCATCTGATGCAAAGAGCTGACTCATTTGAAAAGACCCTGATGCTGAGAAAGATTGAAGGCAAAAGGAGAAGGAGGTGGCAGAGTATGATAAGATGGTTAACATCACTGACTCGAGGACATGAATCTGATCAAACTCCAGGAGATGGTAAAGGACAGGCCTGGCGTGCTGAAGTTCATGTGGTCACAAAGAGATGGACACAACTTAATGACTGAACAACAATGGAAAATTATGAATGAGTTTTTAAAATAATTTTAAATTAATTAATTTTTGGCTATGCTGGGTCTTCACTGCTGCATGGGCTTTTCTCTAGTTGCAGCAAGTGGGAGTTAATCTTTAGTTGAGGTATGTGGGCTTCTTATTTTGGTGGCTTCTCTTGTTGCAATGGGTTCTAGGGCCAGAGGGCTCAGTAGTTGTGGCTTCTAGGCTCTAGAGCTCAGGCTCCATAGTTCTTCACATGGGCTTAGTTGCTCCTCGGCATGTGGGATGTTCCCAGATCATGAATCGCACCCATGTCTGCTGCATTGAGAGGTGGATTCTTTACTCCTGAGCCACCAGGGAAGCCCCATGAAAACTTTTATGCCAGTAAGTTTGACAACCTAGATGAAATAGGCAAGTTCCTTGAAAGCCCCAAATTACCAAGGCTGAACCAAGAAGAAATAGATAAACTGAACACCCCTAAATTATATCCTGAACTGAATTTTATATCTAGCCTGAATTGAATTATATCCCATAATTAAGATATATAATTATTTTACCATGATAATTTAAAGGATTGAATTAGTGGTTAAAAAAAAAAAAAAAAAAAAAAAACTTCTTCTAAAGGTAAATCCAGACCCAGATGGCTTCACTGGTGAATTCTGTCAAACACTTAAGAAAAAAATAATACCAATTTTAGGCAAAGTCTTCCAAAAAATTGAAGAGGAAGCAATACTTTTGGACCCTTTCTCTGAAGCAACCAAAACCCTGATATCAAAATGAGACAAAGATATTATATGAAAAAGAAAGGACAGACCAATATCTCTACCTCGGGAACACAGGCACAAAAATTCCAAACAAAATTTTAGCAATTCTAATCCAACAATTAAAAAATGAGATAATCCCTCATGACCATGTGAAGTGAAGTATATTTCAAGAAAACAAGATTTATTTAACAATCAAGAGATAGTTTAACTCACCATATTAAAAAGCAAATAAGAAAAGAGCTCTCAGATACATCAACAAAGACCAAGTGTTAGTTGCCCAGTCATGTCTGACTCTTTGCAACCCCATGGACTGTAGCCCACCAGCCTCTTCTGTCCATGGGATTCTCTGGGTAAGAATACTGGAGTGGGTTGCCATTTCCTTCTCCAGGGGATCTTCCCAACCCAGGGATAGAACCTGGGTCTCCTGCATTGCAGGCAGATTCCATACAGTCTGAGCCACCAGCGAAGTCCACATCATCAGAAGCACATTCTATAAAAGAAAAATTGACAAATACTTTTTCTATATTAAAACTTCTGGTCTTCAAAAAACTTATAGAGTGAAGAATTACAGACTAGGAGAAACTGTTTGCAAACTGAGTATCTCACAAAGAACATTTATCCAAAGTATATGAAGAACACTCAAAACTCATTAAGAAAACAAACAGCACAATAATAAAATATGCAAAATATTTGAACATACTTTACTAAAGAAGATACATGAATGATAAATACATACATGAAAAGATATCTAACATCATTAACAATTACAATATGCAAATTAAAGCCTCAGATGTGCAGATGACACCACCCTCATGGCAGAAAGTGAAGAGGAACTAAAGAGCTTCTTGAAAAGTGAAAGAGGAGAGTGAAAAAGTTGGCTTAAAGCTCAACATTCAGAAAACTAAGATCATGGCATCCGGTCCCATCATTTCATGGGAAATAGATGGGGAAAGAGTGGAAACAGTGGCTGACTTAATTTTTCTTGGCTCAAAAATCACTGGAAATGGTGATTGCAGCCACGAAATTAAGACGCTTACTCCTTGGAAAGAAAGCTATGACCAACCTAGACAGCAGATTCAAAAGTAGAGACGTTACTTTGCCAACAAAGATCTGTCTAGTCAAAGCTGTGATTTTTCCAGTGGTAATGTATGGCTGTGAGAGTTGAACTATAAAGAAAGCTGAGTGCCGAAGAATTGATGTTTTTGAACTGTGGTGTTGGAGAAGACTCTTGAGAGTCCCTTGGACTGCAAGGAGATCCAACCAGTCCATCCTAAATGAAATCAGTCCTGAATATTCATTGGAAGGACTGATGCTGAAGCTGAAACTTCAGTACTTTGGCCATCTGATGCAAAGAGCTGACTCATTTGAAAAGACCCTGATGCTGGGAAAGATTAAGGGCAGGAGTAGGGGATGACAGAGGATGAGATGGTTGGGTGGCATCACCGACTCAATGGACATGGGTTTGGGTGGACTCCGGGAGTTGGTGATGGACATGGAGGCCTGGTATGCTGTAGTTCATGGGGTCGCCGAGCCGGACAGGACTAAGCGACTGAACTGACTGAAGGGTAGCTACTCAGGTGGATTATTTACCAGTTGAGCTACCAGGGAAGCCCTAGTAGGGTAGCACTATGTACCTATTAGAATGGCTGCAGTAAATAAAAGCAACAGTGCCAACCGCTGGCGAAGATGTTCCACTAATGGAAGAGAGACACTGCTTGTGAGAAGGCAAAATGGTACAGCTACTATGGAAAACAGCCTGGCAATTTCTTGCAAAGTTAACCATGTATTTGCTCTCTTCCCCACCTGTCTCACAACTGAGTGGGTATTCAAGAGAAATGAAAATGTATGATTTATGTCTATATATAAATGTACATACAGATGTTTATAAGCAGAACCTTCAAAATTGGACATGACTAAATGTCCTTCAGTGGGTGAAAAGATAAAAGGTACATTCCTAAAAGAAAGAAGACTCTTAAGAAAAGAAGAGCAAACTATTGATATTTGCCACAATAAGGAAAAACAACTTCTTTATTTGATAGTTTAAAGCAATCAGTCTCAAAAGGCTACTACTATCTGACTTCATGTATATGACATCTGGATAAGACAACAAAAGGATGGGCAACCCATCAGTGTTTGCCAGGATTCGACCTGGGGAATATTTGGATACAAGGGAGGAGAAAGAGCTAGTCATTTTGGAGGCTGGTACTGTTCAGAATCTTGACCATGGTTGTGGGTACACGACGATGCATTCATGAAGGCAGAATAATGGGCACCAAAGACGTTCAACTTCTCATCCCCAGAGCCAGTACATATGTTATGTTATGTGACCAAGGGGAGTTAAAGTTGTGGGCAGAATTAAAGTTTCTGACCAGTTGATCTTGAAATAGGAAAATTATACTGGATTATCCAAATGGGCTCAGTGTAATTACAAGTGTTCTTAAAAGTGGGAGAGGGAGGTGAAGAGAAGTCACCCTGATGTGACTGAAGGAGGGCTCAGCTTGCCTCTGCTGACTTTGGAGATGGAGCAAGGGGGCCACAAGCCAAGGGATGTGGGGCACCTCTGGCTGCAAAGAATAAGGAAAGGGCTAATACCCAGTACCTTCAGAAAGAAGTGCAGTCCTGTCCATGCCTTAGTTTTAGCTGAGTGAGGATCGTGTCAGACTTCTGTCCTACAGAACTCTAAGATCATACATTTGTGTTGCTTACTGCACTCAGTTTGCAGTATTTTGTTATGATGGCAATGGAAAACTAATATAGTAGTCATGTGCCCAAACTTACAGAATTGTGTTTCAAAAGCAGACTTGACTTCATGTTAATTAAAAGATAAATTGAAAACCTTTAGGCGGTTCACAGTGTATTTCTGTTGGACAACACTGGTGTAGACCACCTCAAAAGCAGTGTATATGTGTGTGTGCTCAGTCGTGATTGACTCTTTGCGACCCCAAGGGCTGTAACCCGCTAGGCTCTTCTGTCCATGGGATTCTCCAGGCAAGAATACTGGAACGGATTGCCATTTCCTTTTGCAGGGGATCTTCCCGACACAGGGATCAAACCCACGTCTCTCGAGTCTTCTGCATTGGCAGGCAGATTCTTTACCACTAGAGCCACCTGGGAAGCCCAAGGAATACTTTTTATTCTGAATATCCAGCACAGTGACCGGTGTGAAACATGATAAGTACCAAACATCTGTTAGACCTGTATGTGAATTAGGAACGTTGACGAGCATTGTGCCCTGCTTCTCTTCTCAAGCTTATCTTCCAGACCCCAGAAACTCAAGGACTCCCTCCCACCCCAATGTTCCCTGTAATACATCCTCCTCTTCCTGACCTATTTCTAGAGCCAAGGAAGATGCGTATAGATGAACCCTTTGTTTTAAAATGAATGTGAGCACAGGGAATCTGTTTTATGAACCAAAGTTGAGTACATAGACCTACGTACTTGAGCTAGAGAATATTTGAAATAGTCACAGAAGACACAAGGTTTTGGTTATCTTCAAGGATTATGTGATCATTTTGGATGAAAAGTTTCTGCAGATTCAAAATGTAATGCTCTACATTGTCTTTTGAACTCTGGCACGTCAGTGTTACTGTGGGTGTCATTTTTTGATCGGCAGGTTTTACTGTGTCATATTGTTTAGAAGAAGTTTATTTCATACTTTTCTGTTTTCAAAAAAGGATGCAAAGAGTGCTCTTACTTAGAAAATAACATTTTGTGTAATATACTTTCATCCTTAATGTCTGGAATACAAAAAAAATTTAGAAGAAATCATGAACATTGTTAATTTCCATGGTCAGAGTTAGCTCACATAGTTCAAGAAGATTCTTCACTTTTTGAGAGAATTTAAAAACTAACTAGTGTCCCTTAGAGAGAGGCTGTAGTCGTTTTGAAATTACAAGTAAAATTTATGTGCTTATTTTTCCTGGAGACAAGAAACATACCTTTCA
Source organism: Tragelaphus eurycerus (assembly GCA_935064755.1). Classification (NCBI taxonomy): domain Eukaryota; kingdom Metazoa; phylum Chordata; class Mammalia; order Artiodactyla; family Bovidae; genus Tragelaphus; species Tragelaphus eurycerus. The sequence goes on from CAKXYN010000244.1 coordinate 756,090, forward strand.
TCAGCATTACAAAGAGAGTAGCTACTGCCTTAGCAGATGCATGAAAGTCCACTTATGGAGAAGAGTTATTTCATATGTATTGCTCACATATCAGTTTTCCAAAATGTATTTTGGAGAGCAATGGTCCCAAAAGCATCATTAAGAGGAACAGGATTCCATGATGAAATCATGGGAAACATATTCCACTATATGGACTTTTGGAGATTCTTTATATACATCACATTATTTGTTACATCCTAGGTCTTGAAAAAATTTACTCCATAGTTAAATTCCAACTCTCACTAGAGAGTAGCATTGTTGCTGCATTGTGGAGACACATTATGAATCTAAAGCCATATATTTCATATAAATCTTTGTTGAGTCCCATGTGTTTTTATTAAAACTGTGTATGCATTTTTATAATTTACAGTTTAAAGTTCTTAAAGAAGCTTGTTTATCTTAAGGAAAGCTGTTAATATGAATGAAGAAAAATATTTTAGCATGTGAATGCTTTTGGCTAAATACCAGTCTTAATTATCTACCGAAGGGAGATACTTTCACGTTTAAGAAGGAACTATGATGTTCTAATTGAATTCAACAGTAAAAAAACAACAAAAAACAAACAAACAAGCATACCCACTCAGTTACTGTTTCTTCCTTTTACATTTCCAAGGAAATTTATAGAGAACTTACTGGAAAAATCATGTCTTGGAGTATTGTAGGTATTCAATACATAGATATACTGAATCTTCACTACGGAGTACAGTGAATCTGAATCTTCACCTGAATCACCCCTCCTGGGATCACAGAGGTTAGTAATTTTTAACCAGTTTTATTGAGATATAATTTACATGCCACAAAATTCTCCCATTTATATAACATGCATGCAATTCAGTATTTTCTAGTTATTTGCATAACAGTCACCTTTAGGATGCTTTCATCACTGCAAAAAGAAATTCTGTACCCTTTAGAGGTAAATCCCATCCCCACCTCCCCTCCAGCCCTAAGCAACCAGTCATCTCCTTTTTTGTCTCCATGGATTTGCCTATTCTGGACACTTCAAAGAAACAGAATCATACACTATGTGGTTTTCTGTAACTGCCTTCTCAGCACAGTGTTTCCCAGGTTTATCCATGAGTACTTTATTTCTCTTTATGACAGAATAATATTCTACTGTGGAGATGTGCCACATTTTTTAATCTATTCATCAGTTAATGGGCATTTAGGCAGCTTCACTTTTTGATTCTTTTGTGAGCACTGGTATATACAGTTTTATGTAGACATGTTCTCAATGCAGTTGTATATATACCTCAAGGTAGAATTGTTGGGTCATTTTGTAACTCTGTTTGACTTCTAAGGGATTGCCAGACTATTTTTCTTACCCTGAATATTCTCAACTAAGCTACATCCACTTTTGAGCCTCTCTAACAAATTTTTAATTTCAGTTATTTAACTTTTCTACTCAACTTTCTTTTTGATTTGTTTTTATAATTCTCTTTATTGATTGATATACTGCATTTGAAAACACACCATTGTCACACTTTCCTTTAATTCTTTTTTTAAATTATTATTATTATTATTTTTTAAATTTTTCTCTTTACAATATTGTATTACTTTTACTACACATCGAGATGGATCCGCCACCAGAATACACGTGCTCCCCATCCTGAACCCTCCTCCCTCCCCCCTCCCACACCATCCCTCCAGGTCATCCCAGTGCTCCAGTCCCAGGCATCTGTTATAGGGCATCGTACCTGGACTGACTCGTTTCAGATATGATATTATACATATTTCAATGCTATTCTCCCCAATCGTCCCACCCTCTCCCAGTCCCAGAGTCCAAAAGTCTGTTCTATACATCAGTGTCTCTTTGCTGTCTCATAAGCGGGTGATTGTTACCATCTTCTAAATTCCATATATATGCGTTATATCTGTTTTTGTTTTTCTGCTTACTCACTTTATAATAGGCTCCAGTTCATCCACCTCATAGATGATTCAAATGTATTCTTTTTAATGGCTGAGTAATACTCCACGTGTATTGTACCACAGCTTGCTTATCCATTCATCTGTGGATGGACATCTAGGTTGCTTCCACATTGGCTATTGTAAACAGCGCTGCTATGAACATTGGGGTACACGTGCCTCTTCAATTCTGTTTCTATGTGTATGCCCAGCAGTGGGATTGCTGGATCATAAGGCAGTTCTATTCCAAGTTTTTTGAGGAATCTCATACTGTTCTCCATAGTGGCTGTACTAGTTTGCATTCCCACCAACAGTGTAAGAGGGTTCCCTTCTCTCCGCACCCTCTCCAGCATTTATTGCTTGTGGATTTTTGGATCGCAGCCATTCTGACTGGCGTGTAATGGTATCTCATAGTGGTTTTGATTTGCATTTCTCTGATAATGAGCGATGTTGAGCATCTTTTCATGTGTTTGTTAGCCATCTGTATGTCTTCTTTGGAGAAATGTCTATTAAGTTCTTTGCCCATTTTTTATTGTCGTTTTTTTTGAATGAGCTGTAGAGTTGTTGTTTTTTTAGATTAGTTGTTTGTCTGTTGCTTTTTGCTTTTTTTCTCCCATTCTGAAGGCTTCTTTTCAGCTTACCTATAGTTTCCTTTGTTGTGCAGAAGCTTTAAGTTTGATTAGTCCCATTTTTCTTTTTTTTTTTTTCATTTGAGTGGTCTGAGGATCTGTTATGTGTGAGAGTTTTTGCCTATTTTCCTCTAGGTTTTATGTTTCTTCTTTTTTGCTCTTTCATTTTGAGTTTATTTTTTGTATGACTTTTTTTTCCCAGTTTTCCCAGCACCACTTTGATTTCTCTTTCCTGTTAGATTGTGACTTTGCGTTTTCTCTGCTTCTTTTTTCTTTCTTTTTTTTTGCCAGTCTCTTTATGATGTGCTTAGTAGAGTGTCAGCAGGTTATTCCTCCAGTTCTTCTTTAGATGCTTTGTTGTTTTATTGTTTTTTTGCTGTGAGAATACTTTGTGTTGATGGGATGGTTTTGTTTTTCTCTTTTCCCCCCGTTTTCCTCCCTTTGTTCTTTGGTTTTTTTTTTTTTTTGTGTTTTTTTTTTTTTTTTGGGGTTCTTTTCCTTTCTTTTTGTTTAGTTCGTGAGGATCTTCCTCGTGTTTCTTTTGTTTTTTTTTTCTCTTGCTTGCACCCAGAAATGTTGATAATGGTGAAATGGGCTCCTTTCTTTTCTTTGAGGATGTGTTTTCATGTATTTTGTTGTTTCGTTGTTTTTTTTTTGAGGTTGTTCCTTCTTTCCTGCTTGAGAGTTTTTTCATAAATGGATGTTGAATTGTCAAAGGTTTCTGTCTATTGAGATATCATATGTTTTTATTCTTCAGTTTTTAATGTGGTGTATTACGTTGATTGATTTGCGTTGAAGAATCCTTGCATCCCTGGGATAAAGCCCCTTGTATGTGTTGTTTTTTTGTGTTTTGATTCTTTGTAATTTTTTAAGGATTTTTCCGTTTTTTCTCAGTGATTTGTCTTGTTTTCTTTTTTTGATTTTAGTTTGATTAGGGTGATGGTGGCATAGATGAGTTTGAGTTTGTTTCTGTTTGGTTTGAGTAGATAGTGTGTCTTTTTGTTCAGCTTGAAGCGTTGGTGTATTCTATGTTTCTTTTGTTTTTTTCTTTTCAGTTTTGAGTTTCTAGATTTTCTTTCTTTCTTCTTGTTTGTTTGATCTTTTTTCTTCTTTTTCTCTCTTTCTTTTTTTGTTTTCTCCTTTTTTTTGATGAGTCTGCTAGTGTTTTCATTTTTTTACCCTTCAAGAACCAGCTTTTGCTTTGTTAATTTTTGCTATGGTCTCTTTTGTTTCTTTTGCTCCTTTAATTCTTTAGACATGATTTCCTTTAGTTTTTTGAACATAGAATAGTTGACAAAAAGTCCTTATCTACCTGGCCAACATCTGGGTCATTTTATAGACATTTCCTATTGGCTGTTTTTGTTCTTTTGTAGAGGCAATATCTTCCTGTTTCTCTGTGTGCCTCATAATCTGTGGTTGAAATCTGGACATTGTAGATAAAGTAACAACTCTGGTGTCTAGCATCCCCCCTGCCACCTTGCTCTTACAGTCCTGTATGTTACTATTGCTATTTTTTGTGGTTGTTTTTTCTTATCACTGCTTTTTGTTCAGCAGCTTCCCTAGACTTAACTCTGTAGATTCTATATTCTCTACAACATGTCCCCTGAGTTCTTTGCTAACTTTTTTTTTTTTTTTTTAATTCTTGTGTTTATTTTTAAAACTGGTCCCTAAGGTTCCCCTGGTGTCAGTATACTTTAACAGTTGCCTGGGTCACTGGCACTTCAGAGTTCCTTGATCGCCTTGAGGCACTTTGTCTTCTGCCCACGTTTTTGCAGGAGGTTCTGTTTGAAGCACAACCTCAAATCTCAGGCAGTACAGGAGTTTGCCTTAGATTCCTGCTTGCTTAGCATGTCAGAGTCAGTCAGAAATGAATGACTGGGCTTTTTCCTTCCTTGGGTCATTCCTGGGCTGGGGAATATCCCTGATCGTGGGCACAGGCAGCGCACGTGCCCTGTCTTCTAGATCCTCGGGAATGTGTCAGAGCTCTTCAAAGTTCTCTGCCGTCCGCTAGCTTTCCTTCTTCATTTCTTCCTTCTCCATTTTTGTCCAGGTTCTTGTTGGTCTCAAGCGAAGTTACAGCCTCTGGCAGCTGTGAGGTTAAGTGTTAATAGTAGATTGCTATTCTTTTCACCAGGGCCCTGGGAATAGAACTTTTCTCACCTGATCTGAACTTCAAGTTTAATAAAATAGAAACAACAATGGGGGCACGGGGATTTTCCCAAAAGCTGCCAATTTTATCAAAAGATTGACTGTCCTGCAGAGATGGAGCTTTTACTGGAGTCCCAAAGAGGTCAGTGTCCTGTTGAAGCTGCAGACGTTCCTTGGCCATCCCACCCTTCAGCTGGGAAGGGAGGAGGGTTGGGATACCCCCATGAAAATGACACAGACTTCACTGTTTTTTTTAATGAGATTCAGCAGTTTTTCTTGAATGGATATTTTCTGAAGAGCTATTTTGTTCTGTGCCTCTGACTAAGTTGCAGAATTCTGAAAGGGTTGAATACAGATTTGCTTGTATTTTCATTGTTGGTGGGGGTGTGGATTCACAGAGGTGTATGCTTTACTATTTCAGGTGGATAGTCTTAATCGGACTCAAGTATTGAGTAAACAGCCATGCTGTGCACCCTTGTGCTTAGTCAAAAAATGATTTAATGAATGGAAAGTACCCAGAAGAGCTTTGGGGCACATGTTGTAAGTACCATGAACATGTGGGCACACCAGTGTTGGCTGTGATGACTGTTTTTCTTCCCCTGCTCCTGCCCCCTGCAAGAGCAGTGTCTCTCTTCTGCTTCAGTGTTTGGAGCATAGTGAAGAGCAGACTATTTGAAGCTGCAACTCTGTGAAGCCACTGATAATGGAAGAACGCATTTAAGATGTATTTTCAATGATTTAACATCGTAACTAATAACCAGTGCAAAGAGCTTCAAACCCCAAGCTAGCCTTGCAGATGGGTAGCTTCTACTCAAGCTTGTGAGTAAAACTGGGATCAGAGCAAGCTGTGAATGGAAGGAAATTCAGTGTGATGACAGAGGTACCAAACCGTACTGAAGGTGTCTCTCTTCTCTGATTTACCCTTTTCAAATAAGTGATCTCATTTCAAGAAACCTAATTGAATAGAAAAGCACTGTTTCTCTTTTTCTTTTTAAACTCTGTTTCTAAGGATCAAGGCTGCCCATGGCCAAGTTGCTGAAGGGATCTTATGTTGATTACAGTGAAACAAATATAAGGAAATTAGAAATTGGAGGCCTCCTGAATTAGGTTATTTTACATACACTTTATAAATGGAAAACAACTCACCATTTTATATAGCAGTGGTTCCCAGTCTTTTTGGCTACAGGGACTGGTATGTGAGAGACAGTTTTTTCATTAACCATGTTGGGGGGTTGGTATTGGGATGATTCAAGCACACTACATTTATTTTGCACTTTATTTCTACCATTATTACATCAGCTACACCTCAGATCATCAGGCACTGGATCCCAGAGGTTGGGGACCCATGTGATATAGAACATTTGAACTGGGTAGCATGATCCCCGTGAGGGAAAACACCTGTGTGAAGGTGAATAAAAATATCTTTTTGAAGCAATATATTGAAATACAGAAACAGAATGCCTTGGTTTTTAAAAGAATAAAAAGTTACATGAAATTATAAAAGCTTTAGACAATCCATGACATATTGACCTCAAATCTATGGGCGAGAGATTTGGGGGTAAAAAGAAAGTAGAATCAATAGTCTTAAACATGTAACAAGACAAGGCTGGGTATTTGTATTTATTAGTGAAAAAAAAAAAAAAAAAGGATAGTCCTGCTTTTTGATGACTCTGGAATTTAGGCAGGAAGTGACCAATGTAAGAAAATGATGCCAGGAGCCAAATTTGCATGGTGGGTTTTCATTTTAGTTTTGTTTGGAGAGAAGCAAAATCTATGTGATTTTTGTTGTTGTTGTTGTTGTTTTTAAGGACACCTAGACAAAAGGGGGTTCATGGGGTTGCTAAGAGTCAGACATGACTGAGCGACTTCACTTTCACTTTTCACTTCCATGCACTGGGGAAGGAAATGGCAACCCACTCCAGTGTTCTTGCCTGGAGAATCCCAGGGATGGCGGAGCCTGGTGGGCTGCCGTCTATGGGGTCGCACAGAGTCGGACACGACTAAAGTGATTTAGCAGCAGCAGCAGCAGACAAAAGGGAGAAGAAGGCAATGGCAACCCACTCCAGTACTCTTGCCTGGAAAATCCCAGGGTTGGGGAAGCCTGGTGGGCTGCCATCTATGGGGTCGCACAGAGTCACACATGACTGAAGCAACAGCAGCAGCAGCAGCAGCAGCAGAAAAAGGGGACAGGCCAAGGCATTGGCCCCGGACACCCTGTGTAGGTGCCCCTTCCCTCTGCTCCAGGGAAGGCCGCATGACTCCAAGGTTGGAAGCCTTGGAAAGTCAAGGAGGCAGCTCAGCTGTGCAGTAGTCACTGCACTGCAGAGAACGGCAGAGGCTGCCTCTTAGGTGGAGGCTGTCAACCAGGGCAATTAGCAGGGAAGATGGCAAGCTGTGGTGTGTGAATTCAAGTGAGACGCTCTCCTAGGGAAGTCCTGGGAAGAACTATTTGAGGCTCAGGGGAGGAACCTTGACCTACCATCATGCTCCAGTCAGGGAAATCTGAATGATTTTTATGAATATGACTGCTTTAGTATTTACATGGGCTTCCCTTGTGGCTCAGATGGTAAAGAATCCACTTGCAATGTGGGAGACCTGGGTTCAGTCCCTGAGTTGGGAAGATCCCCTGGAGGAGGGCATGGCAACCCACTCCACTAATCTTGCCTGGAGAATGCTCATGGACAGAGGAGCCTGGTGGGCTACAGTCCAAGGAGTGACAAAGAGTAGGACACGCCTGAGCAACTAAGCACGGCACAGCACATTATCTACACACCAGTGAGAATATAAGACACCCCTCCTATATGCCCAACAAAGTAGTATAGTATATTTCCAAGTCTGTGTTGTTTACAACATTTTTTTTTCAGGGAGTGGGATGGGGGCTTCATGCTGCATAACATGCGGGATCTTAGTTCCCCAACCAGGGATTGAACCTGTGCCTCTTGCAGTGGAAGTGAGGAGTCTTAACCATTGGATGACCAGGGAAGTCCCTACCCCATTTCTTTAAGGCTGCTTTTATTTACAGTTAGGAAATGAGGAAAGGAAGGCACAATAAGGTAAGCAGCTTTCCCAAGGGTGCACATCTAGTGTTTGGCAGAACCAGCTCAAATCTTCTTTATCCCAGATGTTATTATCATTATGGGACACCATCTCTCATACACCTGTAGAAGTACACTTCTTACTTGCACCTTCAAAGTGTCTGAATACTAATGTAGAGTAAGCAAAGAAGGCCCATAAACATCAACAACCGCAAACATCAGAGGAATAAGGCAAAGAAATTAAAAAAGAACCTCTGTTAGTGTGTTTTTGGGTCCTACAAAATCACAATGAGAAAACTGGGAGGATGGAAATTTTCCTGCAGGAAAAGTGCTCCAAACAATGCAAAAGAAACCTGACTCACAGGCTATCACTGTGATTAGTTAGTGTCCAGTAGCCAAAGCAACAGTTGCTTTCTATTCATTTAACCAAGTTGGGAAAAGAAAGTTACTATCAAAAGCTGAGATGCTGATAATTTCGTATGTGAGCTTCCATTTTAAAGCAAAAACATTACTGAAGCCGGCATTGCTCCAGGGGAAGAGTAGTCAATATTAGAACAATTTGAGTGAATTTTAGGAATTGAATGATGAAGAAGAAAACCATTTATGTCTAAACATAAATTAACCAATTCTCAAGGGATCCAGTAGTACTAAATTACTCTATAAATTAGCCAGCAGGATGTTACTATCTCAGTAGAAATCATGCTGTTACATGCGAGAGACTACCCTTTTGGATAAATAATTTTTATTAAAAGTTTTCTTTCTCAAGGATCTGGGCCTGAAGACCCTGGCCAGTTTATGTATTTGACTTTTAAGATGTTAGAGCCATCAATGCTGAGACTGCAAGTGAGTCCCACTTTTATGGACTAAATTGTACTCCCCCGCCCCCAGTCTGAATGTTGGAGCCCTGACTCCCAATGTGACTCTGGTTGGAGATAGGGTCTTATTTAAATAACGTTTAAATGAGGCCATAAGGGTGGAGCCCTAACCCAGTAGGACTGGTGCCCTTATAAGAAAGGGAGTGGCACCACAGTCCACACTCAAGGGCAAGGTGATGGCACAGTGAGAAGCTCACCGTATTCAAAGCAGAAAAGGTCCCCACAAGACACCTGCGCTGCTGGCACCTTGATCTTGGGCTTCCACCCTCTAGAACTGTGATAAAACACATGTCTGTTGTGTAAGCCACACAGGCTGAGTCTTTCTATACAGCAGTCTGACCAGACTAATGGTCCACAGCAACATCCTCAAATCTGAGTGTGGCTATTTCATGAGCCTTATCATATGCCAACATCATTTAGCATTATTCTGTCAGTCCATAGAGAAGGTTTCAAGATAAGTGAGTGATTTTTACTACCTTTGTGTGAACTTTAAAATAAGTGACATGAATTAAGCCGGGCAGATCTCCTTTGTCTCTCAGCTTATTTTCACTGCATATCGTTTACATGTATCTCTGTAAATTTTGTATGTGCCTGGCTTCTCTTTCAACTGTAAATAATTTTGTTACCTTTGGCACTGTCATTTAAATACCACTTTAAAAGTATTTTTACAAGGACTTTGCAATATCACAGGAAAAGCATATATCTTTTAATTCCATAATGCTTGACGCTCATCTAGGAAGAAGAGGTGAATGAAGGAAAATGCAGATGAGGCATAATTTTTAGAGCTCATGCAAGGTGTGTGTGAAATAAAGTTGTCTCCAGGTATTTACCGTATGGGCCATTCATTCTTTCAGCATAGTTTTTGAGCACTAATGTTGAACTAAGTTGACAGAGACACAGTAGGCTTTATGCAAAGCACTCATTTAATCAGCTCTATGCCAACTCCAGTATTTTGGCCACCTCATGCGAAGAGTTGACTCATTGGAGAAGACTCTGATGCTGGGAGGGATTGGGGGCAGGAGGAGAAGGGGACGACAGAGGATGAGATGGCTGGATGGCATCACTGACTCGATGGATGCGAGTCTGAGTGACCTCCGGGAGCTGGTGATGGACAGGGAGGCCTGGCGTGCTGTGGTTCATGGGGTCGCAAAGAGTTGGAGACGACTGAGCGACTGATCTGATCTGATCTGATCTGAAGCCAACTCTTCTATGACTCTTTACTTTTTCTAACTAGTTTTCAAAAATAGCCCTGTTCTTCTGTGAACTCTTTAAGGAAAGATACCCTTTTTACCTTATTTCAGTGTCTCAAGAGACTCGTATTTATTACAAAATATTGAATTGTATTGAGGGCTACCTGAACTAATTACTATCTTTTGTCCTTTAAAAACTAGATTGAATAATAAAGCTACAATAGATTTATAATAAGCTATTTTATCCTAAGTGTGTTTTAAAGTCACTTTTTTTTTTTTTTTTCCATTTCTGAGACCCAAAGAATACATATATTTCCCTGGGAAACAGGGCAACTCTACAAATTCATGACAACTCCTTCAAACAAAAGAAGAGAAAAGTGGATCCATTTAGCCAGACAATAAAAATTAAGTTACTTCTATTTTGACTAAAGAAAACATCTTCTTTTATGGAAGAATTTCAAAACTTCAAATTACAATTTAAAATGATAGCTGAAGGGCATAATCTACAGGAAGGCAATTTTTGTAAGATATATTAAACTTGAACTTTTCTATTATATTTGGTGAGATGTAAAATCATACCATTTTAAAACTTAAAATAAGGAAGGGGCCTTGGAGAGCTCCCATCGAAAAGCCATATCACAAAGAAGAGCTCTTCTATGTGTAAAAATGCAAATTTGCCTTTGAAAGATGGAGTGGCATTTCCCCAGAGGTCTGTCTGCAGAGTGATTTTCAAATAAAGACACTGATAGTTTTTTTTTTTAAAAAAAAAGAAGAGTTGTTCTCCTAATATCTGATTTAAAAAACGCACACACTACAAACCAAAAAATAAACATCCATCATCTATGGTGCCTCTGCTAAAGATGCTGTATGTTGCCATGGCACCACAGCAGGGTTGCTAGCTGGCTTGTCCACCTGGGAAAAGCCTGGCATTGCATTCTCCATACCCAGACAGTATTAGGAGTCTCAGCAGTTTGTTATGCCTTGCTTTTTCCCTAATTTTCTAACCCGAGACTAAAATAAATAATTCCTGGGCATTGAGCTATATCAGAAATGGCAAGAGGTTTGGAGTCAAACACAGCCAGGTTTGGAATCAACTCTGCTATTTACTAAGTGGTCTTGGTCAGCCACTTCAGCACTCTCATTTTTAGCTGAGTAGTGGGAATGTTGCTGCCTGCCCATGGCATTGTTGTACAAGTTAGAGACAGCGCATCTAATCTAGATACTGAGTCTCGTGCCCAGTGGGCACATTTGCCATTATTCAGTTTGCATGTGGAATTGACCAATTTGTCATCCAGCTGTGGTTTCTCAGTTTCAGTCCAGATTGAGTTGTGACCAATTTACTTGTGTGAATCCAAACTAGTTTGGATGAGGTCAAGTGAAAAATAGCACTAGACATGTCACCTTTATGCTAGTTCAGAGTCAGTGAAAGCCATGATATCACATATCACAAGCCATGATGTCCATTACTAAATTAGTGGCAAACACACAAACAAATACACTGCTTCTTTGAGCAACTTTTCCACCTTTACGAAGTCTCCCCTAAATGCACAAGAGTCATGATGACTATCATGAGCATTTAGGTACACATATGTTTACTGAAAATCACTGTGTCAGGCGCTTTACAAGATATCTAGGCAGCAGCTATGAACAGGATGGTCACAGTCATGGACTTCATGGTATTAGAGCGAAAACAGAAATTTAAAAATACTTATAAGCCCCTTTTCAACAGATTTTTTACTCCACTTACATTCCATGAAAATTTAACGGTCAATTTCCTTAGAAGCCAGTTTTCAATTATGAGACACTGGCTATTTCCTGCTAAGGCAATAATGCACCAGACCATATATTTATATTAGTGTGTAGTGCTCTGTTGCGAAAGAATAGTTCAATATCTGGAGTAAAGACTTCTGAGCAAAGAAGAAAAAGTAAAGGGGAATAGAAATTGGTGTCTCCTGGTCTGGGCAACCCAGGTTAAGTGTATGTAGTAAATAATCTGCCATAAAATGTGTTCTCATTCTTCCTATTGATTTATTTGCCTTTAATAATAGAGAATGACTGAGCCTACCCATAGCCATTATGTATCTTACACACTTAGTCACCCAGGCTGGGTCTATTAGCAGGAATGCACTGGTCCATCTGTCCAATGAAAGTCCACACTTTGAAAATTCAGGTTCAAAAAGAAATCAAATGTGGTGTATCAGAGGTGGGGAGTGGGAGAGAAGGACTCAGAGACAGGTGATTAAAAGGCACAAACTTCTAGTTGTAAGATAAGGAAGTATTAGGATGTAAGGTACAGCAAGATGGCTGTAATTAATGCTACTATATTTTATAAAGGAAAGTTGATAAGAAAGTAGATTCTAAGAGTTCACATCTCAAGAATTTTTTTCCTTTCTTTTTACTATGTCTCTATGACATGATGGAGTTTGACAACTTCTGCTAATCATTTCACAATATATGTAAATCAAATCGGCATGCTGTACACCTTAAACTTATACAGGCTGTATGTTGATTATTTCTCCATGAAACTGGAAAAAGTCAGGTATGAGTTGGTATTACTGACGTGGAAAACTCTTGGCAGTATTAACAAAGCTAACTAGGTGTGTATTCTCTGATTTGGTCATTCTATTCCTAGACATGAATTCAATAGAAGTACACACTATTTTGTTTCTTTTTTCTTATTTTTCACTTTCCCATCTTTGATACTAAATTACTTCCTCCCATCCCAGATGTGCATGGATTTTATATCTACTTGAGGATAGTAGTTGAAATTTTCTGTTGACCACATTGAAGTACATAAATTTTAACTTTAATTTGGAAAAATAAATCAGATATGTGAAAAAGTAGAATGAATGGTATAATTAATTCTATATGCCTAATTATTCTGAAACACTTTTTAAAAAATTTTGGTTACATTTGATTTATGATTCCAATCTTTCTTTTCTTTACTTTTTCATAATGTAATTTACTTTTTTAATGTGGATGGCTTTATTTTCTACCTAATTAATAGTCTGATAATTTGACAAAGAAAGATGACTATTATCAAATACATTTATGCTGTATTAACATAATGAATTCAACAGAAATGTCATTTACGGTAATATGTATGGGAATTCTTATGGCACCACTATTTTAATAGCCCCAAACTAAAAGCAACCCAACCGCTCATCAGTAAATGGCAGAGTGGCCATCACCGGTGGCATAGTTCACGCGGTGGCTGTGACGCAGCAGTGACAACAAGAAATCTGCCGCTGCGTGCAGCATCCTGCCTGAAGCTCATGAACATAATTCTGAGTGAAAGAAGCCAGAGAGACAAGGGTCCCATGTATGCCTCTCTTTCTTCCTAAGCAGGCTGGACTAACGTAGGGTGTTAGAGACCAGGATACTAGTGGCCCTTGGAGGGCAGTGACTGGGGAAACACAGGGAGCTTCCGGACTGCTTGTGATGTTCTGCTTGATCTGGACACTGGTTTTATCTGTGTGCTTACTGAGTAAACAGTAATTTGTGATTAGTTATGAACTGATGTCTGTGCACTTCTCAGTATATATGTCACACGTCCACAAAATCTCCCCCTGCCCTAAAGTTAGGTCTCTCTCATAACAAGTGGAAGTGGGGAAAGCTGGTCAAAAAATCTACGAGAAGATCAGCAAGTTCATCATGGTCCTAGTACCTAAGAAGGTCTAGGAGGCAAAGATGAATCTGACCTCTCTGCTTTAACATTAGCACCTTCTTTTTACCCTGTGGTTTTCAACTTTTCTCTTCGGAGATAATTGAATCCAGTGGCTTATGCAGTGATTGAACCAGCACTTGTTCCAATGCAGTGCTTTTATAATCCGCTTTTAATTGTTGGCGTGCCCCACTTCAGTGAAATGAACAATGCTGAATATTGGCTCAAATCCTCCCAGGTTGTGAGTAAACAGGCTGCTCAGACAGGACACTGCAGTAACACAGCTCAATGGATGGTCGGGCTGGAATAGAAAGCGGAATCTGAATGAATGACTGTTCTTCTCCAGAGACAACCATTGTTCTTGCGTAGGTATCAATTTATTCACCAATCAGTCACAGAGCCTCTATCGTACTCCAGGCCCCGCCCGTATTTAAATACTGGCAATGGGGGAAAGCCGCATACAGTCCCTGTCCTCATGGAACTAATGATCTAGCCAAGGGACAATGCATTTAACAAATAGCTTCAATGATGGGCTCTATCACAGGAGTGAATTATACACAGGGCCTTGAAATAAAATAAGTGGCGTATCCTTTCTAGGGATCAAAGGGGACTTTGTTGAGAGGGTAACAATTGCACTTGATTGTAGAGAATAAGGTTGGAGCTTAAGAGGAGGGCAAAGGGAGAAGGGGAACCCACTGTGAGGGGACTGTCTCTGAGGTCGCACTGTCAATGTGCTCTTGCAAGACGTGCTTGGAGGGAGCAGGGCGCGGACGGGACAGCTGAGGACAGCAAGGCGGTCCTGGAGGGTCTCAGTGCCACCCAAGATGCTGTTGATGTTCCGCCCAGACCCCTTCGCCTGGCTAGTGTCTGCTTCCTCTGCTGCTGTGAGTATGGGCTCATTTCTGCCCCTTCTCCAGAGAATTTCCCTTGGTCGGTAGGAGCCAGCTCATCCAGAGTGCCTGCGAGGTTACAGATCTCACCAGGGAAGCCTGTTGCTGGTAGAGATCCGAGGCTGTGAGAGACCGCTGCTCACTCCGTAAGCAGGCAGCTCTGTGGGGCTGTGCACACCCCAGAGCCCCTGTGGGCTGCGGAGAACCAGGCTCCAGCTCAGGCACACCGCTGCAGCCCCCTGCGCCCGTCCTATCTAGGTCCCCATCCCATCCCCCCGGAAACACACCTCACCAATGATAGGCACAAGCATTCCTGATTCAGCTTGTGGGGAGTCTGACCTAGGCCTTGGATTTCAATTCTGTAACTATTATTAATAGGGAGCCAGTGAACATTTTCAGTTGGTGGAGTGACCCAGTCGGAACTGGATTTTGTAAAGTTAGCGGTGGGCTTCCCAGGGGACGATAGAGGACAAAATGGTTGAGTGGCATCACTAACTCAAAAGACATGAGTTTGAGCAAGCTCCGGGAGATGGTGAAGGACGACGAAGCCTGAGGTATTGCACTCCATGGGGTCACAAAGAGACAGGACTGAGGTACTGAACAATACAATACAATCCAGGTGGCGCCAGTGGTAAAGAACCCGCCTGCCAATGCAGGAGGTGTAAGAGATGCAGGTTCGATCCCTGGGTTGGGAAGTTCCCCTCCAGGAGGACAAGGCAGCCCACTCCAGTATCCTTGCCTGAAGAATCCCCTGGACAGAGGAGCCTGGTGGGCTACAGCCCATGGGGTCATAAAGAGTCAGACAGGAGACTGAAGCACCTTAGCAAGCATGCTGGCAAAGTTACAAAGTCTTGTGAACTGTGAATGTGACTTTGAGAATAATTCCTTTTGTTTATTTTTAATATATGCTGCTTTTAAGCACTGTTCTAATATAACTTCTTGATGCCCAGCCTTTGTGTGATCCTACTTCTGTGAGAAGAATGTGATTATGTGACTGCATCTGGGAAAATGGAAAGAGAGTTTTCTCTATGTTTATTAGTTTATTATAATTGAGTTCCAGAAATTTTCCCTTTCATTTAATTGCTTTCTGATAATGGTGTTATCATGTTTCTTGTAGCAGTAATTACTTCTCATTTCCTTGTACTTTGTTTGAACAACATTCTGATTCTATAGTTCATTATTTCACAATGTTATTAGAATTAGAACTTTAGTAATTGATCACTGGTGATAGAGGTGACCAGCTCTCACTGGTGACCTGCTCTGGATCACTTGAACAACATAATTAAGTGGCTTTCTTTTTCTCCCTTCCTCCATCCCTCCTTCCTTCCCTCCTTCCTTCCTGAATCTTTCTTTCTTTCTTGGCTGGATAATTCAACATATTAAATGTATAACAGTTAGGCTTCTATCACAGAATAATTGCCTTTTAAATTCTGTTTTATAAAAACTCACTCTTGCTAATTGGTTGACCTTTATGAATAAAATATGCACGTTTCAGCCAACAGGTGCTGGGGTGATGATAGGTGTTTTGCTGTAGAGTGTTATTCTGTTCACTCGAAATATAATTGTCTTTCCAAAACTATAATATTTAAGGCTTGATTCTTGCCAAGTGAAGAAGAGAAATTTATGTACCTATACAAGTTCTTCTCAGTCACAGAGGAAAGGAATAAAACTTTATTAAGATACTAGATATATTAGAAACCCATTGAAAACTTCAAATGAAGAATTAGTCTTATTAAAAATAAAGATGTTATGCTCTCCTTTTATCTTTACCGGCGGAAACTCTGTTTAATCTTCAAAGCTAACTCAGAATATCACTTCCTCTGTGAGCAAGGAACTGAGGGCCTATGTTTCTGATCAGAAGCCAGCCCTTCCTCTTCCTTCATAATATTTAGCTCTGGCCCTCTTCAACAGCCATTGAGTGCTCTCTTGGACTGTAAATGTATAAATTTCAATTAGCTATTGCTGCATAACCAACTCCCCCCAAACTCAGTAGTTTAAGATAATAAAATTGTGTTGTTGATCACAAAACTCTGAGTCAGCGGGGCTGTCCTGGCTTCATCCGGGATCACAGGCTTGTCTGTGGTCAGCTCTACTCTGGGAGGCAGCTCTGCCCTTCACCGCTGCCTCTTTACAGGCTTGGGCTCAGCAGGCTGCTGTTGGTCCAGGGGAGCCTCAGACGAGACAAGCGGGACAGGACTGACATGGGCCCTCCTGCAGCATTCTATTAAAGTAACTGTCAGGGGGCTTCCCTGGGGTCTCAAGTGGTGAAGAATCCGCCTGCAATGCAGGAGACGTGGGTTTGATCCCTGGATTAGGGAGATCCCCTGGAGAAGGGCTACCTACTCCAGTATTCTTGCCTGGAGAATCCCAGGCAAGAGGGATTCTTGGACAGAGGAGCCTGGTGGGCTACAGTCCATGGTCCCAAAGAGCTGGACACGACTCAGCCACTAACACTTTCACTTCACTTTCAAGGCAGCCTAAGTGCAAGGAGTGAGACATTGGCTCTGCATCTTGAAGGAAGACATCCAGGGCACGTTACGAAGAACATGGTTCAGAGGAGGGTGAAGCATCAGAGGCTTTTTGCAGTGTGTATATCACATACACACATGTTTGTTTACATCTCTCTATCCATCTTCAATCTTCATGAAGATAAGGTAATATTTTGTCATCTTGTATTCCACCATTAATGGTTTTGTTTAGAATGAACAACTGTTGATTTTAGGATCACAGCATTTCTCCCTCTTTTCAATGATCTAGCTTTTTGTTTATCTTTTGTCATTCCTATCCAGTGTGGTCCTAGTGGGTTTCTGGGGCTCTCAATTGGGTGCCCTAACTCAAAGAGCTGGTCAAGGGATCAGGGTGAAGCTAAGTCTGGGACAATAAGAGTCTCTTAGAAATTTCACCTGAAAGGCCCATGTAAGGAGAAGATGTGGTTGAAGCTCCTCACCTTCTTTCTTTTTTTTTTTTTAACTTTGTAATTTTGTGTTGGAGTATAGACAGTTATCTTCCCTGGTGGTGCTTGTGGTAAAGAACCCACCTGCCAATGCAGGAGATGCAAGAGATGTGGGTTCGATTCCTGGGTCAGGAAGATCCACTGAAGGGGAGCATGGCAACCCACTCCAGTATTTCTTGCCTGGATAATCCCTTGGACAGAGGAGTTTTGTGGGCTATAGTCCATAGGGTCACAAAGAGTCAGACACGACTGAAGCGACTGAGCATGGCTGTAGTTCGTCATGATCCACGCGGTCACAAAAGAGTCAGTGTTGATTTAGCTGCTAAACAATCATAACAACATAGCCAATAGTTTGTGATAGTTTCAGGTGAATTGCAAAGGGACTAAACCATAAAAATACATGTATCTATATATCCTTGCCTTCTTGAAGTCTGGTTCCTTAAATCTTCCTCTGGTTTTAAAGCTCCACAGTAAACATCTTTTATCTTTCTTCTTAAGGAAAAATATCTAACTGTCATAGAGTCCTTCAGTTCAGTTCAGTCGCTCAGTCGTGTCCGACTCTTTGCAACCCCATGAATTGCAGCACGCCAGGCCTCCCTGTCCATCAACAACTCCCAGAGTTGACTCAAACTCATGTCTGTCAAGTTGGTGATGCCATCCAGCCATCTCATCTTCTGTCGTCCTCTTCTCCTCCTGCCCCCAATCCCTCCCAGCATCAGTCTTTTCCAAGGAGTCAATTCTTTGCATAAGGTGGCCAAAGTACTGAAGTTTCAGCTTCAGCATCATTCCTTCCAAAGAACACCCAGGACTGATCTCCTTTAGAATGGATTGGTTGGATCTCCGGACTCTCAAGAGTCTTCTCCAGCACCACAGTTCAAAAGCATCAATTCTTTGGCACTCAGCTTTCTTCACAGTCCAATTCTCACATCCATACATGACCACTGGAAAAACCATAGCCTTGACTAGACAAACCTTTGTTGGCAAAGTAATGTCTCTGCTTTTGCATATGCTGTCTAGGTTGGTCATAACTTTCCTTCCAAGGAGTAAGCATCTTTTAATTTCATGGCTGCAGTCACCATCTGCAGTGATTTTGGAGCCCAGAAAAATAAAGTTTGACACAATTTCCACTGTTTCTCCATCTATTTGCCATGAAGTAATGGGACCAGATGCCATGATCTTCGTTTTCTGAATGTTGAGCTTTAAGCCAACTTTTTCTCTCTCCTCTTTCACTTTCATCAAGAGGCTTTTTAATTCCTCTTCACTTTCTGCCATAAAGGTGGTATCATCTGCATATCTGAGGTTATTGATATTTCTCCTGGCAATCTTGATTCCAGTTTGTGCTTCTTCAGCCCAGCGTTTCTCATGATGTACTCTGCATAGAAGTTAAATAAGCAGGGTGACAATATACAGCCTTGACGTACTCCATTTCCTATTTGGAACCAGTCTGCTGTTCCATGTCCATTTCTAACTGTTGCTTCCTGACCTGCATATAGGTTTCTCAAGAGGCAGGTCAGGTGGTCTGGTATTCCCATCTCTTTCAGAATTTTCCACAGTTTATTGTGATCCACACAGTCAAAGGCTTTGGCATAGTCAATAAAGCAGAAATAGATGTTTTTCTGGAACTCTTTTGCTTTTTCCACACACTGCTAACTCTCACAAGTTTGTTGAGTGACTGAGTGAAAGCAAGAATCCTCCAATCACTGACTGTCTTTATCATATAAGAGTATTCAGCATAAGCTTTCCTAGGACATCGATGCCTTTGGTTTCGTCTGCCCCACAACCCTTTCTCTAAGAACTTTCCCCGCCCTGCCCCAATCTACGTGTTTAACATGGAGCAGACAAGTTCCTGCAAAGGCACCTTAGCTTGGGGCCAGAGTAGATATTTGGTTGGAATAGTCATTGAGTTCCCAGGGTTTGTGAATGGGAAACCCAGACAGTCAGACAACCTGAAAACATAATGTGTTAATCTGACACACAAAGATGCTGTGCAGCATCTTTCCACCTATACAGAGATCTTTGCTGTGAGTGTCTGGACCTCTCTGAACTTCCATTTCCGCATCTCTGAAATAGATCACAATATCTACCTTGGAAGGCTGTTTAAACTATTACACGTGACCCTGAGTGTGAAGAACCTTGGACAGTTCTTCGTGTATAGGAGGTGGACAGTTTAGTTTTCTATCATCCTCCTATGTGGGTCTCCTTTCATAACACATCTGCTTATTGGATTCCTGAGTTATTCTGACAGCAGATCTCATACGAAACTCGTAATATGTGCCAAGTACTTTGTTAGGAGTTTTATTTAGCAAAGTGAATCAGCTGTATGTATACCCATTTCCCCTCTTTTTTGGATTTTTTTCCCATTTAGATCACCACAGAGCGCTGAGCTGAGTTGCCCGTGCTATCCAGCAGGTTCGCACTAATTATTTACTATATGCACAATGTCAATAGTGTCTGTGTATCCGTCCAGTCTCCCATTCACCCCACTTTCCTGTTCCCCCTATGCCCTACTTTTCTTCTCTACGCCTGTATCTCTATTTCTGCTTTACACTTAGGTTCATCTGTACCATTTTTCTAGACTTCATGTATATGCATTAGTATATAATATTTGCTTTTCTTTTTCTGACCTACTTCACTCTGTATGACAGGTTCCAGGTTTATCCACACCTCTGCCAATGAAACTAATGCAATGGCACCCCACCCCAGTACTTTTGCCTGGAAAATCCCATGGACGGAGGAGCCTGGTAGGCTCCAGTCCATGGGGTCGCTAAGAGTCGGACACGACTGAGAGACTTCACTTTCACTTTTCACTTTCATGCACTGGAGAAGGAAATGGCAACCCACTCCAGTGTTCTTGCCTGGAGAATCCCAGGGACAGGGGTGCCTGGTGAGCTTCCGTCTATGGGGTCGCACAGAGTCGGACACGATTGAAGCGACTTAGCAGCAGCAGCAGCAGCAAAGCAACTGTACCCCAATAAAAGTTTTTAAGAAGAGTCTTACTTAGTGGGAATAGTATTGAATTCTTGAATATCACCAGATGAAGTAGTTTGCATATCTTGACTGACTTAGTTCTCAGAACAGTCTCCTGGATGAGGACTCCCACTGTTGGTGACAGGTGAGGAAACCAACCCAGGACCCTGTCTCCTGTTCAGTTCTTCTGTCTCCATCAATCTTCCGTCCTTTGCCAGTACCTTCTCAGTCTTGTGCCCGTTGGCTCAGACCAGAAAGGCTGATATTTCTGCATCCCCCAAGGATCCGCGGATGAAGCTGCTCACACTGGAGGTGACTGGACTTTGGTGCTCTGCTTGTTTCACACCGAACCTAACACCCCCTTGTGGCTTAGAGTATAAATGTTTCAGGTGTCTATGCGCAAAAGTTTGGGGGTGATATTAGAATGATTTTTTCACAATAAAGTTTGTGGGGAAAAAACAGTTCTTGGAGAAATATTCTCAGGTAACCAGAACATACAGCCTTCCAAATTGCCCTTAGAAAATGGACAGAGGCAAAGTCCAAAGCTGACCTCCAGTGTTACCATGTTGTGTAAATCAAGGCTGATTCTGCTTGTTAAATGACTTCTTGTTGTCAACATGTTCCATTGCATCTTTTCTAATGTAAAGAGCAAGTGCAGGTTTCTAGACTAGCAGTAAACATAAAATTACTTTAGAATCCATCCCCCCCATTTCCTCACCTACTTTTTCTTTGTCAAGAGTCAGGGGTCTCCTAAGAAGATAAAATGTTCTGATATGCAGATTTTGGAACTAAAGGTTCTGCCCAGCCTTGGTGGCAAGAGTGCTTTCCCAGCATTTTTGATTTGCAGTGCCTGTGAGTAGGAAATGTGCTCACAGCCTCATTACTGAAGAGAAGGCTGTGTTTTAAAATATGTGAATAAATAGCTCTATAAGGAAATTCTAATGGGAGGGAACAGCAGAATGAAGACTCTCAGAGAGATTAGAAACTGGGTGAGGATAACCCAGCTCAGGTTATCCCAGGTAGGATTCAAATCTGAGCTTTGCTAACTTTACCCAGCTATTTCTTAATGCCATTTTTGTGTGGAGTTGGTATCTGCAATACTTAAAATGATCTTCTGTGCCTCTCTGTCTCTGGGACATCTCAAACTCAACTCATCTAGCATTGAACATCTCATTTTTCCCCAAAGCTGCTCTTTTTTTTTGCAGCTTGCCCCAGCTTAGTGCACGGCAACTCCATTCTTCAGGTGCTCCTGGCCAAAATTCTTGGAGGCACACTTGATTGCTGTTTTCCTCTTATCCTTCCTTCTAATCAATCAGAGAATCAATCCTGTTTTATTGACATTCAAAATATAGTAAAAATCCAACCCATTTCTCTCAGCCTTCACCATTACCACCATTATCTGAACTGTTGTTATCTCTTGTCTAGGTTGGTGCAAAAGCCTGTTAACTGGCCTCATCCTAGTCTTGCCTCCATACAGCTAATTGAATCTCTCCAAGAGCTCTCATTTCCTTCACAGTAGAAGCAGATCTATGAGATCTGGTGTCCTCTGCTGTGCCAGCTCCCCCCTCTGCCCTGATATCTCTTTATTCCTCTCTCCCCTTCACAACCCTCCCCTGGCACATTGGCTGCCTCGTTGCTCCTCAAACACACTACCCAAATTCCTGCTATAGGGTCTTTGCACTGGCTGTTCCTTCTGCTTGGGACACTATTTTCCAAGATGTTTACCTGGCTCCCTCTCTTACCTTCTTGAAGTTTTTGCTGAAATATCACTTTTTATTTAAAAACTGCACCCCAACCCTATTAACAATTGATTTCCCTTATCTTACTTTAAAAATGTATCACACTTACCTTCTTCCAAAATACAGTGATATTGATTATCGATTTATTTGTTTTCTTCTCCCCTCCTCCATCCCCGTTAGTACATAGTCACCTGAGGGGAGAGGTCTTTGTTTAGGTCCCTGATATGTCCCGTGTGCCTAGGATGGACTGGCACATAGTAGCACTCAATAAATGCATGATAAGTGAACAAATGAATGAATAAATGCATGAGACTTAACTGTTCCAGTTTGAGCATCTGTTAAATGGGAGCTGTACACAAGGGTATTTTGGAGTCGAATGACTAATGGAGTAACACATACATTTTTTCTGAGTTTGATCAAATTCATTAGAGTCGGGCTTCCCTGGTGGTTCAGTGGCAAAGAATCTGCCTGCCAATTCAGGAGACATGGGTTTGATCCCTGGTCAGGGAAGATCCCACATGTGGCAGAGGAACCAAGCCTGTGCACCATAGGCACCAAGCCTGTGCACCATAGGTGGCAACTGCTGAGCCCATGGGCCACAAGTACTGAAGGCCACACCAAGAGCCCATGCACCTCAATGAGAAGCCTACACACCACAGCTAGAGCAGCCCTCACTCTCTGCCACAAGAGAAAAAACCCGCAGAGCAACAGAAACCCGGTATAGACCAAGAAAGAAAGGAAAAGTTATTACAGTGGAGACTGCACAAATGCCAACATACACACACACACACACACACATGTGACTTTGGTTCCTGTTATCAGGTTGTTTTCTCTGTCCTTTTACACAAGAATTTCTCTTCAACTCACACACTTCATCACTGAGACATTGAAGAACTGCATCCCTTGTCAATCAAGGACTTTGGCAAATTCTCTTTCATTTCAGTAACAACTAAAAAGAGTTGAGTAAAATGTCAAGTATTTATGAAATTTCAAATGGAGCAGTTCAGATGGTCTATTGGAAAATGAGTTAACTATTCGGTTATTTCTTTTGCTTTTTTCTATGTTAACATTTTCCACCCTGTCAAAGAACACATTAGCCAAATGGGGACACTTCATGGGTTCATAGAGTGCTACAAAATCCATATTCCCACAGGATTAAAATGTTCTTAGTCTGCTTACACTCTGCTTGCTCATAAGTTTAGTCCCAAGTTGCAAAGGAAGGAATTATTACAAACATTTTCAAATCTCATAAGAGAATATGTACTTACATATGTGTAAATGTATTCATGAAAAAGAACTGGAGAGAACCATCTGTAAATACTACTCTGTTCTGTCCAAGGGGCAGGACTCTGGGGAATTGATGTCCATTTCCTGTGCACACCTCTTCTGAGGTGTTCTAACGTATACTTAAAATTTATTTCAAAATACTTCTGGAATATTTTGTGTGTGGTTGAACAAAAGTTCCAAGCCCCTTCCTCAAATTCTAAAATTAGGATCTGCATCCATACTCTAATATTCTTTCATCTTAAAGAAGGAAGTTACCACCTACCCAAATATTTTTAAAATATTCCTTTCTTGATACTCATTCTCCTTCAGTTGTATTTTTTTCAACCACTTTTATAGCTGTGAAGTTTGGTTTTTTATGCATTTTCAGAAGGCCATGTTTTACAAGAGACACTATTGTTCTTATATTCAGTCCTTATTATATTATTTTATGTATATTATTATATATTATATTATATTGTTCTTATGTTATGTTCTTATATTCAGTCCTGAATATTCATTGGAAGGATTGATGCTGAAGCTGAAGCTCCTATACTTTGGCCACCTGATGAAAAGAACTGACTCATTGGAAAAGACCCTGATGCTAGAAAAGATTGAAGGCAGGAGGAGAAGGGGACGACAGAGGATGAGATGGTTGGATGGCATCATTGACTCAATGGACATGATTTTTGAGCAAGCTCCAGGAGTTGGTGATGGACAGGAAGATCTGGTGTGCTGCTGTCCATGGGGTGGCAAAGAGTCAGACATGACTGAGTGACTGAACTGAACTGATTGTTCTTTTTGGTGGTTCAAGCTCTGATCTGATCTGATTGTTGGAGGGTTATAAAGTATTGGTATCCTCAACACGCTGCGACAAATTCCAAGTAGCCTATTGGTGAAGAACAGTGATGACTATCCCCATGAAGATGAAATCTCCGTCTACTGCAAGTACGATATTGAATCTGGAGCTTACCATGTTCCTGGCTCTTCAGGCAATCAGTATTTGCCCACAAACAGCTTGTGGAAAATAAGTGATCATTGGCAGTTAGAAGTCATATCCCATAAATATTAAAAGTCCTGGGCTGCAGGCATGTGTCAAAGTAGAGCCTGGAACTTCCCAGTTTTTGGTGACATCTTTCAAACTGCCAATGGCAGGACTTTTAAACTAATTCAAAGTTTAAGGCAAATAAAGTACTTTCCTTTTTGAGATCACTTCTTTTTGTGGAGGCAGCATTTTGCAAATTCAGAGTCTTCCATATATATCCCATAGATCCCACAGACACACAGTGTCAGTAACCTTAGAAATCCTGCCAACCTTGCTATTTACTTGAGCAGAGAGGATCCCTCCATCTGCCACCCCCAATACTCTGAGAAAATAACCAATGGCTTCAGTAAGAAATGTTAATCACAGAAGTGGAAGAGAGGATTCAACTGTCACCATTAATAATCCAAGTCTTAAGAAGAAAGATGTAGACGTATTCTGAAATGGCTGTGACTGTCCTTGCAAATCAAAACCGGTCCAGATTTTTGTGTTTTGCTGAAAGCAGAACACAGAACTGTGAGGACCCATTATGTTGAGCTACATTTAGAAGCAATCAGCTTAAAAAGAGAAGCGTATTCCTCCTATGTGACCTGGAGTTCTTCCCATCTGAAAACAGGTGCAGGGATGGTGCTGTCTACGTGCGATGCATAAACAATATGTTTTTTGAGGGCATTTTTTTCCCTCTCAGATACTTGTTTTTATTCAAGATTGTTCCATTGTCAATTAAATGCTAACTTCACTTCCATTCTTTGCTGCAAGGAAGTGCTTATTCATTAACTGGAAAGAAAAAGAAAGAATCCACAGCTGCCCAAGTGGTTAACTAAACACTTTCTCTTTTCAACATCAGCTGCCAAAAGTAATATCTGACATTATGAGAGGAAAAAGATAAATACATTTGGACATTTGAGAAAAATCAATTCATTTTAGCATTACATTATTTTTGTGAGAAAAAAAGTGAATGAACTCTTTGTATTATGTGTGCAAATCACAACCACACATATTAAAATATAAAATGTTTGTTTATCTCAGTTGCTGAGTTCTGCCTTACCCGAAATTTCATTTATCTTAAAAGATATGTGAAGACCCTTGGGTTTCTAGGAAACTCTTCAGTTGAATGTGTCACTACCCTTAATAGGCTTCTGAGGTTTGTCTCAAGGTTATGACTACTTCCCTAAATTACTATTTGTGTTTTAGTAAGACCATAGTTTATTCATTAAAAAGATATACCTTAAGATTCTTGATCAACAACTTCCTTCTTTTTTTGTAACTTAACTAAGGAGCAAAGAACAGTTTTGAAATTTATTAAAACATAGATTTAAGTATATATTAGAGCTAGGGCTACTTAATACTGATAACATTCATTTATTAAGTATATTGATTTCATTATTTATACTGATTGTGTACAGGACCCTACCGCAAAATAAAAATAAAAACTTGTAAAAGTCATTCATTTATAACTACATTCATTTATTAACTGGTCAGCAGGTTGTTCAATGCCAGGAGATTATTTCACTTCAAAAACCCCTGCTAATTTTGTCTTCTTTCCCATCTGTTTCGGTGGCAGAGAATTATTTCTTACAGTTCAACTTGATTTTCCTCTTCTTTGTCCTCGGACTTGGGATTGATCTGTCACATCTGCAGGACAGCACTAATAAAATTGTTCCTAGAGCAGAAAGTGATTTTTTGGTGTGGATTTTTTTTTCTACTTTTTGCTATCCCGTATGGCTTGCAGGATCTTAGTTTCCCAACATGGGACCAGGGATCAAATCCATGCCCCGTGCAGTGGGAGCATGAAGTCTCAACCACTGGCCCACCAGAGAGGCCCCAGAAATTGATTGTTTTTTTATTTACCTTCTTCCGTGGAGTGCTGCAGTCCATGGATCAAAAAATGCTGGACATGACTTACTGACTGAACAACAATTAAAACAAAATGCTTCTTGAAAAATCTTCCCTTTTCATAGAATGCTGTATCCCAATATTGCCGTATTTACAAATTCTTCTTGTCCTCCAGGTTTTAGCTCAAAGCCACTTTCTCCCAGCAGCTGCTCTCGGCCATCCATTCCTGACCCCACACTGAAATGACCTCCCTCACCTTCACTGTTATAGTACAAAACTTTAAACATGTTTTTTGCACACCTCTAATTTTCTCCTGTAATTCTGGGCTCTAGTTCATTATGCTGTGATTTCAATGTGTTGCATACTTTTGGAAAGCAGAGCACAGGATTCATTCTTTTTGTACTCGCCATTCCATTCAGCAAAGTTCATTGTGTAAAGGGAGTCCTCCAGTTACGTGGTGATAAAGAATGAACATGTTTAGAACACTCATGACATTTTTATTTTACCAATACCAACACATTAGGGGGAAGGGCAAGTTAGATGTCAAGCTTTTCAGTAAAAATGATAATATTTAACAAAGCCTCTATAATTCTATATTTTTCAGGTTAAGAGAGATACAAAAGTTATGGTGACTTACAGAAAGGAAGTTCAGGTTACACAGAGGGAAAAAAAGAAAACTCCTCAGTGCTGTAAATATCAATTATGTTGTTTTTTGAAATTTTCTGCATCCATCAGTTCAGTCAGTCAGTTCAGTCACTCAGTTGTGTCTAAATCTTTGCGACCCCATGGACTGCAGCACACTAGGCCTCCCTGTCCATCACCAACTCCAGGAGCTTGCTCAAACTCATGTCCATCGAGTCGGTGATGCCATCCAACCATCTCATCCTCTGTCATCCCCTTCTCCTCCTGCCTTCAATCTTTTCCAGCATTAGGTCTTTTCCAGGGAGTCAGTTCTTTTCATCAGGTGGCCGAAGTATTGGAGCTTCAGCTTCAGCATCAGTCCTTCCAATGAATATTCAGGACTGATTTCCTTTAGAATTGACTGGTTTGACCTCCTTACAGTCCGAGGGACTCTCAAGAATTTTTTCCAACACCATAGCTCAAAAGCATCAATTCTTCGGTGCTCAGCTTTCTTTATGGTTTTACTTTAACATCCATACATGACTACATCCTATATCCATAGTAACAGGAAAAGGACTAGAACCTAGAGTCCTTTAGAGATAGAATCACTTCCCAGTAAATATGAAAATGTGCTCTCGACTTCTTTGGAATCATTTCT
Organism: Tragelaphus eurycerus; assembly: GCA_935064755.1. NCBI lineage: Eukaryota > Metazoa > Chordata > Mammalia > Artiodactyla > Bovidae > Tragelaphus > Tragelaphus eurycerus. The sequence goes on from CAKXYN010000244.1 coordinate 783,541, forward strand.
AATGAATAATGAATGCCCTTGAAAGAATATGCTGTAGTTTGTTTTGAGCACAGCTAAAATACAAATAAAAACAAATGCATTGTATTCTCTCTGTATCTCTGTGGTTCCCCTCCCCCTTCTGTCCTTATATTAGGAGAAAGGGAGATGTGGAATGTTGGGAATTATTTATAAAATTAGCACACATTCCTCCCATTAACATGGAAAATATCTGACCCACAGTTGCCCCAGTCTATCCACTGCTGTGGCTATACAATGGATAAAAGTACCTATGGTTCCACAGCCTTCTGGGCTTACGACAAAAACTCTGGGTAAGCAAAGCTGTATGGTTTTCAAAACTGTCATCTTTAGTAGATTTATAGACACAAAGAGATTGTCATTAAATTTAGTCAGTGACCCTGAGCTTGGAATCATCTCAAACTTAGACTCTCAGCCAGGAGTGGGCAAAAGTCTCAGGAGCAATTAGGAGCAAATAACAAAATTAGGTTCTGTAACACAGGGTCAGAGGTGAGTGAAAGAGAATTGAAGTACTGATTCGGTAATGTTAGGTAATTTAGATCCCACTAAAGAATTATTTCTTCTTTGCTGGAAGTCCTGCAATTACTCAGCAGGGTCAGCTGCTGGCAATATTAATACAATCAGCCTTGTGGAACTTGGGGGAGTGTAAAAATCGCTGCAGAATCTTGTTAGAATGCAGATTCTGAGGTGGCACTTCTGGGCTCCAGTCTGAGGTTCCACATTTCTTTTTTTTTCTCTTTTGTTTTTCAAATTTCTCCCTTTCTTTTTAATTAATTAACAATTAATTAATTAAAAATGCAACATGACTATATTTTAACACACAACCAAAATACAAAACACCATAGTATGTTGGTGTATAAAATGTGCTATTTCATTTGTATCGCATGACAAATGATTAACATCCTTACTCATAAATGCATTCTTAGAAACCAGTAACAAAAACACTGATATACCAAGGCAAATTAAAAAAAAAAAAAAGACAGAAGAAAATGTAATAACACAAGTGACTAACAAGGATTAAGTATATATGAAGACAACTGAGCTGAACAATAACATAAGAAAAGGAATTTATTTATAATATCATATCACCAAAGAGCAAATATCTAACATGTGTACAGTTTTAGGAAACAGACTCACATAAACACTGGGGAACAAGATTGATGAGGTCCTATCTATATAGTAGGGGAAATCTAGTTTGGATTCAAACTATAAATTTTGGATATCTTGAATATCTTTAGTCCTATAAGTTCCAATTTATTGGAATTATTTTGACAAATTATGTAGATAAATTTACAGTTTATATATTGATAATGTTCACTGCTTATCTCTCCTTTTTAAAACTGAAGAATAGTTGAGTTCAGGTGTACAATGTATTAATTTCATATTTTTATAGACTACAATGTATTAATTCCAGTATTTTTGCCTGGAGAATCCCGGGGATGGGGAAGCCGGGGGGGCGGCCGTCTAGGGGGGCGCACGGAGGCGGAACATAGACTACATACTGCATAATGCATACACAGTAATTATAAAATATTGACTATTTTCCTTGTGCTGTACATTACATCCTTGTAACTTAGGTATTTTATACCTGATAGTTTGTATCTCTTGAACCCCTTCACCTATCTGCCCTTCATCCTACATCTGTCCTATCTTGTAATCACTAGTTTGTCTGAGATTCTACATTTTAACTGGCTCTCAAGTAATGCTGATGCTACTGGTCCTTAAAACACTCTAATAAGAATAACAAAGATCTACAATTTCACTATCTATACAGCATTTGATGGCTACATGTGGATACCGAACGCTGAATTGAGATGTCCTATTTCATTCAACTCTTCTCCAGTAGCATATTGGGCATCTACTGACATGGGGAGTTCATCTTTCACTGTCATATCTTTTTGCTTTTTCACACTGTTCATGGAGTTCTCAAGGCAAGAAGACTGAACTGGTTTGCCATTCCCTTCTCCAGTGAACCACGTTTTCTCAGAATTCTCCGTTATGACCTGTCCATCTTGGGTGGCCCTACACATCCATCTTGGGTGGCAAGAGTACCTTAAAAGAAATAGAGCAGCCCTCATAGTCAACAAAAGAGTCTGAAATGCAGTACTTGGGTGCAATCTCAAAAATGACAGAATGATCTCTGTTCATTTCAAAGGCAAACCATTCAATATCACAGTAATTCAAGTCTAGGCCCCAACCACTAATGTTGAAGAAGCTGAAGTTGAAGGGTTCTATGATGACCTACAAGACCTTCTAGAACTAACACCAAAAAAGATGAACTTTTCATTGTAGGGGACCAGAATGCAAAAGTAGGAAGTCATGAGATACCTGGAGAAACAGGCAAGTTTGGCCTTGGTGTACAGAATGAAGCAGGTCAAAGGCTAACAGAGTTTTGCCAAGAGTAAGAACTGGTTATAGCAAATGCCCTCTTCCAACAACACAAGAGAAGACTCTACACATGGACATCACCAGATGGCCAACACTGAAATCAGATTGATTACATTCTTTGCAGCCAAAGATAGAGAAGCTATATACAGGCAGCAAAAATAAGACCAGGAACTGACTGTGGCTCAGGCCATGAACTCCTTACTGCCAAATTCAGACTTGAAGAAAGTAGGGAAAACCACTACACCATTCAGAGATGACCTAAATCAAATCCCTCACAATCATACAGTGGAAGTGACAAATAGATTCAAGGGATTAGATCTGATCTTGCCTGAAGAACTGTGGACAGAGGTTCATGACGTGGTACAAGAGGTGGTGATCAAGAACATCACTAAGAAAAAGGAATGCTAAAAGGCAAAATAACTGTCTGTGGAGGCCTCACAAATAGCTGAGAAAAGAAAAGAAGTGAAAGGCAAAGGAGAAAAGGAAATATATACCCATCTGAATGCAGAATTTCAAAGAATAGCAAGAAGAGATGAGAAAGCCTTCTTCAGTGATCAATGCAAAGAAATAGAGGAAAGCAATAGAATGGGAAAGACTAGAGATTTCTTTAAGAAAATTAGAGATACCAAAGGAACATTTCATGCAAAGATGGGCACAATAAAGGACAGAAAAGGTATGGACCTAACAGAAACAGAGGATTAAGAAGAGGTGGAAAGAACACAGAAGAACTATACAAAATGATCTTCAGGACCCAGATAACCATGATGGCATGATCACTCACCTAGAGCCAGACATCCTGGAATGGGAAGTCAAGTGGGCCTTAGGAAACATCACTATGAACAAAGCTAGTGGAGGAGATGGAATTCCAGTTGAGTGGTTTCAAATCCTAAAAGATGATGCTGTGAAAGTATTGCACTCAATATTCCAGCAAATTTGGAAAACTCAGCAGTGGCCACAGGGCTGGAAAAGGTCAGTTTTCATTCTAATCCCAAAGAAATGCAATGCCAAAGAATGTTCAAACTACCGTACAATCACACTTATCTCATGGTAGCAAAGAGATGCTCAAAATTCTCCAAGAGAAGCTCTAACAGTATGTGAACTGAGAATTTCCAGATGTTCAAGCTGTATTTAGAAAGGCAGAGGAACCAGAGATCAAATTGCCAACATCTGTTGGGTCATAGGAAAAGCAAGTGAGTTCCAGAAAAACATCTACTGCTTTATTGACTACACCAAAGCCTTTGACTGTGTGGATCACAACAAACTGGAAAATTCTTAAAGATATGGAAGTATCAGGCCATCTTACCTGCCTCCTGAGAAATATATCTGTATGCCAATCAAGAAGAAACAGAACCAGACATGGAACAATGGGCTGGTTCCAAATCAGGAAAGGAGTATATCAAGGCTGTATATTGTCACCTTACTTATTTAACTTATATGCAGACTACATCATGAGAAACACTGGGCTGGATGAAGCACAAGCTGGAATCAAGATTGCTGGGAGAAATAGCAATAACCTCAGATATGCAGATGACACCACCCTTAGGGCAGAAAGCAAAGAGGAACTGAAGAGCCTCATGATGAAAGTGAATGAAGAGTGAAAAATTGGCTTAAAACTCAACATTCAGAAAATGAAGATCATGGCATCTGGTCCCATCACTTCATGGGAAATAGATGGGGAAACAGTGGAAACAGTGACAGACTTTATTTTCTTGGGCTCCAAAATCACTGCAGATGGTGACTGCAGCCATGAAATTAGAAGACTCTTACTCCTTGGAAGGAAAGCTCTGACCAACATAAACAGCATTTTAAAAAGCAGAGAAATTACTTTGCTGACAAAGATCTGTATAGTCAAAGCTATGGGTTTTCCAGTAGTCATGTATGGATGTAAGAGTTGGACTATAAAGAAAGCTGAGCACTGAAGAATTGATGCTTTCAGGATATGGCCTTGGAGAAGACTCATGAGAGTCCCTTGGATTGCAAGGAGATCAAACAAGCCAATCCTAAAGGAAATCATTCCTGAATATCCATTGTAAGGACTGATGCTGAAGCTGAAGCTCCAATACTTTGGCCACCTGATGAGAAGAGTTGACTCATTGGAAAAGACCCTGATGCTGGGAAAGATTGAAGGCAGGAGGAGAAGCATATGAAAGAGGATGAGATGGTTGGATGGCATCACTGGCTCCATGGACATGAGTTTGAGCAAGCTCTGGGAGTTGGTGATGAACAGGGAAGCCAGGAGTGCTGCAGTCCATTGGGTGGCAAAGAGTTGGACACGACTGAGTGACTCAACTGAACTGAACTGATAAGTGTAAAATACACTTCAGGTATTTTACAAATGAAATTTAAATACCACAATTACCCTATATAAAGTGTACAATTCAGTGGTTTTTGGTATACGCACACAGTTTTATAACAATCACCACCACCTAATTCCAGAACGTTTTTTATCATCACAGAAAGCTGTCATCCCCATTTCCACTTTCTTGCTGCCCCTGGCAACCTACTTTGCAGATTTTCTTTTTAAAGGAAAAAAAATCTTATTCTTCCTTTCTTTATTGTTGTTGTTTAGTCACTCAGTCATGTCCAACTATTTGCAGCCCCATGGACTGCAGCACTCCAGGCTTTTTGTCCTTTGCCATCTCCTGGGGTTTGCTCAAACTCATGTCCATTGAATCAGTGATGTCATCCAAACTTCTCATCTTCTGCAGTCCCCTTCTCCTCCTGCCTTCAATCTTTTCCAACATCATGGTCTTTTCCAATGAGTCAGTTCTCATCAGGTGGCCAAAGTACTCAGTTTTCAGCTTCAACATCAGTCCTTTTAATGAATATTCAGGATTGATCTCCTTTGTGATGACCTATTTGATCTCCTTGCAGTCCAAGGGACTCTCAAGAGTCTTCTCCAACATGACGGCTCGAAAGAAGCAGTTCTTGGTGTTGAGCCTTCTTTATGGTCCAACTCTCACCCATACATGACTGCTGGAAAAACCATAGCTTTGACTAGATGGACCTTTGTAGGCAAAGTAATGTCTCTGGCTTTTTAAATGCTGTCCACGTTTTTCATAGTTTTTCTTCAAAGGAACAAGCATCTTTAATTTCATGGCTGCATTCACCATCTGCAGTGATTTTAAAGCCCCCCCAAATAAAGTCTGTCACTGTTTCCATTGTTTACCCATCTATTTGCCATGAAGTGATGTGACTGGTATGCTGCACTGGAGGAAACACAAGCTGGAATCAAGATGCGGGAGAAATATCAATAACCTCAGATATGCAGATGATACCACCATGGCAGAAAGTGAAGAGGAACAAAAGCCTCTGATGAAAGTGAAAGTGGAGAGGAAAAGGTTGGCAAAGCTCAACATCAGAAACGAAGATCATGGCATCGGTCCCATCACTACATGGGAAAAGATGGAGAACAGGGAAACAGGTCAGACTTTCTGGGCTCCAAATCACTGCAGATGGTGACTGCAGCAGATCAAGACGCTACTCGGAAGGAAGGTATGACCAACCAAAGCATATCAAAAGCAGAGACATCACTTGCAACAGGCGTCTAGTCTAGGCATGGTCTTCCTGTGGTCATGATGGAGGAGAGCTGGAGTGAAGGGGGCGCTGAAGATGGAACTGAACTGTGGTGGGAGAAGATCTGAGAGTCCCTTGGACTGCAGGAGTCCACCAGTCCCTGGAAGATGCCTGGGATTGGAAAGAATGATGCTAAAGCTGAAACTCCAAATTGCTACCTCGGAAGAGTTGACTCAGGAGAAGAGAGGGGAGGGAGGGGGAGGAGAAGGTGACGCCAGAGGAGAGATGGGGATGGCATCACGACTCGAGAATGTGAGTCTGAGGACCTCCGAGAGCTGGTGATGGATAGGGAGGACTGGCGTGCTGCAGTTCAGGGGTCGCAGAGAGGACACGACTGAGCGACGATCTGATCTGATCTGATCTGATGTGACTGGATGCCACGATCTTTGTTTTTTGAATGCTGATTTTTAAGCCAGCTTTTTTTTACTCTCTTCTTTTACCTTCATCAAGAGGCTCTTTATGGAAAAGGAAATGGCAAACCAATCCAGTCTCCTTGTCTGGAAAATCCCACAGAAGTGAAACCTGGTTAGCTGCAGTCCAGGGGGTCACAAAGTGTCTGGCACGACTGAGCAACTAATACTTTCACTTAGCATTTTGATGTATTAGGATCATGTCATCTGCAAACAGTGACAGCATTTCTTCATTCTTTGAAATTTGAATATCTTGTATTTTTCTCATATAATTGCTGTTACTAGGACTTCCAGTGCTATGTTGAATAGAAATGGTGAGAGTGGCACCACTGTTCAGCATGGTTTTGGAAGTCCTAGCCACAGCAATCAGAGAAGAAAAAGAAATGAAAGGAATCCAGATTGGGAGAGAAAAGTAAAGCTCTCACTGTCTGCAGATGACATGATCCTCTATATAGAAAACCCTAAATATGCCACCAGAAAATGACTGGAGCTAATCAATGGATATGGTAAAGTTGCAGGATATAAAACTGATGTGCAGAGATCCCTTACATTCCTATACACTAACAATGAAAAATCAGAAAGAGAAAATTAAGGAAACAATCCCATTCTCCACTGCAATGTAAAGAATAAAATACTTAGGAATAAATTTACCTAAAGAAATGAAAGACTTGTATACAGAAAAGTATAAAACATTGGTGAAAGAAATCAAAGATGACACAAATAGATGGAGAAACATACTATGTTCTTGGGTTGGAAGAATCAATATAGTGAAAATAAGTATATTATCCAAAGCAATCTATAGATTCAATGCAATCCCTATCAAACTACCAATGTTATTTTTCACAGAAGTAGAATAAATAATTTCACAATTTGTATGGAAACAGAAAAGACCCTGAATAGCCAAAGCAATCTTGAGAAAGAAGAATGTAACTGGAGGAATCAGCCTGTCTGACTTCAGACTATACTGCAAAGCTACAGTCATCAAGACAGTATGGTACTGGCACAAAGACAGAAATATAGATCAGTGGAACAAAATAGAAAGCTCAGAAGTAAATCCATGCACCAATGGACACCTTATCTTTGACAAAGGAGGCAAAAATGTACAATGGAGAAAAGATAGTCTCTTCAAGTGGTGCTGAGGAAAACTGGTCAATTACATGTAAAGGAATGAAACTAGAACAGTTTCTAACACCATACACAAAAAATAAACTCAAAATGGATTAAAGACCTAAATGTAAGACCAGAAACTATGAAATTCTTAGAGGAAAATATAGGCAGAGCACTCTTCAAAATAAATCACAGCAAGATCCTCTATGCCTAACCTCATAAAGGAAATAAAAACAAAAATAAAGAAATGGGACCTAATTAAGTTTAAAAGCTTTTGCACAACAAAGCAAACTATAAGCAAGGCAAAGTGACAGCTCTGAGAATGGGAGAAAATAATAGCAAAGGAAACAACTGACAATTAATCTCCAAAATATACAAGGAGCTTATGCAGCTGAATACCAGAAAAATGAACAACTCGATAATAAGTGGGCCAAAGACCTAAACAGACATTTCTCCAAAGAAGACATTCAGACAGCTAATAAACACATGAAAATATGCACAACATCACTCATTCAGATCAGTTCAGTTCAATTCAATTCAGTTGCTCAGTTGTGTCTGACTCTTTGCAACCCCATGAATTGCAGCACGTCAGGCCTCCCTGTCCATCACCAACTCCCGGAGTTCACCCAAACTCATGTCCATCGAGCCAGAGATGATGCCATCCAGCCATCTCATCCTCTGTTGTCCTCTTCTCCTCCTGCCCCCAATCCCTCCCAGCATCAGAGTCTTTCCCAGTGAGTCAACTCTTCGCATGAGGTGGCCAAAGTACTAGAGTTTCAGCTTTAGCATCATTCCTTCCAAAAAAATCCCAGGGCTGATCTCCTTTAGAATAGACTGGTTGGATCTCCTTGCAGTCCAAGGGACTCTTAAGAGTCTTCTCCAACACCACAGTTCAAAAGCATCAGTTTTTTGGTGCTCAGCCTTCTTCACAGTCCAGCTCTCACATCCAAACATGAACTCTGGAAAAATCACAGCCTTGACTAGACAGACCTTTGTTGGCAAAGTAATGTCTCTGCTTTTCAATATGCTCTCTAGGTTGGTCATAACTTTCCTTCCAAGGAGTAAGCATCTTTTAATTTCATGGCTACAATCACAATCTGCAGTGATTTTGGAGCCCCCCAAAATAAAGTCTGACACTATTTCCCCATCTATTTCCCATGAAGTGATGGGACCAGATGCCATGATCTTCGTTTCCTGAATGTTGAGCTTTAAGCCAACTTTTGCACTCTCCTCTTTCCCTTTCATCAAGAGGCTTTTAAGTTCCTCTTCACTTTCTGCCATAAGGGTGGTGTCATCTGCATATCTGAGGTTATTGATATTTCTCCCAGCAATCTTGATTCCAGCTTGTGCTTCTTCCAGCCCAGTATTTCGCATGATGTAGTCTGCATATAAGTTAAGTAAGCAGAGTGATAATATACAGCCTTGACAAACTCCTTTTCCTATTTGGAACCAGTCTATTGTTCCATGACCAGTTCTAACTGTTGCTTCCTGACCTGCATATAGGTTTCTCAAGAGGCAGGTCAGGTGGTCTGGTATTCCCATCTCTTGAAGAATTTTCCACAGTTTATTGCGATCCACAGTCAAAGGCTTTGGCATAGTCAATAAAGCAGAAATAGATGTTTTTCTGGAACTCTCTTGCTTTTTCCATGATCCAGCGGATATTGGCAATTTGATCTCTGGTTCCTCTGCCTTTTCTAAAACCTGCTTGAACATCTGGAAGTTCATGATTCACACATTGCTGAAGCCTGGCTTGGAGAATTTTCAGCATTACTTTACTAGCATGTGCTCTGCTGCAGCCAGTCGTGTCCAACTCTGTGTGACCCCAAGACGGCAGCCCACCAGACTCCCCTGTCCCTGGGATTCTCCAGGCAAGAACTAGCGAGATGAGTGCAATTGTGTAGTAGTCTGAGCATTCTTTGGCATTGCCTTTCTTTGGGATTGAAATGAATACTGACCTTTTCCAGTCCTGTGGCCACTGCTGAGTTTTCCAAATTCGCTGGCATATTGAGTGCAGCACTTTCACAGCATCATCTTCCAAGATTTGGAATAGCTCCACTGGAATTCCATCACCTCCACTAGCTTTGTTCATAGTGAAACTTTCTAAGGCCCACTTGACTTCACATTCCAGGATGTCTGGCTCTAGGTGAGTGATCATACCATTGTGATTATCTTGGTTGTGAAGATCTTTTTTGTACAGTTCTTCTGTGTTTTCTTGCCACCTCTTCTTAATATCTTCTGCTTCTGTTAGGTCCATAGCATTTTTGTCCTTTATCGAGCCCATCTTTAGATAAATGCAAATCAAAACTACAATAAGGTATCATCTCACACAGGTCAGAATGACCATCATCAAAAAGTCTACAAACAATAAATACTGGAGAGAGTGTGGAGGAAAGGTAACCCTCTTACACTGTTGGTGGGAGACCAAACCACAAGAGCCACTATGAGAACAGTGTGGAGATTCCTTAAAAAACTGAGTAGAATTGCCATATGAGCCAGAAATCCCCCTGCTGGGCATACACCCCTAGGAAGCCAGAATTGAAAGAGACACATGTACCCCAGTGTTCACTGCAGCACTGTTTACAATAGCTAGGACACGAAAGCAATCTAAATGTCCATTGACAGATTTAAAAAGTTGTGGTACATATATACAATGGAATATTATTCAGCTATAAAAAAGAACACATTTAAGTCTGTTCTAATGAGGTGGATGAACCTGGAGCCTATTATACAAAGTGAAGTAAGTCAAAAAGAGAAAGACAAATACTGTATATTAACAAATGTATATGGAATTTAGAAAGATGGCATAGACATCCTACATGCAGGGCAACAAAGGAGACAGATGTAAATAATAGACTTTTGGACTCAAGAAGGTGAGGGTGGGATGATTTGAGAGAATAGCATTGAAATTGTACATACCATATGTAAAATAGAAGACCAGTGCAAGTTTGATGCATGAAGCAGGGCACCCAAAGCCAGTGCTCTGGGACAACCCAAAGGGATAGGTTGGGGAGGGAGGGGGAAAGGGATTCAGGATGGGAAGGCACATGTATACCTGTGGCCAATTCATGTTGTTGTACAGCAAAAGCCATCACAATACTGTAAAGTAATTATCCTCCAAGTAAAATAAATTCTAAGAAAAGAAAAAATAAGAGTCTCTTTAGTTCTTCTTTACTTTCTGCCATAGGCATGATGTCATCTGCATATCTGAGATTATTGATATTTCTCCCTGCAATCTTGATTCCAGCTTGTGCTTCATCTAGCCCAGTATTTCACATGGTATACTCTGCATGTAATTTAAATAGGCAGGGTGACAGTATATGGCCTTGTCATACTCCTTTCCCAATGTGGAACCATGTTCCATGAACCATGGAATGGTTCCATGTCCGGTTCTAACTCTTTCTTCTTGACCTGCATAAAGGTTTCAAAGGAGGCAGGTAAAGAGGTCTGGTGTTCCCATCTTCATAAGAATTTTCCACAGTTTGTTGTGATCCCCATAGTCAAAGGCTTTAGCATAGTCATTGAAGCAGAAGTATTTGTTTTTCTGGAATTCTCTTGCTTTTTCTTTCTTTTTGTTTTTATTTATTTATTTAAATTTATTTATTTTAATTAGAGGCTAATTACTTTACAATATTGTATTGGTTTTGCCATACATCAACGTGAATCTGCCACAGGTGTACACATGTTCCCAATCCTAAACCCCCCCCCCCCACCTCCCTCCCCATATCATCCCAGTGCACCAGCCCCAAGCATCCTGTATCCTGCATCAAACCTGGACTGGCAATTCATTTCCTATATGATATTATACATATTTTGATGCCATTCTCCCAAATCATCCCCTCCCTTCCTCTCCCACAGAGTCCAAAAGACTGTTCTATACATCAGTGTCTATTTTGCTGTCTCTCATATAGCATGAGTTTTATAATTTCTCTATATCCTTGCTAACACTTGAGCCAGTATTAGAACATTATTATTAACTTAAATCTATACTTTATTCATATTTCTTTGAGTTTTGCCTAATGTCTTTTTGTTGTTGTTCCATGATCCCATTCAGGATACCACGTTATCTTTGGTTGCTATATCTCCTCAGGCTCCTCTTGATTGTGACAGTTTCTCAAAGTTTCTTTGTTTTTGAGGATCTTGGCAGTTTGAGGAGTATTGGTCAGTGATATTGTAAAATGCCCTTCTATTGGGGTTCATCTCATAATATTCTGATGATTAGGCTGGAATAATGGGTGTTGGGAGAAAGACTACAGAGGAAGATCATCACATCGTATTAAGGGTGCATACTGCGGTGCATACTATGCTATGCTAAGTCACTTCAGTCATGTCCGACTCTGTGCGACCCCACAGACGGCAGGCCATCAGGCTCCACCATCCCTGGGATTCTCCAGGCAAGAACACTGGAGTGGGTTAGGGTGCATACTATCAACATTATTTATTCCTGTTGATGTTGGCTTTGGTCAATTGGCTGAAGCAGTTTTTTACAGTAAAGTTATTCCTTCAAAAACATTATGTTGGTAAGGATTTGTGGATACTTGTTCATACTTTGGGTTATAATCCAATGCCATTTTATTTCATACTACTCAAATTATTCCAGATTTGACCATTGAGAACACTTTTAATTTGACATACTCCAAGCATTGTGAGGTTCGTTTTTGTTTTGCATGCGGGTATGCCAAGTCTCTTTAGTCATGACCAACTCTCATGACCCTATGGACTATAGCCCACCGGCTCCTCTGACCATGGGATTCTCCAGTCAAGAATACTGGAGTGGGTTACCATGCCCTCCTTCAGGGGATCTTTACGACCCAGGGATTGAACCCACATCTCTTAGATTTCCTGCATTGCCAGGGGGTTTTTTACCACTAGCGCCACCTGGGAAGGCCCCGTTGTTGTTTCAGCACTTTATCTTTTGTTGCTGCAAGATGTCTAGGCTCATCTTGTATATTTCCTTTGTTAGTTGTGGGATCAGCCACTTCTCCTAGGATCCTTGGATGCTTTTATTGGATAATGCCATTCCAAAACAAGATTTGGGCATTAGATTGTTTATTTGAGATCTTTCTTGTTTCTTAATGGAAGCTTTTTTTTTTTTTTTTCCTGTGAACTTCCCTCTTGAAACTGCATTTTCTGCAACCCATAAGTTTGGTATGTTGTGTATCCATTTTTGTTTGTCTCTAGATATTTTTTATTTCTCTTTTGATTTATGCCATTGGTTGTTCAGTAACATATTGCTTACTCTTCACCTATTTGTGAGTTTTCCAGTTTTATTCTTGCAACTTATTCCTAGCTTCCTACTATTGTGATCATGAAAGATACTTGATAAGATTTCAGTCTTCTTAAGTTTGTTGAGAACTGTTTTATGATACAGCGTATGATCTATCCTTAAGATTGTTCTATGTGAGCTTGAGAAGAATGTGTATTCTGTTGGCTTTGGGATGGAATTTTCTGTAAATATTTGTTAAGTCTATGTGGTCTAACATGAAGTTTAAGTTTAATGATTCTATATTGATTTTCTGTCTGGATGATCTATCCATTTGACGAAAGGGGGAGATTGAAGTCCTTGACTATTATTGTATTATTGTCTATGTTTCCCTTTAGGTCTATTAATATTTGCCTTATATATTTAGATATGCCTTTGTTGGCTGCATGGATACTTACAAAATTATATTCTTTTTTTTATTAACACCTTTAAGACTATTAATTTTATTCCAAGTATGATGGGAAGCTGATAGTAGATTGTATTTTCCAAAGCTGGAAACAACCATATCACCTGTACTTTTCCAGAAGGTGAACCTCTCATGCCCCCATTAAAAGGTGAAGTCAAATTTCCCATTGCTGATTCTGGACTGGCTTTGACTACTTCAGTGAAGAAAGGATGGAGAAAGTGATGCAGTATGATTTCTATGGTTGAGTAATAAGGGGCAATATACATTCTGCCTTGCTTGTGGGAGTGCTTGTGCAAGGATCGTGGAGGCCACTGGACTAAGGAAGCCACACTATATGGAGAGACCATGAGCAAGTACTTTAGTCAGCAATCCTAGTCTTCATGCCATGTGTTCAAGTGAGTGAATGAGTCTTCTGATCATTCCAGCCACCAGACATTGAATCACTCCAATCTTTGAGGTTTCCAGTTGAGGCTCAAAACGTCATGAAACAGACAGTTTACCCCCTCTGTGTCTTGTCTGAATTTCTGACACACAGAGAATTTGAGTATACTAAAATGATTGCTTTAAGCCACTGGGTTTGGGGATAACTTGTTATGTAGCAATAACAACTAGAACAGGGCTGTCAGTGGTCTTTTGACTTGAAAAGTGATATGATTATATTTGTATTTTAAGGGGACCACTCTGACTGTGGAGATCAGTCTATAGCAAAGCAAAAGTGGGAATGGGGAGACAAGGTGAGAAGCTATTGTTTTTGCACAGGAGAGAGATGATGGTAGCTTGTGTAGTGTGATATTGGTTCAAGAGAGAAGACATGAAGAGAAGCCGACAAGACTTGCACGTGAATCAGTAGGGGGCACAAGAGCAAGAGAGGATTTAGGATGGCAAGGCGTTCTGGACTGAGCAACTGGGTGGTAGAAGAGGTGAAGAGAATGAAGGGAGGAACAGATTTAGAGCATATTAAACTTATGATACCTTTGAGACATTCCAGTGAAGATGGCAGTTTTAAGAGATACTTATATGTGCCTACAGTTTAGGGTAAAAATGGAACTGAAAAAAATAAAATTGAAATATTAAAACATGGATATACTTAAAACCATATACTTGGATGGCATAATTTAAGGAATAACTTCTAGTTAAAAAAAAATGTCCTTAGACTGAGCCCTCAGATACTTCAATGTGAAGAGGAGACGACATCATGGAAATAACAAAGTAGGAAGAAAGCCAGACAATTGCAGTATCCCAGAAACCATGTGAAGAAAATTACTTACTGAGCAATGAGTCATGGAGTGATTCAAGTACCACTCACGAATACAGCAAGTTTAGGAAGGAGAATTGATCATTGTATTTGACAACCTGGAATTCATAGGTGATGTTGACAGGAGTCATTTAGCGAGTTGGCAGAGATCAGTGTCTGAACAAGAGAGGAAATAAAAGGGTAGGTCACTTTTTGAGGTGACTTACTGTAAAAGTGCAAAGAGAAATAATAGTGTAGTTGAACAAAGGTATGGAATAAAAGAAGACTTTATTGACAGTGAGAGACGCTGTAGCATGTTATAGAATGTTTGTATGCTGCTTATAATGATTTGCTAGAAAGGGAGAAGATGGATGATGCAGGAAAGAGACAATTACTTGGAAGATCTAAATTAGTGTGTGGGCAAGTGGTGAGTCAATCCAGCATCCATGTAGAATGCAGAAAAGGAAACATCTTTCAGTAGGGGAGGCAGAGTATATAGGCTCTGAGCAGAAAAGTTGGTAAATTGGATGTTACAGAAGATGGGAGTCCTATTTGATTGTTTTTATTTTCTCAGTGAAATAAGAAGTCATCACTGATAGGGAAGATGGTCTATTTGCTGGGAATGAGAGAACTGAGGAGACATTAAATAGTTATCTCAATAAAAAGGGAAAATTGACCAGGGGATTTTAGACTTTTGGGAACAACTTAGGTAGCACTTGAGGTCAATAGTCAAGAATATGAGGTGAGGTCATTCATCAGGGTGTGGCATTTTTCTCGAACTGTGTTCAGCTATTTGAGAGTGGATTCCACGTATTTAAAGAGGAGTTGGAGTTTTGTTTTGTAATTTCAATAGCGAGAGAGAGATAATGGAATTTAGGTGCAGTGGATTGAAATATTGTTTCTAGTTTTCACTTCCCCCAGTAAATAAGGTTATACATCTACATCTCTTGCCGTGTAACTTGCAGTGCCTGCCATTAACCATTGTCTCAATGACCTTGGACCCAGCCATTTGACTTGCTTTGGCCAATAGAGTATAGCAGTTGTCATGCAAGCAGTGACTTGAAACACACTTATATGATTTGGCTGATTCTGTTGAGCTATTGCCATCATGAGTAAAACCTGCTCCAGGCCACTGTGTGTCCCAGAATGAGGTCACATGGGCCAGATCTGAACCAAGTTTTCAGCTTGATACTGAGCTGACTCAGCTGCCCTCCAGATGCATGATTCAGAAGTAAATCTCTCTTCTTATCAGCCACAGAAATTTTGGACCATTTGTAGTATTATTTCAGCAGAATTCTGATTAAAATACATGAGAGTATGATCCTGCATATGATAATATGAGATTTCATCCTAATGATGAATCACATCTACACCAGAAAAGGAGGAAAATGAAGTTATAAAGAAGGAAACAGATAGAGACAAGGTGGCTGAGTCAGTAAGTCGGAAGTCACATTACAGGGGGCCTCAGTCTATTAGAAGGCACGAGCTAGAAGGATGAGGCAATGGTGAGAGAATGGGAGACGTGAACTTGAGATTTGGAAGGGACAAAGGTACTGGTGATGTCAAGACAATGACTAGGTCCAGAGATGGCTGCAGTAATATGTGGCCCAAGAAGGAGAAAAGGCAAGGGGATGATTACAATAAAAGATGAGGATGAAGGTCCAGAGTTTAAGGTGGTGGATAAATCATCTACATGGCCATTGCAATGACCAAGAATGATGACTGGAATCCTGTTGGAACTCAGGAATCAAGGAGATTATTAGAATCTTTCATAAGTGAGAAAATTTCTAGTAGATC
The DNA here is from genome assembly GCA_935064755.1 of Tragelaphus eurycerus. Classification (NCBI taxonomy): domain Eukaryota; kingdom Metazoa; phylum Chordata; class Mammalia; order Artiodactyla; family Bovidae; genus Tragelaphus; species Tragelaphus eurycerus. Next base: position 799,734 of record CAKXYN010000244.1, read on the forward strand.
TATTGGTGGCAGAATCAGGAGGAAGAGTAGCTGATGTAGCCCAATGGCAAGAAATTCAAGGAAGATGGAGTTGCTTAGGGAGATGAGAAGAACACCTATTTGGAAGCAATGATAAAGACTGAAGATTCTTCCAGCTTCAGTAGTAAAGGGAGCTAGAACAAAACAATTATGGCAAGTCCTCTGGGTAGCTGCAGGGAGACAATTCTTGGGGGCAGCCTGGTTCCAAGCAGGGACACATGGAAGGGAGTTCATTTCAGAAAGGAAAGAGGATATTGGGGGATTTGATGAATGTACAGTGTGTGTACAGATGTGATAGTTGGACCATAAAGAAGGCTGAGTGCCAAAGAATTGATGCTTTCCAATTGTGGTGCTGGAAAAGACTCATGAGAGTCCTGTGGACTCTAAGGAGATCAAACCAATCAATCCTAAAGGAAATCAACCCTGAATATTCACTGGAAGGACTGATCCTGAAACTGAAATCCAATACTTTGGCCACTGGATGTGAAGAGCCAACTCATTGGAAAAGACCCTGATGCGGGGAAAGATTGATGGCAAAAGGAGAAGGGGGCAACAGAGGTTGAGATGGTTAGATAGCATCACTGACTCAACGGACGTGAACTTGAGCAAACTCCGGGAGACAGTGAATGGCAGAAGAGCCTGGCGTGCTGCAGTCCATGGGATCAGAAAGAATTGAACATGGCTTAGTGACTGAACAACAGCAACAAGAACAACTCTGTGTGGGTTAAAGGAGATGGACAGGAGGGCATTAGACTGGGTTAGATAAGAGGATAAACAGGGCGCCTTAAGAGCCCAGGATAAACTTTTGTGACTGAAGGAAAGAGGAGAAAGGCATGATGGAATTGTTTCTGATTTTTTTAGGGGCCTGGGCCATCAGGTGGTTTTTAGTGGGGAGAGAAGACTGTCTTGCTGGGCATTGAGGAGGATCTGTGGAGTCTCTTCAATCCTGTGGAATGTAGTATTGAGACAGGGAGAGGTGGACTTAGCTTTCTTGCAGCACATCTGAAATTGTTCAAATGATGTCTGCCACCATCCTTAGTCTAATTCTGTGTTCACGTGTCTCTTCTACCTCCTGATTTCACCTTGATTCTCACTTTCGCTAACTTTAGAATTTAGTTTATTTTCCTCTACTCTGGTCAATGAAAATGCCCTCAAGATACAGTCAGAAGATCAAGTATTATTGTTGTTATTATTCTATTCTTAACAGAATTGATAAGTTAATAATGGAAGTGAAAGTGAAAGTGACTCAGTCATGTCCGACTCTTTGCAACCCCGTGGACTATACACTCCATGGAATTCTCCAGTCCAGAATACTGGAGTGGGTAGTGGTTCCCTTTTCCAGGGGATCTTCCCAACCCAGAGATCAAACCCAGGTCTCCCACATTGCACGTGGATTCTTTACCAGCTGATCCACCAGGGAAGCCCAAATTAATAATTACTTATTAACATATATTGGACAGTTACTGTGCATCAGGCATTGTGCTTCTTGTTTTACTTAAACTATCTCATTTAAGCCTCACAACATCCCTAAGGTGAGAAACAAGTATTACTTTGTTTTATGACTGATGAAATGGAGACTTGAGGGACTTCTGTCATTTCTCCAGGGCCACTCACAGGGCTTGGGTTGAAGGAGCATTCACATCCGGGTTCTGGCTCTGAGTCCTGAGTGCTTCATTTTTCCAGCCTGTGGCTCTGCGGAAGGCCATGGGTGATTCTGAGCAAGTTGGGGCAGTGGGAGCCCTGGGGGCTGGCCCCTTCTTTGTGCAGTCTAGCACGCCATCCGCCATCCTCACAGATTCGTCTGCTCTGGGTCAGCATGTGCTGACTTCAGCGGCAGAGGTGTCATTCTTCTTCTTTGGACCAAGTTGTCTACTTGCTCTCCATCACAGCTTCTGGCCGAAGGCTCTGTACCTAACAGAAGCCTAAAACAATAGGTTGTTTGCATGACTTAGCTACCCATACATCTCCTTAAGTCCTCACATCAAGGGAATCAAACCAATGGGGAGTGAAACAAAATAAGGGAGTCCTACACGGAGAGCTGGCAGGCCAGCCGTGTCTGACCTGGACCCCATGGACTGAGCCACCAGGCCCCGTCCACAGGACCCAGGCAAGAATACTGGAGTGGGTTGCCCTTTCCTTCTCGAGGATCCCGACCCAGGGCCCTGCGCGCCTGCACTGGCAGGCAGATTCCTACCACTGCCCCACCCGGGGAGCCCAAGACAGTTGTTGGCACTTCCCTAAGGATGATCCCTAAGGATGCAGAGAGGACCAGCCCAGATGGCAGAATAGAACAACTCTGAGGTAAAATTAAAATGTCCCAGCGCTCAAGGCACACTCTGGACTGATCAATTAGGATTACTGAGGCAGCAGCCAGAGTTCAGTATTTCCAAACTCGATCTCACTGGGCCACCAAAATTGAGAACCACTGGTTTAGGTGCTAGTATTTGCTGGTTCTTCTTAAGGTATCATTGCATTTCTGTGATGTGGGATCTAGGGTGCTGGAAGTAGCAGGTGCTATTGGAACACTGATGTTGGAAGATCTGGAATGCCAGTGATGGCCTTTGCCTGTTTTCACACTGTTTGCTGGAGCAAAGCTGTCACGTAAATGGCTGTTTATTCCATTTGATCTTGCCACTCTCTTTTCCTTTGTTTTAATCTCCTACCTCCAGTCCCTGCATCTAGCTTTCACTTGATTTGTATCCAGTTCTGTCTCTGCTGAAATGAGCTTATTTGGCTGCTTAGTAGACAGGGCAATCACTCCTGGGAATTGCATTTGAAAGCAGAATGAAATGTTCATGGTTTGCACTATCCCAAGATGCATTCGTCTTGATGGAGGTGACTGGGTCACTTGGGCTGAATTGGAGAAGCTTTCTTGGCTTTGTGTTCTGAGTCCTTTTAAGCCGCCTGGCAGTTACTGACTCTCTTCAGGCTGTGCTGGCCGATGGGAGCTGACATTGAGCCTCAAGCTGAAAGGGAACCACAGCCAACCTTCGCCATTAGTATTCTCAAGTGTTATTCTCAGGGAAGCTTGAAGGGAGAACCTGTATTTAAGACCTGTGAGAAAGGGATCTTGAAGCTGGGTGGTAGAAAAGCACTCAACTAAATGTCAGGGAATCTATTTCTTTGCTGTGCTTTGCTTAACCCTTTATGGGCCTCCAGTAGATTGATTGCAAAAACTTGTTGAAGCAATTCACCCTTCCCTGGATCCACATCACTTGCAAGACTAAGTAGCTCCTCTCACCCAGAAATGCAGTTGATTTCCTGACCTCTTGAATCAAGGTGGGACATGTGATCCGCTATGACCAATGGAATCCAGAGGCTGTGACGTTGTGTTAGTTCTGAAGTGCCTCTCAGGGGGCCTTACACTCTTCTCTCTTTTTATCTTAGAACCATGAGGTGCCTGTTGGAACAAGAAACCACAGGGCAAAAAGCCTAGTTGTTCCAGCTCAGGACCTTCTTGAGCCTGTCTCCCCCAAACATGCTAGAGGGCCCAGCTATATGAGAGCTAAGCACCTCTGTGAACCAATATGAATGTGTGGATCTGGCAAAGACCAGAAAAGCCACCCACTTATGGCCCACAGACTCATAAGCAATCGTTCTTGTTATTTCAAACCATGGAGTTACGGATTATTTGTTATTAATACATAGCAATAGCTATTTGATAATGGCCTCAACGATCTTACCTTTGAAGGAAGGATTGCTGGACTGGTGTCTCCAATAATACAATACAACAATAATATAATACAACATTAATAATATAATACAATAATAATAGTACAGTAATACATAAATAAAATAATCACCTATGGATGTCAATCTAGTGATTTAGAACCACTAGATTTGGCTGGGCCCCAAATTTCATCGTCCTGTAAAATTCACAAGTAGCTCTGATGCACTTGTGAAAGAAATAAAAAATTCCTGTAAGGACTTTTATGACATTAAAGTAGATGATTCTCCTATCAGTTCAGTTTAGTTCAGTTCAGTCGCTCAGTCATGTCCAACTCTTTGTGACCCCATGAATCGCAGCATGCCAGGCCTCCCTGTCCATCACCAACTCCCAGAGTTCACTCAGACTCACGTCCATCGAGTTGGTGATGCAATCCAGCCATCTCAGCCTCTGTCGTCCCCTTCTCCTCCTATCTCTAATCCCTCCCAGCATCAGAGTCTTCTCCAATGAGTCGACTCTTCACATGACGTGGCCAAAGTACTGGAGTTTCAGCTTTAGGATCAGTCCTTCCAAAGAACACCCAGGGCTGATCTCCTTTAGAAAGGACTGGTTGGATCTCCTTGCAGTCCAAGGGACTCTCAAGAGTCTTCTCCAACACCACAGTTCAAAAGCATCAATTCTTCGGCGCTCAGCCTTCTTCACAGTCCAGCTCTCACATCCATACATGACCACTGGAAAAACCATAGCCTTGACTAGACAGACCTTTGTTGGCACAGGAATGTCTCTGCTTTTGAATATGCTATCTATGTTGGTCATAACTTTCCTTCCAAGGAGTAAGTGTCTTTTAATTTCATGGCTGCAGTCACCACTGCAGCGATTTTGGAGCCCAAAAAATAAAGTCTGACACTGTTTCCACTGTTTCCCCATCTATTTCCCATGAAGTGATGGGACCAGATGCCATGATCTTCGTTTTCTGAATGTTGAGCTTTAAGCCAACTTTGCACTCTCCTCTTTCCCTTTCATCAAGAAGCTTTTTAGTTCCTCTTCACTTTCTGCCATAAGGGTGATGTCATCTGCATATCTGAGGTGATTGATATTTCTCCCGGCAATCTTGATTCCAGCTTGTGCTTCTTCCAGCCCAGCGTTTCTCATGATGTACTCTGCATATAAGTTAAATAAGCAGGGTGACAATATACAGCACAGCCTTGATGTACTCCTTTTCCTATTTGGAACCAGTCTGTTGTTCCATGTCCAATTCTAACTGTTGCTTCCTGACATGCATGTAGGTTTCTCAAGAGGCAGGTCAGGTGGTCTGGTATATCCACCTCTTGAAGAATTTTCCACAGTTTATTGTGATCCACACAGTTAAAGCCTTTGGCATAGTCAATAAAGCAGAAATAGATGTTTTTCTGGAACTCTCTTGCTTTTTCCATGATCCAGCGGATGTTGGCAATTTGGTCTCTGGTTCCTCTGCCTTTTCTAAAACCAGCTTGAACATCAGGAAGTTCACGGTTCATGCATTACTGAAGCCTGGCTTGGAGACTTTTGAGCATTACTTTACTAGCATGTGAGATGAATGCAACTGTGCGATAGTTTGAGCATTCTTTGACACTGTTTTTCTTTGGGATTGGAATGAAAAGTGACCTTTTCCAGTCCTGTGGCCACTGCTGAGTTTTCCAAATTTGGTGGCATATTGAGTGCTGCACTTTCACAGCATCATCTTTCAGGATTTGGAATAGCTCCACTGAAATTCCATCACCTCCACTAGCTTTGTTCATAGTGATGCTTTCTAAGGACCACTTGACTTCACATTCCAGGATGTCTGGCTCCAGGTGAATGATCATACCATTGTGATTATCTTGGTCATGAAGATCTTTTTTGTACACTTCTTCTGTGTATTCTTGCCACCAATTCTTAATATCTTCTGCTTCTGTTAGGTCCATACAATTTCTGTCCTTTATCGAGCCCATCTTTGCCCTTGGTATCTCTAGTTTTCTTGAAGAGATCTCTAGTCTTCCACATTCTGTTGTTTTCCTCTATTTCTTTGCACTGATCACTGAGGAAGGCTTTCTTATCTCTCCTTGCTATTCTTTGGAATTCTGCATTCAGATGCTTATAGGAGGCCCCATTTCAGGGTTGTAAATCACCTTAAGAAGCAAATGTCCAGATAAAGTCAGAATCCCATGATGACAGTCAAAGAATGAAAGGACCTAGAAATTCCCAAAAGGACTATGTTCTCTGGGGTTTGAATATCTTTACCAGCCTCTTCTTTTCTCTGTCTTGACTAGAAATTATTTTCTTGTAGAAAATAGAAATTCACTCAATAAGTCAGGGAATTTATTACATGGTTTAAGGAATTCTCTCAAAATATATGACAGAAAACACAGCCAGGGTTTTCCAGGCTTAGACTTGGAAATGAGGGCATCAGGAACCAAAAATGTTATGTTGCTCTTACACACTCTCTCTTTTTCTTTCCTGTCTCCCCACAAGAGCTCCTTGGTCCCCCTGTGTCTATCCTGTATTCTCTTTCCCTCCTTCTTACAGACTGCCTTTCTCTAATTGCTCAGTAGCCTACATACCCTCCATAAATAGAGGAGAATTGGTCTTAGAATTTGCCTGACATTCTGGTTTCAGGCAGCCTAATGCCATTGTGTCCCAATTACAAATTGCCAGGAGGAGGACTATAGTCCAATTCGAATCCAAGGTCCAAACCCATTCAAACCCCCTTGAAGGAGAGAATTCTAAAGGGATTCCTTTTTGGGTCTGAGAACAGGTTTGCAAAATATAAAGTGTGGAATTAAGAGAGAAATATTCCTGAATGTAATAAGTGACTTTCCTAGGATAATCTGTTGTATTTACATGACTCATTAGGTTAACACATATGAAAAGGCATTGACCAAATTTCTGAATTACTTAAAATGTGATTATGCCAAATCACTATTACATACTACTGTATGCATATGTTTTTTGCAATTTTCATTATAATTTGCATTTTTGTCAGAGGTAAACACTAGCTACCTTGAATGTGTAGGTAGTGCTTCTCAGTTATCAGAATACAAAACAGACTTGATACAGGGGATGTAACCATTTTTTAAAATGACCAAAAAAGAAACACAAACCTTCAGGAATAATTTTACAGCAATCTGGTTAATCTATTTCATGGTTTTATTCCTAGGGGCAAGGCATATGTGCTCAAATTAATGAGAGGATTTGGCTGATAAATTTGGAAGGTGCAGAAATGATTGATGTTTTGCTATATTTCTATGTAATTATATTAAAAGAATCTAGGTACACAGCACCATCACACAGTCATTTCACTTAAGTTCAAGATATAATCAACTGTGTATTCAAAATTAAGTAAAACATAATTTATTTTATATTTTAGCAAGTGTTTTAAGAAGCCATGACTAGTGACATCATGGAGTTTTATGCTTTAGTTTTATGGTTTTATGGTGGACATTAATCAATTAATGACATGATCATTGTTGGTTATAAAAAGTGGCAAAGGCAGTGATGGAAAATTATAAGCAGCTTTGAGAACATAAAATTAGGACACACTGTGATAAGGTCAGGGGGCTGATGGTGGAGGAAGTGATGTTTGCATGCAATCAGATGGATACACAGTCTTGAACTAGGAAAAGACCAGTTGAGGTAGAGGAACCTTTGTGGTGCAGAGCAGTGCAGCACTGGAGAAAGGAATAGAAGGCCAGGCACATGGAGCCAGAGCCTAAAGGAGAGCTAAGTAAGGCTGGAGAGAGGCAGGTTCCACATTCACACGGGGCAGGGCTTTATACACCATTTTCAGAATTTCTGCCTTTATCCTGAGAACAACAGGAAAGCATTGAATGGACTTAAGTAAATGAGCAGCAAGAAAAGACTTTCTTTCTTTTTAAGTTGGAGGATAGTTGCATTCCAATGTTTTCTTACTTTCTGCTATACACCAATGTGAATCAGCTATAAGTATACATGTATCCCCTCCTTCATGAGCCTCCACCTCACCCCCTTATCCAATCCCTCTAGGTCACCACAGGGCACCAAGCTGAGCTCCCTGTGCTATTCAGCAGCTTTCCACAGCTATCTGTTTTACATATGGTAGTGTGTATCTGTCAACTTTACTCAATATTTTCTTAATAAAAAGATTACTCTCAAAAAAAAAAAAAAAAAAAGATTACTCTCACTATTGTGTTGAGAATGGTCTAAGAAGCAATGGACGAGAAAGGTGTGAATGGACCAGTTAGGAAGCTGTAGGAAAGAGGTCACAGAGAAGGCAATGGCACCCCACCCCAGTGCTCTTGCCTGAAAAGTCCCACAGACAGAGGAGCCTGGTAGGCTGCAGTCCATGGGGTTGCTAAGAGTCGGACATGACTGAGTGACTTCACTTTATCTTTTCACTTTTGTGCATTGGAGAGGGAAATGGCAACCCACTCCAGTGTTCTTGCCTGGAGAATCCCAGGGACGGGGAAGCCTGGTGGGCTGCCGTCTATGGCACGGGGGGGGACCTCCGAAATCCCATGGATGGAGGAGCCTGGTGGCTGCAGTCCGGATGTGAGAGGAGGCAACCCACCCAGCGCCGGAGACCCAGGGAGGAGAGCCTGGTGGGCTGACGTCTATGGGGTCACGCAGAGTCGGACACGACTGAAGTGACTTAGCAGCAGTAGCAGAGCAGCAGCATAGGAAAGAGGTCATGGTGGCCTGAAGTGGTAGTAGTGATACACTAGAGAACTCTGCATGGGTGTGGAAAGACTTTCCAAAGAGTACTCAGCAAGTCTTGTCCATGGACTCGATGAGAGGTGTGGCAGACTCATTGCAAACACAGCCCTGATTCTTCACCCTGTCTGCATCCCCTTCACCATTTAACTTTGAAGCATCCTCTGCTTCAAAGGTCTGTCTCTGAACTTGACCACGTGCCTGGCTTTGGCCAATAGAATGAAGAAAAAGTGCTCCTGTGGTGGCTCCAAGTCTACGGCTCAAGAAGCCTTGCTTTTCCTTGTGATTCTATCATCTCCAAGAGGACATATCCAAGGTGGCCTGCTGGAACATGAAGGACACGTGGAGCAGATTCCAACTGCTCTAGTAGCCCTGTTGAGTCTGGTCCAGACCAATGGACAGCCAGTGGGTGCACAGCCCAGTGAGTGAGCCCAGTCAGAAAACACAAAGCCCCCAACAAGTTCCCTGCTGACCCCTGAAATGTGAGCAATAAATACTACCGTATTATGCCACAGAGGTTTTGTGATTTTTTTTTCTTGTTGTTGTTACAAGCATTATTAGATAACTGATACAGAAGCAAGGGAGAAAAATATTTGGAACACAGTCATTGTATGCACTGCCATCATGGTTCAATATGTTATATTAGCATAATGCAGCATTTGGAGAGAATAGGAAATTGGATGGATAAATTTTGATTAGAGGAAATTATGACCCTGAAAAGTTCCTAAGACATAATAAGTAAGTAATCAACATTTTTCACAAGTTGGGCTCATAAAAGTGTTGGTCCTTATAGTGAATGAGAAAAGAAGATCCCAAATGCATAGTTTAGATTTTTCACTTAATTTTTCATACTTTGTCATATGCTTATAGTCAAAAAGAATTTTTTTGTGCTCAATTAACCATGATTCTAAAAAAAGGCAGAAAATCATATAGCACAGTGATGTGTAAGAAAAGAGCAACTAAATTAAGCTGGCAGACTCCTGTGTTTTAGAGCATTTCCTGTTTCCTTGCAAGATTTTTGTTGGTTTTGTCCCTATTTTTGCACCGGCTCACCAGAGAGTCACACAGAGGAAGACACAATTTATGGTAGGCACAAAACAGTTCCCAACAGAGACACTGTAGGTTCAAAGTTGCATTTCTTCAAAGAAGACGTGAAAGGAGAAATTGAACAAAAAGCCCATTCCTGGGGCTTGACTGTGAAAGGAAAGCAGGAAGGGGCCAGTCCACTTAAATGTCCCTGACCTCTATTTATTGATGTGCAAATTCCCACACTCTAGTGTGGCTACTAGGGTGAGGGTTTATAGTACGCTTTTCTCTCAGATAAGAGAGGAATTCAGATATTTAGGGGAATAAAATTGCCTCCTTTTCCTTTCAACTTGGAGTGTGATTTCTTGATATTATTTTTGGATGTTCTTAAATGGTTTTGAACTGTGAGTGTATATAGGAATTATTAGGGAGTTTGTTAAACCATAGATCCTTGGAGATTCTGATGCTGTAGGTTTGGAGTAGGGCCCAAGATCCTGCATCCTCAGCAGGTTTCTGAGTGATGCTGATGCTACTGGTCCATGTACCACATTTTGGAGTGGCAGATGCCTCTCTTCACAACTCTGAAGAGAAACATAAAAGCATTCTCTTAGGCAAATTATTTCCATCTTTTTAAAAAATAAACCTTGTCCTCAATAACTGGTCCTGCTTTCTCATCACTGCTCTGAAAGCATGAGTGCAGATCAACATGCTGTGTTGGAAAAAAAGGGCATATTTCTTCCTAATAATCCATTTGCAATAATGGAAATTTGTAAAAAGTTACTACTGCTTTTCTGTCCTTTCTTGAGTCTCATGCCTTCCAGTACCTCACAAAGTCCTTCAAGCCAAGGAAACAGAACATTGTGAGTCTTAAGTGAGAGGATGTGAAGAGTTCTGTTATGTCCTTTCTACACCCACAGTGGCTGTTAGAAGGAAGGCCGCTTAAAGATGCAACAAAGAAGAAAACCCTTGGGTGCAAAGAGTCAAAGCTTCCTCCTCAGTGAGGTAGCACTTTCTATTTGATCATCATCAGTATGTGTAGAAGACAGAGCAACATCATGTCCACTTTGCTGCAGATTTTTATTGTTGCACAATATTGGGGCTATTTATTTTTTTTTTCCAGCTTCTCTAATGTCACTGACATAGTCTAAGTGTGTGAAAAAAGGTGAAGGTGGGTAATAAAAATGTTTCTAGATTCTGCTCTTTCTTCTTAATTCTTCCTAATTTGTGTTCATTTTATAAAATGAGTAACTTTCAAAAAATACAGAAAAACATAAGAGTAAAAGAATTTGTGGGTATATTCCCCAAAGAAAATCAGTTAGTACTTTAATTCATTTCCTTCCTTAATTTTCAGGTCTGTACAAACACATGAATTTTTTTTTTTTTTTTTGCAAACCTGCATACACAGGTTTGAATCACTGTTTTCTTTCTAATAACATCATGGACTCATCATGGTCCCGTAACTTCATAGCAAATAGATGGGGAAACAATGGAAACAGTGACAGACTATTTTTGGGGCTCCAAAATCACTGCAGATGGGACTGCAGTCATGAAAATAAAAGACGCTGGCTACTTAGAAGAAAAGTTATGACAAATCTAGACAGTGTATTAAAAAGCAGAGACATTCCTTTGCCAGTAAAGGTCCGTCTAGTCAAAGCTATGGTTTTTCCAGTAGTCACGTACAGATGTGAGAGTTGGACTATAAAGAAAGCTGAGTGCCAAAGAACTGATGCTTTTGAGCTGTGTTGTTGGAGAAACTCTTGAGAGTCCCTTGGACTGCAAGGAGATCCAACCAGTCAATCCTAAAGGAAATTAATTCTTAATATTCATTGGAGGGGCTGATGCTGAGGCTGAAGCTCCAATACTTTGGCCACCTAATGTGAAGAGCTAACTCATTGGAAAAGAACCTGATGCTGAGAAAGACTGAAGACAGCTGGAGAAGTGAGGTACAGAGGATGAGATGGTTGGATGGCATCACCGACTCAATGGACATGAGTCTGAGCAAACTTCAGGAGACAGTGAGGGACAGGGAGGCCTGGAGTGCTACAGTCCAATGGGTCACAAACGAGTTGGACACAAGTGAGCTACTGAACAACAACATCATGGACATTTAAGCACAATTTCTATGCTGTAGAATTTGCATCTTTATCATTTATGGTAGTTTATTGAACTAATTCTCTATCGCAGGTTTAGATGTTAAAATAAGCATTTCTCAATTTTTCTATGTCCCTGTCTCCCTCTTATACATTTCTTAGTTTCCAGGAAAGTAAGGACTAAGATCAGAGGAAAAGAAAAGTTCAAATCTGGAGAATATTAAAATAATAGGAATAGTGTTTTTCCTGGGGATATTGCACATCCCTAAATAGCTGAAGCCTGAGTTTAAACTGGTCACTCACAGGGAGACAAGAGACAAAACCTGGGACCCCGACAAGTAAGAAGCAGAGCCAAATTCTAGCAAAGCGGGGCTACGCCCATACAGGAGACCTTAAGGGTATCTGCTGAATTCAAAACTATAAACTCTATAGTGCAGGGACCTGTGGAGGGCATCTGCTTCTAAGTACTTGTGATATTTCTTTTCTTGTTTTTTGAACTTTCATAGTTTTGCTGACTGTACAAATATGCTTAGTTTATGAAAGTTTATTGAGCCTTTACTTAGATGTGTACATCTTTCTGTGCATATATACTATAACAAAAAGTGAAGAAACTCATAATGCCTATATGATTTCCCTCCAAAACTCATACGGTGAGCAGATGTTTTAACTTGTGCTGGAGTGGCAGGGTTCCATATTCCTGATAGAAGTAAATGCAAATCTGCTTTGGAGAAATGTAAATTAAACTCAGAAATCTTAAGTTCTCAGAACTCATAAGTACAAGAGCAAAATGAGCCACCGTTGGAGAGAGTCAACAGAAACAACACATTTTAGAATCACAGCTATAATGACAGTCAACATTGGAATTACCAGATAATGAATATGAAATAATTATGATGCATGTATTTAAGAAATAAAGGAGCATTAAAAGTGTGACTAAGAAATAGGAAATATCAATATTGTACTTAACAGTGAAAGAATTGAAAAATAATTCTAGAGTTGTAAAATAAATTTTAAATTAGAAAATCAATAGCATTTGAAAATAATATGCAATTTAAAAATGTCTACTAGGCAATAAAAAGTGGAAACAAGTGAAATTAATTTAAATAATATTCAAAGTTTTATTATTCCAACACAATCAACGTAAGATTATTAATTAGGTAATTTAATTTTTTTCATACAAGTCTTTGATATCCAGAGTATATTTGATACTAAAACATGTCCATTTGGAATCAGACCAGATCAGATCAGTCGCTCAGTCGTGTTCGACTCTTTGCGACCCCATGAATCACAGCACACCAGGCCTCCCTGTCCATCACCAACTCCCGGAGTTCACTCACACTCAGGTCCATCGAGTCAGTGATGCCATCCAGCCATCTCATCCTCTGTCGTCCCCTTCTCCTCTTGCCCCTCAACCCCTCCCAGCATCAGAGTCTTCTCCAATGAGTCAACTCTTCACATGAGGTGGCCAAAGTATTGGAGTTTCAGCTTTAGCATCATTCCTTCCAAAGAAATCCCAGGGCTGATCTCCTTCAGAATGGACTGGTTGGATCTCCTTGCAGTCCATGGGACTCTCAGGAGTCTCCTCCAACACCACAGTTCAAAAGCATCAATTCTTCGACGCTCAGCCTTCTTCATAGTCCAGCTCTCACATCCATACATGACCACAGGAAAAACCATAGCCTTGACTAGATGAACCATTGTTGGCACAGTAATGTCTCTGCTTTTGAATATGTTATCTAGGTTGGTCATAACTTTCCTTCCAAAGAGTAAACGTCTTTTAATTTCATGGCTGCAGTCACCATCTGTAGTGATTTTGGAGCCCAGAAAAATAAAGTCTGACCCTGTTTCCACTGTTTCCCCATCTATTTCCCATGAAGTAATGGAACTGGATGCCATGATCTTTGTTTTCTGAATGCTGAGCTTTAAGCCAATTAAGTCCATTTGGAATGGTCCATTTGGAATAGTCACTTTTAAACCATTCTCTACACACACACATTTATACTCACTGGAACTTATTTTTTTCTACTATATGTAGATCAGCATTGGTCCAAGATGGACTTTATGAAGTAAAGCCCTTGATTTTAAATAGCTATGTGATTTTTTTTTTATCTTTATATTTTTTTTTACTAATTTATATTTAAAAATTTTTATTTTACAAAATACATTGAGGAAACCAGAATTGAAAGAGACACGTGTACCCCAATGTTCATTGCAGCACTATTTACAATAGCCAGGACATGGAAGCAACCTAGATGTCCATCAGCAGATGAATGTATAAGAAAACTGTGGTACATATACACAATGGAGTATTACTCAGCCATTAAAAAGAATACATTTGAATCAGTTCTAATGAGGCGGATGAAACTGCAGCCTATTATACAGAGTGAAGTAAGCCAGAAAGAAAAACACCAATACAGTATACTAACGCATATATATGGAATTTAGAAAGATGGTAACAATAACCCTGTATACGAGACAGCAAAAGAGACACTGATGTATAGAACAGTCTTTTGGACTCTGGGAGAGAGAGAGGGTGGGATGATTTGGGAGAATGGCATTGAAATATGTATAATATCATATTTGAAATGAGTCACCAGTCCAGGTTCGATGCATGATACTGGATGCTTGGGGCTGGTGCACTGGGACGACCCAGAGGGATGGTACGGGGAGGGAGGAGGGAGGAGAGTTCAGAATGGGGAACACATGTATACCTGTGGTGGATTCATGTAGATATATGGCAAAACCAATACAATATTGTAAAGTTAAATAAAATAAAATTAAAAAAAATTTTTTAAGATTACTTTCCATTTACAGATATGGCAAAATATTGTCTATATATCTCATGTTGCACAATATATCCTTGAGCCTACCTTATGCTCAGTAGTTTGTATCTCCCACTCCTCCACTCCTACGTTGCCCACCCCTCCACTGGTAACCACTAGTTTGCTCTCTGTATCTGTACTTCTGCTTCATTTTTGTTATATTCACTAGTTTGTTGTATTTTAAAAATTCCATATATAACTGATATCATACAATATTTGTCTTTCCCTGTCTGACTTATTTCACTGAGCATAACGCCCTCCAAGTCCACACATGCTGATGTAAATGACACAATTTCACTCTTTTTATGGACCCCCCCTTTTTTGGGGGGGGGGGGGGGAGCTGAGTAGTATTCCTTTGTGTATCCCTTCATCTGTTGATGGACACTTAGGTTTCTTCCATATCTTAGCAACTGTAAATAATGCTGCTGTGAACAGCACTGGGGTACATGTCTCATTTCAAATTAGTGGTATTAGTTTTCTCAGATATATACCCAGAAGTGGAATTACTGGATCATATGCTTCCTTGGTGGCTCAGATGGTAAAGAATCTGCCTGCAATTCGGGAGACCTGGGTTTGATCCCTGGGCTGGGAAGATCCCCTGGAGAAGGGCATGGCAACTCATTCCAGTATTCTTGCCTCGAGAATCCCCATGGACAGAGGAGCCTGTGGGCTAAGTCCATGGGATCGCAAAGAGCTGGACACGACTGAGCAACTGAGCACAGCAAGCACGTATTAATAATAGTTCTATTTATAGTTTTTTGAGAAAGCTCTGTGCTGTTTTCCACAGTGGCTGCACCAAGTTATCTTCCCACAATAGTGTATGAGGATTCCCTTTCCTCCACATCTTTAGCAACATTTTATTACTTGTCTTTTTTTTTTTTTTTGATGATAGCCATTGTGATAGGTGTGAGGTGATATCTCATTTTGGTTTTGATTTGCATTTATTTATAATTTGTGATGTTGAGCATCTTTTCATGTGCTCATTGGCCATCTGCATTTCTTCTTTGGAAAAATGTCTATTCATATTTTCTGCCTATTTTAAAATCAAGTTGTTTGGGGTTATGGTGTTGAGTTGCATAAGCTATTCATATATTTTTATCATTTGCAAATATTTTCTCCCATTCAGTAGGTGTCTTTTTGTTTTGTTGATGGTTTCCTTTGCTGTGCAGAAGCTTTCATGTTAATTTGATGGAAGAGATGTGTGTAATTTATTGAACAATTCCCTACCAAGAGATATTTAGGTTCCTTTTTCCTGTTTCAAATAAAGTTGCAAGGAGTATCCTTTAAGCTAAAACTATTTGGACTTGTGTATTTCCAAGGCACAGAGTTTCAGATATGGATTTGCTGTGCAATGGATTTAAGAGTAACAGATTTGATAAAACTGAAGAGCTACATAGTGATCTGGAAAAAAGATCTGAAGAAACTACCCAAAATTCACTGTATAGAGAAGAGGGAACGAAAATATGAAAAAGCACTTCAGATGCACATTTATCTACACAGAGACAAAAAGAAAAGAAGAAGTGGGGAAAAGAGAGTGGTGCTGTTCTGGCCTTACCACAAGGCTTGCAGGCTCTTAGTTTCTGACCAGGGAATGAATCTGTGCCCCCTGCAGTGGAAACTCAGAGTCCTAACCTCCGAACCACCAGGGAAGTCCTAAAAGGAGTGTTCTTAAATGTGATGCCCAAGATGTCTCCAGAATAAGTCAAAGACACCAGTCCTCAGATTAAAAGGTCCCAGTGAAGTCCAAGAAAAATAATTTAAAAGAAGCTCATCTCGATATACGATAGTGAACTCAGAGTACAGAGGCTCTCACAATCAGTTATTTCAAAAAGAAGACAAATAGCACGTACAAAGGAATAGCGATGAGAGTAACAGCTGGCTTCTGGAAGCAACACTGGGAGGCAGGAGACAGGGAATAAGATTGATAAAGTGCAGGTGTTGGAAATACCTGTTAATTTGTAAATGTATACCTTGAGCAAGAGCAAGGGGAAATAAAAATGTTTTCAGACAAACACTGAGAGCTTTCACAAGTGGTAGACCTCACAAAGGGAGAGCATCAGGAATTTATTCAGGTAGAAAGAAAATAATTCCAGAAGGTATGCCTGAATGAAATGAAAGAAATCAAAACTAAAATAATGAATATGTTGTTAAACCTAAAAAATATTGATTAAATGAAACAATAATGACATCTAATTTAGAAGGTTAAAGCAATCAAGATAGACCTGAATTCTGGACAACAACCAAATCTTATTTAATAGGAGTAACTGGAGCACTCCTATTAAATCTCTTATGTAGAGAAGACTGAAGATACAGATGATCTTTAAATGTCTTAAGCTAATAACACACGTTAAAATTTCCATAGGAGTCCCTAAAAAGTGGCAATTTAATGCAGAACTTTCAAGCTAGTAAGATATTCAGGGAAAATAAACCTCAGTTGAAGTGGCATAGAGACAGGGTAAACCAACACACAAACAATAAAACAGGTGGGTAGAAAATAAGCTGAGAAAAACAAAAATAAATGTATCAACACTCATCATCCATACAGTAAAGAACTAAACTCCCTTCTGAAATTCAATGATTTTTTTTTCGGTTCTGATTAAAAAAAAAAAAAAAAAAGTGAATGCTTTTCAAAGACAGAGGCAACAGGAAAGTTGAAAATTAAAGGTATAGAACAAATGCTTGTCATATATTAATTAAAAGAAAGTTTTTAGGAGTAAATAATACAAAATAAAATCAAGTTAGAGCAGAAAGCAATATAAGAGGGAAAGAGGATCATTTACATAACAATAAAGTTTTTATTCATCCAAAAATATGTTATAAATTTGTATGCATCTTTCAAAATAGACCTTAAATAAATAAACTGCTGCTGCTGCTGCTAAGTCGCTTCAGTCGTGTCTGACTCTGTGCAACCCCATAGACTGCAGCCCACCAGGCTCCCCCGTCCCTGCGATTCTCCAGGCAAGAACACTGGAGTGGGCTGCTATTTCCTTCTCCAATGCATGAAAGTGAAAAGTGAAAGTGAAGTTGCTCAGTCATGTCTGACCCTTAGCGACCCCATGGACTGCAGCTTACCAGGCTCCTCTGTCCATGGGATTTTCCAGGCAGGGGGGGTTCTCCAAATAAATAACTGGCAAGAGTCTGTCCGATGCACCCTGGAGGCAGCCCACCAGGCCCCCCGGCCCGGGGGTCCCCCGAGGAAAAAAGGGGGGGGTGCCATCTGCCTTCTCCAATGCATGAAAGTGAAAAGTAAAGTAAGTCGACTAAGAATGTATAAAACTACATTTGTTGTTGTTCAGTCTCTCAGTCGTTTCTGACTCAACTCCGTGGTCTGCAGCACACCATCATCTCTGGGAGCTTGCTCAAACTAATGTCCATTGAGACAGTGATGCCATCCAACCATCTCATCCTCTGTCTTTCCCTTCTCCCCCTGCCTTTCCCAGCATCAGGGTCTTTTCTAATGAGTTGGCTTTTCACATCAGGTGGCCAAAGTACTGGAGCTTCAGCTTCAGCATCAGTCCCTCCAATGAACATTCATGATTGATTTTCTTTAGGACTGACTGGTTTGATCTCCTTGCAGTCCAAGGGACTCTCATGAGTCTTCTCCAACACCACAGTTCAAAAGCATCAATTCTTTGGTGCTCAGCTTTCTTTATGATCCAACTCTCACATCCATACATGAGTATCGGAAAAACTCTAGCTTTGACTATATGGACTTTTGTTGGCAAAGTAACATCTCTGCTTTTTAGTATGCTGTCTATGTTGATCATAGCTTTTCTTCCAAGGAGCAAGCGTCTTTAAATTTCATGGCTACAGTCACCATCTGCAGTGATTTTGGAGCCCAAGAAAATAAAGTCTGGCACTGTTTCCATTATTTCCGCATCTATTTGCCATGAAGTGATGGGATTGGATGCCATGATCTTAGTTTTCTGAATGTTGACTTTTAAACCAACTTTTCCATTCTCCTCTTTCACTCTCATCAAGAGGCTTTTTAGTTCCTCTTCACTTTCTGCCATGAGGGTGGTGTCATCTGCATATCTGAGGTTATTGCTATTTCTCTCGGAAATCTTGGTTCCAGCTTGTGTTTCATCTAGCCCAAAGTTTCTCATGATGTATTCTGCATATAAGTTAAATAAGCAGAGTGACAGCATATAGCTTTGAAGGGAAGCTAAAAAATTCATGTGTGTGTTAGAAGATTTTAATATACTTGTCTCTCTAAGTGATTGATGGGTTAATCAAACAAAAATAAGACTATAGATGTTTTGAACAATGTAATTAAAAAGTTTGACATAATAGATATGTTTAAAATATTGTTCCTGTCAATGCATAGAAAATTTATGAAAATTAATTATACACTATGAGAAGGAAATGGCAGCCCACTCCAGTATTCTTGCCTGGAGAATCCTATGGATGGAGGAGCCTGGTCACACAGAGTTGGACACAACTGAGGCGACTTACCATGCATGCATGTATTGGAGAAGGAAATGGAACTCACTCTAGTATTTCTTGCCTGGAGAATCCCAGGGACGGAGGAGCGTGGTGGGCTGCCGTCTGTGGGGTTGCACATAGTCGGACACACTGAAGTGACTTAGCAGCAGCAGCAGCAGACCAGAAAGAAAATCTTTTAACTTTCCAAGATTTATAATATTAATACTACATACTATAACTTCAACATAATTAAGTTAGAAATTAATAACAAAATTATTCTGGAAAGAAAGGGATGCGGAATGCAAGGGAAGGGTTAATTTGTCCAACAACAGGTCCCCTGAAGACTGGCCTTCCAGAAGAGGAACTGCCTCTTTCAAAGCTCCATGGAAACTGCCCGCAGTTTAGCACTTAAGATGTCAATTGAAGGCTTGGACTGCAGCCCTTGGATGAATCCTGCCAGGAGAGGGGCAGTGGCTATCAACACGGAGCTGACAAGAGAGAGCTGCAGCCAAGACTGCCACGTCTTATTTTACATTGTGTTGGATCCTCTCATCATGCAAGGGGAGACCCTCTTGCTTCTTCAGTAGTGATTCTTAAAAACCTTCAGATGGGACTTCCCTGGTGGTCCAGTGGTTAAGAATCCACCTGCCAATGTAGGGGACACGGGTTTGGAAAATATACTGGAGTTTGCAATGCAGTTATATATTTGCAACACCCGCACCTAAGAACTTCCACTCCAGAGAAACAGGTACACAGGAGTGTCCTTCCTCTGCCGTTTTGTAAGCCAGTGTTGCAACACATAAAACCATACCATTCTCTGCTTGGAGAAGAGCAGTGCTCACAGACAAATGGAATCTGGGAAGGGCCACTTTATTGCTCCTTACAGAGGCTCCCAGAGAACCAACATTAGGGCATGAAATTCACAAATGTCAGTTTCATATAGAATTAGTGTAAATAACCAGGCAACATTTTTCATGTTGACATTATGGTTTCCAATATCTTTGAGAAATCAAAATAAAAAATTTGAGTGTACTACTACACTCCCTTAACTTTCTAGAATATATAGAATATGTGGACTTTTGACATCATAGCAACAAATTATTTGCTGACCAGCATAATTTGTCAAGTTTCCATTGTTTACTTTGCTGCTGTGGCAAGTCAACCAGTATTTAGGGTTGAGAGTTTAATATTCATATCTTTTTTTAAAAAAAATTCCAATTTATTTTTTTCCCCAAAATAGTCTCTAAGTGAGTTTATAGTTTAGACATAATGGAGCTGGTGTAGGCATAATACTCCTGACTGTCCCTTTAAAAATTCTTCAGGAAGTTAACTTGCAAACACCAACATTCTAACAAAGACACATATTTACCTAGGTATCAGAGTTAGAAAAATCAGTAAATTTTTATGCTTCCCTTTCATAGGTAAATTAGAATTTTATTTTGTTAAAATGGAGGTTTTTTAAATTTATGTTTGTTCACTTGGCATAATGTTGTCATAAAATGTATCCTACTCTTGATCTGGAATTCATTTTTCCTTTACAGTATTTCCCTTTGAGCTACATACCATATGGAGATGTAGAAAAACACAGCTTTCCTGATTATTTACATTTTTGTGGACTAGAATCCCTTCAGGGATTGCATAAAAACCCCACAAGACTTTTGGCCCAAAAAAATCACCAAAACAAACTCCATTATATATGAGATATTCCTCATTTGGGATACATTCATCTCTGCCTCTTTTAAATTTTACTGTACCTGTTATTGTTGGTAGCATTATGGCTGTTCACCAGCATTTCCTTTTCCAGGAGCTGACATTGCCATGTGACTTGCTTTAGCCAGAGAAATTGAAGTGAAGTAATGTGTGTCATTTCTGGATAACAGCATTTAATTGTTAGGATAAAGACCCTGGAATGCTGAGTTAACACCTGTGGGTATAGGATTGCTGCCCTTGGGAGTCACCTGTACCCAGCAAGTACACAATTTGAAAGCAAGAGATAAACATTTGATGTGTTAAGATGCTGAGGTTTTAGAGATATTTGTTGCTTCAACGTAACTTAACCTGCCCTGAATAATGTAATATACACCTAGTTACCTAAGGGAGAAGTGCCTCTACTAGTAAAGATACTATATTTCATCACAAGAATTTTATTATCAGAATTAAAATGAAAATCCCTCTACTGACAGTGAACTATGATTCCTCCAGTAATTCAGTCTCAAAACTTTGAAATTATCTATGATTCTTCCATTTAATGATTTGCTAAGTGCTGAAGGCAATGGCACCCCACTCCAGTACTCTTGCTTGGAGAATCCCATGGATGGAGGAGCCTGGTAGGCTGCTGTCCATGGGGTCGCGGAGAGTCGAACAAGACTGAGCGACTTCACTTTTCACTTTCATGCATTGGAGAAGGAAATGGCAACCCACTCCAGTGCTCTTGCCTGGAGAATCCCAGGGACAGGGGAGCCTGGTGGGCTGCCGTCTGTGGGCTCGCACAGAGTCGGACACGACTGAAGTGACTTAGCAGTAACAGCAGCAGCTTGATAGCATAAACAGAGACTGGGAGAGACTATGGTTCTAATTCCTGTTGTTTAAGTTGCTAAAATTTTTTTTGGGGGGGCCAAGAGACATAATATTCATCTGTCTCTGTTTCTATATTTTTAAAAATTAAAATTGGGCTATGATATTTTAAAATTAATCTTCAGCTGTAATATTCTAGGATGTTTTAGAATGTTTCTCAAGCAGGAATTTTTGTTTTGCTCCGTTGTGCACTTATTTTGTCATGGCCTTCCATCAGCTCATGTTCTGGACTCCTGCCCTTTCTGCACCCAGCTCAGGCCTTTCTTTCTTAGATCTCACCTTGATATCCTCAAAAGTCTTTAATTCTGTATAGACCAGTTGCTAGATGCTGTGGACCTTGTAGAGCTGAATGTTTAAAACCCATAAGCTTGTTCAACTTTCAGGAAGGTCTGGAAACCACATCTCAGGGGCAGAAGTGATAATGTCTGCCATTGCCTTCCCTAGCCCATCCCTGTGACTAACATCAGTAATGTGTCAACATTGAGCTTTAGGAAGTTACCACTTGTAAATCAGAGAATTAGACTTTCATTGAAATGTTTTTGTTGTCCACGGTGTTGTGGTTAAGCATCCTCCTTTAGCAGTGTTCTAGTCCTTCTCATTGGACCAATATTAATTGGAAGGACTGATGCTAAAGCTGAAACTCCAATACTTGGGCCACCTGGTGTGAGACCCTGATGCCAGGAAAGATTGAAGGCAGGAGGAGAAGGGGACAACAGTGGATGAGATAGTTGGATGGCATCTCCAGCTCGATGGACATGAGTTTGAGCAAGCTCTCGGAGTTGGTGATGGACAGGGAAGCCTGATGCTGCAGTCGATGGGGTCAAAGAGTCGGACACAGCTGAGCAACTGAACTGAATTGAGACCTCCTCAAGCAACTTATCCCCACAATCTATTTCATTTTCCATAGAAGAGTCTGTTGTGGCTTTATATTCTTACTCATATTACTCCCTCCATTTAAAATGATTTCTATGAAAACAGTCACACCTATTCCTCCAGCACAAACTCAAATTTCTATTCCCCCACCGCCTTCTCCAACCCTATATGGTCTCCTTTAAAAATGTTCACTGATTGATACCTCCCATTTTCTGAGTGCCACACCCTTCCTCCATGACTCTAGTATCTCTGGAATTTACCAACAGAGTATATACATATTGGCATATAGTTACTATCAATTCTGGTAGCATTTAAAAATGAACAAATATTTTATTAATCACGTATTGGATGGAAATCAGATTCACATCCATAAAGCATTTATTCAGGCTGCTGACGTTATTTGGTACACCTAGGAATTCCACCTTAAGAGTCTATGACACCTACTGTCCATGACCACAGAGGGAAACACTCATAAGAAGATGATGCTCCTCTATGGATAGGTAGAATCCACGCTGCACGCACCTCCCAGTCTCAGCATCATCCCCAGCTAAGGGGAAAGGAAAGAGACAAGAAGAGAAGAAAAACTGCAACACTGGAGATGTGAGACAACAAGAGAAAAATAGGAGAGGACACACCCTGTCCATAGGGTCAGTGGACTGCAGTTGTGTGGTGAGCGCAGAGAGACTTTCCTATTCTTTCATTCCCCTGACTTGATCATGGGTCGACTGGTGTGGGCTATTTTTTTCCCTTAGCCACAACACAAATGATATATATATACCAGCACGCCAGGCCTCCCTGTCCATCACCAGCTCTTGGAGGTCACTGAGACTCGCATCCATCGAGTCAGGGATGCCATCCAGCCATCTCATCCTCTGTCGTCCCCTTCTCCTCCTGCCCCCAATCCCTCCCAGCATCAGAGTCTTCTCCAATGAGTCAACTCTTCGCATGAGGTGGCCAAAATACTGGAGTTTCAGCTTTAGCATCATTCCTTCTAAAGAAATTCCAGGGTTGATCTCCTTCAGAATGGACTGGTTGGATCTCCTTGCAGTCCAAGGGACTCTCAAGAGTCTTCTCCAACACCACAGTTCAAAAGCATCAATTCTTCAGCGCTCAGCTTTCTTCACAGTCCAGCTCTCACATCCATACATGACCACAGGAAAGACCATAGCCTTGACTAGGCGAACCTTTGTTGGTAAAGTAATGTCTTTACTTTTGAATATGCTATCTAGGTTGGTCATAACTTTCCTTCCAAGGAGTAAGCGTCTTTTAATTTCATGGCTGCAGTCACCATCTGCAGTGATTTTGGAGCCCAGAAAAACAAAGTCTGACACTGTTTCCACTGTTTCCCATCTATTTCCCATGCAGTGATGGGACCAGATGCCATGATCTTTGTTTTCTGAATGTTGAGCTTTAAGCCAACTTTTTCACTCTCCACTTTCACTTTCATCAAGAGGCTTTTTAGCCCCTCTTCACTTTCTGCCATAAGGGTGGTGTCATCTGCATATCTGAGGTTATTGATATTTCTCCCAGCAATCTTGATTCCAACTTGTGTTTCTTCCAGTCCAGCATTTCTCATGATGTACTCTGCATAGAAGTTAAATAAACAGGGTGACAATATACAGCCTTGACGTACTCCTTTTCCTATTTGGAACCAGTCTGTTGTTCCATGACCAGTTCTAACTGTTGCTTCCTGACCTGCATACAGATTTCTCAAGAGGCAGATCAGGTGGTCTGGTATTCCCATCTCTTTCAGAATTTTCCATAGTTTATTGTGATCCACACAGTCAAAGGCTTTGGCATAGTCAATAAAGCAGAAATAGATGTTTTTCTGGAACTCTCTTGCTTTTTCCATGATCCAGCGGATGTTGGCAATTTGATCTCTGGTTCCTCTTCCTTTTCTAAAACCAGCTTGAACATCAGGAAGTTCACGGTTCACATATTGCTGAAGCCTGGCTTGGAGAATTTTGAGCATTACTTTACTAGCGTGTGAGATGAGTGCAATTGTTCGGTAGTTTGAGCACTCCTTGGCATTGCCTTTCTTTGGGATTGGGATGAAAACTGACCTTTTCCAATCTTGTGGCCACTGCTGAGTTTTCCAAATTTGCTGGCATATTGAGTGTAGCACTTTCACAGCATCATCATTCAGGATTTGGAATAGCTCCACTGGAATTCCATCACCTCCACTAGCTTTGTTTGTAGTGATGCTTTCTAAGGCCCATTTGACTTCACATTCCAAGATGTCTGGCTCTAGGTCAGTGATCACATCATCATGATTATCTGGGTCTTGAAGCTCTTTTTTGTACAGTTCTTCTGTGTATTCTTGCCACCTCTTCTTGATATCTTCTGCTTCTGTTAGATCCACACCATCTCTGTCCTTTATTGTGCCCATCTTTGCATGAAATGTTCCTTTGGTATCTCTGATTTTCTTGAAGAGATCCCTAGTCTTTCCCATTCTGTTGTTTTCCTCTATTTCTTTGCATTGATCACTGAAGAAGGCTTTCTTATCTCTTCTTGCTATTCTTTGGAACTCTGCATTCAGATGTTTATATCTTTCCTTTTCTCCTTTGCTTTTCGCTTCTCTTCTTTTCACAGCTATTTGCAAGGTCTCCCCAGACAGCCATTTTGCTTTTTTGCATTTCTTTTCCATGGGGATGGTCTTGATCCCTGTCTCCTGTACGATGTCACAAACCTCATTCCATAGTTCATCAGGCACTCTATCTATCAGATCTAGGCCCTTAAATCTATTTCTCACTTCCACTGTATAATCATAAGGGATTTGATTTAGGTCATACCTGAATGGTCTAGTGGTTTTCCCTACTTTCTTCAATTTCAGTCTGAATTTGGCAATAAGGAGTTCATGGTCCGAGCCACAGTCAGCTCCTGGTCTTGTTTTTGCTGACTGTAAAGAGCTTCTCCATCTTTGGCTGCAAAAAATATAATCGATCTGATTTCGGTGTTGACCATCTGGTGATGTCCATGTATAGAGTCTTCTCTTGTGTTGTTGGAGGAGGGTATTTCCTATGACCAGTGCATTTTCTTGGCAAAACTCTATTAGTCTTTGCCCTGCTTCATTCCGTATTCCAAGGCCAAATTTGCCTGTTACTCCAGGTGTTTTTTGACTTCCTACTTTTGCATTCCAGTCCCCTATAATGAAAAGGACATCTTTTTTGGGTGTTAGTTCTAAAAGGTCTTGTAGGTCTTCATAGAACCTTTCAACTTCAGCTTCTTCGGCGTTACTGGTTGGGGCATAGACTTGGATTAGTGTGACATTGAATGGTTTGCCTTGGAAACGAACAGAGATCATTCTATCGTTTTTGAGATTGCATCCAAGTACTGCATTTCGGACTCTTTTTGTTGACCATGATGGCCACTCCATTTCTTCTGAGGGATTCCTGTCCACAGTAGTAGATATAATGGTCATCCGAGTTAAATTCACCCATTCCAGTCCATTTTAGTTCGCTAATTCCTAGAATGTCGACATTCACTCTTGCCATCTCTTGTTTGACCACTTCCAATTTGCCTTGATTCATGGACCTGACATTCCAGGTTCCTATGCAATATTGCTCTTTACAGCATCGGACTTTGCTTCTATCACCAGACACATCCACAGCTGGGTATTCTTTTTGTTTTGGCTCCATCCTTTCATTCTTTCTGGAGTTATTTCTCCACTGATCTCCAGTAGCATATTGGGCCCCTACTGACCTGGGGAGTTTCTCTTTCAGTATCCTATCATTTTGTCTTTTCATACTGTTCATGGGGTTCTCAAGGCAGGAATACTGAAGTGGTTTGCCATTCCCTTCTCCAGCGGACCACACCCTGTCATATCTCTCCATCATGACCCGCCCATCCCAAGTTGCCCCTCGGGCATGGCTTAATCTCATTGAGTTAGACAAGGGTGTGGTCCTTGTGTGATTAGACTGACTAGTTATCTGTGAGAATGGTTTTAGTGTATTTGCCCTCTGATGCCCTCTTTCAAGACCTACTGTCTTACTCGGCATATAGTTACTATCAATTCTGGTAGCATTTAAAAATGAACAAATATTTTATTAATCACGTATTGGATGGAAATGGAGGAGCATTCACATCCATAAAGCATTTATTCAGGCTGCTGACGTTATTTGGTACACCTAGGAATTCCACCTTGAAAGAAGTCTATGACACTCTACTTGTCCATGACCACAGAGGGAAACACTTCATTAAGAAGTTTATGATGCTTTCCTTTCTTAGTGAGTTATATTTCTTTAGGGTAAGAATCGCGTCTAACAGTTTTATGTAGCATGGCACCTTTCCCAGGCTCTCAGCATCATCCCCAGCTACAAGGGGATAAGGATAAGCAGACAAAGAAGAGAAGAATTACTTATTTCACTAAAATACTGAAGCTAACACACTGTTTAGAGATGCTGAGACACGTACCAAGTATGAAATAAATAGGGAGAAGGACAAGGCAAAAATATCTGTTCTATCTCAATGTTTCTCAAAATAGGATCCAGTGGACTGCTGCCAGTCTGTGGTGTAAAGTGTGTAGCTTGCAAGTAAATATTTAGAAGATTCTAACTAATTTTCCTGTTATTGTTTTTCTGGTAATAGTCATTCCAATTTAACTTCCTTGACTGTTGAATCTAATAATGGAAGTCTGGACTTGTAGTTTGTGTGGCTTGGCTTATTTATTATTTCCCTTTCTAATAGCCATTCTTAAAATTCTACAAATGTATATATATATATCAGATCAGATCAGTCACTCAGTCGTGTCCGACTCTTTGTGACCCCATGAATTGCAGCACGCCAGGCCTCCCTGTCCATCACCAACTCTTGGAGTTCACTGAAACTCACATCCATCGAGTGAGTGATACCATCCAGCCATCTCATCCTCTGTCGTCCCCTTCTCCTCCTGCCCCCAATCCCTCCCAGCATCAGAGTCTTTTCCAATGAGTCAACTCTTCTCATGAGGTGGCCAAAATACTGGAGTTTCAGCTTTAGCATCATTCCTTCCAAAGAAATCCCAGGGCTGATCTCCTTCAGAATGGACTGGTTGGATCTCCTTCCAGTCCAAGGAACTCTCAAGAGTCTTCTCCAACACCACATTTCAAAAGCATCAATTCTTCAGTGCTCAGCTTTCTTCACAGTCCAACTCTCACATCCATATATGACCACAGGAAAAACCATAGCCTTGACTAGACGAACCTTTGTTGGCTCAGTAATGTCTCTGCTTTTGAATATGCTATCTAGGTTGGTCATAACTTTCCTTCCAAGGAGTAAGTGTCTTTTAATTTCATGGCTGCAGTCACCATCTGCAGTGATTTTGGAGCCCCAAAAATAAAGTCTGACACTGTTTCCACTGTTTGTCATCTATTTCCCATGAAGTGATGGGACTGGATGCCATGATCTTCGTTTTCTGAATATTGAGCTTTAAGCCAACTTTTTCACTCTCCTCTTTCACTTTCATCAAGAGGCTTTTTAGCCCCTCTTCACTTTCTGCCATAAGGGTGGTATCATCTGCATATCTGAGGTTATTGATATTTCTCCCGGCAATCTTGATTCCAGCTTGTGTTTCTTCCAGTCCAGCGTTTCTCATGATGTACTCTGCATAGAAGTTAAATAAGCAGGGTGACAATATACAACCTTGACGAACTCCTTTTCCTATTTGGAATCAGTCTGTTGTTCCATGTCCAGTTCTAACTGTTGCTTCCTGACCTGCATACAGATTTCTCAAGAGGCAGGTCAGGTGGTCTGGTATTCCCATCTCTTTCAGAATTTTCCAGTTTATTGTGAGCCACACAGTCAAAGGTTTTGGCATAGTCAATAAAGCAGAAATAGATGTTTTTCTGGAACTCTCTTGCTTTTTCCATGATCCAGCAGATGGCAATTTGATCTCTGGTTCCTATTCCTTTTCTAAAACCAGCTTGAACATCAGGAAGTTCAGCTTGGACAATTGAAGAGATTGTCCAAGAGATCTGAAGACAGATTGGAAATTAAAAATAAAACAAATTGCCCCTTCATTACAGGTCATTTGAGAATTATTTATTTATTTCTCTGTCTATATTCTGATTTTTCTCTAGGTCTTTTCCCTATGTGAAAAAGGATTCCTACTAGCATCAAAATGTCTATTTTTGGTTATTCTTTGAAAAGAGGAAATGTTTTATCTTGAAGACTTTTCTTAGAGATAATATAAGTTCAATAATTATGCAGTGGCTGTTCAGCTTTTAAGTTAGAGACCTGAAACCAACTCACCCTCCTTCCTCAGCGAGTGCTATTATACTTAGAAAAATCAAGAAAACTGAATAGGTGGCGAATAGTTGGATTGTCCAACTGAAACTTTGAATTTCATGCATTTGACTAGTTCTACCTTTAAATGATAAATATTGTTAAACATGGATTTTTGCCCCTGAAGAATGAATAGTAACTGTTATATCCTAGGAACAGATGACATATTGTGCTCAGAAATAGGTTTCTATCCATAAATGCTGGCGTTTAGAGGTTACCAGCTGTATATAGGATACAGGAGGTATAAAGCCCATTACAAGAATATAATTTGAGAGTTGCTGAAATCATGTGGGGATTTGGTTCACCTACATTTTCATTTAAATTATATTCACAAGTAATGCCATTGAGGATGAAGTCGTATCATTAAAAGTGTCAGACACTTCAGACTCCATTTCCATGTGCCCTATTATATGAAGACCTGCAACTCAAAATTCTCTCCAGACTAATCTGAGAGGAAAATATAGGCTTTCATTCTGACTACATCCCAGAAGGGATTAAGTGACCTGATTTCAAGGGGAAAAAAAAAAAAAATGGAACAAGCTATGTGATGACTAATTTGCCTCCCAGCAAAATAAAAGTAACAAACAACAGTTTGATTCATAATGGAAGTTTCCCCCAAAGTCTAACTGCTAACTCTGGCATATTCTGGCACCCCCACCCCAGTACTCTTGCCTGGAAAATCCCATGGATGGAGGACCCTGGTGGGCCGCAGTCCATGGGGTCGCTGGGAGTCGGACATGACTGAGTGACTTCACTTTACTTTTCACTTTCCTGCATTGGAGAAGGAAATGGCAACCCACTCCAGTGTTCTTGCCTGGAGAATCCCAGGGACAGGGGAGCCTGGTGGGCTTCTGTCTGTGGGGTCGCACAGAGTCGGATACGACTGAAGCGACTTAGCAGCATTTGCAAAATATGTTTAATGTATCTCATGTCATGTGCCTCTGTTTGTGAATTCAGGTTTCCTCTTTGCAGGAGCATGAAATCCAACATCTACTTTAAAGTAAAATTAAAGATTTGCAGAAGGCATAAGAAACATACCACAGCAAACACAGAATTTTCTTGGAAAGTAGGCACCCTGAGTCTCTCACCCTCCAGGAGAAACATCATAGTTATCTGGTGAATATTGTCAGTATATTTGCATTTAATATGCAATGTCTATTTGTTTTATTGAACAGGCTCTGATTTTGTCATGAAATGAAAATAAATAATTGTAGCCGTTTTCCCACTGAAGTCAAATTCTCAATATACAAAATTGAGCGGGGGCCTACTAATTGAAAAATAAATATGTTTTCATATAAATATATAGACAGCCTTGTACTGTCTCCTCTTTAGAGCCCTCTCATCTGGAACTCCTTACATTAAATTTTGTAGCTGTTGTTCAGTGGCTCCGCTGGATTGACTCTCTGCAACCCCATGGATTATCACACACCAGGCTTTCCTGTTCTCCATCTCCTAGACTTTGCTCAAACTGACATCCATTGAGTTGATGATGCCATCCAGCCATCTCATTCTCTGTCATTCCCTTCTCCGGCCCTCACTCTTTCCCAGCATCAGGGTCTTCTCCAATGAGTTGGCTCTTCACATCAGGTGGCCAAAGTATTGGAGCTTCAGCATCAGTCCTTCCAATGAATATTCAGAGTTGATTTTCTTTAGGATGGACTGGTTGGATCTCCTTGCAGTCCAAGGGACTCTCACGAGTCTTCCCCAACACCACAGTTCAAAAGCATCAATTTTTTGGCGCTCAGCCTTCTTTATGGTCCAGCTCTCATATCCATACATGACTATTGGAAAAACCATAGCTTTGGCTATACAGATATTTGCTGGCAAATGATGTCTCTGCTTTTAAATGTTTTTAAATTTATTAATGCTTTTAAATTTCATTAATGCAAAATTTTGAGGTGCCTTAATGATGATTTTGTTTCAGTATAGTAAATTGAATGGGATATTAGTTACTCCAGATTTAATAGGTTTAAATACATATCATTTTAATCCTTTGATCCAGAAAATGATCCCTCTTTTTAAAGACTTTATCTCAGATTAAGAAATTTTATATCATTACTTTTAGGTGAGAACTTTGAAGATTATCACCATTTTTTTTTTTTTTTATTCAATAGCATCTTTTTAGAAATAAGAGAAAGGAATATGTAAAAATGAGGAAGAAAAGACCAAAATAGAATATCCAGTGTATACTTTAGTCTGAAATATTATTTCTGAAACTATTGAGAAACTGCCTTATCCTCTGATCCTGGTATCAGGAAAGTGGTAAAAACATCTGACAGGCTCACTAAAATCTGAATTTGCTATTATGTGAAGGTTTCAAGTGCTTTCTGAATTTTCCTAACTACATTCTTAAATGTTTGACTGAATTTAAGTTGTACCTAGAGCCTCATCAGTCAGCACCTTTGATATATGTCAAGATCAAATAGGGATTTCTAATATGGCATCTGATGTAACAGAGGAATGAGATGTCAAACTATAAGATATAAAAGCTGAGAGACTGGAAAAGGAATTCCAAACTCATCAGCAGTGACTTTCTCTTGTCACAGGCAGTGAAATGCTTTGAAAGTGATCTCAAGGAGAAGACAAATTTTGAGTGTAACAATGAGATTTCAGTAGCATGGAGAAGCTGGCAAGATAGCTGAAATCCAGACTGTGAAAGCTCCCTCAGTCAGCGTTCCTCAGACCTAGTGCAAGAGGAATCACTGCTGGGTCTTGAGAGTGTTGTTGCCATGTCATTGCTCCTAGAGGAATATCAGTGATTCTCTGCTGTGCATGATAGATAAATAATGTAATTAATTATTCACATTTAAACTTTTAAAAAGAATAGCACCACTATCTATATAGCTGAAACCACTGAAGGGTTTTCTATTCTTATTGTTGCTTACTTCAAATTATGACTTCTTTTTCTGGACTTTCAACAATCCTGCCCTCCCCACTCCCAGACAACTCCATATATCATGGTAGAATGTGTGGTCATGTCCAAAAAAAAAAAAAAATCTCGTCTGCCACCATACCATGCTGAATACGCCCAATCTCATCTTAAAAAATAACCATACCATGCTGAATACGCCCAATCTCATCTTAAAAAAAATAACTCACTCAAAATACTTTTTTTTTTTTTTGTCTTTCAGGATAATTGTTCGAATGGAAGAGTTTTAAAAATGAACATATTTCTTTTTTCTCTGTTTCTTGTCAGTTTGGGGAAAGCTGTTCCATGTAATCACTAGTTAAAATTGTGAGTAGTCTCACTTTTCGTTTTAGAACTTCTAAACCAAATACTATCTTGGTCTCATTTTCCCTGAAGGAAATTTCACAAAAATATACCTAAAAAATTTTAACTTGATGAGAAAAGAGCTGAAGAACTAGGACAGTCCATTTGAGGGTCACTCATTTCTCAGGCTGAGGTAACAGGAAAGAAAGGGTGTGCTTCCCACTTTGGGATGCACCCACTCAGGTCTAAATGTACAGGGGAGGCTCATTATGTATTGGAACTAAGGATTAAATCTGGGCAAATATCCAAAATAGGCAACATTTTCTTTCTCTTCAATATATTCCCCTTTCAGGTTTGTGCCTCCTCCTTCCATTTCCCTCTGGAATCCAGCATTCCCCTCCTCTTTTCAAAATACAAATCCCTAAACATATATCCCAGAAATCTGCTTATAAATCTTTTCTACTCTCTTACTCTAGAGCAGTGTTTCCCAACATTTTTGGCACCAGGCACTGGTTTTTGGAAGACAATTTTTCCGTGGTCTGCAGTCAGGGGAATGGTTTGGAGAATGATTCAAGTGTATTACATTTATTGCTCACTGTATTTCTATTCTGTGGCAATCTCGGGATCACCTGGGTTTGATCCCTGGGTTGGGAAGATGCCCTGGAGAAGGGAGCGGCTACCCACTCCAGGATTCTGGCCTGGAGAATTCCATGGACTGTATCGTCCATGGGGTTGCAAAGTGTCATACACAACTGAGCGACTTTCACTTCACTTTCACTCCACTTTCACTTTCAGGATGTTCTGCCTTGACTTTAGGGTTGGGATTCCCGCTCCTGTGAGAATCCAGTGCCACTGCTGGCCTGGCAGGAGGTGGAACTCAGCAGCACTGCAAGCGATGGGGCTGGCTCTAAGTCCACACAAAGCTTGCTTGCTTGCTGCTCACCTCCTGCTGTGTGGCCTGGTTTCCCACAGGGTGGGGACCCCTGCTATAGAGGAGATAGAAATATTTGTTCAAAAATATTCCTTGTAGGAATATTAATGGTTTAACATGCATCATGATGTACTCTTCATATAAGTTAAATAAGCAGGGTGACAATATATAGCCTTAACATACTCCTTTTCCTATTTGGAACCAGTCTGTTGTTCCATGTCCAGTTCTAACTGTTGCTCCCTGACCTGCATACAGGTTTCTCAAGAGGCAGGTCAGGTGGTCTGGTATTCCCATCTCTTTCAGAATTTTCCACAGTTTATTGTGATCCACACAGTCAAAGGTTTTGGCATAGTCAATAAAGCAGAAATAGATGTTTTTCTGGAACTCTCTTGCTTTTTCCATGATCCAGCAGATGTTGGCAATTTGCTCTCTGGTTCCTATTCCTTTTCTAAAACCAGCTTGAGCATCTGGAAATTCACGGTTCACATATTGCTGAAGCCTGGCTTGGAGAATTTTGAGCATTGCTTTACTAGCGTGTGAGATGAGTGCAATTGTGCAGTAGTTTGAGCATTCTTTGGCATTGCCTTTCTTTGGGATTGGAATGAAAAGTGACCTTTTCCAGTCCTGTGGCTACTGCTGAGTTTTCCAAACAGGAAAAGGAGTACGTCAAGGCTGTATATTGTCATCCTGCTTATTTAACTTATATGCAGAGTACATCATGAGAAACGCTGGGCTGGAGGAAGCACAGGTTGGAATCACGATTGTTGGGAGAAATATCAGTAACCTCAGATATGCAGATGACACCACCCTTATGGCAGAAAGTGAAGAGGAACTAAAAAGCCTCTTGATGAAAGTGAAAGAGGAGAGTGAAAAAGTTGGCTTAAAGCTCCACATCAGAAAACGAAGATTATGGCATCTGGTCCCATCACTTCATGGGAAATAGATGGGGAAACAGTGGAAACAGTGTCAGACTTTATTTTTCTGGGCTCCAAAATCACTGCAGATGGTGATTGCAGCCATGAAATAAAACTATGCTTAGTCTTTAGATGAAAAGTTATGACCAACCTAGATAGCATATTCAAAAGCAGAGACATTACTTTGCCAAGTAAGGTCATTCTAGTCAAGGTTATGATTTTTCCTGTGGTCATGTATGGATGTGAGAGTTGGACTGTGAAGAAGGTTGAGCACCAATGAATTGATGCTTTTGAACTGTGGTGTTGGAGAAGACTCTTGAGAGTCCCTTGGACTGCAAGGAGATCTAACTAGTCCATTCTGAAGGAGATCAGCCCTGGGATTTCTTTGGAAGGAATGATGCTGAAGCTGAAACTCCAATATTTTGGCCACCTCATGCAAAGAGTTGACTCATTGGAAAAGACTCTGATGCTGGTAGGGATTGGTGGCAGGAGGAGAAGGGGGCAACAGAGGATGAGATGGCTGGATGGCATCACCGACATGATGGACTTGAGTTTGGGTAAACTCTGGGAGTTGGTGATGGACAGGGAAGCCTGGCGTGCTGTGATTCATGGGTTCATAAAGTCAGACATGACTGAGCGACTCAACTGACTGAACATGCATCAGAGTCAAAAGTAAGGGGAAACAGTTAGGTTCTGGCATCCACCAGTGGTGGGAGTGATGTTCGTTGAGTTGAGGTCAAGGGGATTTTACTGTCCCCTCAGTGAGTCAGTTACGTCTATTTTAGAGTGAAATTTTGTCTGCTAGACCTCATTGCTAGCACTGGTGAAGAGAAATATCCTAGACTGCTATTTCAGCAAATTGCATGTGTTATCTACACCAAGTGTTCCCATCAACCCATTTAAGTAGATTTATTCACTGAGCACAGAGGAAAGAAAAAAAAAAAAACAAACAGAAAGTAGAAATTAGAAGTTTCAGAGTTTCTGCTTTCTCACTTGAGCCTAATTAATGTTTTATAAAATGAGAATTACTATATTTGTTTCAAAAAATAATAGCAGCCATCATTTATTTTTATGTCTTATTTAATTTTCTTTGTATTTAAATACAGTTGATTTACAATATTGTATTAGTGTCAAGTGTAGAGCAAAGTGATACAGTTTATATATATATATATATATATATATTCATATACACCCATATATACATACATGTATATAAATATTATTTTTTCAGATTTTTCCACTATAGGCCATTACAAAATATTGAATATAGTTTCCTGTGCTGTACAGGGAATCCTTGTTTATTATGTATTTTATGTATAGTGGTTTGTATCTATCAATCTTGTACTTATTTATCTCTCCCTGTTCCCTTTTCCTTTTGGTAACCATTAAGGTTGTTTACTATGTCAGCTGAGTCTGTTTCCTTTTTGTATATAGCTTCATTTGTATTATTTTTTAGATTCCATATGCAAATGATATCATATATTTGTCTTTCTCTGACTTACTTCACTTAGCATGGTATTCTCTAGGTCCATTTATGTGGCTGCAAACAGTAATATTTCAATCTTTTTATGTCTGAGTAGATACAACT
Organism: Tragelaphus eurycerus; assembly: GCA_935064755.1. NCBI lineage: Eukaryota > Metazoa > Chordata > Mammalia > Artiodactyla > Bovidae > Tragelaphus > Tragelaphus eurycerus. Next base: position 834,841 of record CAKXYN010000244.1, read on the forward strand.
TATAGGCTTCCCAGGTGGCTCAGTGGTAAAGAATCTGCCAATGCAGGAGCTGCAGAAGATCTGAGTTCAATCCTTGGGTTGGGAAGATCCCCTAGGGGAGGAAATGACAACCCACTCTAGTATTCTTGCCAGGGTAATCGCATGGACAGAGGAGCCTGGCAGGCTATAGTCCATGAAGTTCCAAAGAGTCTGACACAACTGAATATGCATGCACAAACACAAATTAGCACTAAACAACAATAATAAATATTCCACACACACACACATCGTATTTCCTTAAGCCGATTGTCTATTGATGGACACTTGAGTTGTTTCTATGTCCTGGCTATTATAAATAGTGCTGTGATACACACAGCTGGTTTGTGTGTAACTTTTCAAATTGGAGTTTTCATCTTTTCTAGATATATACCCAGGAGTGGGATTACTGGGTCATATCAACCATCATTTATTGATCTCATGTATGATAGTCAATTTCCAGCCTATTGTCTTATTAACTCTGTTAAATTGGTATCATTAGTACCCCTGTTTTCTAGATTGGGAAACTCAAGGTTAGTAGCAATTATCTCATTGAGCTGTAACTACAGAATTGGAGTTATGAACCCATTTGCATTTTGAATAAGATTAAACAATAGCCAATGGCTATATAAATGGGAAATGGTTAAGCTGAGAAGTGAACTAAGGTTTGAATTGACACAATGCCAATGGCAAGGCTGTCTTGATTATGTATGTCTTTGTGTGTGTGTATGTTTGTGTATGGTTGAGATCAGATCAAATCAGATCAGTCGTCAGTCGTGTCCGACTCTTGCGACCCCATGAACCGCAGCACGCCAGGCCTCCTGTCCATCACCAGCCCCGGAGGTCACCAGACTCGCATCCATCGAGTCAGTGATGCCATCCAGCCATCTCATCCTCTGTCGTCCCCTTCCCTCCTGCCCTCAATCCTCCCAGCATCAGAGTCTCCCGAGTCACCCGATGAGGTGGCCAAAATACTGAGTTTCAGCTTAGCATCATCCCAAAGAAATCAGAGTCCCTCAGAGGACGTTGATCTTCTCTCCAAGGGACTCTCAAGAGTCTCTCCAACACCAAGTTCAAAGCTCAGCGCCAGCCTCTCACAGTCCAGCCCACACCAACAGACCACAGGAAGACCAGCTTGGGCGAACCTTTGTTTTCTTCTGTGCTTCTAGGTTGTCATCTTTCCTCCAGAGCGCGCTTTAATCAGGCGCATCACCATCTGCAGTGATGAGCCCAGAAAACAAGTCGACACTTTTCCACTGTTTCCATCTATTTCCATGCAGGATGGGACCAGATGCCATCCTTTTAATGTTGGTTTGCAACCTTTTCCCTCCACTTTCACTTTCATCAAGAGGCTTTAGCCCCTCTTCACTTCTCAAGAGTGGTGTCATCTGCATATCGAGGTTTATTTTCCCCAGCCATCTGATTCCATTTGTTTCTTCAGTCCAGCTTCCAGATGTACTAAGTAGGTGACATCAGCCTGACTACTCTTTCATTGGAACCAGTCTGTTGTTCCAGACCAGTTCTTTGCTTCCGACTCATACAGATTCTTGAGAGATCGGTGTCTGTATTCCCACCCAGATTTTCTAGTATGATCACACAGTCAAAGGCTGACAAAAATATTTTTTCTGGAACTCCTGCTTTTCCATGATCCAGCGGATGTTGGATTGATCTCTGTTCCTCTGCCTTTTCTAACCAGCTGAACACAGGAAGTTCACAGTTCACGTGAAGCCGGCTTGGAGAATTGAGCATTACTTTACTAGCGTGTGAGATGAGTGAATTGTTCGGTAGTTTGAGCACCCTTGGCATTGCCTTTTTGGGATTGGGATGAAACTGACCTTTTCCAATCTGTGGCCACTGCTGAGTTTTCCAAATTTGCTGGATATTGTGTGTAGCACTTTCACAGCATCATCATCAGGATTTGGAAAGCCCACGAATTCCATCACCTCCACTAGCTTTGTTCGTAGTGATGCTTTCTAAGGCCCATTTGACTTCACACCAAGATGTCTGGCTCTAGGTCAGTGATCACATCATCATGATTATCTGGTCTTGAAGCTCTTTTTGTACAGTTCTTCTGTGTATTCTGCCACCCTCTTAATATCTTCTGCTCTGTTAGGTCCACACCATCTCTGTCCTTTATTGTGCCCATCTTGCATGAAATGTTCCTATAGATATGGCTTTTTTGCAATCCTTTCTGACTTTCTAAATTCTTAGCTCTTTTCTGAACTAATAAATGATTAATTTAAAAATAGGGAAATGTAAGGACAAAAGAAAGGGAAAAAGGAAAACATAGGGGCAAATATTTTTAAACAAAGTCAAAAGACCATTAGGATATAAGAGGAATAAAGCATAAACAGCTTAGATAAAGATTGATCAATAACAGCTATCTATGGAATGCTGCTAAAATGCTAGTCATTGCATTAAATTTGATAGATTTTTCACACTTAAACCTCCAACAATTCTGTGAAGTAGACCTTATTATCTCCACTTAGAAAATGAAAACAGCATGTTACAAAGATGGTAAGTAATTTACTCAAGGTCAAACTTCTAGTAAGATTCAGGATGCACACACTAGGAGATGCTCCTTTCTAAGGCTATTTGATACCCTCTCTTCCAACCTTTCCTCCTAAGCTCAGATACCAATCCTCTCTTCTAAGGAAAGAAGACATTGCCCAGGAAGAGTTCTGCTGGTCTGGACTCTGGGTAGTTTAATAATAGCGATTTCCTTTTGGTCAGGTGGGAGAGGCAGAGAGGCTCTGACTTTGCTTAGAGACCTGAGTGCTCAGAGATTCCACACCATCAGAGGAACTTCTTTTCAAGGCAGAGCTAACCAGGTCATCTTAATGTTATTAGTTGATAGCAAAGATAAGAAAATATAAATTTAAAATAATTAGGATAAAAATTATTACAACATGGATAATTGAGGAGGGATCAGCATGATGAAGTAGGAGGATACTGAGTTCACCTTGTCCCAAGAACACACCCAACATACATGTGCAGGTGGAGTTATCCTCACTGAAAACAATATGGATGCTAGCAGGAAGACTCTTCTACAACCAAGACTGTAAAGGAAATATCCACACAAAGTAGAATGGGAAGGGAAGAGAAGTGATCAGTTTGGATCCCGTGTCCCAGGAGGTCAGGGGGATGTCTTGGGCTCATCCCATGGGGATCCTCCCATGGGATGGATCCTCCATGGGGAGTGAGGACCTTGAGTTATTTATTAGATAGCACAGTCCTAGGTTCCAACAATGGAAAAATTAGCCCATGTAGCTGATGTGGAAACCAGTGGGACTTAACAGGGAGCTGTAATAAACAGAGAATCTGCTTGTGAAGAGCTCACACACTTGCCTACTTACTCCCAAGAACAAGGTGGAAGAAGAAGATTGAGAAGAGCCCAGGGCTCTCGCCAGTTTCCTTCCACTGCCCAGCACACGCCCCAGCCCACAGCTGGTGCCTCTCAGGCCCTTCTTGCTTCAGCACAGCTCCCTACTAGGACAAAGGCTGCCATCGCTGAAGAAAGTGCACACTTGGGTGGGGGGAGGGCATGGCACCTGCTTAGACCCAGCCTTGCATCTGAACAGGGCAAGGGTGGCCACTGCTGGCATGCAAGAAGGCAGTGAATCCTCCTTGGAGCTCTGGCTAGTGTGCCAGGACAGTCCCAGCATTCACCCTGGCTGCACCAGTGCCCACTTCATGCCACTAGAAGCTCCAGTGCTGCTTCCCTCTGGGGTAAAGGTGCTTTTGTTGGAGATGGGGAGAGCACACACATAGATGGAACTGAACCAGCTTGCTTCAATCCTCAAGGCTTCTTCTGTTCAAGCACCCTGGGACAACACCCCCCGCCACCCCGCCTACCTTAGAGCCGTGATGGCCGCTGAGCATAGGAGAAGTCTAGGTTCTCCTTAGCTTTTGCTCTAGCCCCTTCATCTGTACCCCTACGCCCCACGAAGGTGACAGCTCCCATCACACTCCAGATGAAGATGTGACCCATGGTCATTTCAGATCCAGCTCTTCCATCAAAGCCATGCAGACTATATAGGGGTGCCCCCACACAAGGTGACTCAAGGCTGGTATAGGTAACTGTGTGTCACCTAATTTCATCAGAAAGAGAATGTTAAACAAAATGATAGTCTAAGGGACCTCTGGGAAAATATCAGGCATACTCACATTTATAAGAATTCCAGAGGAGAAGAGAAATAGGAAAGGTCAAAAATGTATTTGATGACATTACGGTTGAAAACTTCTTAAAGCCAAAGAAAACAGATATCCTGGTACAGGAGGCATAGAGGGCTCTAAACAAGATGAACCCTAATAGACTCATACCAAGACATATCATAATTAAAATGGCAAAACTGAAAGAGAATTTTAAAGGCAAAAGAGAAAACAAAAGTGTCAAGAGAACCCTCATAGAGCTATCCGCTAAGTGTTCCACAGACATTTTGCAAGCCAGAAGGCAGTGGCATAAAATATTTAAAAGTGTTGAAAGGGGGGCACTTTCAACCTAGGACACTCTACCCAGCAAGATTATTGTTCAGAATTGGAGAGGAGATAAAGTTCTCAGAGAAGCAAAACCTAAAAAAAATTCATCAATACTAAACCAACCATACAAAAAGGATTTAAAAAAGGTCTTCTTTTAATGGAAAAGAAAAGGCTGCAAGAAGTAAGAATTTATAAGAAAGGAAAAGCCCCACTAGTAAAAGCAAATTGTAGTTGTCAGTAAAGAATCTGCCTGCCAATGCAGGATACCCAGGTTTGATTCCTTGGTCAAGAAGATCCCCTGGAGAAGGAAATGGCAACCTACTCCAGTACTCTTGCCTAGGAAGAAGAGTCTGGTGGGCTATAGTCTTTGGGGTCACAAGAGTCCGACCCAACTGAGCAACTCAACTACCATGCAAGTATCTAGTAAAGGCAAATATATAGTAAAGGCTATGGACCAACCACTTAAATAAGCTAGTACAAGGATTAAAAGACAAAACTTATCAAATCAGTTATAGCTACAACAAACAGTTAAGAGAAAATAAACATGAAGATGTAAAATATGACACAAAAAAACAGAAAATATGAGAAAGGAGGGTTAAAAAATGTAGATATATGTTGGAATATATATTCAAACATAGTTTGGAATATGTTTGAATTTAGATGACTATCAGTTTAAAACTGGAAGATATAGGTCAATATATATGAACCGCATCATAACCACAATTCAAAAACTTACCATACATACTCAAAAGCTAGAAATAAAGGAATATAAATATACTACTAAAGAACATCATTAAACCAGAGGGAATAAACTTGAAGAAGAAAACAGAGAAGAATGACAAAAACAATCATAAAATAAGTAACAAAATGACAACAAGTACATATCTGTCAATAATCACTTTAAGCATCAATGGATTCCAGTCAAAAGACGTTGATTAGATTAAAAAACAAACAAGATTTATTTATATGCTGCTTACAAGAGACTCACTTTGGATGTAAATACACACAGAGACAAAAAGTGAGGGAGTAGAAAAAGAAACTTCATTCAAATTGAAATGACAAAGAAGCTGACAAATAATACTCATATTAGACAAGATTTTAAAACAGTCTACAATGAAAGCAAAGAAGGGCATTATATAATGATAAAGGGATCAATAGAAAAAGAACATATATTTGTTAACATCTGTTTGTTCATAAGAGCATTTAAATATGTAAAGCAAATATTACCAGACATTGATAAAGAAATTGACAATAGCACAATGATAGTAGGAGAATTTAATAACTCAATTTACATCAAGGACAGATCATCCAGACAGTACATGATGACTCACATTTCACAGAGGATGAACTGAAGCTTGGATTGGTTATTGGTCTCACCCATGGTGAAACAGCCTATATTTGGAATAGACAATGTCACACCCAGTTCTGCTTACCCCTAAAATGTCCACTTCTTCATTTCTGCAATGCTAGATCATAGAAGATTCCAGTTGGGCCAGAAGGAAACCCTGGAGGATAAAACTAATGTTTTAATACCTCCTTGGGGGTCGTTAAATTTGGGTAGACATAGCAGCAACAACTTGTTAATTACATCAAAAAGTTAAGAATGATTATTTTTCATTAGGTTAAACTCAATTTCCACTTGGTATCAGTGCATCTTGCTTTCCTCATCAAATAATCTTCAAAAGAAGACTAATTTTCAAGAGTTTTGATTAAACACAGATTCCCAACCAGGCCTCTCAATTAATTCTGTATGATATCTCAAATACCAAGAAACAACACTGGGTGGAATTTGAAAGACAAAGCGATATTACATGTCTAGATGAAAATATAAATATACTAGAATTTTAAAATATTTTTGTATGTACACAAAACTTAAAAAAAAACAAAACTATGTATTCTATTTTTGTGTATGTATACTTAAGGAAGCCACAAACCACTCATGAAAGCTTTTTTTATGGATGCCCTTTCACTGTGGTTAAGGATGCGCTACTCTATTTGCAAGCAGATTATAGGAAAACTTGCTCCTTTTCTCTCTTAGTCCCCTCTTCTCTGCCTAAAAATATGGAAATGGAAACAGAACCAAGGTCCTATGAGGTGACACCTGATTTATTCCTGGATGCCTCTATGTATGTGGATGTGTGTGGGTGTGTGTCTATGTGAATAAACCTTTTCACTAGGCCAGCTCACCAGCTCAGCTCCCAAAACACCCACACTCAGTTCTGAGCTGAAATCAGAGCCCAGCAAACATAGTCTCACTAGTTGGAACTAGGAGAGGGTGGGGAACAGCATTTGTTGCTCGCAGGTCCATCCCCTTGGCAGAAAAAAACCATGCCCACCTGTTCAAATGAATTGCCAATGACCTTGTCTCCCAGCATTTGGTTGACATGAAGAGTGTAGTGTGGTTCTTCATTTGTTTTACAATTCATTGTGCACCATATTCAGTTTAAGAGCTATGATGAACACATACATACACACACCTCTCCATCCCCAGTTAAAGCAAGGTTTCTAATATTCTGGATAATAATAAACAGTCTAGTTCTTTTTTTTGTTTTTTGGAACTCTGAAACTATTTTAGGCCACTTAATTATTATTTAACTGTAGCCTTTGAGCATATTTTCAGGGAACATTATAATGTTCTATCTACAGCCTGTAAATGCTGCTGCTATTTTTATTTAGAGGAGAGTATCTACTGAAGTTCAATAATCTTGAGTGTAGTGTGGGTGTGAAGGTAGCAAAAATGCCACATATTCTACAGAATCAATTAAAGCAAGAGAGTAAGAGGTCAGATTTTAGGTGTTTAGGTTCTTATCTTTGTGATGAATTTGAGACACTTTGGTCAAGGATGTCTTCCCCACCAGCCTGGAGATTCTCAAAACCATTGACTATTTCAGCCACATTTGAGCCTTATGCTATATCCAGAACAAAGCTGATTTTAATTTTGACTTTGACCAACTACTACCAATGTCCTTAGTGAGTCATGAGTGAGTGTGTGTGTGGGGATCCATTTGTATGACTGAAGCTGGAAAATAACCCCTTCCATTCCTAGTCCCCTTTCATCCAATCACAGCAGGATCCTCTATAACCCACCTCCCAGAATATCGGAAATAAAATCAAAAATGAACAAATGGGACCTAATCAAACTTAAAAGCTTCTGCACAACAAAGGAAACTATAAGCAAGGTGAAAAGACAGCCTTCAGAATGGGAGAAAATAATAGCAAATGAAGCAACTGACAAACAACTAATCTCAAAAATATACAAGCAACTTCTACAGCTCAATTCCAGAAAAATAAACGACCCAATCAAAAAATGGGCCAAAGAACTAAATAGACATTTCTCCAAAGAAGACATACAGATGGCTAACAAACACATGAAAAGATGCTCAACATCACTCATTATCAGAGAAATGCAAATCAAAACCACTATGAGGTACCATTTCACGCCAGTCAGAATGGCTGCGATCCAAAAGTCTACAAGCAACAAATGCTGGAGAGGGTGTGGAGAGAAGGGAACCCTCTTACACTGTTGGTGGGACTGCAAACTAGTACAGCCACTATGGAGAACAGTATGGAGATTCCTCAAAAAACTTGGAATAGAACTGCCTTATGATCCAGCAATCCCACTGCTGGGCATACACACTGAGAAAACCAGAATTGAAAGAGACACGTGTACCCCAATGTTCATAGCAGCACTCTTTACAATAGCCAGGACGTGGAAGCAACCTAGATGTCCATCCGCAGATGAATGGATAAGCAAGCTGTGGTACATATAACAATGGAGTATTACTCAGCCATTAAAAAGAATACATTTGAATCAGTTCTAAGGAGGTGGATGGAACTGGAGCCTATTATACAGAGTGAAGTAAGCCAGAAACAAAAACACAAATACAATATACTAACGCATATATATGGAATTTAGAAAGATGGTAAAAATAAACCTATTTATGAGACAGCAAAAGAGACACTAATGTATAGAACAGACTTTTGGACTCTGGGACCGGGAGAGGGTGGGATGATTGGGGAGAATAGCATTGAAATATGTATAATATCATATCTGAAATGAGTCGTCAGTCCAGGTATGATGCCCGATAACAGATGCCTGGAGCTGAAGTACTGGGACGACCTGGAGGGATGGTGTGGGGAGGGGGGAGGGAGGAGGGTTCAGGATGGGGAACACGTGTATACTGGTGGCGGATCCATCTCGATGTATAGTAAAAGCAATACAATATTGTAAAGTTAAACAAAAAAAAAAAAAAGAAAAAAATAGTATGTATAATAAAAAAAAAAAAATGGAGGCTTTAGATGGAGAAGGCAATGGTAACCCACTCCAGTACTCTTGCCTGAAAAAACCCATGGATGGAGGAGCCGGGTAGGCTGCAGTCCATGGGGTCGCCAAGGGTTGGACATGACTGAATGACTTCACTTTAACTTTTCACTTTCATGCATTGGAGAAGAAAATGGCAACCTACTCCAGTAGGTTGGAGAATCCTAGGAACGGAGGCACCTGGTGGGCTGCCGTCTATGCGGTGGCACAGAGTCGGACACGACTAAAGCAATTTAGCAGCAGCAGCAGCAGCAGAGGCTTTAGAACACTGGCAGCCAATCAAAATCCTCAGAGGGAGGAGAAAAAGCCTTTGGTTTGATTAGTTCATTGATGGAAAGGACAGAAGGAGGATAAAATGAAATTGCTCTATTTGAAAATCCCAACCATTATTAGCCACAGTATATTTAATAGAGATTCCCCCATTAAGAGTTTTGTGCTGTGGATAGTTGATGCAATATCACATCATCTGGGTTGCAGCAGCTTAATCTTTATCGACTTCTGTTTATCAGGTGATCTTTTGTTTTTAAATCAGAATGATGTACAGAATTCCATATACAGGACAGATAAGGCAAAGTTATATTTTCTGACCTGATGTCACCTGGAGGCTCACACAGTTTTCCCCTGAGTGCCCCTCAAGTTCCAGGCAACATCTTCATGAGACCTCAGCACTCTATATAACCCAATTTGGGGAACAACTTGTACACTAGAACCTTTTTCTTCAAAAGATCCCTGTGGGAGTCCTTGTAGGGGTAGCAGTGAACATCCAGCTGTGATATAGGAGAGGAGGCAGAGAGGGCAGAGGAAGTATGCCCACACAGAACTGTGGCCATTGGCTACTTCTATGGCAGAGGGGTGGTATATGTGTATGCCATATGAGGTCCATTTATATATCAGGTTCTCATCAGAGAAAGGATTTTCTCAGGGCATAGAACCATCTATGGACAAGTTGGCTCCAAGAAGGAGCTTGAGAAATGGCATTCCCAAAATCCAGCACTATGATTTTCTGCTTCCCCTTCTAGATTCTGCTGCTGCTGCTAAGTCACTTCAGTCATGTCCGACTCTGTGAGACCCCCATAGAGGGCAGCCCACCAGGCTACCCCATTCATGGGATTCTCCAGGCAAGAACACTGGAGTGGGTTGCCATTTCCTTCTCCAATGCATGAAAGTGGAAAGTGAAAGTGAAGTCGCTCAGTCTTATCTGACTCTTAGAGACCCCATGGACTGCAGCCTACCTGGCTCCTCCACCCATGGGATTTTCCAGGCAAGAGTACTGGAGTGGGGTGCCATTGCCTTCTAGATTCTAGAACAGGTCTATGATGAATGGCTGACTCAGCTTCTCCTCCCAACAATCTGATTTGTAGTTTCTGAATGACTAATTGCACCCTATAAGGATATAAATATGGACAGAGAAAAGTAGTAATCAAAGATAAGAGGTAACTTCACAGAATTTTAAAGCTCAGAAGTTCCTATTCAGCCCCTTCTGGGTCACTGGTGTAAGAGGTGTCCTAAGAATGTGGCTGAGGATCAGACAGTGTTCACTTCAAAACTTCCTTTGAACATAGCTTGTGAAATGCTTTTACTTACTGATAAGCTCTTCCTATTTTCCACAAGGGAAATAGAATTCAGCTGTGACATGACAGTATTCACATCAGAGCATCTTAGTAATTAAAAAGATATTTTAAAATATTGACTAAGACTTTCAGGAAAAGATGGTGAAATAATGGCTTTTTTCCATTTTCCCTCCTGAAACCTGTTGGCATAAGGATAGAGAGGAGAGGCTTGAAAATTACAAGACCCCAACTAGATCCACTGATGATTGCTGAAGCCCATGGCCACAGACAATAAAGAATATTTGCTAAATGTAACATGCAAATAAATTCAAGGGAAGATGTCATGAGTAAATACAGAAGCACTCAGGTTTAAAGCAGGGTGCTATACTCTTTGAAAATAAATGAGAGGATTTGGTGAGAATGACAAATAAATGGAACGTGGTGGGAGTCAGAAAAGGAGAAGAAGTCAGCCTCCTTAAATGTGTTCTTTGGCTTGGTGCAGCAGTGGGGGCAGGGAGCTAAAGAAAACATACTTTATTTATGTCACCTTTATTGTTGGTCTTCTTTGTGGACTGCATGCTTACTCTGGAGAACTGGCCTAGAGCTAAGGCAGTGAGGATTCATGAGAAGTAGCCAACAGCATCATAAGGATTCATCAGCATCGACTTAAAGCATGATGCTAACTGGGTGTGTGGGTAGCTATGTATGTGTCTGTATTGGGAAGGGTGTAGGTATTTACAGCTGATAGAAGGTTCTTAGGACAGAAACTAGAAAATCACTAGAAAACTATTCCAAAACAGCATAGTGATTTTCATGCTCCTAGATTTTCTTTTCTGTCACTCACGTTTCTCCGTGTATACACCTAATCACACCTTGCACACTCCTACCCTAAAAATCTATCTGAATGTTTTTCAGTAATTGAATGTTGGAAGAGAGTTGCTTCCATCCAAAGATCAGGGAGAAGCCAAAGGTGTCCATCTGGAAAGCAGGCAAAGCTTCATTCCATATCCATTGAGCAAATACTTGAGTACAAGCAATGAGTCAAGCTCTGTTCTAGGCTCAGAATAGATAGATGGGCCTAGATGGTGAAGCAGACTGAGAGATCGTGGCACTTACACTCTGAAATGGTGAAACGAATGTTATATGCAAAGGTCTGAAGATGCCCCTGGGAGACTTTCTCTGAAACAGAGGACCCTCCAAGTAAATTACCACATATGCTGCACATTCAAAGAAATTACAGAAAACAGGGGAACTTATATAATGAAGGATCAGACAATAGACAGGAAGACCGAGGATGGAGCTAGAAAGTAAGCAGGTAACATTCCGAACCTGAAAACAGAACTAAAAATATGCCCAGAAAGCTGAGCAGTGTAGCCTTACTGCCTTTCACAGGTAGGTGATGTTTGGGATCCTCCATACCTGGCTGAGAAGGAAATGGCAACCCACTCCAGTATTCTTGCCTGGAGATCCCAGGGACGGGGAGCCTGGTGGGCTCTGTCTGTGGGGTCGCACAGAGTCGGACACGACGAAGCGACTTAGCAGCAGCAGCAGCATACCTGGCTGAGGACCACGGAGGAGACTGAGTCTTGGTGAGGTTGTCAGCAGTCCTACGGGAAGGGCCAGGAGCCCTCAGCAGAGAGAGGCTGAAGGTGTGTCTGAGGAAGGCATTCTGGTTTCACATCCCTTCAGAAAATTCCCCCAGCTATACTCGATGATTTATTTGCTTTTTCCGTGTGGGTGTTTCACCTCAATAGAAAGTGTGCTAAAAAACAATTGAAGTGTATAGGTGATGACTAGAGGAATGAAATTCCTGGCAGAGAGAACAGTATGAAAATTCATGATTCAGCTGATGTGTGTCTGTGTCTATTTCTGAAAGAGAGAAGGAAAAGGAGAAGGAAAGAGGAAGAGGGTGAAGTAGAGAGAAATTCAGTTCTTTATTCCTAGAGTATGATGAGTATATTGTTATATAGTATATATTATATTATATATAGATAATATAGAGAGTGTATTATTCCTAGAGTACAATGCATAAGATGCTTGGTAATCGGTGCTTTCAAAATGGACAGTGATAGGCATAGACCTGCAGGAAAAAAACAAAAAACACAACAGTTTTAAAGTTGCAGGAAATAGAATGACTATGACAAATGGGAAGTGTCAGATTGAATTTCTTCCATGATAAACCTCTGGTTAAAACTAACACAAACTTTCAGGTTTAATGAGAGGTTGCGCCTCTCCAGGGAGCTGAGAAGAGGAAGCACAAGGATATTTTGTATCTGGTATTGTTATGGAAAATACCATGATGCTTGGTTGCAAAAAGATAACGAAGCTCACTTATTAATTCTTTTATTCCAGAAATACTTGTTGAATCTCTACTATTGGCCAGACCCTGTAGTATATGTGAGACATATATCAGAGGATAACATATTGGCAGGAGAGAATGGATGATAAGACAGAAGACAGGAAGAAGAAAGGGAGGAGTCAATTAAATCTTTAGTTTTCAAAGCTTTCTGAAGACAGGGAAGGAAACAATGCGTAACTGGTAAAAAATACTAGAGACAGGCGGCAGCAGCGGGTGCGCTAAAGCGCAGGCAGCGGCGGCAGCCGAGAGGAGCCACCCCACGTCCAAGGTCAGGGGCAGAGGCCGGGAGGACCCCATGCCCGAAGGGCGGCAGCCAAGAGGAGTTACCCCATGTCCGAGGTCAGGGGCAGCGGCCGAGAGTACCAGACTACGAAGCGCAGAAATGGCCAAGAGGAGTTACCCGCGTCCGAGGTCAGGGACGGCGACAAGAGGAGTTACCCGCGTCTGAGGTCAGGGGCCGTGGCCTGGAGGAGATACCCAATGCCCTAAGCCCAAGGCCAGAGTTGGCGGGCGGGAGGAGCTACCCCACGCCCAAGGCCAGGGGCGCTGGGTGGGAGGACCAACCCCACGTCCAAGGAGCCATGGCTGTGCAGGCGCAGGAGGGCCTAGAGGAGCTATCCCACGTTGAAGGTCAGGAAGGGTGGCGGTGAGGAGAGACCCCTCGTCCAAGGTAAGGAGCAATGGTTGTGCTTTGCTTTGCTGGAGCAGCGTTGAAGAGATACCCCACACCCAAGGTAGAGAAAACCAAGTAACACGGTAGGTGTTGCAAGAGGGCAGATCAGATCAGATCAGATCAGTCGCTCAGTCGTGTCCGACTCTTTGTGACCCCATGGATCGCAGCACGCCAGGCCTCCCTCTCCATCACCAACTCCCGGAGGTCACTCAGACTCACATCCATCGAGTCAGTGATGCCATCCAGCCATCTCATCCTCTGGCATCCCCTTCTCCTCCTGCCCCAGATCCCTCCCAGCATCAGAGTCTTCTATAATGAATCAACTCTTCACATGAGGTGGCCAAAATACTGGAGTTTCAGCTTTAGCATCATTCCTTCCAAAGAAATCCCAGGGCTGATCTCCTTCAGAATGGACTGGCTGGATCTCCTTTGCAGTCCAAGGGACTCTCAAGAGTCTTCTCCAACACCACAGTTCAAAAGCATCAATTCTTCGGCACTCAGCCTTCTTCACAGTCCAGCTCTCACATCCATACATGACCACAGGAAAGACCATAGCCTTGACTAGACGAACCTTTGTTGGCAAAGGAATGTCTCTGCTTTTCAATATGCTGTCTAGGTTGGTCATAACTTTCCTTCCAAGGAGTAAGCGTCTTTTAATTTCATGGCTGCAGTCACCATCTGCAGTGATTTGGGAGCCCAGAAAAATAAAGTCTGACACTGTTTCCACTGTTTCTCCATCTACTTCCCATGTAGTGATGGGACCAGATGCCATGATCTTCGTTTTCTGAATGTTGAGCTTTAAGCCAACCTTTTCACTCTCCACTTTCACTTTCATCAAGAGGCTTTTTAGCCCCTCTTTACTTTCTGCCATTAGAGTGGTGTCATCTGCATATCTGAGGTTATTGATATTTCTCCCAGCAATCTTGATTCCAACTTGTGTTTCTTCCAGTCCAGCATTTCTCATGATGTACTCTGCATATAAGTTAAATAAACATGGTGACAATATACAGCCTTGACGTACTCCTTTTCCTATTTGGAACCAGTCTGTTGTTCCATGACCAGTTCTAACTGTTGCTTCCTGACCTGCATACAGATTTCTCAAGAGGCAGATCAGGTGGTCTGGTATTCCCATCTCTCTCAGAATTTTCCACAGTTTATTGTGATCTACACAGTCAAAGGCTTTGGCATAGTCAATAAAGCAGAAATAGATGTTTTTCTGGAACTCTCTTGCTTTTTCCATGATCCAGCAGATGTTGGCAATTTGATCTCTGGTTCCTCTGCCTTTTCTAAAACCAGCTTGAACATCAGGAAGTTCACGGTTCACATATTGCTGAAGCCTGGCTTGGAGAATTTTGAGCATTACTTTACTAGCATGTGAGATGAGTGCAATTGTGTGGTAGTTTGAGCACTCTTTGGCATTGCCTTTCTTTGGGATTGGGATGAAAAGTGACCTTTTCCAATCTTGTGGCCACTGCTGAGTTTTCCCAATTTGCTGGGATATTGAGTGCAGCACTTTCATAGCAGCATCTTTCAGGATTTGGAATAGCTCCACTGGAATTCCATCACCTCCACTAACTTTGTTCTTAGTGATGCTTTCTAAGGCCCACTTGACTTCACATTCCAGGATGTCTGGCTCTAGGTCAGTGATCACACCATCATGATTATCTGGGTCATGAAGCTCTTTTTTGTACAGTTCTTCTGTGTATTCTTGCCACCTCACATCAGAGGGCAAACGCACTGAAACCATACTCACAGAAAACTAGTCAATGTAATCACACTAGGACCACAGCCTTGTCTAACTCAATGAAACTAAGCCATGCCCGTCAGGCAACCCAAGATGGGCGGGTCATGGTGGAGAGATCTGACAGGATGTGGTCCACTGGAGAAGGGAATGGCAAACCACTTCAGTATTCTTGCCTTGAGAACCCCATGAACAGTATGAAAAGGCAAAATGATAGGATACTGAAAGAGGAACTCCTCAGTTCAGTAGGTGCCCAGTATGCTACTGGAGATCAGTAGAGAAATAACTCCAGAAAGAATGAAGGGATGGAGCCAAAGCAAAAAGAATACCTAGCTGTGGATGTGACGGGTGATAGAAGCAAGGTCCGATGCTGTAAAGAGCAATATTGCATAGGAACCTGGAATGTCAGGTCCATGAATCAAGGCAAATTGGAAGTGGTCAAACAAGAGATGGCAAGAGTGAATGTCAACATTCTAGGAATCAGAGAACTCAAATGGACTGGAATGGATGAATTTAACTCAGATGACCATCATATCTACTACTGCGGGCAGGAATCCCTCAGAAGAAATGGAGTGGCCATCATGGTCAACAAAAGAGTCTGAAATGCAGTACTTGGATGCAGTCTCAAAAATGACAGAATTATCTCTGTTCATTTCCAAGGCAAACCTTTCAATATCACAGTGATCCAAGTCTATGCCGCAACCAGTAACACTGAAGAAGCTGAAATTTGACGGTTCTATGAAGACCTACAAGACCTTTTAGAACTAACACCCAAAAAAGATGTCCTTTTCATTATAGGGGACTGGAATGCAAAAGTAGGAAGTCAAGAAACACCTGGAGTAACAGGCAAATTTGGCCTTGGAATACGGAATGAAGCAGGGCAAAGACTAATAGAGTTTTGCCAAGAAATGCACTAGTCATAACAAACACCCTTTTCCAACAACACAAGAGAAGACTCTATACATGGACATCACCAGATGGTCAATACTAAAGTCAGATCGATTATATGCTTTGTAGCCAAAGATGTAGAAGCTCTATACAATCAGCAAAAACAAGACCAGGAGCTGACTGTGGCTCGGACCATGAACTCCTTATTGCCAAATTCAGACTTAAATTGAAGAAAGTAGGGAAAACCACTAGACCATTCAGGTATGACCTAAATCAAATCCCTTATGATTATACAGTGGAAGTGAGAAATAGATTTAAGAGCCTAGATCTGATAGATAGAGTGCCTGATGAACTGTGGAATGAGGTTCGTGACATTGTACAGGAGACAGGGATCAAGATCATCCCCATGGAAAAGAAATGCAAAAAAGCAAAATGGCTGTCTGGGGAGGCATTACAAATAGATGTGAAAAGAAGAGAAGCAAAAGCAAAGGAGAAAAGGAAAGATATAAATATCTGAATGCAGAGTTCCAAAGAATAGCAAGAAGAGATAAGAAAGGCTTCTTCAGCGATCAATGCAAAGAAATAGAGGAAAACAACAGAATGGGAAAGACTAGGGCTCTCTTCAAGAAAATCAGAGATACCAAAGGAACATTTCATGCAAAGATGGGCTCGATAAAGGACAGAAATGGTATGGACCTAACAGAAGCAGAAGATATTAGGAAGAGATGTCAAGGATACACAGAAGAACTGTACAAAAAAGAGCTTCATGTCCCAGATAATCACGATGGTGTGATCACTGACCTAGAGCCAGGCATCCCGGAATGTGAAATCAACTGGGCCTTAGAAAGCATCACTACGAACAAAACTAGTGGAGGTGATGGAATTCCAGTTGAGCTATTCCAAATCCTGAAAGATGATGCTGTAAAAGTGCTGCACTCAATATGCCACCAAATTTGGAAAACTCAGCAGTGGCCACAGGACTGGAAAAGGTCAGTTTTCATCCCAATCCCAAAGAAAGGCAATGCCAAAGAGTGCTCAAACTACCACACAATTGCACTCATCTCACATGCTAGTAAAGTAATGCTCAAAATTCTCCAAGCCAGGCTTCAGCAATGCGTGAACCGTGAACTTCCTGATGTTCAAGCTGGTTTTAGAAAAGGCAGAGGAACCAGAGATCAAATTGCCAACATCTGCTGAATCATGGAAAAAGCAAGAGAGTTCCAGGAAAACATCTATTTCTGCTTTATTGACTATGCCAAAGCCTTTGACTGTGTGGATCAGAATAAACTGTGGAAAACTCTGAAAGAGATGGGAATACCAGACCACCTGATCTGCCTCTTGAGCAATCTGTATGCAGGTCAGGAAGCGACAGTTAGAACTGGACATGAAACAACAGACTGGTTCCAAATAGGAAAAGGAGTACGTCAAGGCTGTATATTGTCACCCTGTTTATTTAATTTATATGCAGAGTACATCATGAGAAACACTGGACTGGAAGAAACACAAGTTGGAATCAAGATTGCTGGGACAAATATTAATCACCTCAGATATGCAGATGACACCACCCTTATGGCAGAAAGTGAAGAGGAACTAAAAAGCCTCTTGATGAAAGTGAAAGAGGAGAGTGAAAAAGTTGGCTTAAAGCTCAACATTCAGAAAACGAAGATCATGGCATCTGGTCCCATCACTTCTTGGAAAATAGATGGGGAAACAGTGGAAACAGTGTCAGACTTTATTTTTCTGGGCTCCAAAATCACTGCAGATGGTGATTGCAGCCATGAAATTAAAAGACGCTTATTCCTTGGAAGGAAAGTTATGACCAACCTAGATAGCATATTCAAAAGCAGAGACATTCCTTTGCCAACAAAGGTTTGTCTAGTCAAGGCTATGGTTTTTCCAGTGGTCATATATGGATGTGAGAGCTGGACTGTGAAGAAGGCTGAGTGCCGAAGAATTGATGCTTTTGAACTGTGGTGTTGGAGAAGACTCTTGAGAGTCCCATGGACTGCAAGCAGATCCAACCAGTCCATTCTGAAGGAGATCAGCCCTGGGATTTCTTTGGAAGGACTGATGCTAAAGCTGAAACTCCAGTACTTTGGCCACCTCATGAGAAGAGTTGACTCATTGGAGAAGACTCTGATGCTGGGAGGAATTGGTGGCAGGAGAAGAAGGGGACGCCAGAGGATGAGATGGCTGGATGGCATCACTGACTCGATGGATTTGAGTCTCAGTGAACTCCGGGAGTTGGTGATGGACAGGGAGGCCTGGCGTGCTGCGATTGATGGGGTCGCAAAGAGTCGGACATGACTGAGCAACTGATCTGATCTGATCTTAGAAGGAAAACACACCTATTTCTGAAAGAGGATGAGGCTAAGAGCGTGCCGTTTGAGTGTATAACATCTGTAATAGGATGCTAAAACCAACATTTCCTGTTGTTTTGAAGTCTGATGGAGTTGCCACACTATCTACATAAGACAAGCATGACAGCCAGAAGCTGTTGCTGTATTCTGGACTCTTTCTAGCACCCGCCTTCCTTGTCTGATGGTTTTCTCTGGCTTCTGGTGCCTGCTCTGCCTGAAAGTACTCATAGCACATTGGAAGTGTCAGGGAATTAGACACAGCTCACATAGAGTACCTTCAATAATAATAGGTTGATTGTATAAATGGTGTATTTATACACAGATGGAGCGTTGCAGGCCTGCCCCAGCTCCCTTACCCCCAGGTGGGGCAACTTGGGGGTCTGTGTCGTACCCTGACTCAGAATTCTTTCCCATAGTGATAACTACATTGAAAACACAGCCTGTTCTGGCTTCCTGCTCTTCCCTGTCTCTCTTCCTGCCTCTTAGATTCTTAGGATCATATCCCTAATTAATCTTCTTGCACTCACATCTCCTAATGCTTCTGGGGGAACCCAAATTAAGAAAAAAAAGAAACTAGTTTTTAACCCCTTAGCACATTACTCGTATAAGGAGAAAAGGAGACAAAGAAAGATGAGAAAGGCTGCTAGCGTGGCTTTACCTGGAGAGAATTGCTTGGGGAATGTGCATCTTCCCCCACCTCTTGGGGGAGATAAGCATGAAGCTAGGTGAGGAGGGGACCACCACTTGGAAAACCTGACCTGGGCCCATGGAATTTAAAGATGGGAGGCACAGGGATGGCTGTATTACTCCTGGCTGGAGAAGCAAGAGGGAGAGCAATTGAATGGAACTGGGCTAAGCGAATAAAACTGTACCAGGCCCACATCTGTGCCTCCCCAGCAGCTACCTATTACTCTCTACTGGAACCATGATCAATGTGCCTGTGAATAAGAATGAATTAGTCTTCTAGAAGATTGGCAATCATGTGGATGAGAGTTGAATCAACCCAGTTGCCTCAGCCAAATCCCTAGACAGAGAGCAGAGCTGACCATCAGCTGACCATGGGTATGGATAAAACCCAGTAAGAGAAGCAGAGCCCCCTAACCAAGTCAAACCCAGCCCAGACGGCCGATCCACAGAGCTGTGGGCTAAATAATTGGCTATTGTTTTAAGTTACTGATTTGGTGATAGTTTGTTACACAGCAAATGCTTACTGATGCAAAGCGTAAACACATTTAATATTGATTATGTTGGCTTTTCTCTATCTGGATAAAGAAGCTATTTAACTTTTTTTAAGAGTAAGTTGTGAGATAATATAGCTGTTATCTAGTGCCTATGAAATGTGTTCAGTAATTAAAAACTAGTGAAAGGAATTCCCTGGTGTTCCAGTTTAAGACTCTGTGCTTCCCCTGCAGGGGGCACAGGGTCCATCCCTGATCGGGAAACTAGGATCCCACATGCCACACAGCATAGCCAAAAAAAAAAAAAAAAAAAACAACTAGCAGAAAACTTCCTTTCAGTTTATCAGAACTATTTATTTTACTTTTCATATAAAGATTTTCTCTACAATCTAAAATTTCAAAAATTATTACTATATTGTATGTGGAAGAACTTTGAGATATTAAAAGAGAGTGATGCCATGTATGGGCTAAATGGGGTACAAGAGAGAAAGGCTCTAAGAACCTAGAAGTAGGGTGTGAGAGGGAAAGTACAAAATCTACCCTTATTGAATCTGAGCTGGAATAAACAAAGTGTCCTCCACCCACATTCCACCAGTGAAACGAAAATGACCCTGGATTGAAGGAACAAGTCCATCAAGGGTGGGGAGTTGGGCAGGAAAGAGAAGATGGTTGATCAAAATGTGATACTTTAAAAGGACAGTAAACTGGTAAAATACAGTAGAAATCATGAAAAGTTGGTGGGCTAGAAATATTTTGCTTAAAAACGATTCATTTTCTTTTGTAGTCATCAAGTTGCATGTAGTATTTTTATGATGCTGGTAATCTCCTTTGTACTGTGGCTGTGGCTCACTCTCTCCTTGGTTCCCTTTACTTTGGTTTTGCTCTTTTCCTTTATCTGAATCATATTTTAATTTGTCTTTTTCACTACTTTTTCCCATGTGAAAACAGTATAAAATTTCCTTTTCTTAAGTGTTGCTTATTTTGCCTTTGTATTTCAGTTTTCAGGTGAAAAATTACTTTTATCACCAGCTTTCTTTTTTAATATTGAAGGCAATTAAGGCTATAAATTTTCCTCTGAATATAGCTTTTGATGTGTTCTGTAGGTTTTGTTGTTCGGAGTGTTCTTTTTCATTACTTTCTAGACAGGTTTTAATTTCCTTTTTGATCAAAGATTATCTGAAAGCAGGCTGTCATTGTCAAGTCATTAAAATCTTATTGGTTACCATTTATTTTTTCTTTTTAATTTTATTTGCTTCTGACAGAGAATGCCGCGTATAAAAACTGTCTACTTACACATTTTTCTATCTTTCCCCTAAGTGTCCATATACGTGACCAACCTTTAAAATGTTCAATGACTATTTTTAAAAGTACATTCAATAATGAAGTGACATACTGATTTGCTTATTATTTATATTTTTTAGTTTTTGACCTTTTTTTAAACTAGATCTTTTGGTTGTAAGAGAAGTCATTGGTGTTTCCACCATTATATTTCTAGCAAGTTTTTCCTTTTAAAATAAATGTAAGTACTGAGCAGCTACAGTGATTGGCTCTTCTCATTTATAACTGCTGCTACTTCTACAGTTTGCCATTTATCATTCTATATTGTCTCTTTTGATCCTGTTTGATTCTTTTACCTTTAAGTTACACTTTCCTGATAGTAATATTGCCACTTTTGCTTCCATTTTGTTTCAATTTTCTGATATCTCTTTGCTCACTCCATTTATCTTTGTATTATTTCAGAATTATTTTGAGAAGTCTCCTTATATATAACATCTGGCTGCAGTTTATTATAAAGAAATGTGTTTCCTCTGTCTTTTCATGACAGATTCCTCTTCTTTTGCATTTTATACAGTGACTGATATGCTGGGTGTATTGCTTTGATCTTATTTTGTGTTTACTATTAGATAGAGTGTTGTTTCTTCTTTGTATTATTATTCCTGTTTATTTGCTTTTCCTGTTTGCTAATTTGAAAAGTCTGCTGTATTTGTCCTTGTCATTGATAATTAATAGCTATTCTCTTGATCTAAATGATTATATAACAAGGTCTGCTGCTGCTGCTAGGTCGTTTCAGTCGTGTCCGACTCTGTGCAACCCAATAGAGGGCAGCCCACCAGGCTCCACCGTCCCTGGGATTCTCCAGGAAAGAACACTGGAGTGGGTTGCCATTTCCTTCTCCAATATAACAATGTCTAGTATTCTTAAAAAGGAGATTCCCTCTCCCTCTTGGGAAGAAAAATCACTATTTTCTTCCTGCCTCACTTTACTCAAAAAAAAAAAAAAAAAAAATGAGATTTTACAAGTCTATTTCTATTCTCCTCCCCTTCATTTTTTTTTCCCTAGAAAGATGTTGAAATCTTTTTGCTGCCTCTTTGGTAACCATTTCTCATAGGCTTGAGAGATAAAGTGTAGTACTTACTAACTTGTTAAATGTTAACTTTTTCTTAAATATGTCCTTCTGACTTGGTGTCATTAATTTCTGATATTCAGTTCAGTTCAGTCCCTCAGTCAGTGTCCAACTCTTTGTGACCCCATGGATCGCAGCATACCAGGCCTCCCTGTCCATCACCAACTCCCGGAGATCACCCAAACTCATGTCCATTGAGTCAGTGATGCCATCCAGCCATCTCGTCCTGTCTTCCCCTTCTCCTCTTGCCCCCAATCCCTCCCAGCATCAGAGTCTTTTCCAATGAGTCAACTCTTCGCATGAGGTGGCCCAAGTACTGGAGTTTCAGCTTTAGCATCAGTCCTTCCAAAGAAATCCCAGGGCTGATCTCCTTCAGAATGGACTGGTTGGATCTCCTTGCAGTCCAAGGGACTCTCAAGAGTCTTCTCCAACACCACAGTTCAAAAGCATCAATTCTTCGGCGCTCAGCCTTCTTCACAGTCCAGCTCTCACATCCATACATGACCACAGGAAAGACCATAGCCTTGACTAGACGAACCTTTGTTGGCAAAGGAATGTCTCTGCTTTTCAATATGCTGTCTAGGTTGGTCATAACTTTCCTTCCAAGGAGTAAGCGTCTTTTAATTTCATGGCTGCAGTCACCATCTGCAGTGATTTTAGAGCCCCCCAAAAATAAAGTCTGACAGTTTCCACTGTTTCCCCTTCTATTTGCCATGAAGTGATGGGACTGGTTGCCATGACCTTCGTTTTCTGAATGTTGAGCTTTAAGCCAACTTTTTCACCCTCCTCTTTCACTTTCATCAAGAGGCTTTTTAGTTCCTCTTCACTTTCTGCCATAAGGGTGATGTCATCTGCATATCTGAGGTGATTGATATTTCTCCTGGCAATCTTGATTCCAGCTTGTGCTTCTTCCAGTCCAGCGTTTCTCATGATATACTGTGCATATAAGTTAAATAAACAAGGTGACAATATACAGCCTTGATGTACTCCTTTTCCTATTTGGAACCAGTCTGTTGTTTCAAGTCCAGTTCTAACTGTTGCTTCCTGACCTGCATACAGGTTTCTCAAGAGGCAGGTCAGGTGGTCTGGTACTTCCCATCTCTTTCAGAGTTTTCCACAGTTTATTGTGATCCACACAGTCAAAGGCTTTGGCATAGTCAATAAAGCAGAAATAGATGTTTTTCTGGAACTCTCTTGCTTTTTCCATGATCCAGCAGATGTTGGCAATTTGATCTCTGGTTCCTCTGCCTTTTCTAAAACCAGCTTGAACATCTGGAGGTTCATGGTTCACGTATTGCTGAAGCCTGGCTTGGAGAATTTTGAGCATTACTTTACTAGTGTGTGAGATGAGTGCAATTGTGCAGTAGTTTGAGCATTCTTTGGCATTGCCTTTCTTTGGGATTGGAATGAAAATTGACCTTTTCCAGTCCTGTGGCCACTGCTGAGTTTTCCAAATTTGCTGGCATATTGAGTGCAGCACTTTCACAGCATCATCTTTCACGATTTGAAATAGCTCCACTGGAATTCCATCACCTCCACTAGCTTTGTTCATAGTGATGCTTTCTAAGGCCCTCTTGACTTCACATTCCAGGATGTCTGGCTTTAGGTGAGTGATCACATCATCGTGATTATCTGGGTCATGAAGAATTTCTGATACTGCATGTTGTTATATAAACTTTTATTGTTTTTGAATATTTATCTACATAGCTTAATATTATATATGAACTTGTATTTATCATATATATATACGTATGTGCACATATGTTCATGCACAATGCATATTATATATAATTATTGATCACATTTTTGTCTCCTCAGGTGTCTGAATTTTCTCATTTGTTGTTGGAATAGAGACTTTTCAGTGCTTTTCTCAGATGAGGTTCTTAAGTGATGTGCCCTCCAAATTCTTTCCTCTTCTATTATAACTTTTGTTGACAGGGAGAGATTATTGATAGTTTAGCTGGGTATAAGTATATTCTCTACCAACCAGCCTCTTCCATCTAATGTTGGTGATAAGACATTCTTTCATAGGAGATTACTTTTTTCACCTTTAAGAGTGTTTGTGTACTTGCTCTTTTTCCTTAGAGATCAAGATTTTTCTCCATGGTATACCTATGGATGTTTTTTTTGATTCAGCTTGAATCTTAATATTTTGAACTTACAGGCACTGGAAAGCAGGGAGATCTCTACCTTGATGGACTACATGGATAGAACTAGGTAGACTGGCATTCTCCACCTCTCCCATCTCAAGCAAGGAAATACCCAGCTTACTTGCTCACTTCCTACTTGGACTTTTGGAAATCCAGCACATTCTTCCAGAATTGACATCAACAGTCCCTTCAGAGCTACAGGTTTCTGTATGCCAAGTTTCCTCCCCAGAATCTAAGTCCTTGACTAGTTTCTGATGCTGTTCTCCACTTATTTGCTCAGATTATGAGATCAAAAGTTTCACAACATCACTCATGTCCAGGATCTCAACAGAAGCCAGAGCCTCTCTGCATTCATTTGCCCTTTGTCTTGAGAAAATCAAAAGGATTCAAGTGGAGAGCAGTGAGCAAAGGCACCATGTTCAGGGTTCCCAAACTTTTTCCCACCTGGTCTGAATGATGGGTAATGTTGGCTAATTTAGGCATATGGAGCCATGTGGGCTAGGCTAGTTATCTTCATGCTTTAATTCGTTTATGATTTTTCTGTGGGTCTTATTAAAATGCAGGTGCTGATTCAATAGATTAGGGATGGGGCTTCAAATTCTTTATTTCTAACACACTTCTACGAGAGACAGTGATGGTCCTCCAACCGCACTCTGAGCACCAAGATGTTAGAGTCTTGAAACAAACAGCTTTTATTTGACCAATCAAAGCAGAGGGATGTATTGAAAATGTAACCAAAAAAGTGTGTAGTATTACAAGCTGATACAAGCAGAAACTATTCTTCAAAGATGATGTTAACCCAAACTAGTGTCTAGTAGAGAAATATACAGCTTAATAGATCCCATACATTTCCTAACAATTTCTCATGGAGGCAGCACTTAATTCCCCCACATGTCTTTGTTTCATTCTCTCTTGAAAAGGTTTATTCCTTTTAATCTGTAATAGAGATTTTCTCTGCTCAAATAAGAAAAATCAGTAATTTTATTTGTAGAATTATATATAACATTTTGAGAACCTCTTGCTGTTTATTTATTCACTTATTCAACAAATATTTATAAAACATCTATTGTATGCCAGAGCTTGCTCTAATCTCTGGAACCATGTTTGATTAGATTGCAAGTGCGATGGATCTTTGTGTTTACTGATTGATTGACTGGCCATTCAGTATCCATCTGCCTTCTTCTTAGTGTAACCCCATTCTGTTTGGGGAAAGTGCCTTCTGTTCAGTTTGGAAGAGTCATGCTAGGATGATAAGGATTGTAGCCTGCCCTCCTACTAAAAGAATTTGAAGTGCTCTCTGAAAGCTTTCCCTCTAGATCAGTATTTTACAATCTTGACTACACAAGTTATGCAATGAAGTCTCTTAGAGAGTTTCAAAAATATCAAACATCTTGGTGCCACCTCTGGGTATTCTGATGTAATTAGTCTGTGGCATGACCTAAGGATAAGGTTTTTATAAGCTCCCCACATGTGATTTTAATGTACAGTTAAGGTCAGACAACCCTGTCCCAGGATCTCTACTCTCATTGACCCAGAACAGTCAAACAGTGGGACCATAACCTCAGTTTGGCTAGCTGGACTCGCTCCCAGATCCCTGATTCTTGACAGCAGATAGAAGAAGTATTCCTCGGTGCACCTAAGCCAGACCAGGCGGCATCCTCTACTCTGTTTCTGTGCATCTGCCATCCAGTCCTTTGCACACCCCTTCCTTATCAATTTTAGTTCGCTAATTCCGAGAATGTCAACATTTACTCTTGCCATCTCTTGTTTGACCACTTCCAATTTGCCTTGATTCATGGACCTGACATTCCAGGTTCCTATGCAATATTGTTCTTTACAGCATCGGACTTTACTTCTATCATCAGACACATCTCCAGCTGGGTATTCTTTCTGCTTTGGTTCCATCCCTTCATTCTTTCTGGAGTTATTTCTCCACTGATCTCCAGTAGCATATTGGGCCCTTACTGACCTGGGGAGTTTCTCTTTCAGTATCCTATCATTTTGCCTTTTCATACTGTTCATGGGGTTCTCAAGGCAAGAATACTGAAGTGGTTTGCCATTCCCTTCTCCAGCGGACCACACCCTGTCAGATCTCTCCACCATGACCCGCCCATCCTGGGTTGCCCCACGGGCATGGCTTAATTTCATTGAGTTAGACAAGGCTGTGGTCCTTGTGTGATTAGATTGACTAGTTTTCTGTGAGTATGGTTTCAGTGTATTTGCCCTCTGATGCCCTCTTGCAAGACCTACCGTCTTACTTGGGTTTCTCTTACCTTGGGCGTGGGGTATCTCTTCCCGGCTGCTCCAGCAAAGTACAGCCATCGCACCTTACCTTTGATGAGGGGGTCTCTCCTCACCGCCGCCCTTCCTGACCTCGGTCGTGGGGTAGCTCCTCTGGGCCGTGCTTAGTGCGCCAGTCCTCACCGCCGTCCTTCCTCGGTCGATGGGTAGCTCCTCTCGGGCGTGCTCTCCGTGCGCCGCGCGGCCGGCGAGGGGCTCTCAGTGCGGGCGCTCGCGGGAGTAGGCCCGGGAGCATTCTCAGTGCGGCGCTCGCGGGTGGGCCGGGGGCTTTCAGGGGGCCCTTTTTTCTTACTACTGTGGGCAGGAATCCCTCAGAAGAAATGGAGTGGCCATCATGGTCAACAAAAGAGTCCGAAATGCAGTACTTGGATGCAATCTCAAAAACGACAGAATGATCTCTGTTCGTTTCCAAGGCAAACCATTCAATGTCACAGTAATCCAAGTCTATGCCCCAACCAGTAATGCTGAAGAAGCTGAAGTTGAACGGTTCTATGAAGACCTACAAGACCTTTTAGAACTAACACCCAAAAAAGATGTCCTTTTCATTATAGGGGACTGGAATGCAAAAGTAGGAAGTCAAGAAACACCTGGAGTAACAGGCAAATTTGGCCTTGGAATACGGAATGAAGCAGGGCAAAGACTAACAGAGTTTTGCCAAGAAAATGCACTGGTCATAGCAAATACCCTCTTCCAACAACACAAGAGAAGACTTTATACATGGACATCACCAGATGGTCAACACCGAAATCAGATCGATTATATTCTTTGCAGCCAAAGATGGAGAAGCTCTATACAATCAGCAAAAACAAGACCAGGAGCTGACTGTGGCTCAGACCATGAACTCCTTATTGCCAAATTCAGACTGAAATTGAAGAAAGTAGGGAAAACCACTAGACCATTCAGGTATGACCTAAATCAAATCCCTTATGATTATACAGTGGAAGTGAGAAATAGATTTAAGGGCCTAGATCTGATAGATAGAGTGCCTGATGAACTATGAAATGAGGTTCGTGACATTGTACAGGAGACAGGGATCAAGACCATCCCCAAGAAAAAAAAGAAATGCAAAAAAGCAAAATGGCTGTCTGGGGAGGCCTTGCAAACAGCTGCAAAAAGAAGAGAAGCGAAAAGCAAAGGAGAAAAGGAAAGATATAAATATCTGAACGCAGAGTTCCAAAGAATAGCAAGAAGAGATAAGAAAGGCTTCTTCAGCGATCAATGCAAAGAAATAGAGGAAAACAACAGAATGGGAAAGACTAAAGATCTATTCAAGAAAATCAGAGATACCAAAGGAACATTTCATGCAAAGATGGGCTCGATAAAGGACAGAAATGGTGTGGACCTAACGGAAGCAGAAGATATTAAGAAGAGGTGGCAAGAATACACAGAAGAACTGTACAAAAAAGAGCTTCATGACCCAGATGATCATGATGGTGTGATCACTGACCTAGAGCCAGACATCCTGGAATGTGAAGTCAAGTGGGCCTTAGAAAGCATCACTACGAACAAAGCTAGTGGAGGTGATGGAATTCCAGTGGAGCTATTCCAAGTCCTGAAAGATGATGCTGTGAAAGTGCTTCACTCAATATGCCAGCAAATTTGGAAAACTCAGCAGTGGCCACAAGATTGGAAAAGGTCAGTTTTCATCCCGATCCCAAAGAAAGGCAATGCCAAAGAGTGCTCAAACTACCGCACAATTGCACTCATCTCGCACGCTAGTAAAGTAATGCTCAAAATTCTCCAAGCCAGGCTTCAGCAATATGTGAACCGTGAACTTCCTGATGTTCAAGCTGGATTTAGAAAAGGCAGAGGAACGAGAGATCAAATTGCCAACATCCGCTGGATTATCGAAAAAGCAAGAGAGTTCCAGAAAAACATCTATTTCTGCTTTATTGACTATGCCAAAGCCTTTGACTGTGTGGATCACAATAAACTGTGGAAAATTCTGAGAGAGATGGGAATACCAGACCACCTGATCTGCCTGTTGAGAAATCTGTATGCAGGTCAGGAAGCAACAGTTAGAACTGGTCATGGAACAACAGACTGGTTCCAAATAGAAAAAGGAGTACGTCAAGGCTGCATATTGTCACCATGTTTATTTAACTTATATGCAGAGTACATCATGAGAAATGCTGGACTGGAGGAAGCACAAGCTGGAATCAAGATTGCCGGGAGAAATATCAATAACCTCAGATATGCAGATGATACCACCCTTATGGCAGAAAGTGAAGAGGAACTAAAAAGCCTCTTGATGAAAGTGAAAGTGGAGAGTGAAAAGGTTGGCTTAAAGCTCAACATTCAGAAAACGAAGATCATGGCATCT
Source organism: Tragelaphus eurycerus (assembly GCA_935064755.1). Classification (NCBI taxonomy): domain Eukaryota; kingdom Metazoa; phylum Chordata; class Mammalia; order Artiodactyla; family Bovidae; genus Tragelaphus; species Tragelaphus eurycerus. The sequence continues at coordinate 863,583 of CAKXYN010000244.1, forward strand.
GGTCCCATCACTACATGGGAAATAGATGGAGAAACAGTGGAAACAGTGTCAGACTTTATTTTTCTGGGCTCCCAAATCACTGCAGATGGTGACTGCAGCCATGAAATTAAAAGACGCTTACTCCTTGGAAGGAAGGTTATGACCAACCTAGATAGCATATTCAAAAGCAGAGACATCACTTTGCCAACAAAGGTTCGCCTAGTCAAGGCTATGGTCTTTCCTGTGGTCATGTATGGATGTGAGAGCTGGACTGTGAAGAAGGCTGAGCACCGAAGAATAGATGCTTTTGAACTGTGGTGTTGGAGAAGACTCTTGAGAGTCCCTTGGACTGCAAGGAGATCCAACCGGTCCATTCTGAAGGAGATCAGCCCTGGGATTTCTTTGGAGGGAATGATGCTCAGGCTGAAACTCCAGTATTTTGGCCACCTCATGCGAAGAGTTGACTCATTGGAGAAGACTCTGATGCTGGGAGGGATTGAGGGCAGGAGGAGAAGGGGACGCCAGAGGATGAGATGGCTGGATGGCATCACTGACTCGATGAATGTGAGTCTGAGTGACCTCCGGGAGCTGGTGATGGACAGGGAGGCCTGGCGTGCTGCTGGGGCGCGCGGGGCTCTCTCCCAGATCCTGATTCTTACATGGAAGAATCGGTGCACCTAAGCCAGACCAGGCGGCATCCCTACTCTGTTTCTGTGCGTCTGCCATCCAGTTCTTTGCACACCCCTTCCTTATCAATAGAAACCCCCTTGCTTAAGCAAGGCAGAGTCATTTCTGTTGCTGACAGCCAAAGAATCTTAAACAAGGGAATCCATGAGCTTTCTGTCACTGTATACCTGCCAAGGCCCTCAATCTGCCATGTTGATTATGGTCTCAGCAGCTGGTAGTGGGCTCTTAACTGCACATCAGGAAAACTGAAGACAGAGGCAGGAGAACCACCCAAACTCCTATTAAATGTGACTTAAAATTCACATTTGTACCTTCCTGTCTTTGTTCCACTAATTATGACCACATCAGAAATCTGGGTTTTATTTGATTTTAGGAAAAGTATAAAGAAAAACACTGCATAATTCGAAGGACAAATCAGAAAGCATGCGACTAAGCAGAAAAATTGGGAAACCTTCTATTCTAGCAGACAAGGAGAGCACAGTCATCTGCTTCCACCAGAAACAAACAAAACTCTCTTGTCTCAAATACATATTTGCATGGAGACTAAAGTGGGATGAATGAAGATGTAGGATGTTACAAATTTCTCTCTGACGCTTATATCTCTTGCATATGTACTTGGTATTTAAGGTCAGGGTCTCTGGAAGCACTTGATTTATTGAAGATGGGTTTCAGGACAAGAGGGAGGTGAAGGAAGCAAAACAGGGGAGGGGAAGGAGCTGAACAACCATGTTGTCACAGCTGGAGTTGGGCCTCAGCCTGATCTCTTGGGGAGCTCTGGACCGTGAATAAAATCACTGAGTTCAGGCACAGGGGGCTGGCCTTTTGAAACCCCATATCGAAGAGTCATTTGTGGTTCTCAGGCATTTCCAGAAGAGCAGGTGAATGCTCTGGAGCAGGGAGTTCTTAGCAGCCAACACTCACAGTAGCTGGGAGGCGGGGGCACCTGCTGGCCAGGGTGATCCAACAGCAGCTTCTGCACCTGGATGAGCACAGCTGGTGGCACTGTGCTTCCGTATTTACATTTGTGGTGGTGCTGGTGGTAGAGTCACTATGTTGTGTCTGACTTTTGTGACCCCGTGGACTGTAGTCCTCCAGGCCCCTCTGTCCATGGGATTCTCCAGGCAGTGATACTAAAAGGGTTGCCATTTCCTTCTTCAGGGGATCCTTCTGACCCAGGAATCAAACCTGGGTCTCCTGTATTCCAGACAGATCTTTACCCACTGAACTACAAGGGAATGCAATAAATAGTCCCAAAGTGCATATAACTTTAACACTAAATTATTTTGTAGGGCCAGATATTTCTATTTCTTTCTTTGCATACCTCAAAATATGCCTCCTTCATGCACTGGTTTTCAGATTGAGCAACGGTTGTTCAGTTGCTCAATCCTGTCTGACTCTTTGTGATCCCATGGACTGCAGCACGCCAGGCCTCCCTGTCCATCACCATCTCCCAGAGTTTGCCAAAACTCATGTCCATTGAGTCAGTGATGCTATCAAAACATCCCATCCTCTGCCATCCCCTTCTCCTCCCACCTTCAATCTTTCCCAGCATCAGAGTCTTTTGTAATGTGTCAATTCCTCACATTAGGTGGCCAAAGCATTGGAGCTTCAGCTTTAGCATCAGTCCTTCCAATTTATATTCAGGGTTTATTTCCTTTGGGATTGACTGTTTTGATCTCCTTGCTGTCTAAGGAACTCTCAAAAGTCTTCTTTAGCACCACAGTTCGAAGGCATCAATTCTGCGGTGCTCAGCCATGTACTGGTTACTGCCTGAGAAATCACCTTTCTCTGAAAACTTTGATTTTAGGGAAAATGCAAGGTCTTGCAGAGGAATCCTACCTTGAACATCTGAGTACACCCTACTGAGCAGCAGGGCTAGCTGCTGATAACGAGCTGAGTGGCCTGTGTTCTGGTTCTGCCTGTGTGCACCACAGCAACATGACCTTGCAAAAATGATGTACCCTTTCTGAGTTGTACCTTCTCCATTGATCAAAGTCGGGGGTCAGAGTAGATGAATTCTGAGTTACTCTTGAACTCTAAATATTTGTCAGCAGTGGATTTGATTTCTCATTTCATGCAACAAGGAGGCAGAGATAATTTTCTTGTTTACAAGGAACACGTTTTCATCTTGCAGCCTTAATACAAAAGCAAGAGAAAGAAATGTAATAGCACCAAGGTAACGGCTGCTCTGCTTTGTCTGGATTCAGGGTCTCCAGTATGACATATTGGATGTGTCAATGGAATGTGATTTATTTTGCTTCATAACATTTGGGAACAGATATTTGGTATTTCATCCAAGGAAAGCAATTTGCAGAAACCTTTTAGAAGGTGGCTGGAGCATCAGTAATCGCTGCCATTTCTTTATGCCAACATTTCCTTAAAGCCGCACAATCTTTCATTTTAATCACCCCTCTCAGCAGGCTCATTCTAGGGCTCCGGAGCCGGGCACCCACCCCTCAGAAATGAGGTTCTATTTTTAAAGTCCACCAGCCAACAAACTCCCTATTAATCGTGTGAAATCTGTTCAGATGGCTGCTCTTCTGGGTTCTCTGTGCCCCCGCCCCCTGCTCTCGGCGCCCCATCTGCACACCCCTCCCCGTGAAGATATTTTTAGCTCTTAGTTGCTACATCCTTGAGAATTACTAGGTGGATGCTGCACTTTCTTCTAAAGTAAACATTTAAGAGATTCAGATTTTCATTCCCTATGATTTGAGAAGATGAAGGATGCTGGTCCCTAATACAGGTGCCTAAAGAATTAATCTCAACTTTGAAGCTTTTGTCTGCCTTGTAATCCTTCTTTCTTACAAAGGGCTAAATACTCTGTTTACGCAAACCTTCTTGGGCTTTTCCTCACGTGAGTCAGCAGTCACTTTGACCCACGGTTCCCAACGATCTATCTCCAAGACGGCCTTGAGAACTAACTACCCTGGGAAGGGCATGTCTGGGCTCTCCCACTGCATGCATTTTCTCTAAGGGTTCAAATCTGAAATCAGTAAACGAATGTTTTGGTAAGACCACAGTGCTAGGACGTAGTAATTATAGCTTAAGACCACACCATGGTACCCCAGGAAGCTACAAGCATCAAAATATTTTCAAAGCATCTTCGGGAATTTCAAGAAATAATGTTTACATGAGTAAACATTATAAACATAATGCTTGTAAGAGTTTGGCTTAGCAAATGTGAATAGCTGTGCTCAACTGCCCACTCTCCGTAACAAAAACCATATTGTTTACCACATTATTACCTGTTTTGCTTTTGTGGGTTATAGGCTTTTGAAATGTTTTAAAATAGGTTTACTTAGATGCAAGGGCTTCCCAGGTGGCACTAGTGGTAAAGAACTAGCCTGAATGGAAGAGACATAAGATCCCCTGGAGGAGGGCATGGCAACCCACTCCAGTATTCTTGCCTGGAGAATGCCATAAGAGAGGAGCCTGGTGGGCTACAGTCCACAGGATGCCAAAGAGTCAGACCCGACTGAAGCAACTTAGCACACATGTATGCAGTTAGATGCCCATGGGAAAATATTCCTAAGCAAAAGGGTAAGCAGAGAAAAGTGTCCCTTGCCCAATCTCCTTTCTAATATGCATGTAAGTGTGTTTGTGTATGTTATATGTTATATATTATTTTGCACACCTATATATATATACACATTTATACACATGCACATATATAACGTGAATCTTCATTGTTTTGCCACAAATATTTTGTACATTGTTTTGGATCTTTTTTTTTTTTTTTTTTTTTCATTAAATACTTTATCTTAGAGAACATTTTGTATCAAAACATATTATCTGTCTCCTTTCTATAAATGACTGTGTCATGTTTTATTACCTAAATGAACCAGAATTTATTTAACAAATGCTGATAACTAGTTTCCAATTAGCAAGGAGATAATCTGAAAGAAAGAGGAGGTCTTCGTTCCACACAGGACTCTTCTGGTTACTTAGGGGAGATTTTGTGAGTTTCTGAGAATTCTATTTTAGGTTCGACCACAGCATCTTTCCCATTTCCTTTTATCTATGAAGTGAAGTGAAAGTGAAAGTCGCTCAGTAGTGTCCGACTCCTCGTGACCCCGTGGACCATACAGTCTATGGAATTCTGCAGGCCATAATACTGGAGTGGGTAGCCTTTCCCTTCTCCAGGGGATCTTCCCAACCCAGGGATTGAAGCCAGGTCTCCTTCATTGCAGGCGGATTCTTTACCAACTGAGCCACAAGAAAGGCCCAAAAATACTGGGGTTGGTGGCTTATCCCTTCTCCAGCAAATCTTCCTGACCCAGGAATCGAACCAGGGTCTCCTGCATCGCAGGCAGATTCTTTACCAACAGAGCTATCAGGGAAGCCTTTTATCTTTATGAAATATCAGCAAATTCAGGTGATTTCCATCTAGTAAATTTCCAAAATGCCTCCAAACAGTGGCATTCTCCATAAAGAAATAAATGACCCTCTGAACAGAAGACCCTGAATGTTTAGCTAAGTTGTGTTGGTGTCTCTGTTTTATGTTCCCAGAGTCTACATCTGACCAGTACAGAATTCTTCCATTTGTTCTTCTTGTTGACTTCCTGAGGTGTATTTTCTCTTGTCTGGACACTGTTCCATGAATCACAGGAGAGAGGTGTCCTCACAGAAGCCCTGGCATTTATCAAACAATGAGCAGGTAGAGGTAACAGGGTCAGGCACCCCTGCAGGAGCCTGGAAAGTGGGGTGGCTCTGATGACTCTGGGAGCTTGGGTGCCTGCTCTGACTGCCTGCATCATCTCCTACTTGGGGATAAAGTGAGAGGACTTGAGTGGAAAAGCACACCTGCCTGCCAAGTGACATTTTCTAAAGCGGCCTTGGCATCTGACCAGCTTTCCCTGCCCTGGTTTACAAAGGGAAATGAGGCCACTTCTTCCCTCGCATTTCCCTCAGAGGCTGGTGGTTCTGGAATCGTCTGTGAATCAATGTCTGGACTGACATATTTGGGGGAAGAGCATCCCCTACACACTGACAGATGGCTGGCACACCTGTTTTCCTGAGTCTCAGTTCAAAAAGAAATTCACCGTTTCACTTGTATAGGATTTCTGTGTCAGACTTTGCATCTTTCTTAGAGACTATGCTGAAAGATAAAACAAACCCCTGGAAACGTAAAATATGATAATCTTAAAATAATATATCTATCTTATTGTTTTGGGTGCTTTTGTTTCTTTTCTTAAATTAATTTGTGTTGGAGTGTAATCTCCACAGTATTGGTGTTAGTTTCACATATTCTCTTTCATCTTGCATCTCCATTTCTTCATGGTCAGTTTCTTCAGAAACTGGATTTTTCAGACTTGGATTTTTTTCTTTGACTGGGCCCTGTTTCCCTGTTTCTTCCTATCTTGTTATGTTTTGCTGTGACTTGCACATTTGAAAAGAGCGACCACTTTGGCCATTCTTTATGGGCTGACTTTGTGTAGGAAAAGACCTTCACTAATCAGACCAGCTAGAGATTCTGGGTATCTCCTAAGTTTTGTCTTGGTTTGCATCATCTTCCACAGGCTTGTGAGTATAATTTTCCAATTAGAGACGCTTGACTTGCTGGTTTCTGTTTTCTTTATTTTACTAACACAACAAACAAAACAGTTAAACAGTTTATCCATTTTTTTCCACCTCCAGCCCTCTGCCTCTGGCTACCACCAATCAGTTCTCTGTATCTATGAGCTTCACCTGTTTGTTATTTTGTTTGGTGTGTGTGTATGTGTATTTAGATTCCAGATATAAGAGAGATCATAGGGTATTTGACTCTCTCTGTCTGACTTATTTCACTTAGCATAATTCCCTTAAGTCCATTCATATTGTTGCAAAGGCAAGATTTCATTCTATCTTATGGCTGAATAATATTGCCTTGTATTCACACAGAGTTTCTTTATCCATTCCTTTCTCAATACACACTTCATAATTTCCATATCTTGGCAATTGTAAATAATGTTACAATAAACACGAGGGTTAATATATCATTTTTTAAGTAGTGTTTTCATTTTCTTCAGATAAATGCCCAGATATGGAATTGCTAGATCATATAGTAGTTCTACTTTTAATTTTGGGGTGGAATCTGCATACTGTTTTCCAGAGTGGCTGCACCAATCTACCCACCACTAGTGCATAAGGTTCCTTTTTCTCTGCATTCTTGCAGCAGTTACTGTTTCTTGTCTTTTCAATAACAGCCACTCTAACAGGTGTGGGATGATATTTCACTGTGGCTTTGATTTACATATCCCTGAAGAAGGAGACGTCAAGGCTGAATGTCACCAGAACAATGCAGAGACAAGAGAAATGGGAGAAGAAACACAAGGAACAAGAGCGGGAGAAAAAACCCAGAATGCAGATGACACCACTCAGGCAGAAAGGAAGAGGGGCAGCCCGAGAAGGAAAGGGAGAGGAAGGCAGCCACAAGAAAACGAAGACGCACGGTCCCATCACGCAGGGAAAGATGGGAAACAGGAAACAGTGTCAGACGCGGCCAATCCGAGAGGTGACTGCAGCCATGAAAGAGCGGGGGACACCAGAAGATCAGGAGCGCCGGGGCGGGCAGGCTCGTGGTATGGGAGGAGAGGGAGGAAGAAGGGAGCACAGAAGAGGAAGGGGGGCGAGAGGACGAGAAGAACAGTCAGAAGGGAAATCCGGAGGAAGGAAGAGCAGGAAAGAGGCACGGAAGAGAGAGAGAGAGGGGAGGGAGAGGGAGGAGGAGAAGGGGACGAAGAGGATGAGAGGGGAGGCACACGACTCAATGGATGGAGTTGAGTGACGGGAGGGATGGACAGGGAGGCGGGGGGGGGGGGAGCGGACCGACTGAGCTGACTGATCTGATGATTAGATTGAAATTTTTTTTCATGCACTTGTAGGCCATCTGTATGTGTTCTTTGGAAAATTGTTCAGATCTTCTGCCCATTTTTAAATTAGATCGTTTGCTGTCATGTTGTATGAGTTCTTTATATATTTTGGATATTAACCCCTTATGAAAGTGAAGTGGAAGTCACTCAGTTGTGTCGACTCTTTGTGACCCCATGGCCTGTATCCCACTGAGCTCTTCTGTCTATGGAATTCTCCAGGCAAGAATAGTGGAGTGGGTTGCCATTCCCTTCTCCAGGGGATCTTCCTGACCCAGGGATCAAACCCAGGTTTCCCTCATTGCAGCCAGATTCTTTACCTTCTGAGCCATCAGGGAAGCCCTTATAAGATATATGATTTACAAAATTTTCTCCCATTCAGGACTTGCCTTTTTACTTTGTTGGGGGTTTCCTTTGTTGTTCAAAAACTTTTTAGCTTGATGTTGTCCCAGGTGTTTAATTTTGTTTTTGTTACTTTTGCTTCTGCTGTTATGCAAAAAATCATCACTTAAAACCTATGTCAAGGACGTTACGCCTAAGGTTTCTTTTAGGAGTTTTATGGTTTCAGGTCTTACGTTCAAGTCTTCAACTCATTTTGAGTTAATTTTTGTGTATGCTTTATGATAGTGGTCCAGTTTGATTCTTTTGCATATGGCTGTCTGATTTATTGAAGAGAATATTCTTTCCCCATTGTATATTCTTGGCTACTTTGTTGTAAGTTATAGGTTTATTTCTGGATTCCCTATTTTGTTCCATTATCTATGTGTCTTTTTATGCCGATAACATACATACTGTTTTAATTACTAGAGCTTTATATTCTAGTTTGAAATTAGGGAGCTTGATGCTTGTAGCTTTGTTCTTTTTCAAGTTTGCTCTCTCTCTTTGTGGTTTGATTACTTTCTTTTGTGAAAAGGAATATTTATATTTTTTTCTCTATATCTTTCAGTATTTACTATAGGTTTTTGCTTTGTGGTTACAGATGTTACAGGAAGGGGGACCCTTCCAGGGCCTGAAACTGGGTTCTTGTCTAACACTCAGAAATGAATTGTCTAACTGGGTTATTGTCTAACAGTCAGAATGTGAGGAGACACATGTGCTGACAAAGCAAGAGACTTTATTGGGAAAGGGCACCTGGGTGGAGAACAGGAGGGTAAGGGAACCCAGGAGAACAGCTCTGCCACGTGGCTTGCAGTGTTAGGTTTATGGTGATGGGATTAGTTTCTGGGTAGTTTTTAGCCAATCATTCTAACTCAGAGTCCTTCCTGGTGGTGCACGCCTTACTTAGCCAAGATGGATGCCAGAGAGGATTCTGGAAGGTGGTCTGACATGTGGTGTCTCCTTTTGACCTTTCCTGAACTCTTCCGGTTGGTGGTGGGTTATTAGTTCCGTGTTCCTTACCAGGACCTCCTGTCATAAAACAACTCATGCAAATAGTTACTGTGGTGCCTGGCCAGGGTGGGTGGTTTCAGTCAGTGTGCTTCCCCTAACAATTCCCTGTTAAGAGACTTCATACACAAGATTCTTCTTGGGAATTGGGGCGGAGGTCTCTTTCTTCTGTAACTTCTTTCTGCTGTGCATTGGTGTAGGCCTGCCTAGCAGAGCAGAAGTCTCTCTATCTGATCTAAGTCAAGGTATTTTTTTGCCTGAAACCAGCACTCACCCTTGTAATAACAGCAATTCAGTCTGAAACTGTTGGCCCCTCTCAGAGATGAAATAGGGGCCAAACAGGAGAACTAACAGGATGGTCATCACTGGCCCCTAGAAACAGAAGGCAACATTTGGGGTGAGAGCTGCAGGGTTTGTGACCTTTTTTAATTGGTTCATGGTGAGGCAACAGAACTGTGCTCCAGGAATCTTGTGTTTAGTCTGAAGGTGCCATCCTCCACCTGGGTGGGGGCTCCAGTTCAGTAGAAGAACTCAAAGACATTGTTATGCTTTTTTTTTTTTTTTTTGAGTAGGAACCAGGACCCTGTCTCAAAGCTGTACCATTACTTGATTGTTTCTCATCCATTTTTGTATCCCCTCCCTTTTCTGATTAGCAATTGTTTGAACCCACTCTTTGGAATTCAGGGAAGGTGAAGGAGGCTGAATGAAGCCTATATCCTACAGACAAGAAATGGAGAACACAGAACAGATCTGTATTCCAGAGCCCCACAGAGTCCTGCTCAGTTTTAACTTAGGGAACTAGGCAACTGTGACTGTGGTGACTTCCTGTCAAACGGGGCATAGTACTGCTTCAGCTTGGAGAATAGACACTGAATTGGAAGTATTCCTGAGTTCCAAGTCCTAGATTTGAGTCTTGTATGATTAAAATCTCAATCCCTTAGTCTGCCATTTTGGTGTAACAGACCTAATTAGAAGTAGTTGGAGGAGTGATAACTGGAATTTTAATAGACAAAATAAATCTCATTTCTTTTTAGAAGAATAGGCCTAAAACCCAGTCTGGACCTGGCACTTCAGGGAGACTTCTAGCCAGGTAACCAGTTGCTTAGTTTTATAAAAAATAAGATTGCAGTTATTAGCTTCCAGCAGACAGTGTTTTGAGAATGGTGGCATCCAAGCCTGACATGACTCAGAAAACTCAAGTGTTTAGCAATACAAGGTCTAATCTGAAATTACATTCATAGTATCACCTAGTTATTTCCCAGGATGTCTGAACCATAGCTACTCTATTTTTACTTTTAGTCACAAAATTTTCTTTAGTAGCCAAAGCAGGTGTCACCATTAATGATGTTAGTGTTTCTCTAGGTATAAGAAGATGCAAGAATTGAACTCATAAAATCTTCTCCTGAAAAGATCTAATTATCTGAAGGCTTATTCTGCCAGTTTTTTCCAGAGCACAGAGTGCCTCTTTCCTGATTTTCACCCTCAACTCCTTTCAGAGGAGTTGAATGGTAGGCAGTTGCAGTGACCATGATTTAATCTTTGTAGATGTAGATGGCAAGTGTCAGTTTTCAGTTGGCAGAGCCCTTTTTTTGCTCATAAACTTGACCATGATTTTGAGGAGGGCATTTCATGACCATTTTATCCCATGGTGCTGAGAATATCCATTCTCAGGTTTGGCAAATATTTTGTTGACAGGCCACTTAATATGCTATTACTGGACTAGACCATAAAACAGTATCCACAATTCTCTGGACCACCTGTCTTACTAGCCTATTGGCCCAGGAAAAACATTCCATCTTATTGCTTCTTCCCATATCTAGAGTTACACTGTTACCATCATCGATCTCATATGGAACTATATATTATCAGAGGCCTCAGTCACACATTTGGCAGTGTAAGAAACAGCAATTTTGTAAGACAGGTGAAATACAAATAACATAGCCAGCAGTATTAGTAAAGTCACAAGTAATACAAGAACTTTTGTTAGATGTAGCCCAGGATATCCCAGGTCATCTGACTTAGTCTATTCTGTACGAGTCTTTATCTTCCAGGGAAATTATATATTGGCACTGTCTATAAAGCACATAGCCCAGTTTCCTTGTGTTACTAGACTGATTATCCTTAGTATGATTTAATTGTTTCCAACATAGAGGAGACTTTAAACCTAAATTACCATAGCCTGGTGTTATCTATATAAATCCATCCCATAATTGTGGGAGATTGTTTTATTCTTTGCTGAAACTTTGCTTGTTGCTCTGATTGAGCTTGAGTAATAGAAGAAAACTCAAATTTTTGGCCAGATTCAGAGCAGGCAGTATTAATTGGCCCATGAGGGAATCCCACCCAGTAATATCAATAGTGACCTGAATATGAATATAATTTTTTTAAGTAAATTTTCTTAGAGCCAACCAGTTAGAACCTTGTAGTAGAGAAATTTACCAAGGTAACCCAGAACTAAGCACATGTAATTGGCCACAAACCCAACAATTGGATTGATTTCTAAAACTAGCATAAGATCAGGCCTATGATAGAAAAGCATTTGATGTGTATGCAAAAGTCTAAGAAGTCAAGAAAACATTGTAAGTGATCATACAAATCAGGTCCAGCATCTTGGATAAGCTGTCTACCTCTCATGTCATTGTCTTCTCATCCTCGTGTTGTCTGAGTACCATTTTAAGGTGGATCAGGTCAGCTGTCTTCTCTATAGATCAGTCCAGTGTAGGTGCCTTTGGAAGTGGGAACTAATCTGAGTCAATTTCCCTTCAGTTTCCTTGTGCATGAGCTAGTTAAGAGTACCTGATAAAATAGTCCTTCCATCCAAGTTGGAGACAGTCCCTTAAATCATGTCTTTTTCCAGTCCTGGTTGCAGGTCATGAGGCATCTGATCTTCATCCAAAGACATATTACTGAGATAAGCTTCAGAAACAAATTTAGGGTGTTCTTTGAGAATTCAATTAAATTTTACATTAATATCACATAACAGCAAAGAACTATCCAAGAAATGAGTCTTACTAGATGCAGACCTCCATTAACAAACTGGGATTTAACATTTATTGAAACATCTTTTTCTCCCTAAAATTACCCTCATTTTTATCAAATATAACCAAATTGAGGCTAGTTTATTTGCAAAATAGTTCTGCTCTTACTAATTTTGGCCTGATGATTTATATAACCATAATTGATCATAGACTTTTGTGCTGAAACATTTATAGAGTCTCAAATTGAACTTTTAAAATAAAACAGGGCTGGGAAACTCACACCAAAGGCTTATCATAGATTTTGCCTAACAAATCTAGCTGACTTCTTCCTTTTTTAAGGTTTCAAAAATTCCTTGAGATTTTTGTACCTGTTAGTGAGATATCCTTCCTAACTCATTTGATAAACTTACTGGAAATCTAAGAGTTTCCAATTTCTGGAGCAGTCAGATAGAGAGAAAATATAATTGTTTTGTTTATAACATAGAATTTTACCAAATTGTTGTCATAATTAGTTTGAGAGGAAGGTTTTCCCTCCTCCTGGAAAATATAAGATTCAAACCCATAATTTTTCAGATAGAAACCATAAAAGTTGTAAGGATATTCGCTGGCTCATTCGGTCCTTTTGTTCACCTTTGTGGCGTCATCAGATTTCTATTAGAATACCAGGACATATCAAAATGTTAAGAACTCCATATAATTTCTAGGATATCTATGTTAGTAATATTTACCATACATTATAACATGAGAGGATTTATTACTCATTTGATAATACTTTTCATGTAATTTAACCAACCAAATAAACACAATTAGTTTAATATCTCTTTGGGATGTTTCTAGGGGCCTTCTGAAGCACCCCAAAGTTAGCTAGAGGTCAAAGGAAATTTAATAGAATTCAATTTAGGAAGCTTTGTCAAAAAGATCATTTAAAAGGGTTTAGAACATATAGTCAGATTTAGTCAATGTTGATGGGTGTATCATTTAGCTTGTTGATATGTCACAATGTGGGTAAATACTGAGGCTCCAGGTCTAGTGAAAGTCTACTCTGCTATCTTGGACCTAGTTGGCTCTAAGCAGTTTTCCTATGGCTGTGTCATTCCTAACAAAATCCATTTATCTAACGAATTGTAATCCAATTTTAGAAAATCCTGACCATTCTTAACTCTTTTTAGTACTCTCTTTTTTTTTCCCCCTGAAAACACACTTCCTACTTTCCTCTAGTAACCAAGAACTAACTTTTATATTAGCACTTTATAGATTGGTGAGCATGAATACCAGTGATAATTTCTGAAACCCTTGCTTTCTTAGAACATTTTAGGATGGCACCAAACATTGTTCATTTATAGTCCCAAATCTCTTTAGCGTGGTTAGTTTTTCTATAAAAGGAAATTAGTGTTTAGTAGTAAATGTTTCAAAATCTTATTTTATTTGGAAATGACCTAACTATTCAATAGACTTTCAACACTTAGTTTAGCATAACCCTTAGAAATTCAGGTTACCCCATTCTGGAGAGAATATTTTAGTCAGACATTTCTAAAGCATAATTATTCTTAATAGAGTTTATCTAAAAGCTCATATGTCATTTATATTTTTGTAGAAGTTTCTTCACTCAAGGTAATTTCCTTGTTGACAAACTTGTAACAGATATGATGATATTTAACATATATTAAACCTAGGTACAATGAAAATATTCTACTTAATGTTGATTATTCTAAGGCATGTATATATTAGATAGGTCAACAAACAAACATTAATATTAGGTATTTAATACTGAATATTTCCCAGTTCACATGAACCTAGAATTTATTGTTTAATTTAGAATTACTTGATTTGTTAGCACTTAGTTTTCTTTAAGCCAGTTAAATAGAGTTTATTTACAAATTAACCTCAAAAATATTACCCAGAGACAAAGACATACCAAGACATATTTAGACAGACACAAAGCAAAATCTAAGCTTAGTCATGAATTAGATATTACAATGTAAAATCTACTAGTTTATAAAAAACAGTTGGAATAAATAAAATTTTTAAAGGCTTTCCCCCATTTTCCCTCAGTCTCAGAAGGTGGAGATGGTCTAGATAAGTGTTCCTGAGAGCAGAGCCAGGGCACAGGGAAAGAAAATCAAGTTCTAACAAAATGGCAGCAGGTCTAAACCAAATGGTGGCCAGACAAAGCAAAATGGCCATCAAGAATCACAACACAGGACACAGAGTTAAAACACACACAGATCTTGCAGTCTTCATCAGACAGTCCCTTAAATACAAGGATACAGTCGCTCAGAAAACCTATAGAGACACAGAGCTTCAGATCCAAGTACTAGCAGAGTAAATGAAAATATCTCTGATCTTCGAAGATTTCAAAGGGAGGAAAGGAAACCAGGCTGAAAGAAGAAGGGGGAGGAGGTGGGAGAGAGGGGTGAAAGGGGTGGCCTTACAGACGTCTCCTGCCACCTGCAGATACCCAGGCATTACGGGACTTTACCCTGGGCCTCCAGAGATGGGAGACTGGAACTTGGCCCTACTAGAAACCAGACCAGACCAGAACCAGAATTCAAGTTCTCTGCCAAAAGGAGGTGATCAGTCTCCAATCCTCAGCCCGGAGGCCCTTCAACCAGATTCCTGCTTCCAGGACCTGGGGACTAAAAAAAGGGGAGGATAGGAAGGGACAGGGAAGGCAATGGCACCCCACCCCAGTACTTGCCTGGAAAATCCCATGCTTCCAGGACCTGGGGACTACAAGGAGAAGGAAAGGCACCAGGGGGAATCTCAGGGACAGGGTTCCATCTATGGGCGCAGAGGAAAGAGAGAGGCAGCAGCAGGAAGGGTTAAGGAGAGAAAGAGAGGGCAGGGGAGAGAGGTAAATAAAGTCTCTTGTTCCTTACCGGTTGGGGCACTCTGGCCAGTTGTCCGTGTCAGGAGGAGACCAGGGACCAAAAGGTCCCAGTTGTGGACACTGGGTCTGGCCCATTGGCACACAAGTTGGTCCCTGAGTACCCCGAGTGGTCAGGATGTCAGTCTCAGTGAAGAAGAGTCCCGCCAGAGTTGCCATTTGTTGCAGGAAGGGGGACCCCTTCCAGGGCTTGAAACTGGGCTCTTGTCTAACACTCAGAAATGAATTGTCTGAGGAGACACATGTGCTGACAAAGCAAGAGACTTTATTGGGAAAGGGCGCCTGGGTGGAGAGCAGGAGGGTAAGGGAACCCAGGAGAACTGCTCTGCCACATGGCTTGCAGTCTTGGTTTTATGGTGGTGGGATTAGTTTCCAGGCAGTCTTTAGCTAATCATTCTGACTCAGAGTCCTTCCTGGTGGTGCACACCTTGTTCAGCCAAGAGGGATGCCAGAGAGGAGGATTTTGGGAGGTGGTTGGACATGTGGTGTCTCCTTTTGAACTTTCCTGAACTCTTCTAGTTGGTGGTGGGTTATTAGTTCCGTGTTCCTTACCAGGGCCTCCTGTCATAAAACAACTCATGCAAATGGTTACTGTAGTGCCTGGCCAGGGTGGGTGGTTTCAGTCAGTGTGCTTCCCCTAGCAATGAGGCTTATGTATAACAAACTTACATCTATATTAATTTGTTTTAAGTTCATAACAACTTAAGTTTGACCCCATTCTACAGATCAACACTTTTACTTTCTTTTACATTTTATGTTTTTGATGTCACAGTTTATTCCTTTTTATCCTCTGCAACTTTTAAGTATTGTAGTTACAGTTATTTTTACTACTTTTGTTTTTTAACATTTATATTAACTTTATAAGTAATTAACCCACTGCCTTTACTATATATTTACCTTTCAAGTGAGATTTATTCTTATTAGTAATTAGTGCCCATTCTTGTCAGCTTAAATAAATTTTCATAACATTTCTTGTAATAACACTTAGTGGTGAGCAACTCTTTTAGTTTTTGGTAATCTGGAAACTCTTTATCTCTGTCTTCAACTCTGAATGATCACTCTGCCAAGTAGGGAATTCTTGGTTGGAAGTGTTTTCTTTTAACATTAAATATATCATGCTACTCCATTCTGGCCTACAAGGTTTCTTCTGATAGTCTGTGGGGTTTTCTATGTATAAAACAAATCATTTTTTCTCTTGCTGCTTTTAAAGCGTGTCTTCTTTTTCTTTAACTTTTGATATTTTAATTGCAACGTGTGTCTTGTGTTTCTTTTCTTGTCATTTTTCTCCCTCTGGTGCCTGTCTTCAAGTACTGGAGGTTCTCTGGTTTTGCAACAACCAAGGGGCTTTCTTTTTTTTTTTTTCCTCCAAAGTCCCCAAACATCCAAGATCTGCATCAGTACTCAGTGCTGGACATATATTCCACTTCTTTTCCTCCTCCTCCATCTACAGAGAAACCATGAATGAACTGGACATTTACTCACAGTTGTGCTGAGCTGTGCTCACTTGGGCAAGATGACACATGGGTGAGAAATAATGGATTTTCTAACTCATTTCAACGCAGCTTTGAGCACATTGCCTCAGGTGCCGCAACTTCTGAACTGGTTTCTTGAGTTCTCATAAAGGCTTTTGGACCGTATGTTATTGTTAAGTCAGTGTCTCTGTGAGAGAGCAAGGTCTGGGACTTCCTAGATTGTCTTCTTGCTCTACAGACAAACTTTTAAAAGAAATAATTCTGTGACGGTAGAAAGAGAAGGGAAATAGCTGGAAGCTATGAAGACAAGAAAGTATTTTTTAAATGTAACAGGTACTAGTTCATATCACATGCTGATGAGAATAAATCAATTGCGATCAAAAGACTGATGATCCTTTGTGCTAGACATAAGGTTTTCAAATCTTCATGTGCATTAGGAACAAACTGCCAGGTTATTAGGACCCATAGTGCTGAGCTCCATCCCAGAGTTTCTGATTCAGTAGATCTGGGATGTGGCCTTAGAATTTGCATCTCTAATAGGTTCACAAATAATGATGATATAGCTGGTCTAGTGACTGCATTCCCAAGTCTACGACTCTAGAGAAAGAAGGGAACATCGTCACTGAGAAAAACAGAGGAGCTTAGATGCAGAAAATGTGGATTTTTTTTTCTCTTGGTTTTGCTGTCTTGGGAACATTGAGGGTTGATATTGGTCAATCAATGTCAGTCAGTCAACCAACATAATTGGTACGTTTAGTCATGTGGTTATAGAAAAGCTAGGATAAATAGGGAGAGTAGTCACTCAACACATTTCTCCTCATTGTCTCTGTCACTGGTGTCTGTTCTCACTTCTCTTTCCACATAGACACATAACACAAGGACATTTGCACATTTCCCACCACCTCAGTTCACCCTCAGCCACAAGACACTCCTTTTTGTTTTGCTCAGAGTCCTCGCTTCTCTTTCACAGTGTTTTTCAGATGTCCCTGAAGTCCTGTTTTCTCCTCAGGTAGCAATTTGGAACAGATGTAGTGATTTCTCTGACAGGATCACTAAGAGTTGAGAGGCACTCCAGGGACATGGATCTCATCAGCTTGTCAGTGGAGATTCCAGCACTGGCCGTGTTTTAATTTCTGTAGCAATTCACACATCAGGGAAACCAGGCCCCCAGTAAGCTCAGTGAAGCTCAAAGTTTCAAAAACATGGCAACAGCCCAGCAGGGGTTTTGACAGAACTGAATATTGCCTTCTCAATCCACCACAGGATGATTATGTTACACACACACACACACACACACACACACACATGCGCGCGCGCGCTAAATAACTAAGCACAGTAACGTGATGTGCAAAGAAAAATGTCAAAATTTTCACACCTTAAAACTTATCAGGGGAAAGGTTTTTATAGATGGAAAATCAGCAACTTTTGGCTAAAAAAAAATATAATCTCTCTATACAAGCTGCATCTGTTCAGGCGTCTGTCTTTCTTCTCTCGTCAGATCTGCTTGAGCTGAAATTCCCAATATGTTAAACTCAAATTCAAGTTCTTTTAGGGTCTGAGAGGATGGAATGTACTGAACACCCAGGCACAGTGAATTGAAGTGGAAATGAAAGGAAATCCATCTTGAAGACTTTTTTCCCTCCCTCTCCCCACCCTTTGATGTGAAGAAAGAAGCTCAGCTTCTCAGGTGGTGATAATGGAATTTCTTTTTCATTCAGATTCTTCATCCTATAATCCAACTGTGTCTTGATCCTTCCTACTTTCTTTATACCCTCTGCTCTAGGCCTGAAGCCCCACACAGGGAAAACCAGCATTAGAAAGAGCAAAGCAAAACAAAGTGCCTCAGGTCAAAATGAAAACAAACAGAAAGCTGTGGGGTAAAGTGGGTGAGGGGAAAAAGCAATAAAATCTTTTTCATAGGGCATCTTATTATATCGACTGTTTTCTAAAATATATCTCAAACATTTTTTTATTTGCAAAGGAAAACATAGTATAAATAATAACAATTAATTATTGTACAAAGCATTAAATATAATTATAAAATCTGACTCAAGCATAAACTATATTTGAATTATTAAGTATTTATATTATAAACTATAATATTTATATTGTTATATTTTATATCAGTCAATTATATATCAATTATAAAATATATTCAAGGATATGTGATAATATTAAATAAAATAACTAAAAGAAGTACTTAATGGGGTTTGCAGGTGGCTCAGCAGTAAAGAACCCACCTACCAATGCAGGAGATCTTAAGAGACGTAACTTCAATTCCTAGGTCAGAAAGATCCCCTGGAGAAGAAAATGGTAATCCACTCCAGAATTCTTGCCTGGGAAATCCCATGGACAGAAGGAGACTGACAGGCTACAATCCATGGGATCTCAGAGTCTGATACGATTAAGCAACTGAATACACACAAAAGAAATACTTAAAATCAGTCATAGAATGTTAAAGTTGAGTCTTAAGCAGTCATTCTGAATTTATTATTGGACTTAAAAAAAATCTTATCTCTTTTCCCATGTAAGAGTTATACTCCTATATAATGATCATACTCCTGTATAATGACCTAGAATATAGTCTTTATGAGAAAAATAAGAGCTTTTAAAGGATAACTTGGGAGACAAGTTTCAGTTCTTTTCCTAAATTTTAGCATTACCAATATTTCTAATGTTAACATTTTCAGGAGAATTGAGAGATCAATTTAGATCAAACAAATTTGGAATTTTTTGAAAATTAGAAACAATATAAACTCAGGTTTTTATCATCAAGTCTCTATTATATACTATATACTGAAGAATTGATGCTTTTGAACTGTGGTGTTAGAAAAGACTCTTGCAAGTCCCTTGAACTGCAAGAAGATCAGACCAGTCAATCCTAAAGGAATTCACTCCTGAGTATTCACTGGAAGGACTGATGCTGAAGCTGAAACTCCAGTACTTTGGCCATCTGATGCGAAGAACTGACTCACTGGAAAAGACCCTGATGCTGGGAAAGATTGAAAGCAGGAGGAGAAGGGGATGACAGAGGATGAGATGGTTGGATGGCATCACCAACTCGACAGACATGAGTTTGAGTAAACTCTGGGAGATAGTAAAAGACAGGGAAGCC
This sequence comes from Tragelaphus eurycerus, assembly GCA_935064755.1. Classification (NCBI taxonomy): domain Eukaryota; kingdom Metazoa; phylum Chordata; class Mammalia; order Artiodactyla; family Bovidae; genus Tragelaphus; species Tragelaphus eurycerus. The sequence continues at coordinate 882,935 of CAKXYN010000244.1, forward strand.
TGGCGTGCTGCAGTCCATGGGATCGCAAAGAGTCAGACACAACTGGACGGCTGAAATGAACTGATCTACTATATAAAACTCTGTGCAAGGCACTGAAACGGAAAGAAATATAGACCCTGGACCTGTTTCATCAGGGCATTTGTAGTCTAGTTCATCAGACCATATGATGCCATCTGTTGCTATGGACAATTTATGTTAAAGCCCATCAGTGGAAAGTGAGGTCACTACCAACTGGAGTAGCAAAGAAATAGCTTTGTGGGAAACATGAAATTTGAAGGTGTTGAAGTACAGCTTAAATGGATGGAGAGAAAGAAGTAGGAGTGGCAATTCAGGTGGGTAAGAGGAAAAGCAAAAATTAATAATGACTTGGAAGATGTTAGAAGTTAAAAAAGAAATCTGTAAGCTGGAATCGAAATTGATTTTGTGAGAGGTCAGGATCCAACTCTCTCATTAGAATGATAAGGAAATGGAGATGAGAGAATGGAGGTGAGTCAAGTGACTTGCACAACAGAACTTCATATTAACTAATATGAAGTTAATAAGGCCAGCTACTATTATTAATACTTCATATTTCAAAGAGCTCCCTACTTTTTAATTCTAAATTCGGCTTATAGGTGCATTTTATACTACTTTGCAACAGGAATGGGAAATAGATTTAATTTCAGCTGTTGATTACATTTGATGGCACCCCACTCCAGTACTCTCAATCCCATGGATGGAGGAGCTTGGTAGGCTACAGTCCATGGGGTCTCTAAGAGTCAGACACAACTGACTGGCTTCACTTTCACTTTTCACTTTCATGCATTGGAGAAGGAAATGACAATCCACTCCAGTGTTCTTGCCTGGAGAATCCTAGGCATGGGGGAGCCTGATGGGCTGCTGTCTGTGGGGTCGCACAGAGTCAGACACGACTGATGCAACTTAGCAGCAGCAGCAGCAACAGCAGCAAGCATCTGCTTAGATCTCTGTTAAGGATTCTGAGGCAACATCTGAGCTTTGGTTGAACTGGTGGGAGATCTGTGCTTGATTATCAGTATCTGTCATGGACAAGGAAGGGGGAAGCTATGGCAGGTATGCTCTACATTTACTTTCTTGCCAGTGGGATCCTGGGCAGGACCCTGATGGCAGAGTGCAAATAGTAGCTATTGAGAGCAGGTCTCAGATACAGAAGGAAAGAGTTTAGTGCTTTATTGCGAAGACAGGAGACAGAAGTATGATAGGGGAGCAGATTCTGGAGAGATAACCACCTCCGGTTTTCTTACCAAGTCCTGAGAGAGAATAGAAGATGGTGTTGTTACTAATGGGATATTTACATATCACTTGTCAGTTTATCTGGCAAACTTGTCAGTTGTCAAGTTTACATCACTTGTCGGTTCTAGGGGCTTCCTTGGTGGCTCAGATGGTAAAGTGTCTGCCTGCAATGTGGGAGACTAGGGAGACCTGGGTTCAGTCCCTGGGTTGGGAAAATCCCCAGGAGAAGGAAATAGTAACCCACTCCAGTACTCTTGCCTGGATAATTCCATGGACTGAGGAGCCTGGTAGGCTACAGTCCATGGGGTTGCTAAGAGGCGGACATGACTGAGCAACTTCACCTTCTGTCAGTTTACAAGGCATCTTCATATTCATGGTTTCATTTGATCCTTAAAAAGGTCAATTATTAATGCCAGAATCCCCACATTACAAATGGAGAAGCTGATATTTAGAGAGAAAATATCCATTTACCATGAAGCTACAAAGAGATGAAAAATAGAATGACTTCTTGACACTCTGACCTGCTTGTTTATGTTCACTTCCTGTTTATTCATCAGGCTGCAGGCCATGAGGGCTCTGGAGCCTGGTCGCTCGCCTTCAGTCCTGCTTCTCCACTGATAGGCGAGTCCTCAGTTCTGAAATCCTCCTGAGTCAGTGCTTCCTCATCTGTGAAGGGAGATGGAAGTAGCCCTGACCACTCAAGGGTGTGAGGGGGCCCGCTGGTCAGTGGCCTGGCGGAAAGTGAGTTTAACACTTGAGCTAGCTTTTATTATTATCTTGTTCACTTATTGTGCCTGTAGTGATCTGTTTTGCTCTCCTACAGATAATTTTTTTTTTTTTTTCATTTAAACAAATTTTCTGATTCTCAAGGTAGTACATATGTACTGGGAAAAACTGAAAAGAATTGGAAAACTGAAGTAAATAGATTTTTTAAATGTGCTTAATTCTCTAACATGTACATTTTGGTCTAAATGAGGTAAGGACGTTTGGGCAGACTGTAGACTGGGAATTAGTCATGGTAATGAGGAAAAGTATTTTCAAACAGACTCTATGAGGCATGAACTCAGAGGCTGAAGTTGGAAATGTGAGATCTCAGTTGATTCTTCTGAAATTTCCTTTTCTCAGATTTTTTAAAGTTTATTTATTTTTAATTGGAAGATAATTGTTTTATAATGTTGTGTTGGTTTCTGCTGTATATCAACATGAATCAGCCATAAGTATACATATGTTGTCCCCCTCTTGAACCTCCCTACCACCTCCCACCGCATCCTTTATGTCAGACCTTTATGCCAAGAGAATTGCCATAATTCTATGCATCTAGGGCTACTTTTTGATGGTGACTCAGTAATACTGCTTTATACAGTATAGCTAACTTAAGCTGTTACAAAGGCATCCAGAAGAAAATGTTCCTTTTAACTTCACAATATTTTGAGGATGATTCTGAAGAATTCCTCTCATGCTTGCTAACCTGGTCATCTACCCATGCATATGGTCAACTTGGCTGAAACTAGAGTTTAATTGAGTTGTTCAAAAAGTGAAGCCTGTTGAATTACTGAGCACTCATAGCAAAAGCTTCACCTGCCACCCTTTTAACAGGTTCATGTGTGTGCTTTGCAGCCAATATTTTATATGATGAAACAACTACTTCTTCCAGTCATCATATATCATCAAAACTAAGACAGCATCAGTTGTAAGATTCACCACTATTTAATAGGCTATTAAGAAAACACTGCCAAATAATTTTGAGACAATCAATTTTAAGATGCATGCCAATTTCAGAGAGGTTAAAATTTGAAAAATGATCATTTTAGAACTGATGAAATGCATAAAGTGTTTTATACATTGGGAAGAAAGTAGGGACAACATTTGATCATTTGAAGCTTGTATAGATCTTTCCTCACTTTACACTTGATGTCCAGCTTTCCAGTATTGTTGTTGTTCAGTCACTAAGTTGTGTCCAACTCTTTGTGACCCCAGGGACTGCAGCACACCAGGCTTCCCTGTCCTTCACTATCTCTTGGAATTTGCTCAAACTCATGCCCATTGAGTTGATGATGCCACCCAACCAGCTCTTCCTCTTTTGCCCCCTTCTCCTCCTGCCCTCAATCTTTCCCAGCATCAGGGTCTTTTCCAATAAGTCACTCTTCACATCAGGTGGCCAAATTGTTGGAGCTTCAGCTTCAATATCAGTCCTTCCAATGAATATTCAAGGTTGATTTCTTTTATGGAGGTTTGATCTCCTTGTTGTCCAAGGGACTCTCAAGTGTCTTCCTCAGCACCACAGTTTGAACGCATCAATTCTATAGTGGTAAACTTCCTTTATGGTACAACTCTGACATCCGCACATGACTACTAGAAAAACAATAGCTTTGACTATATGGACTTTTGTCAGCAAAATGATGTCTCTGCTTTTTAATATGTTGTCTAGGTTGGTCATAGCTTTTCTTCCAAGGAGCAAGCATCTTTTAATTTCATGGCTACAGTCACCATCTGCAGTGATTTTGGGGCCCAAGAAAATAAAGTCTGTCACTATTTCCATTGTTTCCCCATCTATTTGCCATGAAGTGATGGGACTAGATGCCATGATCTTCATTATTTGAATGTTGAGTTTTAAGTCAGCTTTTTCAGTCTCCTCCTTCACTTTCATCAAGAGGCTCTTTAGTTCCTCTTCGCTTTGTGGTATTAGGGTGGTATCATCTGAATATCTTCTGTTGTAAATTGTCTTACTTAAAAGGGATCCATGAATAGGAGGGCACATGGAGAACCTTTATCATTATCCAATTCACAAGTTCGTGCTACTGGGAAGGACCACCTGCAAGAAGTGTTAAACATGCCCAGCAGCTGAAAACAGAACTCCCTTTTGTGATTCTCAATCACCAGATGTCACATTAAGATAAACAAGTTACATCACACACACAGGCGTAAAATGAACAGAAAGGAAGCATTGTTGAATATATCTAGAGGGATAATCTGCTGAGAGTGATTTCTATCTTGTCTGAGTGGCTAGGAGAAAGAGGAAATGAACTACCCCTTCCCCTACTTTACATGTCTATGATGGTTATTTTATGTGTCAATTTAACTGGGCTAAGGAATGCCCAGGTAGCTGGTAAACATTATTTCTGAGTGAGGGTGTTCTTGAAAGAGTCAGTCCTTCATAATAAATCCCTTTCTGTATGTCTATGTGTGCTATTGGTTCTGTTTCTCTGGAGAACTTGACAAAAAACAGAAGACCTTGTGCTGGTGGGTGGATCGCATCTTTGGGCATCAGGAAGCAAGATAAAGAAAACCTCTACCTGGGATTATGTTGGGAAGATTGGGCTCATCCTGAAGGTAAGCTGATGTTTTGGGAGTAGGACAGTTGCGTGCTGAGAAGTTGTGTAATGTTGCAAAAGAATATGTGTGATTGTTTACATTGCCATCCATGCCCTTTGCTGACTCTGCATGATTTTACTTTGCATCTGCACCTGATTTCCACTTCTTGACTCTGGCCTGTTTGCATGACTTGCTGTGACTAATAGGATGTGGCAGAAGTGACAGTGAGCTGGTCCTGAGCCTGGCCCTCAAGTGACTTTGCACAATGCCACTTGTTCTACTGGCATCCCTGTCACATGAATACTCTTGAGATAACCTGTTGAAGGCTGAGAGAACTCATTTCATGTGGAGGAGATAGAAATCGTTCCAGTTGTCCCAGCTGAAGCCACAGAAATAAGATATTCATCCAGGATCAGCTAAAGCTCCTATGGTTGAGCTCAGGTACACGAGGGAACACAGCAAGACCAAAAGAACCACCCAGCTAAGCCCAATCCAACCTGATAACATACAGACTCCTACACAGAATAAATGATCATTGTTTTAAGGCACTTCAATGGTTTGTTATATAGCAGTAGCAGGGTTGAAGAGAATGGCCACCTGATGAAGAAAGACATTGTCCCTGCATTTGGAAGTATGTGCAAATGGCAGCTGTGAAGGTCTGAGGGGCTGGAAGGAGTATGGTTGGAGGCTATTCCCAAAACTCATCCCTAGAAGAAGCAGTGCAGGACCTTTGTAGCTGATCCAATGGGAAGTCTCGTCCATGAAAACACCTGGCCCCTGCCGTCTTCTTCAGTGATCTACTCTTGGGTTACTGGAGATGTGTTGCCCAGACATCCTGAGGGCCAGAAGTGCCTAGAAAGTCATGATCCTGGGACTTAAAGGAGTCCAGGGACTGCTGAAGTGTGAGAGCCCAGCTCACTTCTTTCAAGGAGCAATAAACTCCAAGTGTCCTTTACACTTGGAGCTCCCCCCAAGGCCAGACAGTGGTTGAAACCTCACCTGAAATCCCCCTGCCATGGTGTGATCTCTTTCCCTGTCCTATTCTCTACTTCTTACCATTTTCTCCTGGTCCACATCCTTAATCAACAACTCACCCTGCTCTCAGAATCTGACTCTGGAGAACTCAACCTACACTGGGTGATTGGGAGAGAATAAGAGAAGCTGGTATAAATTAATCTAAATTTGCATATGGCCCCAGGTACTGGCATCAGATTATTCCACTAACTCATAAATAATAGAAATATACTTGTTACCTGAGGCATATATTACCAGGAAACAAGAGTAAATGGGTAAAATAACATTTTGTAGAGCTGGAAAATAGATTCTGTTCATTTTCTGTGCTCATTCAATAAACATATACATAAAACAGAACATACAATTTTCACTTTTTAAAAATATTCCTAATTTAGATTATTTTTAAGTTGTCTCCTGCTTTAGACTTATTTTTTAATGTCAAGAAGAGTGGAAAGTTCTGGAAGAAGATAATAAATTCATGATGTAAAGATTTCAAATATTAGGGATAATATTGAAACTAAAAACATTGTTAAGCTCATGCAGCCTGAAGTCACGACATTCAGAACAGTAACAGCGAACATGAAAATTAGACTGAAAAAGAGGAAATTACATTATTTTTCAGGAGCAGAGAGGAGCTGCCACCTAGAAAGATGAGCTTGGAGCTGATTTCTACTAGAATGGTCCCAATTAGTTATCCCCGTTTAAATACACCCAGAAAACTCTTAAGAACATTACACTATAAATAAGATGTTTAAATTAGAGCTCATGGAAAGTGAGAAGATAATAGATGTGAGAAGCAGATTTAATCACAGCTCTGGTGCCTCCCCCACATCTCCTTTAGTATTTTTGTATGTCAAGATATGAAGAAGAAAAAAACAGAGTTGAGGTCAAGTTTTATTTTAGATGAAAAAAATACCTCCGGTAAATGTTCCTTCAAACCAAGGTAAGGCTCAGTATTTACATGGTGCTGCTGTCAATGTTTGCCATTATCTGGTACCATTACACTGTGTGAGACACAGTGCATGGTTTATATCCTTATTTGATGCTAGTTTGCTTTTAAGCTGATTTTAATTGCATATCTCTCAGTTCTAGCTTACTGAGGAGATGAAGATAATTCCCATTTTACTCTGTGGAAACCTAAGGAATTAATGAAGCAAATATGTCTACTATTATTCTTTGAGGTGGTGAATGAGGAGCTCAGGTGCACCTGAGTCTCCATAGAGTGAAGTCAGCCAGATCAAGGGTAAGCATCACTGCATATCTGTTACAATGCATGCATTCACGTGTGCCAAGTTGCTTCTGTCTTGTCTGACTCTGCAACCCCATGGACAGTAGTCTGCCAGGCTCCTCTGTTCATGGGATTCTCCAGGCAAGAATACTGGAGTGAGTTGCCAAGCTCTCCTCCAGGTGATTTTCCCGACCAGGGATTGAACCAGCATCTCTTGCATCTCCTGCATTGCAGGCAGATTCTTTATCACTGAGCCACCAGAGAAGTACTTTTATTACAATATTGTCAGTCTAATCAAAATCCAACAAACTGGTATTCCTCAGGTCTTCCCTTATATTTAGGGCTGTGAAATTCTGGAGGTGTACAGAAGTATTTTAAGCTTTCTTCCTCTCCTAAATGAGATTACAATGTAGTGAATAACAATGAGTAGATACCTGGTGGTGGATCACAAGGGGTTATAATACTGAGGTTTCATCCTCTGGGTACACTTTGATTAGTGGTAGTGGCCTGGAGTGTTGTGTTAAGTAGGATTCAGAGGTGGCATTTGGTATCTCAGCTTGAGTTCCATAATTGACCAGCAATATGTGCTGTGGACAGGGAGAAGTGATCGCTGATGTGCAAACCTGGGTTTAAAATGACACTTCATCTGGGCCTTGAAGGATGTGTTGGAGTTTAGATTGGGAAAGAAGAATATTCTAAGTGAAGAACAACAGTTGCTGCTGCTGCTGCTAAGTCGCTTCAGTCGTGTCCGACTCTGTGCGACCCCATAGACGGAAGCCCACCAGGCTCCCCCGTACCTGGGATTCTCCAGGCAAGAACACTGGAGTGGGTTGCCATTTCCCTCTCCAATGCATGAAAGTGAAAAGTGAAAGTGAAGTCGCTCAGTCGTGTCTGACTCCCAGCGACCCCATGGACTGGAGCCTACCAGGCTCCTCCGTCCATGGGATTCTCCAGGCAAAAGCACTGGGGTGGGGTGCCATTGCCCTCCCCGGAAGAACAACAGTAGCAACTAAGAAAAATGAATTTCTATGTGTGTGGCCCAGGAAAGCAACTGTTTAAGCAGAGAGTGAGTTAGTGAGTTATAGGAGTGATTGTAAAGAGAGATTGGATGAAAACTGGAAGGAACAGTTTAGATTTGATATAGTAGGAACTAGAGTCCTTGATAACTTCACAATATTTTGCAACCAAAATGGGGCTTAGGGAAGGCATATCTGGTGATAGTATGAAGACAGAAATGGAATGGATTTGGAGGCAAAAAGGACAAGCTTGGAGCAGTAAGCGACTAAAGGAGGCCCAGGATGGGTCTGAAATATTTTGAAGAGGACATGAAAAGGCGTGATGACTACATGTCTAGAAAGAATGGAGGAACCGGCTCCCAGAATCCCAGAGGAACTTATGCAATGGGAAAGCCAGGAATAAAAGCAATCTTCCAAAACAGAATGTTTTTCTTTTTGGCAATACAACTTGTCACATCCAGAGATAAAAAAGGTACTGTGGAAGTTTGAGAACCACTGATACAGCAAAGGGCTCCTGAAATTTCTATATCAGAATCGCCTGGAGGCTTGATAAGAGCAGCCTCGTGGGCCCCAGCATGGAGGTTCTGACTCACAGGCTGGGGTGCAGTGTGGACGCACATGCCTCCTGAGCTGATGCTGCTTGCCTGGGTGCGCACCTGGAGGAGTGAGGCAGAAGAGGCCACTGGGGTCTCCTGATAGTGGTCTTGACATGCTGAATGACTTCCTTTTCCTGCAGAACAGTGAACTTACCTTTTTTTTTTTGTTCAGTTCAGTTCAGTCACTCAGTCATGTCTGACTCTTTGAGACCCCATGAACCGCAGCACACCAGGCCTCCCTGTCCATCACCAACTCCCAGAGTCCACTCAAACTCATGTCCATTGAGTCGGTGATGCCATCTAACCATCTCATCCTTTGTCATCCCCTTCTCCTCCTGTTCTCAATCTTCCCCAGCATCAGGATCTTTTCAAGTGAGTCAGCTCTTCGCATGAGGTGGCCAAAGTATTGGAATTTCAGCTTCAACATCAGTCCTTCCAGTGAACACCCAGGACTGATCTCCTTTAGGATGGACTGGTTGGATCTCCTTGCAGTCCAAGGGACTCTTAAGAGTCTTCTCCAACACCACAGTTCAAAAGCATCAATTCTTCAGTGCTCAGCTTTCTTTATAGTCCAGCTCTCACATCCATACATGACTACTGGAAAAACCATAGCCTTGACTAGATAGACCTTTGTTGACAAAGTAATGTCTCTGCTTTTTAATGTGCTGTCTGGTCATAACTTTCCTTTCAAGGAGTAAGCGTCTTTTAATTTCATGGCTGCAATCACCATCTGCAGTGATTTTGGAGCCCAGAAAAATAAAGTCAGCCACGGTTTCCACTGTTCCCCATCTATTTGCTATGAAGCGATGGGACCAGATGCCATGATCTTAGTTTTCTGAATGTTGAGCTTTAAGCCAACTTTTTCACTCTCCTTTTTCACTTTCATCAAGAGGCTCATTAGTTCTTTTTCACTTTCTGCCATAAGGGTGGTGTCATCTGCATATTTGAGGTTATTGGTATTTCTCTAGGCAATCTTGATTCCAGCTTGTGCTTCCTCCAGTCCAGCATTTCTCATGATGTACTCTGCATATAAGTTAAATAAGCAGAGTGACAATATACAGCCTTGACATACTCCTTTTCCTATTTGGAACCAGTCTATTGTTCCATGTCCAGTTCTAACTGTTGCTTCCTGACCTGCATACAGGTTTCTCAAGAGGCAGGTCAGGTGGTCTGATATTCCCATCTCTTTCAGAATTTTTTTTGTTAGGGATTCAAATATTAAATTTTGACCATTTGGGTGATGACGGTGGTGGGAGGGAGAGGTGTCAAGAAAGAAAATTGTCTCTGCTCCATAATTCATTGTAGGCCAATGTAGATGCTAGATCCTTTAGAAATAGGTGTTTTGTGGGTAACTGAAGAAAATAACTTACACAAAAGTAGGGACTTATATAAATGCCTCTATGAAAGCCTTGATTGAGATGAGCTGGGAATATTTCTTTTTTTTTTTAATTAGAATAAAAAGGATTTAAATTAGAATAAAAAGGATTTACACTGTTGTATTCCTTTCTTCTGTATTACAGTGTGAATCAGTCATAATTATATATAGAGATGGGAACATTTCTATTCTCAAATTTTTCAAGTTTTCTTTCCCAGCCTTCTTGTGGAGCTGGGAGCCAGCTCGCAGTAGTGGAAGGTCTTGGTCAAGGATTAATAAATGGAGACTGTGGAGCTATCTTGAGTGCCTTCTTGTGGTCTGAAGATACAAAAGGAAGGATACCAGTGTTAATGTGTATGTCACTGCAATTATATATTAATGTATAATTAATCTGGTAAAGGTGACTGCTTTTAACTCAGTTGTTCCTTAAAAAGCCATATGAGCAGAATGCGTGCCTGTTAAGTCTCTTCAGTCATGTCTGACTCTACAACCTAAAGGACTATAGCACACCAGGCTTTTCTGTCTGTGGAATTCTCAAGAATTCTGGAGTGGATTGTCATGCCCTTCTTCAGGGGTTCTTCCCCACCCAGGGATTGAACCCAGGTATCTTATGTATCCTACATTGGCAGGGGGATTCTTTACCAGTGATGCCACCTGGGAAGCCCATGAGCAATGTGGGAACATCCTACTTTAATGGAAGTCTTAGAAAAATGTTATGATTTGACAAATTCAGGAAGCTAGTCAGAGAACACAGTGGGGACTCCAGCTCTCTGTGCAAGACTGGAGCCCTAGTTCTTTCTCCTGCGTCCTCCCACAGTACAGATGCCAGTCGATCACTGCTCCATCTACTTTGATTCTAAGAATATTATTATTTGCATTATACTCAGAACACTAATCCAAGGAGCAAGGTGAATCCATTGTTGCTGGAGTCCCTTCTAATTCTAGCCCTTACGGGAGTCACCAAGTGAAGATACCAAGCTTGAAATACTAAAGGTAAAAAATTAAAGCCCATCCCAGCCCCAGTTTCCTTAACTGTAAAATTGGAATAATAGCACCTAACAGGGTATGTTTGGGATATATGAAAAATGTGTTACACAACAGGTATTCTTCTTGTTTATTTGTTATGGTAATTAATAGGCTATTTAATTGAAAGAACTGGGCAGACTGTAAACAGATATATAAGCATAAGAAATATTATTATATAGAATTAGAGGAAATGTTACTGAGTATAGTGGACCAAATACTGCCCCTCCCTTAAAAGACATGTCAGCCCATCCGTGGAATCTGTGAATGTTTCCTTATTTGGAACAAAGGCCTTTGCAGACTTCATTAAGTTAAGGACCTTGAGATAATCCTGGCTTATTTGGGTGGACTCCAAATTCATTGAAAAGTGTCTTTGTAAGAGACATACCGAAGAGAAGATGGACACAGAGAAAGTGACATGCTAACAGAAGCAGAGTGGTGTGGCCAGAAGCCAAGAAAGCTATGGATTGCAAGTGAGTATGCAACACTGGAAAAGGCAAGGGTGGATTCTCCCCTGGAGCCTCCAGAGAGAGTATGGCTTCGGCAATGCTTTGATTTTGGACTTCAGGTCTCCAGGATTATGAGAGAATACATTTCTGTTGTTGTAGGCCATCCAGTTTGTGGTAGTTTATCACAGCAGCCACAGAAAGCAAATTCAGTGGGTGAAAGGAGTTGACAGCAATTGCTTCCTTCTCACAGAATGAAGAGCTGGCACCCAGACAAATCTTTAATGTCGGTGAAATTTGTCTTTGGCGCATTTCCATCTTTCTAGGTGTGGTGAGATGAGATTTCTTTTCAACTCTCTCCAGGCCCATGTTTTCTATCAGCACCTATTTATATATTTCAGACATCTGTTACATCTCTTTGTTCCATCAAAAATCACTCTGCCATGTCCCACTTTCTAAGCAGAATAAAAGGGCTGGACAGGTCAGCGATCATGTACACACACCTACAGCTCTGCCTGAGGCTGGTGTCCTGGAAGCAGAGCCTCCGACGGGGATTTTGTTTAAGTGATTTGTTGAAGGAATAATCTCAGAGGAAAGGAGGTGGGGTAGTAAAACAGGGCGAGAAAAGAAGGTAAACAGAAGATGTAGGTTTAAGGGAAGCCTAACTTTGCCTTGATTCTACCCATAATAAATGGCACTAGAGTGTTTTCGCTTTTGTGTTTAATAGACTTTATTTTTTTAGAGCAGTTCTAGGTTTACACCAAAATTAAGCAGAAATTAGACATTACTTCGGAGAAGGCAATGGCACCCCACTCCAGTATTCTTGCCTGGAAAATCCCGTGGACAGAAGAGCCTGGTGAGCTACAGTCCATGGGGTCGCTAGGAGTTGGACACAACTGAGCGACTTCACTTTCACTTTTCAATTTCATGCATTGGAGAAGGAAATGGCAACCCACTCCAGTGTTGTTGCCTGGAGAATCCCAGGGAAGGGGGAGCTTGGTAGGCTGCCGTCTATGGGGTTGCACAGAGTCAGACATGACTGAAGTGACTTACCAGCAGTAGCAGCAGACATTACTTTGCCAACAAAGGTCCATCTAGTCAAGGCTATGGTTTTTCCAGTGGTCATGTATGGATGTGAGAGTTGAACTGTGAAGAAAGCTGAGTGCCGAAGAATTGATGCTTTTGAACTGTGGTGTTGGAGAAGACCCTTGAGAGTTCCTTGGACTGCAAGGAGATCCAAACAGTGCATTCTAAAGGAGATCAGCCCTGGGTGTTCTTTGGAAGGAATGATGCTAAAGCTGAAACTCCAGTACTTTGGCCGCTTCATGTGAAGAGTTGACTCATTGAAAAAGGCTCTGATGCTGGGAGGGATTAGGGGCAGGACAAGAAGGGGACAACAGAGGATGAGATGGCTGCATGGCATCACCAACTCCATGGACGTGAGTCTGAGTGAACTCCGGGAGTTGGTGATGCACAGGGAGGCCTGGCGTGCTGTGATCCATGGGGTCGCAAAGAGTTGGACACAACTGAGCGACTGAACTGAACTGAACTGACTGACAGAGTGTTACTATATAATCCCTACACCCAAACACATACAACCGCCCCCGCCCCCGCCAACTATCAACCTATCCACAGATGACTCTTGTTGGCCTACAGTGGTGGCGTTGACCACAAAAAAAGAGAAGGATTCGAAATTTATAAAAGAGAGAAAATCTGCAGAGGTTGGTAATAAATTACCTGTATAGTAAGAAAGAGGTAGGTTTTCAGAATAAATTCCTAGGTTTCTGGCTTGTTTGATGGGAAGGATGGCAATATCTTTCTCTGAGATAGAAAACTCAGAAGGAAGACGAGCTTTGGGTCACAAGCTTGAGGGATCAGAATGGCTCATAGATTTAATCTTGGTCATGTTGACTCCGAGGGGTCTGTAAGTGAGATGACTGAGGTAGGCCTTAGAGGCCTTGGTGAAAGATTAAATTTAGTGCCACATCTGTATATAGATGCTTTCTGAAACCTGGGATATGGTTGGAAATGGAGAGAGATAATAGCGAGGGCTGTCTTCTGAAATGCCAATGCTTAATGGGCTCTGCCTGATACAGATCCTGCAAATGAGACAGAAATGGAGAGAGAGGAATAAGGAGGAGATCCAGGAAATCCTGATATCCTGGAGTTAAAAGTACTGAGGTGTCAGAAAGAAGGACGTGTTTGACTCTAATGCTCATGAAGAGTCAAATAAGATGAGCTCTGAAATATGTTCACTGGATTTAGAGACATGGAAGTGGGTGAATGATAGAGAAGACAGATTGAATGAGACTGAGTAGTAGGGCAAGCAAAGAGAAATGAATAGAGAAAATTCTTTTGAAGGGTTTTTGTGTAAAAGAGTTTAGGGGAAACATTTAGATTAACAGCAAATGATTCTGACCACCAGCCAAGTGCAAGATTTCAATTCAGTATTGTTGAGGGCTTAAAATTTAAGATGGCATCTGGTCCTAAAAATAATGCAATTTAGTATTGAACATAAGACATATATCCTTGATGAGAATATAGAAAGAATTCATGAAGAGATGGAAGAGAATATTTACTAACGCTTTATACCATTTCAGAGATATCATTTTTTAAATACAAATAACCCTGTGGATGAGGTATTTGATATATCTCTACTATAGAAGGGATACATATTTGATGCAAATAATTTTGAAAATCTAGGTAAGGAAATGGAAAAAAAATACCTCCTACACAGATATAAACATATTTTGATTTTTTTTCAAAAATAAACTTCTCATAGAATGTAAGTTGTTTTCACAGTGCCACTCAACTGTAAGCTGAGAAATCAGAATTTGAATGTTATTCTATCTGATTTGAAAATTTCTATTTTCTCCTCTAATCATACTCCTGGTAGATGCATTTGTAAATATAAGAATACTTACTTGACAAATTGTATAAATTAGACATTCCTAAGAGAGAGGAAAATTTCAGGTGAGAGGTATCAGATATGTTTTACATAGCAATTGGAATTTGAGCTGGGCCTTGAAAGACAAATGGGATTTATATTGATGTCAGCAAACTACAGCTCTCAGGCCAAATTCAACCCACCTCCTATTTCTGTATGGTCTATTAACTAATAATGGTTTTTACATTCTTAAATGTAGAATGTAAACAAGACTATTAACCTTTCAGCAAGAACAGTTGCTGCATTTTGCCTTTTGGTTCATGAGGCCTAAAATATTTATTATTTTACCATTTACAGAAAAACTTTACTGATCTCTGATTTAGAGAAATACATGAAAAATGGGGTCCCAGATAAGGACACAGCCATGAACTTCTCTAGAGGAAGAAGCATGATGGATATTCCTGAAATGTCCAGGATAGGCCTGTGAGGACCTGTCTACTGTGGTCAGGCTCTCAGATGCCTTCAGTACCAGGCAAAGAAGTTTGATCCACATTTTGCCACAGAAATATTTGTATAATTATCTCCCTAACTATATTTTAAGGTTCTCCTGGGCAACAATCATGTTTATCTTACCTGAGGGCCCTCCAAGAGTCTCAGACTGGGCTGGACACAGACACCAAGCTTAATCAATGTTAGTGGATAAATAACCTCTTTGATGTAGGCAGCTGGTTAGTACCAAGATTTTTTTTTTTTTTTATTGGAGTATAGTTGCTTTACAATGTTGTATTATTTTCTGCTGTACAGCACAGTGAATCAGCTATATGTATACATACAGCCCCTCTTTTCTGGATTTCCTTCCCATTTAGGTCACTGAGTAGGGTTCCCTGTGCTTTACACAGGAACTGGTTAGTTACCTATTTTACACATAGTGACGAATATCTGTCAATCCCAATCTTCCAGCTCATCCCAAACTTTTAATCATCACTGGAGTAACTGTGAGTCCTTTCCTCTCTTCCCTTTCCATGAGAAGACCCACTGGTCATGAATACATGGACAGTCACCACCTTCCCTAAATACAGCACCAGAGGGCCAACAAAATGCATCTTTGCAAAAAATGAAAGAGGAACCAAGGAAAGCAAAACTTCCCAGCAAATTCGTGTGCCTGACATGCATCTAACTGCTGTATTGATAAGAGAAAAGTCTGGCCTATTCGAGTGTGCAAGTGTGAACTTCCAGCTCGATGATGCTCTTGTAAACAAGGCGCTGACGCCCACGTTGGAAATAAGGCTGTTCAGTTCGCAATAAATTCGGTTCAGAGCCCAAAGTTGAGACAGGAGACTCTAAGTGGCCTAATCAAGACCATGACTGATGGGGTGTCGGAGACTGTCAGGCACAGCAAGTGACGTGCATGCAGTTACCCAGGGCCTGCCTGCTTGTCATCGTGTCACAGCACCTGCAACCCCCTGATTGCTGGGATTCAGGAGCCTGCTAAGGTGGAGGTTGTGTTTGCCAAGGCCCTCCCCTCCTCCAGCGTCCCCAACTGCTGGGAGGAAGGCAATCTGCATCTGCCAGTGGGAAAGGCAATAGGGAGCCCCGAGGGGGGAAGCAGAGAGAGGCGGGGAAAGGTGGCGTCTTCATGCAAAGGGAAGGATGACAGGTGCTCTGAGGAAGCCAGCCGGCTCCGGATCCTGGCAGCCTGCCTCTCTGCAGAGCTGCACCGGCCCGGCGGGCGCCTGGCAACCGCCACCGCCGCCAGGCTCTCTGTCCCTTGGAGCAGCTCCGCCCTCCTATGGACTAGGGGCCCCCAGGAGGCCGAGATGGACCCGCACACCGCCACTGTATTCCGGGAGCTGGGCATGCATTTTCACCCACGCAAAATGAGTTTTGAGATGCTTGCCCCGTTCGCCAATCTTGCTTTAAGGATTGATTTGCCAGCAAATTCCAGATTGCCCTTCTTGTTGGCATTTGCAAGTTGGATTGTTCTGTGTTCTTCTCTCAGCCACATCTGCCTCCTCTTGGGCTCTCTGGGAGGGTATTTGTAACGCCACAGTTCAGTCGAGGAAGGGAAAATGGAAAGACAATTAACTCTCCAAAGCAATCGTGTATTTAAAAATATTATTATGTAAATCAAACTAACGTGTCTCTAAATTCATCAATAGTGTTAGAGGGTTAGTCACCTCAGAAGGCACCTTGAAATTGGCAGAGGCGCTTCCACAATGAAGGCTGTGGGGGCTGACCTCTGCCTCCAGCCCTGCTCTCTGCTCATCACATTTCCTTGGGAGGTAGGGGCTGCTACTGAGGAGGGCACATCTCAGAATCCAAAAGAGTCAGCTCCCCCTGAAACCCCTTCTTGTGGCATGCCCCTTTCAACTTCAGCCCCAGGTAGGTTGAATCCCCAAATATAGACCGAACCAGTACCAAATCAACCAAGAAGGACATTCAGTCCATCAAAACAAAGTGCCACAGTAAGAATTTCACAGTCATTCCTCAGGACTGGGACTCCAGGAACCAAACACCGGAAAAGTCAAGATGGATGGTTTCCATCCACACTGCCTTTTGGAATTTGGAAGCATATAAACATTGCCTGTTTTTGTAGCTCCATTTGGAGAGTTAGAAAAGTGGGACTGTATATCTTCCCCCCCCCCCGCCCCCCTCCCCGACCCCGGACCCTTCAAAGTGTCAGAGCAACCTGCAAGGGTGGTAAACTTCTGGGGAGTCCTGTGCCTTAGGAAGCTGGGTCATCAGCTAAGCCTACCAAGGATGGACATTCATCATCCAGCCTTTCTGTTTTCCTTCCAGGATTCTTATTTTATTAGGATATGATTTACGTGCAGTAAAATGCACAGATTTTTAAGAAAATAGATCAATGGGCTTTGACAAGTGGTTCCCACCACCCATCAGAATATAGAACAAGGTGCAGAAACACCCACCACTTCAACAAGTCCCCTCATACCCTTTTGCTTCCACCTCTCATCCATTAGAGGAAAGGACAGATTTGCCTTCTGCCACTATAGATTAGTTTGCATTTTCTCCAGTGTCACATAAATGAAATTATAATCTGTTTTGTCTGGCTTTGCTTGCTCAGAACAATGTTTTTGGTGTCCATCCATGTAGTAGTATATTATCAGTAGTAAGAGCAGTTTGTTCTGTTTCTAGAGCACCATGCCATTGTGTGGCTCTGCCACAATTTGTTTAACCAGTCATCTGTTGATAGACATTTGGGTTGTGTCCGATTTGTGGTTCTTCTGAATCAAGCTACAATGAATCTTCTCGTACATTTCCTTGTATGGCTATTTATATGTTATCATTTGTCTCAGGTAGGTTCCCAGAAGTGAAATTTCTAGGTCATAGTGTAGGCGAATGAATTTAACATTATTAGTAAATACTCATCAATTTTGTGAATGAGCTGTTAATCTATTTACCACTCCCTATAGCAATGTTTGAGAGTTCCAGTTGCTTCACATCTTTTCCAATCCTTGGTATTACTTGTCTTGATCATTTTACTATTGTAGGGGGTAAGCAGTATCATTTCATTGCAGCTAAATTTTTTCAAAGCTGTCATTTTCCTGAGGATCCAGTGTTGAATTTTAGGGGAGCCTTAGCTGGGTGATCAGAGACAAAAATCTGAAGAGGAGGGAGGTTTCTATTTAGAGTCACTCTGCGTAGTTTTGTTTTTAAAAGAAAACCTCTGAGCCTCAATTTGAGTTCAAAATTCCTCCCCAGACATCTAGTTTCCCCACCAAGCTGTTTATAAATATTTACTTTCACATTTTTAATAATGACAATGTCTACAGCAAAACTATGAGCACTTTAAATTGTAAATATTCACCACAGAGGTTGCAGGTGTTTTTATGATACATAGAACTCTACCAGTCTCCACCTACAGGTCTGGGGAAAGCTTTCTGGAAGTGTAAGTGACGAAGGGCACATACCCTAGAGAGTAACTTCCTTGATTTGAGTTCTTTCTCTGCTAGGGGCGTGACTTGAGTCATTTTGCCTCTTTGATGGACCATAATATCCTCCTTCATACCGTGCTGTAATAATCAGTCTCCCTCCTGGAGTTGTGATGCTATTCAGTAACATAGTGCATCTAAGACTTGAAGCCCACTGTCTAGCACACAACCTGTATAATAAATTAAAAAAAAAATCATTAAAGCAAGTTTCCAGAAAAGGTTTATCCTCTCTTATCCTCTTTTTCTCCATCCAGCACAACTGCAGGGCTGGCTTGGTATCTTGAGGTCCACCCAGAATGAACGTGATGGGTCTCAGCCTCAGTAGACAGGTACTTCCTGACATAATTTGAGGTCTGTAAAGAAACTCTCCCTGAAGGACTATATCTCTGGTGAATAGGATCTGGAGGAATTTGTGAAACCCTTGACATTGAAGGTGGAGGAGAAGGGGATGACAGATGATGAGATGGTTGGACGGCATCACTGACTCACTGGACATGAATTTGAGTAAGCTCTGGGAGTTGGTGATGGACAGGGAAGCCTGGCATGCTGCAGTCCATGGGATCACAGAATTGGACATGACTGAGCAACTGAACTGAACTGACATTTCATGCAAAATAATATGATACTCCTGAAACTGCATATAAAAGTGTTAGTCGCTAAGTCATGTCCAATTCTTTGCCCCATTGACTATAGCCTGCCAGACTGCTCTGTCCATGGGATTTCCCAGGCAAGAATACTGGAGTGGGTAACCATTTGTTCTCCAGGGGATCTTTTTGACCCAGGGATTAAAGCTGGGTCTCCTGCATTGCAGGCAGATTCTTTACCATCTGAATCCACCAGGGAAGCACACCAAAGTGTATAGGGATATTTTTTTCCCTGGGGCCCATAGCTTGCAACTGGATCTCAAGGCTGGTTGGTATCCTAGACCCCATTGGAGCCACTGTAAAAGGAAAATGGCCATGGATGGTCTGGAACAGACACAGGAAAAGTGTGGTTTAGGATTCAGTCTCAGCTCTGCCACTTATCAGCTGAATATCCCTGAGCGGGTTACTCAGTCACTCTAAGCTTCAGTCCCACATCTTGAAAATGATAATAGCAACAATAACAATAATATCTTGTGCCTTACAGGGCTCCTGAGAAGAATTAAAGAATGATGTGATTTGCACCGAGTGGCTAATCAATGTTACTTCCCTTCCCCTCCCCTGATCGAGCTTCTTAATTATGAATGTCCTCCTCATGTCCTCCCCCGATGCCCCTGGGGCATGTTTTTCTATCCAGTGGTCCTTTACAGAAAGTCTTTCGATCAAGGCTGTATATTGTCACCCTGCTTATTTAACTTATATGCAGAATACATCATGAGAAACACTGGGCTGGAACAAGCACAAGTTGGAATCAAGATTGCCAGGAGAAATATCAATAACCTCAGATATGCAGATAACCACCCTTATGGCAGAAAGTGTAGAGGAACTAAAAAGCCTCTTGATGAAAGTGAAAGTGGAGAGTGAAAAAGTTGGCTTAAAGAGCAACATTCAGAAAACCAAGATCATGGCATCCGGTCCCATCACTTCATGGGAAATAGATGGGGAACAGTGGAAACAGTGTCAGACTTTATTTTTTTGGGCTCCAAAATCTCTGCAGATGGTGACTGCAGCCATGAAATTAAAAGACACTTACTCCTTGGAAGAAAAGTTATGACCAACCTAGATGGCATTTTGAAAAGCAGAGACATTACTTTGTCAACAAAGGTCCGTCTAGTCAAGGCTATGGTTTTTCCAGTAGTCACGTATGGATGTGAGAGTTGGACTGTGAAGAAAGCTAAACGCCAAAGAATTGATGCTTTTGAACTGTGGTGTTGGAGAAGACTCTTGAGAGTCCCTTGGACTGCAAGGAGATTCAACCAGTCCATTCTAAAGGAGATCAGCCCTGGGTGATATTTGGAAGGAATGATGCTAAAGCTGAAATTCCAGTACTTTGGCCACCTCATGTGAAGGGTTGACTCATTGGAAAAGACTCTGATGCTGGGAGGGATTGAGGGCAGGAGGAAAAGGGGATGACAGAGGATGAGATGGCTGAATGGCATCACTGACTAGATGGACGTGAGTGTGAGTGAACTCTGGGAGATGGTGATGGACAGGGAGGCCTGGCGTGCTGTGATTCATGGGCTCACAAAGAGTTGGACACGACTGAGTGACTGAATTGAACTGATTAGTGTCTCTTTGATATTTTGGGGATATGGGAGAAGGCAAAATGATTCAGGTGGACTTGAGACATGATGGAGCAGCTGGTCGGAGGCTGTGCACCCCTATTTGAGCTGATCTGGATCCAAGATCACTGTTTTCATCATTGACTGAGCAATTGTTCTGTTTTTTGCTTATTTAGGAGTTTAAGATATTACCCCCATCTCTACCCTTTATAAAATCAAAAAGAAGAGAAACTAGCTGAATCAAAAAGAACTCCCAATGCAGTGGTTTCCAGAGAATTTATTTCTTCTAATCTTTTTTTAAATATAAAATCTATATTTGTATAAATCTCCTAAGAGAGCTTGAGAACTAACAAATCAGGTACTGAATATAAGAAAAAGATAAACATGCCAGCACAAATGATGTGGAAGGAACAGAATGGAATTTAAAAAGCTGACAAATCTTGAGGAATTAAATATAGAGTAAGGTAAGTTGAACCTCTGTCTGTTAAGAGACTGTGAGACATGATAAATAAATCAACAGCAAAAACAAAGTTGTTTGTTTGTTTTTTGAAAAGGAGTATAAATAAGCTTACACATTACCTCCAAGAAATCTCTAGGTCTCTGATTCAAAAAGATTTTTTTTTTTTTTTTTTTTTCCCAAAACAGTGACATTTTGATTCAGATTCTTTGGGGCTTTGTTTACAGAACTGTCCATGGAAAAAGCAACCTATAATCATCACTGACTGTGGAAAAAGAAAGGACTCAGGGGAAATGAACACAATGAGGAAGGAAGAGGCAGAGAGGGAGCCGAGGTTGTACCGACCACCTGTATCATTGTCTGCCAGTGATAGCACAACTGGTCTAAGGGAAGGGGCAGTGGTTAGAAAGACAACTGGACTCAACAGAGCCTCCTTCTAAAACCACGTGAGATGAAGCTTACTAAAGAGATGGACGAATGTCAGTAAAGCCTCGTGTTTCAAAAGTGACTTTTCCATACGACTTTCTCTAAAGTTCTGAAATGATCTCCAGGAGGTGCCTGAGAAGTCTCCATCTCATTTTCTTATTCTAGGGTGAGTGGGTGGAGGATGTATCTTTAAGGTTCTCTTCCTATTCATGAAACAGGGTGAGAGCAGATGCAGAGTTAACATAGCTAAGGTGAAGCCAAGGTTTTCTTACTGATTTAGGTTCTGTGAACAGAACTGAGTTCACACGGAGACACACACACTTACACAGAGGTGGCGAGGGGACTAGACTCAATATGAAAATGCAAAGGCCCTTGGGATGGGGTTTACTCTCAGGTTCCCTTGGGCCTGGAGCTAAAGATGGGGATTCTTGTGGAGGCAGTTTGTTGAGGGGGGCTCTCTCAAGGGAGATGTGGACAAGAGGATTGAAGGCAGCAACTTAAAACAGGGGAGAGAGTCGATTAAGAATATGAATCTACCTTTAAGCCTCATCTCCTGGAGAGTTCTGGAGCATGCGTACAGAAGTCAATCTGTACTTGCCTCCTGCTTTTTCTTGGGCTTCCCTGGTGGCTCAGATGGTAAAGCGTCTGTCTACAATGCGGGAGCCCTGGTTCGATCCTTGGGTTGGGAAGACCTGCTGGAGAAGGAAATGGCAATCCACTCCAGTACTGTTGCCTGGAAAACCCCATGGACAGAGGAGCCCGGCAGGCTACAGTCCATGAGATTACAAAGAGTTGGACACGACTGAGTGCCTTCACTTTCCTTTCCTGCTGTTCTTGGCTGAAAACATTGGCTGCTGGCTATTCCCAGGGATGGGAGAATGACCAGCCTCCCTGCTTACCTCTTTATCTATCTAAATACAGGTGAAGTGATTTCAGTTGTTGAAAGTCAACTCAAGTAGAAGACTGCTCTGAGCCATTAGCAGCCAGTACTCACAAAAACTGGGAGCTGGGGAAAACAGAACATAAAAGGAGGTTTAGATGAGGCATCAACAACATTTACCATATATGTTAAGAATTGACCACTTAGGAGGGAACAGCAGTTCAGTTCAGTCACTCAGTCATGTCCGACTCTTTGTGACCCTGTGGACTGCAGCACATCAGGCTTCCATGTCCATCACCAACTCCAGGAGCTTGTGCAAACTCATGTCCATCGAGTCAGTGATGCCATCCAACCATCTCATCCTCTGTCATTCCCTTCTCCTCCTGCCTTCAGTCTTTCCCAACATCAGAGTCTTTTCCAATGGTCAGTTCTTCGCATCAGGTGGCCAAAGTATTGGAGTTTCCACTTCAGCATCAGTCCTTCCAGTGAATATTCAGGACTGATTTCCTTTAGCATTGACTGGTTTGATCTCCTTGCAGTCCAAGGGACTCTCAAGAGTCTTCTCCAACACCACAGTTCAAAAGCATCAATTCTTCAGCACTCAGCTTTCTTTATAGTCCAACTCTCACATCCATACATGATTACTGGAAAAACCATAGCTTTAACTATACAGATCTCTGTTGGCAAAGTAAAGTCTCTGCTTTTTTAATATGCTGTCTAGGTTGGTCATAACTTCTCTTCCAAGGAGCAAGTGTCTTTTAATTTCATGGCTGCAGTCACCATTTGCACTGATTTTGGAGCCCAAGAAATTATAATCTGTCACTGTTTGCATTGTTTCTCCATCTATTTGCCATGAAGTGATGGGACCAGATACCATGATCTTAGTTTTCTGAATTTTGAGCTTTAAGCCAGCCTTTTACACTCTCCTCTTTCATTTTCATCAAGAGGCTCTTTATCTCTTCTTCACTTTCTGCCATAAGGTTGGTGTCATCTGCATGTCTGAGGTTATTGATATTTCTCCAGGCAATCTTGATTCCAGCTTGTGCTTCATCCAGCCTGGAATTTCTCATGATGCATTCTTTATAGAAGTTAAATAGGCAGGGTGACAATATACAGCCTTGACATATTCCTTTCCCAATTTTGAACCAAACCACTTAGGAGGGAAGAGTAAGTCACCTTGTATTGGGAACAATGGAGTGGGCCACTGGGTTTGGGATGTCTTGTAAGCAGTTGACTAGTGTCAAGGGCTGGAGTCAAAGCAAATCCACTTCCATCTAATCCAGGCATCTCCCTTTCTCACCTGTCTATGTGTATTAATATATTCATTACATCATTTATTGGGAGTTGATCATATTTTTTTTCAAAACCACAATTGACTATGTGGTTATTTAGTCAGTATTACTAACATTACTACTTAGATGTAGGTCCTAGGAATACTTGTTCTCTTTTTTAAAAGTAAGAAATCTGTGTGTCTTCACATGTTTCCTGTAGTTGAAAGGTTTACACCATTATTTGCATCTGCTCCTTTTAAAAGCAGTCTTTTTTCTATTTTATACGTAATTGTAAATTAGTAAGATGGGTAATTCTATTCAAAATAAAATTTAACTGCAGGTACCTTCGTGTATTTCATCAATACTTAGGTTGCATGCTTTTCCACATTCTGATGTTGCCAAAATCGTGGTGCATCTTGATTCCTATAATCCCTGGGGTCAAAGCTGCAACCTGGCAGCATTGCATGTGCCTGCAAAAACTTGGTCATCTCTTCATTTATTTTATCTCTCATGTTGGTGCTGTCTGTGTTCTATTTAATTGTCTTCAATAACTTAACCTTGAAATGAAATATTCTGAAGGCAAAAACACATAATAGAGCTTTGGGGTATTGGTTCAGTTCAGTCACTCAGTCGTGTTTGACTCTTTGTGACCCCATGAATTGCAGCACACCAGGCCTCCCTGTGCATCACCATCTCCCAGAGTTCATTGAAACTCATGTCCATCGAGTTGGTGATGCCATTCAGCCATCTCATCCTCTGTCATCCCCTTTTCCTCCTGCCCCCAACCCCTCCCAGCATCAGAGTCTTTTCCAATGAGTCAACCCTTCGCATGAGGTGGCCAAAGTATTGGAGTTTCAGCTTTAGCATCATTCCTTCCAAAGAACACCCAGGACTGATCTCCTTCAGAATAGACTGGTTGGATCTCCTTGCAGTCCAAGGGATTCTCAGGAGTTTTCTCCAAGACCACAGTTGAAAAGCATCAATTCTTCAGCACTCAGCTTTCTTTGCAATCTAACCCTCACATCCATACATGAATGACCACTGGAAAAACCATAGCCTTGACTAGATGGACCTTTGTTGGCAAAGTAATGTCTCTGCTTTTCAATATGCTATCTAGGTTGGTCATAACTTTCCTTCCAAGGAGTAAGCGTCTTTTAATTTCATGGCTGCAGTCACCATCTGCAGAGATTTTGGAGCCCCCAAAAATAAAGTCTGACAATGTTTCCACTGTTTGCCCATCTATTTCCCATGTAGTGATGGGACCAGATGCCATGATCTTTGTTTTCTGAATGTTGAGCTTTAAGCCAACTTTTTCACTCTCCTTTTTCCCTTTCATCAAGAGGCTTTTTAATTCCTCTTCACTTTCTGCCATAAGGGTTGTGTCATAAATTATATATTAATGCAAATATTTGATGTTAGAAATGCAATTTCCTATTTTCTTGCAAAGCCACACCATCTGCATTATGTGAATAAAGAAAGGAAGATATTCACAAGTAATGATTTGTCTTTGAGGGATAAGGAAAAGCATGACTTATCCCATGACAACCAATGCAACTGAAGTCGGAGAAATGATCACATACCCAGGAACACGTGAAAAAATAAAATAAAGAAAGCCAAAATAAGCTGATGGGACTGATTCATCACAAGACTATCATAAAGGTTTGATGTCATAGTTTAATTGGCAGCCTGTTTTCTTCTTTTTATTGGTACTACTACTACTACTACTAAGTCGCTTCAGTTGTGTCCGACTCTGTGCGACCCCATAGACGGCAGCCCACCAGGCTCCCCCGTCCCTGGGATTCTCCAGGCAAGAACACTGGAGTGGGTTGCCATTTCCTTCTCCAATGCATGAGAGTGAAAAGTGAAAGTGAAGTCTGACCACTCAGTCTTGTCTGACTCTTAGCGACCCCATGGACTGCAGGCCACCAGGCTCCTCCATCCATGGGATTTTCCAGGCAAGAGTACTGGAGTGGAGTGCCATTGCCTTCTCCTTTTATTGGTACATGTGCACTTTATAATTAATAACACCTAACCTTTCGTGAAACCTGGTGCTAGACAACAGCATAATTATTCATGAGAAATTATTTTTGAAAATAACTTGATAGGTGATGAAATCTTAATGATGATACCATAAGGAACATACCTAAAATAAACAAAGTTAGGTTTAGTTGTTAGGCAGTGCAGCAAAGAAAAGAAAAAGCCTGGGAACATTATAGGAAGGGGGATCTGGGGAAAGGGCTTTTGATAGGATTGGACTTAAGATAAATCTAAGGAGAAATTTGGGAAGTGGAGGCTGGTTCTAGATTAAATACTGCCAAGAAATTAGGATAAATTTTGTCCAGAAGCAAGAGGATCAAAGTGAAGCTAGGGTTGTCATTGGTAAAGATTAACAGTCACCCATGTTAGTCAACAGAGGAGACATGGACTACCATAGTCGTGATGTGGTCATCTCAGTGCTACTGATGCTCTGCTGGGAACATGGTGTCTTGGCTGCAGTGGGGCCACTGTAGGAAGAATGTGAAAAATTCACTGGGCTTGGAATTAAAAGATGGGGTTAAAGGCCTCGCATCTTATGGGTGTGGGAATTTGTTCAGTTTTCATAACCTTTCTGAACTTTGGTTTCCTGAAACTATAAAATGGTTTTGGCAATACACAGTTGAAATGATTGGTGCAAAGAGAGAATGGAAGTATGTCCATAAAAGAGTGCGGTAAACGAGCCAAAAATTCAGATTCTTTTCGGCTATTCTAGACAGAAGGCCCAAGCTGCTGGAAGGCCCTGAGCCTTGAGTGGAGGTGGAGAGGTTTGGGAGGACGCACAGTCTGGGCTGCTAGGAGATGTTTCTTGTGGTAGAGGGCCAACTTCAGGCGCAGAATGGCCATGAGGCTTGTGCACAGCTGGAAAGGCAGGAGCCTGCCTAATGCCTCTGAGATCAGGTTCTCCCAGAAGCAGATCCTGAGCCAAACATTCCTGTGAAAGTGATTTATCAAGGAAAGGCTCCCTGGAGAGGCCTGGAAGGGCTGGGAAGCAGGAAAGGGGAGAGGAAGCCAAGCACGGGTGTGATCGCAAGTGAAATTCCAGTGGCAGCCGGATTCCAGAGACAAGCTCTGGAGCAGGAATGGCCCCTCACAGCAAAGAGGTTGGGTTTTCATGCTTCTGCACCCATCAGCCATCAGCTTGGGCTTTGTGAAGCAGGGTCTGGGCAGCCTTGATGCCCATGGTGCATGGAAGCGACCAAGATCAGCAAAGCATGCAGAGTTGGGCAATGGTGCACAGTGCTGGTGAGCTTCACAGGAGAAAGAGTGGAAGGGACTCCCACAGTGCCCACCTGGGCTGTGGGAACATCTCAAGAGGGCCTTTCCTGGGCATATTCACGGACGTCTTCTCAAGACCCTCAGTAATGTTTGGGACATCCTTGCTTGCCTAGAGAATCAACCCTTCCTCCATAATCCGTCACTTCCTGGTGTGTCGCACTAATGGAGAGGCTAACATCTCAAGTGAAATCTGTCAGAGAAAATCTTTAAAAGATGTCGTTCTATCCAGCGTGTGACTGGAGGGTGACACCGGGAGCTGCGTGAGGCGTAGTGAGCCAAGACGAATCCCGGCAGATTCATTCCGCAGAACAGGGCTCAAGGACTGAGCTAATATTATTACTGACCCTAAATGTTGTTAGTTAGATGTGGAGAGGATGTTCGTGCCACTAAGCATTACAATCAAATCTCAGTAATGACCACCGAAGCAGGCTAATAAATTGTAGATTACATGCGCCATGCATGTTCATTCCTTCAGAATCCTCAGCTTCCTAGCTGTAAAGATTTCAAAGGCTTCTGATGCACGCACTGGGCTTAAAGCCACGGTGGCGGGGGAACCAAAAGCTGGCGATTCTGTTAGAATTCTCTGAGTCTGCAGCTGTTGCATTACCTTCCTTCCTTCCCACTAAGGAAAATGGAAAAATAGAGTAAAGATGCAGATTTTCTACCAGGTGGGAAACTCCTGAGTGCTAGCTAAAATTGCATCCATTTTTGGATCAGGAGGAACCAGGAAACCGGAGCAGTTTCGAGTACCACTGGCAACGCAGTGTGTAATAACAGGCCTCCTAATCTCGTTTCTCTGGCTTTGGGGCTTGCCAGGCACATTTTGGAAAAATAAAAAGACCTTGTCATCAAGAAAGAGGATGCCGTGTGTTAAAAATAAATCTGCTTTCACCAAAAATCCATCCAAGAAAATGAAAGGAAAATCCTTCAGGAGAAGTATTATCATTGCACCAACAAGTTTCACATTCTGAGGATCTCCTGGGAACCAGTTTCTTTAGAACTGACACATAATTTCAGAATATTTTGTTTCTTAAAAAACAATTCATTTTGGTGGACGTCTCTCCTTACCTCAGGGTTTAAGAGATGGAATTAACAGTGTTTCCTGTAGCTGCTTATTCCTCTCTGTCCTCTCTTTACCCAAGAAGCTGCTGCCCCCTGGAGTCACACAAAGGAATATCCATGGATTCCTGCACTCCATCTGAACCCCTCTCCTCCCAGGTCAAGTAAATGTTCTGGAAAATAATAACTCAGCAGACTTGTCTTTGGTCAAAAGTAGAGCCTTCATATAAATAATGCTCTTACAATTCATCTGTTCCCACTCACCTTCTTATAGATAAGAAAACTTTGGAGGACTTCAGCCTCTTTCTCGTGTTTGAGTGACAGGAGCCAGGCATTGTGACTTCCAACAACAAGAGCCTGCAGCCTAAGCCAGAGCACATGGCTTCTAGCATTGGCCCCTCCAGCCATCAGGGGTGTGGATTATGAAAAGAGTAAGTTTAGAGGTCTCTTTTGTTTCCACAGCAGCAGTTTCATATGGGATCTAGCACAGGAGAGGAGATCCTCCTGCTTGGTGAGAATTCTCCTGGAATGTCTGCATATTCTCCAAAGTGAAGACTAACCAGCTCAGGCTCACCTTGGTTCTCTCCTGCCCCATGGGTACCTCCGCCATCTGAACTCTGGTCTCAGGAGTGCCAGGCCCTGGCCGCTGCTCCTCAACCCTCCATGTTTTCCAAGACTTCTTGGCAGAGAGAGCTCTGGGGCTCATGAGGGAATTACTGGTGGGGAAGGGGTCTTACTGGACTATCCCAGGAGTCATGGGCTATGGGAACAAGAGGAAAAGGAAAGAAAAGCAGCTTATTAACCTGATACATCTCCATTACTTCCTGCTTCTTCACTCTGAAAATTATTAGTTCAACATGGAAACATAACTATTAAATATTTGGATGAGTATTTTATGCCTTAGTATTTTAAAATTTTGTGAGAATCTCTTCTGCTACTAAACATTGAATGGACATCTTCATGGAAATTAAATATTTTGCCTTCCATCTTCCCTCCCTCCCTCCTTCTTACATCCTAACTCCTACCCTCCCTCCTTCTCTCTCCTTACCTCCCCTCCTCTTCCTTCCTTCTTTTCTACCTCCTTTCTTTCTTTCTTCCTTCATACTACAGGGTTCATTAGAATTCTAACTCTGTCTTGGCCAGAGCAGATGTGTTGGCAGCAATGAGCTCTGGGAAGATGACATGATTTCCATGAACCAAGTATCACTATCTCAACCCACCTACTGACCAAAAGACCAACCCGTGGTGTGGAAGACACTGAAAAAGAGCAAAGTGAAAGCAGAGGCTGTAAAATATTAGAGGAAAAACATCTAAGTCCCTCCTTTTTATAAGAATTCTAAAAGTGAACTGACTGTGCAATTTAAATTTGCTGTGGTATTTTAGGGACGGGGGGCCGGGTGGGCGCCGGCCGGGGGCGCCCAAAGGGGGGCACCCCGGAGGGACAGCAGCAGCACAGCAGACCTTTTTGAATATGTCTCACTAAAGCTTAATGTGGTAGGGAAGATAAATGCGACTTAAAAAATTGAAAGCTTTCATGCTCTCATTTTGGAAATATTTAATAGGTTTTTGTTACTTGATTGTCACAACAGTAATTCTCAATGTTGATTCCTTTCTTAGCAAGTCATCAGCACATCCCCAAGAAAAATGAAACTGATTGATCTAAATATCTGAGTGATTCAAGGAAGGAAAGTAGAGCCAAAAAAAAAGTCAAATAGGATCTCACATTTTTATAGTCCATCTGCCAGTGACTACTGCTGACTTTTGGGGACACATTATCAGAAGGAAGAGACAGGGAAGAAGGAGTAGAAAGAAAAGGTTGGTTGTGGTTCAGGATTTACATGGAAGAATTTTGTTAAT